>CM061542.1:63984753-65184753 GCA_030864215.1 Capsicum pubescens | reverse complement strand
TAATTTATTTAGGTTCATGCATTCACTGCACTTGCTCATGATGTAACTGAGTTACTACCATCATCAACTTCCTTTGTTTAATAACAAAATGAAAGTATTAGGTATTATCATCCCCAAGCTTAACCCATGTAGTTTTACTACTTTGTTGTAAAGTCATCTCTGCCATGTAATTCAACCTCTTAAAATTCCTAGTAGCATCCCTTTCCTCCCTCTATAAAGTGAGATTTAGGGTTTTTTATTGTAGCTAAGCCTGTACTCATTTCTCTCTTGCCTGTTTTGCTTCATTTATAATACTACTGAAGTGCTCTATGTGAAACTCCCTTAGCTTATATTTGAGCTTCTTTAATTACTTCACAACTTCATATATGGGTGTACAACTTCATATATGGTACACCCCTGTATGCGTTCATCCCAGTTTCTCTTTACTACAGTTTCAAATGATGAGTGCTTGCTCATACATTACAATTTCTAAAAGTCATCTTCATTTTTTGTAGACCCTACATAGTGACATGGATTGGACTATGGTCTCACATCTTCAGGTAGGAATTTAACAACATGGGTTGGCATCTCATTTAACCATTCACCATTTATAAAACCCCAATATGTTTTTGAAAATATTCCACTAATTTCACGATTTTCATTCCAGGTATATATGCACCCTGAACCTGGTAATTCAGTTAACTTGCAGGTGTCAAGGCATTGATCTTAGGCATATTTATACACCTAAGATTTATTATTTATACACGTTTAGTTTAGTTTTGAGGATAACTTAATGTGCTTATTGGAGTATAACGTGCATGTTCATTTAATTGTGTGATAAGCCTCATGTTTAGGTGGTTTATAGTTCAATTGAATCAATACAGAGTAAAATATCCAAGGAATGGTTTGATGAGATAACTAGTGAAACAAGCCTAAGTTATGCTTGTTCTTGTGTAGTGTTGATAAGTTTTATGTATACTTATGATGAGTTGTTGCAGGAGTATATTAGAGATGATTTAGCTGATGAATGAAGCCATACATTATCCACAACGGGTAAAGAAATAAGGAGCAAGCTTGATGTGAACAATGAATTCAAAAGTGCACAAATAAAGCTCTTCAAGCAAGGATTGAAGCCAAAAACTAATCAAGATTGAGATGTGATGCAATCAAAGTCATATCTCAAGGTTAAATAGCATGTTTGGAAGAGTTTGGACCACCAAAATAGTAGTTTATCGTGATTTTGACGTGCTACAGGGTTAGACATAAAATGAAGTACAAGAAATAGTGTAGGTGCGCGATAAGAGTGTGGCACACCTACTGAGCCACACAATAAGAGAGTGCCATGGCCTTGTGTATTTTTGGGAAAAACTTATTCTATAAATATGACACTTAGCTTCTATTCTTACTTTGGTATGACTTGGGAGAGAGAAAACATACGAGGGAGGCTTCAAATAGTGTTTTTCTTGTTTACTTTAGTTCTCGTGTAGCTTTTACTTCTGAATTTCATTATTGTGATTCTTTGTAAGACTATGAGTGACTACACTCCCTCATTCTAGGGTTGAGGATACGGACATCATTGTATAATTATGATTTGATTGTTGATTTATATGTTTATCAATTCATGTGATTGTTCTTGCATTTTTGTTTTACTTTTCTAAAGTGTCATGAACTTTAGGATAAATCTAAGTCCCAAAACGTAACTAACTATAGGAGTGGAGGGACAAAATAAAGAATGTAAGGAGCATGGATCAGGTCTTTAATCATTAGGTACTAATTATTAAAGGATGACTTGTGGTTAGGATAGAGATATACCTAAACCCCCATTTAATTAATGAAATAGGAATATACCTTAATGCAATCAAGTTATGACTCACTTCCCTGCTCAATGATGTAGTTGTGAGCTTAATTTGGGAAGATGACTTAGAGGGTGACCATCATCGGGTTATACTATCAACCTCGTAAATTAATAATCACGATAAATACCAACGTCGGTTAGAAACCATAGTTATGCATGAGTGTGAAGCAACTGCCTCAATCCTGTAACTCTTCACATAATGTTTACAATTCAAACATCACATCATTGTTATTTATTTTTTACTTAATTATAATTACAAAGCTCATACTCTTGTTACAAACGCACACTTATTTAATCTCATTAGTAACGATAGAATTGGATAGTTTGCTAATCACCAAGTCCTTGTGAGATCGATATTCGGCTTGTAAAATTCACTTTACTACTATCTCCTATCTAAACAATTACTCATAACCACTATCATTGCATAAGAAGAGGTCACTGAAAGGTTGGAAAATAAGAACCTAAAGTAAAAAAGAATACTATTCATAACTTGGACACTTAACTGAGGCCTGAGGAATAGAGTATCAAGAGCATGAATTCATTAATGAGATCAAAACTGAGGACATATATGGCATGATCTGAATTTCACTGATCATTAAGAGTGTAACATGAGTACCTCGAACTGAACATTCTATAAAGCATGAGTACATGAGTAATGAGTTGCATGACCTGAGTTTGGAGTTCATAATTTCAGGGAATATGACTCGCACTTCTGAGTGAACTGGAACTCCTCATACAAGGACCTGGAAACGTACATGGTTCAATGGGAAGTAAATGAATATGAGCTATGATTATGGAGATGACATGTAAGGCATGAGTAGATGTCATGATAAGTGAAGTACAAAGAGTTACACTAAGATAGGAATGGGTTGGGCATCCTCCTCCCTTACTGTTGTTCTACAACATACTAACATCACTACTAGAATCTGAGAGCCTGACTTGGTTACTTGTCCTATCATCTCCCCCTTAGTTTTAAGCCATCATTCTAAGTCTACGGACCCCTTTCATAAACTCTAAACTGAACTACAACCACTGTACTTTATAGTCCTAGATATAACAATGCACATAAATAACAAACCCCAAAAGACTACACCTAAAAGTGTAAAACCCACTACTAATACTTTCTTTTGAGATACAATTCTTAACTTTCTATAGCCCCAATAGTCATCTTATTAAATTTTAAATCAACAAACTTAAATTCTTGCACGCACTGCTTCAAGCCTACTGATTCACCTTTCATACAACTAACCTCATGGATACATAAACTACCAAATCCATATAAAACTATCCTCACTTTACTACAACTAAACTTTTGGGTTCATGCTTCTAACTTTACCATCGCGGTGAGCCACTGGAAATTGACAATTGAAACCTAGGACTTTAATGTGATGTGGCAATCGCGGAGGTCCACTGGATTTTGATGAATGTGAGTTAAACCTTCACCATGATGCGGTGCTTGCCTAAATGGCACACTGCTTTACTAAAAATGGCATAACTTCTCAACCGAGTATTGGATTTATGCAAATTTGGTGTCGATGGAAAGCTAATTAAATTTCTCATACAGTGGAGGGTCTAAATCTGGAGAATTCTACATGTAACAAAAGTTATCCATTTTTTGAAGCTAGCCTTTGATATTTTAGGGGCTAAATTGAGCTAGGAAAAGTATGGGGTATAAAATATCTCCCCCTTGGAAACATTCATCCTCGAATATGGCTAATAAATCTAAAAATACTGAAAATTCTGAGGCAAAAAGCTATCATGCACAACTAAAATATACGGCATGTCTGAATCTAAAACATACTGAGCTACTGAACCGATCTGCGAGTGCATGAATTTACATAAAAATAGCTATATGGCTGAATCTGAGATTAGAAAAGAACTGAATAAAGGAAGACTATTACCTTTGGCTGAATCTGAGTTCGTGAAGAAGAGATGAGGATGTTTGGTACGCATGTATACTACTGCTTCCAAAGTAGCATCCTCAACGGACTAGTTTCGCCACAGAACTTTGACCAAGGAAACTTCTTTTTTCCTTAGTCTACGAATCTGACGATCAAGAATCTGTATTGGAACTTCTTCGTATGAGAGGCTATTCTGAATATTTGTACTTTCTAGAGGAACTATAATAGCTGAATTGTCCATGCACTTCTTCAACAAGGACACATGGAACACTGGATGAACTGAGGACAAATCTGCGGGTAGCTCGAGCTCATACGCTACCTTTCCTACGTGGCTCAAAATTCAGAAGGGACCTACATATCGGGCAATAAGCTTCCCCTTTTTCCCAAATCTCTTTATCCCCTTCATGGGCGAAACTTTTAAATGCACAAGGTCATCAACCTCAAACTCAAGATCTCTTCTTCTTACGCTGCATAAGATTTCTGACGACTTTGGGCTGTTTTCATTCTTTCTCTAATCAACTGAACTTTCTCCATGGATTCAAACACCATGTCTAGCCCAATCAAAGCGGCCTCACCAACTTCGAACCAACCAACTGACAATCTACATCTATGCCCATAAAGAGCTTCAAACGGAGCCATCTGAATACTAGCATAGTAACTGTTATTATAAGAGAACTCAATCAACGGAAAATGGTCATCCCAACTTCCTTTGAAATCAAGAACACAAGCCCTTAACATATCTTCTAGAGTCTGAATGGTCCTTTCTGCCTGACCATCTGTCTGTGGATGAAAAACTGAACAAAGATGAACTTGGGTACCAAGAACCTTCTGAAAGGCTTTCCAAAAATAAGAGGTAAACTTAGTACCTCTATCTGAGATGATAGATAAATGAACTCCATGCAATCTAACTAACTCTCTGATATACAACTTAGCATAATCTTTAGTTGTGTAGGACGTGTGAACTAGTAAGAAATGCATTGACTTACTCAATCTATCTTCTATCACCTAAATCGAATTATGCTGACGATGCGAATGGGGTAATCCAGTTATAAAGTCTATATTCACCTCTTCCCACTTCCAAGTAGGGATACTAAACTACTACAAAGTGCCACCAGGTCTTTGGTGCTCTACCTTAACCTGTTGACAAGTTTTATACTGGGCTACAAATTCTACTATATCTTTCTTCATACCACTCCGCTAATAAATTTCTCGTAAGTCACGGTACATCTTGGTGGCTTCTAGATGAATGGAGTAACGTGCACCATGTGCTTCTGCCATAATTCGTTGCCTCAAATCATCAATACATGGCACACACAATATACTTTGGTATCTCAACACACTATCTCCCCCTTGGGAGAAAACCTCTACCTTTTGGTCTTTAACTGACTCCTTCAGTTTGACCAAACTAGAATCCTTATCTTGCTTCTCTTTCACTTTCGAAACAAGAGAAGATTCGAAACTACTCTGAACACAAACATTTCCTTCAGCTGAGTCAACCAATCTAACACCCAATCTAGCTAACCGGTGAACTTCCTAAACTAACTCTCTCTTATCATTCTCCACATGAGCAACACTGCCAATAGAAAATCAACTAAGGGTGTCTGCCACTACATTGGCCTTGCCCGGATGATACAACACACTCATGTCATAATCTTTCAACTATTCCAACCACCTTCTCATAGGAAGATTTAACACCCTATGAGTAAATACGTATGGCAAATTTTTGTGATCCGTAAACACATCAACATGCACCCCATAAAGATAGTGCCTCCAATTTTTCAAAGCAAACACAACAACAGCTAAATCAAGATCATGGGTAGGGTAATTCTTTTCGTGGGGCTTAAGCTGTCTAGAGGCATAGGCAATGACCTTACCTCTTTGCATCAAAACACAACCCAAACCAACTCTAGAGGCATTACAATACATAACGAAACCATCTGTACCCTTAGGTAATACAAAACCCAAGAAACTTCTTATGTCAGACGAAGAGATAGGTCTAGCCAATTTCTTACTGCTTCGATCTTTTAGGGATCAACTCTAATACCATCACTGGAAATAATATGATCGAGGAAAGCTACTGACCTTAGCCAAAATTCATACTTGTTGAATTTGGCGAATAATTGGGATCTTTAAGAGTTTGCAACACAATTCTAAGATGGTCTGCATAATCACCCATACTATGAGAGTAGACAAGAATATCATCGATAAATATTATGACAGATGTGTCCAGATACTATTTGAACATTTTGTTCATCAAGTCCATGAAGGCAGCTGGGGCATTTGTTAGCCTGAAGGACATGACTAGAAACTCAAAATGACCATAACGGGTTCTGAAAGTTGTCTTCAGAATATCACATTCCCTTACTTTAAGCGGATGATAGCTGGATCAAAGGTCTATCTTGGAGAAATAACTTGCACCCTGGAGCTGGTCGAATAAGTCATCAATTCTAGGAAGAGGATATTTGTTTTTTACTGTAACTTTATTCAGCTGACGAAGTTGATGCACATTTGCAAAGAACCATCTTTCTTTCACACGAATAGGAAGGGAGTTGTTGACACTCAATTTTGACCTTCCGATGCTCTCTTAGGCTGCCATTTTTTGACAAAATTATTTAACTTTTAATATTAATATTTTTTACACATTATTTTGATATTAAATAATTTTCGATGTGTCGCATTCATGATTATAAAATACATAAATTATTTTTTTTCTTTTTATTATCATTTTTTATAATTTATTAATTCAATAATATTTAAATAATCTCATCATTTTTCGTAAATATGCACACTCGCAATGTACAAATATATTTTGCCTATTATTATTGTTGTTATTGTTGTTGTTGTTGTTTTTGACAATTTTATACAATAATTTTACGTAAAATTAATCTCTACATGCTTACTTTATGATATCGACGTCTTATTTAACAACCTAATTTAAATTGATTCTTCAAATTTATTTAAATTTTAGCCTTTTTCATCCAATTTATAACAATCTTATCCTGATTTTACCCAACTTATTACAATTCTAGCCATATTTATTTTGATTTTAAAGTCCCAATTATTTTTCTTTTCCTTTTAATCTCAGCCATGGATGAAAATAATCCAACGGCTGAGATCACACACCTATTTTCTTTCCTTAAAAATAAAAAACACCAACCCTAATCCTTATTTAACTGAAACAGTCGCCTCCCTCATATTCTCCCTCTCTACTCTCCCTATTCCCGATGAACTCTCTCTCCTCTCCAGCGATGCAGCGACCAACGTTGCCGCCGACTCCCTCGTCCCTCCATCATCCTTCTCCACCGGCGTCTCCGACCACCACCATTCCATCAAGATGTCGTTTATCTGTGCACCAACCAGCCACCACAGCCACCCAGCGACCGGCCTCAAACATCCACCCCCGCTACCAGCCGACGAAATGGCAAACCACCTTCTCCGCCACCAATCTCTTCTCCTCCGAGCAGCACCGCCAGATCTCTTTCTCCACTCCCTCCATTTTTCCGCCTTCTAAAGGCGACCAAGATGACGTCACCACCACCTCTGAGAGGCACCAAAACTAGTGCCGCAACCCCCATGGCTGGCGAACCAGACATCACTGCCTTCGTTGCCGCAACTCCAGCCGACCGAACCAACCGGAGAAATCTCTACTTCTCCATCACCGATCAAGCATCCATAATTTTATTCTATTTGGCCTCACCGGAGGTGATGAACGGTGAGGTATCGATTGATAACCTCTCCGATAATGGTTGACTTTTAGAAATCATCACAAGTTCTGCCCTATCTATTTTTTGTTATTGTTAATCTTATATCTTGCTTCCTTTATTTGAAATGGACTAAACTGGATTGATGTTCTTGATTTTGATGTCGATTTTTTGTGATTCTCACATAGTTAGCGACTCTTAATTTTATCCTCGAACTTTAAATAGGTTGCTGGTTGTTTTTCAATTCGTAAATCACTTGCTTAACATTGAAAGAAAATTTGTTTCATAACATGCATAAATTTCTCCTCTTATAACTATACAGTTAGTGTTTGTGACAAAAACGTTTGATTTTATTTTTTTATTCTTGACTGAATATTATGGTACTGATTTGCTTCTATGATTTTTCTATTTATGATAAAAAAAATCTGTTTATTCTAATTATGAGTGATATATTGATTTAAAATAAAGCATCCCATTTGATCAATAACTGATTTTTCGTTGTCTTAATTAAGATAAATGATATCCCTTAATTATGGTGAATCTAATTGTGCATTTTAATTGTATATGGAAAATATCATTTTGTCCAATTTTTATGGCTTGATTAATATTTTAATTGTCCTACTTTTTAATTCAAATATATTTGAATATATTCTGACTTGCTTTTTAAGGTAAGTAGGAGTTCTTTATTTTGAATTGATTCAAGGAATATGATTTTTTTCCTTTTATTTTTCTTGATTGATTGATAAAATATTATCTTTCCCTTTGTTGCTTCTTAATTCTCTGCCTATATAAACACATCATTCTCCTCACTTTGTGGACAACTTCTGCTCCTCTCTACTCTCGAATACACAAAAGAAGACATTAGACTCCCACTTCTCTTTTACACTTTTGATCACATACATTCTCTTAACAAAAAAGAAAAAGAAAAAGAAAATATTCTACTCGTGGCTTGTTGCTCTCTTTATTTTCTGATTTTACTTTTCGTATCACTTAACCGGTTAGTTTTCTTATTTAACTTTCTTGCATTTCTAAAGCTATCTTTGAATGATGGCATATTATCGCATTGGTGACTGTTTGGATTATTTTATTTTACTGTCTCTCGTAATTGGTATCTTATTTTATTCAATCAATGTGAAAATTCATGCATCGGACAGCTTGTTTGTGTTTGTGTACTTTGTGATGTTCGAGCAGGTACTTTGGTCCAGTTGTGCTAGAATGTTGCTGCCTTCAGGAATATCTCGCCTTAATTTACTTTTTATTTCTCTTTTATTACGATTTAAATTTGTACTAATGTGTTGTATAAACATTAGTGTAATAATAAATTACGGGGACTGCTTGAGAGCGGGGGTTTATGTGCTTTACGTACCATGTAAATCACATAGGCAAACAAATTTAGGATTCGTTACTTGACTTGTTTGTCATTTAGGCAAATCTAATTTAAGATTTATTTTAATCTAATAAAAATCATGTTTTAGGAGTTTAATTAATGTTTGAATATGAGCATTTAATTTACAACATGTTTATTTACTTTTGGCATGTTTAACAAAGCTTTGACATATTAATACATGACGTTTTAGAATTTTAAATTATATTTTCAACAATTATATTTTAATTTTCAACATTCTAAAATAATATTTTTAGCACACAGTCTAATTAATTTTCAGCATTCCTATTTGTCTTTCCGTATGTTTAAATAATTTTAACATAGTGAAACAATTTTCAACATCTACATACTAAAAATAAAAAATGACTTTATGAAAACCATGGTGCGGTCCCTCACTTTCATAATTTAGACTAGACATGACATTTTACTCCTCTTTATACAAATATTATCTCCTAACCTATAGTTAGTGGGACAGTAAAAAAAATTATGCGGTCTAATTTTCATATTTTAAATCAACCTAATGCGTTTGTGGGAGTACCACGTACCAAAAGTTTTGAAAAACAGAGACTATGTAATCCTATACATATTTATTTTTTTGTTTTATATCTTTAAAAAAATTTACTTATCTTTACACAAGTATAAGATTATTATTTTAACTTAAAACCGACCTCGAATTAAAATTGTTGCTAAGGTAAAAGGGCGCGATTAGTAATATCGTGACATCTTTCCTATAAAAGCGATAAACATTTTCTTCAAACAACTTTATTCAAATTGAAAATGGTTTACTTTATTAACTCAATTAATATTATATTTTTTCTAGAATATTTTATGTCTCTTAATTTAATATAAATATTTTGTTATAATCATGTCGCTTCTCTCTTCTTACTCGTCTCTCTCATGTGTTTGATTGATTTTATCACTTAGATAATTAATAATTAGAAATGATAAAATAACATGTGTGTGTTTATTAATTACTTCATCACGTAGTTAACAATTAAGTTAAAATAAGAAACCTTTATTTGATCACGTAGAATCCCCACGTAAAGTACGAATTTGGTCGGGAACCACCTTTGTGGACCTCTAAAGGTGCCTAAAACCTTTTTTTCGAGGTAATCTGAACCCTTACTCGAATCTCTGGTGAACTAAGACAAAATAACAAAATAGGTTCGTAGTAGCCTAGACTGGTGCCCTAACGCACCTTAATACGTTAGGTGGCGACTCTTCACACTCTCCCTCAAAATAATCTCAAAAAGAGTGGTCACGTAGAATTCCGCTTTCCACGAGGAAAATGGGGGCGCGACAGAATGGCGACTCTGCTGGGGACGTTAGGTTCTAACCATTACGAAATTTTCTTTTATGTGGGATTCTACTACTTTCTTTGTCTTATTGTTCTCTGATTACTTTAACTTTTTTTCTTTTTATTGTCTATACCATGACTAATCTATACATGTTAGTCCCTTATCCTTTCCCCTTTTATGTGCTATTCATATTTCTCCATGTCTACTTTTTGGTGATTAATTTATACATGTTAGTCCCTTCTCCTTTCTTCTTTTATGTGTTATTCGTATTCCTCCATGTCTACTTTTTCTTTTATTGGTTATGTGTTTTAACGTTTATTTTTATATTGCTAAATCATGCTATTGTATGTTGCTATGTGCTATGTGTTACCGTTTTATATAACTTTCATTCCGGTCATACTTTCCCCTACTTGGAACCTCCTTTATTTTTCTTTTACAAACGGTTGTGTGGTTGCACGAAACGTTCTTTCTTAAAACACCTTTTTGGGAAATGCCTTATGGATCGGTCGATCAGTGGTGCGTTAACAGCCATGATCTTTCCCACTCTTGAGTTGTCCACTCGAGGGAACCATGTCATAAACCCACTCTTATCCTTTAAGTCCTGGCTACATATTTCTTTTATTAAGAAATATGTGTCCCATTCAACGTAGGATGTTATGGCATCCTTGACGCGTTGAATGTTAGTCTCATTCAAAGTCCAAAGAGGTTCACGACATCAAAGGGACTCACAATTATTTTTTATGAGTTACATTTCTATGTATGTATTAACATCTTGTTTATCTTGTTGTTTCTGTTCTCACCTTAGTCAATCCTTACATTTAGTGTTCCTCACTTTAGAGATCGTTACCCTTAAAACTCTTATCATGTTAGAACCCTACAATACACTCTTAGGATCTATGCAAAACTTCCCTTCAATTATCCTCCTGACTCATCCCTTAGTACGTTAATTCCCCTTGGGTCTAACTCTCGTTTTGATAACAAGCTTCAGTCTCATTCACCACCTCTTAGTGCAACCTATCATTTTAGGATATCCTCTTTCTAATGCTTCTAACGTTTATATATTGTTGTCCTACCATGATTCCTGGACATTAATACCATCATATTTATGTCGTACTTTAGCTTTCACAACCTCTAAGTTACATAGAGCTCTCATAACCTCTATTCACCCCGCATGAACATAACTCATTATTTTTTATTGAGTAGAATATTCATCCTAGACTCTCGTGAGTACTCTTTGCTTCTAATCGTAAATCCTTTCTTCTAAGGTTGACTAAAGTTGAACATTAAAATGGCCAGTCAATCAATGTTTATCGATCTTATCAATAGCGATGATGAGCATGAGAATTTGGGGTTGCGTCATAACAAAGTTATTTCAAGCATCAGAAGGATGGAAGGAAGAATAGAGAGAATTGGGGGGATAATGACTGATCTCCGAGGCTCATCTGAGATGCCACCAAATTTTCCAGAGCCATTATCTAAAGCTGACCAATTTCTCCCAGCTACACCATGTCGCCTCTTATATTGACGACCTCACCCACACCTGATCGTGAGGCGCAAGCGTCTTCAAGTCGGTATTCAGTTGCACTGCAAAAAACACTCAATGGATTGACGACTATGGGCAAGGAGAAGGAAATGGAAAAATAAATTCCTAACCATAAACTAGGGTCATCTCACCAGCCTGAGATGATTAAGCCGCCCAAAGCTAAGGAGGAAGACAAGGATAAGATTGAGGACCTAAACTTTCCATTATACGATGGGTCTGGAAACCTTCATTCCCATTTAAAGGCCTACCTTGACGAACTAACGGTTATAGGGAAAAGTAATGATCTTAAGAGGAAACGTTTTGTCAGTTCACTTACAGGTCCATCATTGATATGGTACACAGAGAAACACCCAAGTAAAGGGGTATCTTGGGACCATTTGGCAATTAAATTTATTAGGCGCTTCGACAACAAGCTAAAAAGGAAGCTCACAGTTGAGACTGATTTGGTTGAGTCACAGTTCAGAGACAAGGGGAAGACGATCATCGACGAGACGTCTAAAACTTCAAAGCCTGAAGTAAGCATACCCCAACCTCAACTAATATGGTACCCAGCTCCAAAAATCATTCCAAGATCCAATTATGTCCAAGCCTATTACCCCCAATCCTTCACAAAACCTCCTCCACAGACTATTTGGTATCTACCTTCATTTGTTGCTCCAATATCAAACTACCTTCCAATATCTTACCAAAATCCACCAACAAATCAACAACCCAATCAATCCACCAAACCTCAACACGAGCTCCAGAAAAATCCACCAAAACAATACACTCCTCTAGGTGAACCCATAGAATAGTTGTATGAACGACTCAAGGATGCGGGCTACATCACACCCATTATTGTTGTACCTACTGAGACTAAGTCTAGACAGCATTTCCCTGACCAAATTTGTACTTATCACTCTGGGATGAGAGGACATCCGACCAAGGCCTGCTTCGCGTTAAAGAACATGATCCAGAAGTTGATTGACACCAAAGTGATAAACGTGATGGGGTCAACTTCTGATGTTTCTTGATTTTTGAAGCTTGACTGGAACTTGTTGACATTGGTGAAGAAGATATCATGTTGATTCTCTACTCTAGATTCCCAAACATTTGAAATTCCCTCATGTTTTACAATTTGCAGTTTCCTTTTATGTTTTCCTTGCTTATGTAATTTGAAATACGATCGACCTGATTCCCTTGTGGATACGTAAGCTCTCATTTAATGAGTTTGGTCTCACCATAATAAAACTTTCTTTTCCCCTATTTTGTCATTTCTCTCAACGGAGTTGGATAAATCAACAATATGATGGGAATCAACAAATTTGATGTTTAACAAAAGTCGACCCTGTCCATTTCCTATCTTTCTTATCCTCTTTACAATCGCAATTGCTAATTTTGACATCATGTTCTATTGCTATCATATTTCGTGCGTTAGGAGCTCAAATCCATACGCTTAGATCATTTATTAAGTCTTAATCTTCATCCTAGAATGCCTTTAGTCTTATATTATTTTTTGAACCTATGTGTTATGTGGTAATTTTTGTCTGACTTATTTATTTTATTTAAAGGTTGTCTAGCATTTGAACATCGATCTCAATTAAATTCGCAATATGACAAATATGCTTAATATCTGAAAAGACTCTAGCCCTCCTTCTTCTCGCCCAAGACAAAATATTATGCCTCCCCATCCTCGCCTTATGCACACACCCTCTTAAAAATTTCCTTCTACTCATGAGAGAATTGATTTAGATGCACGTCGTCAAAGGCTTCATGACTTAGAGAAAAGGTTGGACGAGAACCTGCATTTTAAAGGCATTTACGACTTGAGGTATGAGAAACTGTCTACATCCAAAAATCGATTTACCTCCACAATACATAGTTCTAAAGTTTAACATGTTTGATGGGCGTGGAGATCCAATCACACATCTAACGAACTACTGTGGAAGACTAGTTGGCATAGGACATAATGGAGCTCTTCTAATGAGATTATTTGTTCAAATCCTATCAGGAATAGAACTCACCTGGTTCGCCCAACAAGATTTTTACAAATGGAGTATTTGGGAAGAATTGGCTCAAGACTTTGTAAGGCAATATAAATTTAACATCAACACCAGTCTAACAATGTGGGATCTGCTTGAGGTAAAAAGAATGTACCATGAGTCTTTTGAGAAATATGCAATACGGTGACAATTAGAAGCTTCTAAGATATGTCCTTCCATACCTGAAGAGGAGTTGGTCCAAATATTCCTCAAATCACTAGATGGAATCTACTTTCAGAAAATGTTCTTCCTAATCGACCACAGTTTCGAGAGTCTAATTTTAATTGGAAAGAAATTAGAATATGAAATTCGAGCGGGGAGAATTATTGATGTATTTGCAAAGTTAGCCACATTTCAAACATCAAAGAGTCCATCCGAGGTAGGAGAAAAGTATTCATCACCCTCCATACCTCAGACACAAGGTTACCAAAATAATGAAGGGATTCATACCATTTTTATTCTCGTGGGATACATATTGAAACTTATGACTCACAATATTCTCAAAACAAGGTTTTTCTGATCCATTCCTACTCTATCCAGCAAGGTTCTCAAAATGAGGCTTCTCGAATGCAACCCAACTTTCAACAAGGGCCTTATCTAGTACACAATACTTTACATCAATCGGAGAGAGTGAGGTCTCAAGTTTTTACTCCCTTGACTGAACCCTTGGTGAACATATTTAAAAGGTTAAGGGTCTAAGGTATCGTGGAACTGAAGAAAGGATGGATCCCTAGACATCCACCCCCTAATTTTAATCCATCTAAAAACTATGCTTATCACTCGAATATTCAAGGTCATGATACTGAGGAATGCTCAGTATTAAGGTACAAGATTTAGAATCTGATTGAAACAAAAAGGATAAAAGTGCAACGAGACCCAATAAGCAATGATCTTGTTACTACGGGTGAAATCTGTGTTTAAGGTGATCCGACAAAAGTATTTTCAAGACTTTCACGAAAGAAGCGTAAAGCACACCAAATGAGTTGACGTGCAAACATTTCTTATTTTTCACCATTCTCCTTTGATCTGTCTTATGGCCAATAACATTTTTTTGTGTTCTCTGTATCTATTTGTACTCACGAACTACGTTTGACCTGACTTTCATTTGGATACATAGGCAGCCTCTTTGGGTCTGGTCTTAATCTAATAAAACATTTTCTTTTCTCTTTCAAATTCCTATACTTCCAAAAATGTCAGGCTAATAGGCCCAACTCTTGAGCATATAAAGACAAATTACAATTGAGGTTACGATATTCAAATGTAGGACAACCATTTCTTTTGGACTAATGTTTTCTTTGAGTGGTACAGGAATATAAGACTCCAAAGACAAAACTGGGGCAGAATTTTTGAGTTTTCAAGAAAACCTCAAAATATTCACGAGTAAACAATATATCAATTCACAATGACGTGCAAAAAGTGCCTTTCATTCTAAACTGGGTAGAAATTTTTGAGAATTTCTCAAAAATTTCACTATGATGAAGTACAAGTCCTAACGGTCCATGAATCAGAAACAATGACCAAGGAGTCAAATCGAGCAAGGTATGAATCAACATTTCTTTTTGACTGACGATTTTTCTTTAAGTGCAGACAACCGGTACCAAATCCAACAACAATTCTGTGATATCATCAAAGAGGCCAGGATTATATCCCCAATAAGGGAAATGAGCTAAGTTATTCTATCTTTTAACTTTGACGATACTTAATCTGATATTACCTTATTAAACAATCTTGGGTTCCTGTAGAACCTTAATCAACAATATTGGATTTCTGTAGAATCTTATTAAACAATCTTGGGTTCCTATAGAACCTTATTCAATAATGTTGGGTTTCTGTAGAACCTTATTTCACAATATTGGGTTTCTGTAAAACCTCATCAAATAATTTTGGGTTCCTGTAGAACCTTAATCGAATAATCTTGGGTTCTTGTAGAACCTTATTCAATAATGTTGGATTTTTGTAGAACCTTATTTCACAATATTGGGTTCCTATAGAACCTTATCAAATAATTTTGGGTTCCTGTAGAACCTTAATCAAATAATCTTGGATTCCTGTAGACCTTATTCAACAATGTCGGGTTTTTATAGAACCTTATTTCATAATATTGGGTTCCTGTAGAACCTTATCAAAAAATCTTAGATTCCTGTAGAACCTTAATTGAATAATCTTAGGTTTTTGTAGAACCTTATTCAACAAAATTGGGTTCTTATAGAATATTAATCAACAATATCGAGTTTTTGTAGAACCTTTGAAGAATCTTAGGTTCCTGTAGAACCTTATTCAACAATGTTGGATTTCTATATAACCTTATTCCATAATCTTGGGTTCCTATAGAACCTTAATGGAACAATCTTGGATTCCTGTAGAACCTTATTCAACATAATTGGGTTCCTGCAGAACCTTAATCAATAACATCGGGTTCTTATAGAACCTTTGAACAATCTTGGAATCCTGTAGAACCTTATTCAAAAATGTTTGGTTTTTGTAGAACCTTATTCCATAATCTTGGGTTCCTGTGGAACCTTAATTGAACAATCTTGGGTTCCTGTAGAACCTTATTCAATAATATTGGGTTCCAGTAGAACCTTATTCAATGATATTGGGTTCCTATAGAACCTTAATCACAATATTGGGTACCTGTAGAACCTTAATCAACAACATGGGTTCCTGAAGAATCTTATTCAATGATATTGGGTTCCTGTAGAACCTTATTCAATGATTAGGTTTCTGTAGAACCTTCATCAATAATAATGGGTTCTTGTAGAACCTTAATAAACAACATGGGTTCCTGTAGAACCTTATTTAATGAAATTGGGTTCCTGTAGAACCTTATTTAATAATATTGGGTTCCTGTAGAACCTTATACAACAATATTAGGTTACTGTAGAACCTTATTAAACAATCTTGGGTTCCTGTAGAACCTTATCCACAATATTAGATTTCTGTAGAACCTTATCCACAATATTGGGTCCCTGTAGGACCTTAATAAACAATATTGGGTTCTTGCAACCTTACATTTTTCATGGCCTAAATCGTATTCACATTTGACGATTCAAAACCCCTCCAATCTTGTCCATTCAAGCTACCATTATTCAAATCCTACCTCTTGTTCTTATATCTCTCAGTTTTTTGTTGTTTCAAGTCTTGTTCACTTCCATCAAATCAACTCACATATCATCGTTGACCCCCTCCCCCTATCCTTTACACTCTTTAGGAATATTGTTCATTCCGAAATCCAGAACTACACACGGTCTGATTCTCGCAAAACAAGAGATATGTAGGTGACTTAAAGCCAAAGTCTCGACTACACTATTTTTAAAACACCTCCAGTTGCTTTCTTCCTAACAAACAGTCATCTCAGTCAGACAAAATTGGCTACTATGTCAACTTTCGTTGCTTGACAATTCTTTTATCATTTTCAAGCAACCAAGGGGCAGCTGTTGACACCCAATTTTGACCTCCCGATGCTCTCTTAGGTTGCCATTTTTTGAAAAAATTATTTAACTTTTAATATTAATATTTTTTACACATTATTTTGATATTAAATAATTTTCGATGTGTCACATTCATGATTATAAAATATACAAATTATTTTATTACTTTTTATAATTATTTTTTACAATTAATTAATTCAATTATAATATTTAAATAATCTCATTATTTTTCGTAAATATGCACACTTACAATTTACAAATACATCTTGCCTATTATTATTATTATTATTATTATTATTATTGTTGTTGTTGTTGTTGTTGTTGTTGTTGTTGTTGTTGTTTTTGTTGTTGTTGTTGTTGTTGTTTTTGATAATTTTATATAATAATTTTACGTAAAATTAATCTCTACATGCTTACTTTATGTTGATATCGACGTTTTATTTAACAGCCTAATATAAATTGATTCTTCAAATTTAATTAAAATTTAGCCTTTTTCATCTAATTTATAACAATCTTAGCCTGATTTTATACAACTTATTATAATTCTAGACACATTTATTTCGATTTTAAAGTCCCAATTATTTTCCTTATCCTTTTAATCTCAGCCATGGATGAAAATAATCCAACGGCTAAGATCACACACCCATTTTCTTTCCTTAAAAATCAAAAACACCAATCTTAATCCTCATTTAACTAAAACAGCCACCTCCCCCATATTCTCCCTCTCTACTCTCCCTCTTCCCAGTGAACTCTCTCTCCTCTCCAGTGACACAGTGCCTAGTGTTGCTGTCGACTCCCTCATCCCACCGTCGTCCTTCTCCACCGGCGTCTCTAACCACCACCATTTCATCAAGACGTCGTTTCTTCGTGCACTAGCCAGCCGCCACAACCACCAAACGACCAACCTCAAATGTCCACCCTCGCCGCCAGCTGACAAAATGGCGAACCACCTTTGCCGCCACCCACCTCTTCTCCTCCAAGCAGCGCCGCCATATTTCTTTTTCTGCTCCTTCCATTTCTCCGTCGTTGGAAGACGACCAAGATACCATCACCACCGCCTCTGAGAGGCACCAAAACCAATGTTGCAACCCCCATGGCTGGCGAACCAGCCATCACTGCCTTCGTTGCCACAACTCCAGCCGGCCGAACCATCCGGAGAAATCTCCACTTCTACATCGTCGATTAAGCAGCCACGATTTTATTCTATTTTGCCTCACCGAAGGTGATGACCGGTGAGGTATCGATTGATAACCTCTCTGATAATGGTTCATTTTTAGAAATCATCACAGGTTCTGCCCTATCTATTTTTTACTATTGTTAATCTTATATCTTGCTTTCGTTATTTGAAATGAACTAAACTGGATTGATGTTCTTGATTTTGATGTCAATTTTTTGTGATTCTCACATAGTTGGTAACTCTTAATTTTATCCTCGAACTTTAAACAGGTTGCTGGTTGTTTTTAAATTCGTAAATCACTTGCTTAACATTGATAGAAAATTTATTTCATAACTTGCATAAATTCCTCCTTTTATAACTATACAGTTAGTGTTTGTGACAAAAACGTTTGATTTCATATTTTTGATTCTTGACTGAATATTATGGTACTGATTTGCTTCTATGATTTTTCTATTAATGATAAAAAAAATTCCGATTATTCTAATTATGAGTGATTTATTGATTTAAAAGAAAGCATCCCATTTGATCAATAACTGATTTTTCATTGTCTTAATTAAGATAGATGATATCCCTTAATTATGATGAATCTAATTGTGCATTTTAATTGTATATGGAAAATATCCTTTTGTCCAATTTTTATGGCTTGATTAATATTTTAATTGTCCTACTTTTTTATTTAAATATATTTAAATATATTCTGACTTGTTTTTTAAGGTAAGTAGGAGTTGTTTATTTTGAATTGATTCAAGGAATATGATTTTTTTTCCTTTTATTTTTCTTGATTGATTAATAAAATATTCTCCTTCCCTTTGTTTCTTCTTAATCCTCTGCCTATATAAACACATCATTCTCCTCTCTTTGTAGACAACTTCTGCTCCTATCTACTCTCGAATACACAAAAGAAGACATCAGACTCCCACTTCTCTTTTACACTTTTGATCACATACATACTATATACAAAAAATAAAAACAAAAAAAAAATATTCTACTCGTGGTTTGTTGCTCTCTTTATTGTCTGATTTTACTTTTCGTATCACTTAACCGGTTAGTTTTCTTATTTAACTTTCTCGTATTTCTAAAGCTCTCTTTGAATGATGGCATATTATCGCATTGGTGACTGTTTCGATTATTTTATTTTGTTGTCTCTCGTGATTGGTATCATGTTTTATTCAATCAATGTGAGAACTCATGCATCGTACAGCTGGTTTGTGTTTGTGTACTTTGTGATGTTCGAGCAGGTACTTTGGTTGAGTTGTGCTAGAATGTTGCCGCCTTCAGAAATATCTCGCCTTAATTTACTTTTTATTTCTCTTTTATTACAATTTAAATTTGTACTAATGTGTTGTATAAACATCTGTGTAATAATAAATTATGGAGACTGCTTGGGAGCGGGGATTTATGTGCTTTACGTACCATGTAAATCACTTAAGCAAACAAATTTAGGATTTGTTACTGGACTTGTTTGTCATTTAGGCAAATCTAATTTAGGATTTATTTTAATCATATAAAAATCATGTTTTAGGAGTTTAATTAATGTTTGAATATGAGCATTTAATTTACAACATGTTTATTTACTTTTGGCATGTTAAACAAAGCTTTGACATATTACTAAATGATGTTTTAGCATTTTAAATTACATTTTCAACAATTATATTTTAATTTTCAACATTCTAAAATAATATTTTTAGCACACAGTCTAATTAATTTTCAGCATTCCTATTTGTCTTTCCGTATGTTTAAATAATTTCAACGTAGTGAAACAATTTTCAGCATCTACATACTAAAAACAAAAACTGACTTTATCAAAATCATGGTGTGGTCCCTGGCTGTCATAATTTAGACTAGACATGACATTTTACTCTTCTTTATACAAATACTATCTCCTAACCTATAGTTAGCGGGATAGTAAAAAGAATCATGAGATCTAATTTTCATATTTTAAATCAACCTAATGTGTTTCTGGGAGTACCACGTACCAAAGGTTTTGAAAAATAGAGACTATTTATTTCTATACATATTTATTTTTGGGTTTTATATCTTTAAAAACTCAAAACATTTACTTATCTTTACACAAGTATAATATTATTATTTTAACTTAAGACCGACCTCCAATCAAAATTATTGCTAAGGTAAAACGGCGCAATTAGTAATATCGTGACATCTTTCCTATAAAAGCGACAAACACTTTCTTCAAACAACATTATTCAAATTGAAAATGATTTACTTTATTAACACAATTAATATTATGTTTTTTATAATATTCTATGTCTCTTAATTTAATATAAATATTTTTTTATAATAATGTCGCTTCTCTCTTCTTGCTCGTCTCTCTCATGTGTTTGATTGATTTTATCACTTAGATAATTAACAATTAGAAATGATAAAATAACATGTGTTTGTTTATTAATTACTTCATCACATAGTTAACAATTAAGTTGAAATAAGAGACCTTTATTTGATCACGTAGAATCCCCACGTAAAGTACGAATTCTACTGGGAACCACCTTTGTGGACCTCAAAATGTGCCTAACACCTTCCTAACCCTTACCCGAATCTCTGGTGAACTAAGACAAAACAATAAAATAGGTTCGTAGTAGCCTAGACCAGTGCCCTAACACACCTTAATACGTTAGGTGGTGACTCTTCACTCTCTTCCTCAAAACAATCTCAAAAAGAGTGATCACGTCGAATACCGCTTTCCGCGAGGAAAATAGGGGCGCGACAGGAGTGCCTGATGGAGAAACACTAGGCCTTATGAAACCTTTATCTTAGAGATCTTTAAGATGCTTTTTTAACTCTTTAAGCTCAGCTGGAGCCATACTGTATGGTGGAATAGAGATAGGTTGAGTATCTGGAAGAAGGTCAATACCGAATTCTATTTCCCTATCGGGAGGTACCCCTGGAAAATCTTCGGGAAAGACATCAGGAAACTCATTGACTACTTTGACTAACTGAACTATCAGAGTCTCAAACTTAGTGGCTTTAACTCTAACTAGGTGATAGATACACCCTTTGGAGATTAACTTCCTGGCCTTAAGATAAGATATGAAATGACTCTTGAGAGATACTAAATTACCTTCCCACTCAAAGACTAGCTCATCTGAAAATTAAAACTTCACTACTCGAGTGCGACAATCTATAGATGCATAACAGGAATGGAGCCAATCCATACTTAGAATAAGATCAAAGTCAACCATATCTAACTCTATTAGGTCTGTTAACATGATTTTATGAAGGACAGTGATAGGAAACTTTCTATAGATATGTTCAGCAACAACTGACTCACCTACTGGGGTAGAAACCAAGAAGGGCTCAAGGATCTTTTCAGGACTTATTTCAAAATTCACTGTAACTAGTGGGGTCACATAAGAGAAATTTGACCCAGGGTCTAACAGCACATAAACATCAAGATGAACGGCACAAAGCATACCAGTAACAACATCTGGAGAATCCTCCTGCTCCTAATGGGATGGTAAAGCATAAAACTGATTCTGGCGCTGACCGCTACCGGTACTGGATGATGTGCCCTGAGGAGGGACTGGGCGACCTAGAGGAGCTGGTGCACTAGTAGCTTGAGTCTGGGGACGAACATCTCTATTCCCCTTCTTAGCATGTGGACACTCTCTAATTCCATGACCCAACTAACCACAACCATAACAACCCTTTTGTCCTATCAAACACTCACCAGGATGATTTTTACCACACTTAGCACATAGAGGATAACTGGGTCTTCCACTCACACTATTCTGAGATTTGGACTTAGAAGACTTACCCCACTTCTTCTGTCTAGCTTTAGGAGCGGGAGAACTAGCTGAAGATAGTGTTGTCATAGATGAACAATTCTAAAACTGTGAACGATTTCCCCCTTCAAACTTAGTCTGACCATACTCAAACTGCCCAGTTCTAGCCTTCTTATTTCCCCTCTATCTTCCCTTGAACTTATATTTCTTAATCTGCTAAGCATGAATCATCAATTTAGCAAGATCCATGTCTCTAATAATCATGGCACTCCTACACTCCTTGACTACCAAACCATATACTCCAGTAACAAACTTACTCATACTTGCCCTAGGATCAGCCATCGTATCAGAGGCATACTTAGACAACTGATTGAAATTAAGGCAGTACTCTTTTTCTATCATTGAGACCTGCCTCAAATCCACAAACTCCTCTATCTTAGCTTCTCTCATCTCACGCAAAAAGAACCTGTCCAGAAATGCATTCTGAAATACTTGTCAACTCATAGGAGTTGCATTCTCATCTCTACTATTCTTCCACATGACTACCCAATTATACACTACATCCTTTGATATATAGGATGCCAACTCTACACTCTCCTCTTCAAAAACATGCATAATCTGGGTGATCTTTTTCACCTCATCTAAATAAAGTTGCGGGTCCTCACCTGTTTTTAACCCAAAGAACTCTGGCGAATTCATTCTCATGAAGTCTCTAATCCTGGTTGGTGCTAATTCCCCATTCTGCTGAAGTGGTACTGTCGCCTGATGGTTTCCCGAAACATTAGCAGTCACACTTTGGGCCAACGCTTGAAAGGCAACCCTGAATTCAGCATGGGATACATTCTCATTCAGAGGGTCAGCAGGCTGGGTGGCTGGTTATCACTTCTGTGGGTATTAGCTCGACGAGGAGGCATATTCAACTGTCACTTAAAAACACAAGTTAAAAGCAGGTAGACATACTATAAGCATGTTAGATCATGAAAGAAAGAGATGATTTCCTAAGAACATCTTGTAGCCTCTTGCTCATAAATGTGGTGCGCTTCACACCCATGATCAAGAATTTACGTAACGCGGCTTGTCTGACGCCCTAGGATTCTAAATCTTAGGCTCTGATACCAAGTTTGTAACACCCCGAAACCTAGTCCCGGGATGTCACACGATGCTCAAGACTACGAGTAGCTTTAAGCTAACCCTGTCTACCTTCTGCTAAATCTGAATCTCATAATAAGGGAAATATAGACATAAAAGTCATGCTAAATGAAGAAAACTATCTGAGTTAACTAAGAATAATCTGAATATAACGTCTAAAAAACTAATACTGTAAGTTTGAATCGTATCTAGCAGTCCGACAAGCCTCTACTACTAATAACTAGAGAGCAACTAGGACAAACCCCCAGGTGACTCGAACTTTCTGAAAAGAATACTGAATTATCTAAGCTGAAAATCTAAATAACTAAGTCCCCAAACTATGAGGACTCACCAACTGTCGGGATATAGATGGAGATTCTCAAAATTACTCACGCTGCTGGAACTGAGCACCTGAACCTACATTATGAGACAATGTGGCACATAGACATATATATGGATCAGTACTTTGAGGATGTACTGAGTATATGGGGGTGAAATGCATACATAAAATATAATATCATTCATCATCATAGTTTGTAAAACAATGCATGCTAAATGTAAATGACTCACGCAAGTTGGAATATCTGAAATACTGAAATTTGTAATCATGAATAACAAATCATACTTTGTAAATCTAGTGAGGCATAACATTTAGTTCTAAAAGTTGTACTAGTATTCTATCTGTAAATCATATTGTCTAAGTGTAGAAAGGACTCACTTCTATATCTGAAATCTGTAACGAATATTTTTCTGTAAGTAAGTATCTAAGTAAAGTAGTGAGCCTTTACACTTAGTTTTTTTTAAATGCTTTTCTCTATTATTCTTTATGTTATGTTGTAAGCTTAAAACTTTAGGGAGGTTCTTCTAACCGACATAAACCATGTGAGCTAACATGGAGTCCAACATCTTGTTCCCCTAAGGGAAAAACCTCACGATGGAGAGAGGTGTCATATTCTTGCCAAGGAGTATAACCTAATCTAAGTGATCATATCTGTATCTGTCATCCATATAGAAATGGGGATAATCTGAATTTGTACCTACGTTGGCTACGTAGTTCTGTGGAAGATATGGCACGCTAATCCCACACTTCCAGGTCGGTTCTAAATACTACTCCCTTTTAATTTGTATGCTCATTCTGTTGGAGATCCACTTTAAAAGCTAGCACAAGGATTATTACGAAACCAATTATGCATTATTCTGGTTCAATCTGTGAATAAAACTATTCTGATTTTTGAAATTTGTAATAAATCTGTAAGGTGTATTCTAAATCTTAACTGAGGATCAGAAGATCAAAGCTTTGTTGAAAATATGTAAATAATCTAATCACATGATGCTTAAAGCATCTTCTTTCTGGAAATATCAACATATAATCTTGGGCTTAATAACCCATGCATCAAGTTCATGTCAAAACACCATTAAGTTCATGTTTGATATTGAGAATAATGATAATTCAATTCAAAATCTGAAATTTACTACAATAGGCATGAAAATATGAAAATAGTCATGCAATTCAACTTCCAAATCTCTCAAAAACTCATAATCTTGCAAATAACAACATTGGGTATGAACCCTAATTCAAATCTCATGTAATTTCATAGAAATCATGTAAATTTGTAGTTAAAAGCTAGTTTTGGGCACAAGGATGAAAAAGGATCCTTGCCTAAATAGCATACTGCTTTACTAAAAATATCTTAACTTTTCAACCGAGTATCTGATTTAGGGAAATTTGGTATAGATGAAAAGCTAATTCAATTTCCTACACAGTGAAGGGTCTAAATCTGGAGAATTCTACATGTAACAAAAGTTATCCACTTTTGAAGCTAGCCTTTGACATTCTAGGGGTTAAATTAAGCTAGAAAAAGTATGGGGTATTACACATACTGAATACTGACTGAAACTGTGGGAGGTATCATATAACTAACATAAACCATGTGAGCTATAATGGAGTCCAACGTCTGACCCATGTTGAGGAGGGTTGTTCTATCCTTTTCATCGGAGTAGAACCTAAACTGGTGTGATCACTAAACTGATATCCCAAAAGACCAGAGAGTTAAGACTAAACTGTGGGTGACACCTGAGAGGAAGTAAAGCCTAAACTGATGGGTGACCCCTCATATCCTATGCTGGCTACATAGTTCTGAAATACAGGGACTGCTACTAACGACTCTGCCTAACTAACGGAAAAGCCGCCATCTCTGCCTTCGCTTGGTGCTAAATCCTACTCTCAACTGAAAGACACTGAAATACTAACTGGTTTATGCACTGATAACTGATAAGCTCAGGTCATGATATTCTAAAAATAACAGTGCATATGGATTCTGAGGTATTCATAAACATATAAACTGATAATCCTCAAAATGATCATGATGTCTGAATATGATATTAAAACCATGGTTTGACTGACTTGTTACTTGAAAAATGGATATCATGTAAAACACATAGGTATCGGGTGTTTATAACCTGCCAGCACTAAATGATTATACAGAAAATATGATATCAAACTTGAAATTTTATATTATGTAATTATGGTTCAAAGATTCCAAAACATAGACACTTCATCAAACATATGAGAATCATGAATTTGAACATGAGAATATGTTAAAACATGCAAAAACAATAGATTGACATAGTTTAATTCATAAATCGAGACTGTGACATGAAATCGATTGAACATGACATGGAAATTTGAATATAAAACATGAAATAGCTTAATTCACTTGGAAACACTTGTAAACATGGCTTGTAATTTAATTACTAGGAAGTTCGTAGATTAATTCATGAGTTTCATGGAGGATTTCATAAATTAGGAATGGAACCAGGCTTTTAGTTTGAAATAGGGTTTTGGTTCTCAATGGGTGAAAGAGACCCATTGATGAACACCCACATACCTTAGTTGAATGAATTCTTGAAGAAACTTGAAATTAAAACTTGAATCCTTGAATTCTTGAGGAAAAAAGCTTGAATCTTGGGACTTAGATGATGAACTGGTGAAAGGAACCCTATTCTTGATGTTTTCTTAAAGATTCTTGAATTTGGAAGCTTAAATTCTTGGATTCTTGGGGAAAGAAAACTTGAATTTCTTGTTCTTGGGAAGAAACCCTAATCTCATTATTCTTGAGAGTAGAAAGGGTTAACGACCTCTAAAACTGATTAAAAATAGACAAATATGCCTATTTGATGCTTTAAGTTGTGGGGGTAGGGTTTAAGGTGAGGAAAAGACCAAAATACCCTTAAGAAACTGAATAAAATTTTTTGGAATTTCTTTAGTTGATGACTTGGTTGATGGCTTGTCAACAAGTTGACAGCTTATCAGCCTAGTCGTCAACTCCCCTTCATGTTCTGGTTATGGTTGATGACTTGTCAACTAGTTGACAGCTTATCAGCCTAGTCAACAACTCCTTCAGTGATACTGCCTAAGGTTGATGACTTTGGTTAATGGCTTGTCAACTAGTTGACAGCTTATCAGCCTAGTCATCACCTTGATGACAGAAGGACATGCTGAGGAAAAATGATCATAACTTTCCACTCCGATATCGGATTAATGTAAAACTAGATGTGTTAGAAAGAAGACTCGAAGATATTTCATTTACTATATCGTAGTACACCTAAATCGATATATTCTAGGAGATACACTCATTTAAATTTTGGGATGTTACATTTAAAGTTTGAATTCTAGACCAAAAATATGAGATGTTACATTATCTCCCCCTTGGAATCATTCTTCCTCGAATGATCGGTACGAACTTATTAAAGTCTTAGAAGTATGGTATATCGTAGACATGACATGTCTACTAGTGAAGGATATAGCTAAGCTAAAACATTAAAACTCTATCATGAAACTAATTTATGAGATGATGACAGTGCCCAAGCGCACACGCAAGTGTACGTGGTCTTATCAAGTAATATAGTGGATTCAAGGAAGCCCAAGTATCGATCTCTCAAGGACTTACGTTCACCGCCTATCCTATTCTAGTTTAACTAATTGAGGAGAGTAGCAAGTAAAGTTGTAATTTTGAAAGTTAAAACTAATCTAAACTAATGCGTAAAATAAAATCTTGGACAATCAATGGAGTAAATCCCAGGGTTGAGGCATTTCGAACAATCATACAAATCTCTATTCCTATCACAGTTTAGTTGGTTATCGGATTATTGATTCTCAAGGTTTATGCTATGATTTTAGTCTCCCGACCTCAAATCTTCTATCTAGTGAACATTGTACCTACAACTCCTACAAAGATAAAAAAATTCATCTAAATCTATGAAGTTATCTTCTTTCAATTGAATCAAACAAGGCTTCTAGGTATATCCCTATCCTAGAGGCTAATTCAAATTCCTTATTTCATAAAAGAATAAGAACCTTGTTCTCTAATTTCTTCATTCTATCTTATGATTCTCCTCCCGGATTCACATAAAAATATAGATTTATTCTAATGATAGATAATCATTAAAATAGTAGGCCCAAGAAATTAAGAACAACCCAAATGATAATCCAAAATTAAACTACAATAAAGAATATTAAAAAGTATTCATGTTCTTGGCCTCAACCTCGGAAAGAGAGTTTTAGCCTTTAATGAAAATATTCATCATCCAATCCCTTGGAATGATGATACAAATCATAAAAAAAACTAAATTAAAGAATGATAAAACCTAAAAAGAAGTTGTGGTAGCCTCCAATGATGTTCCAAGTTGATCCAGGGCTTCCAAGAGGTCCCAAGATGATTAAAACGGAATTTGGAACGTTATATTTATAGTATACGAGTCATAAACCGACTTGGATTGGATTTCCACGCATTTTTACTTCAGATGGACAGAATTATCCCGATTTTGGGTGTCAGAGCGACGCGGAGACATGAAAATTCACAATTGTCAAAAAATCTATCAAATTCCAGTGGTTGTTTGCAATTTCAACGCGTCGCGGGGCCTCCTTAAATTCCAAATTAAGCTACACACGCCATATTTCCAAAATATTGGACCTCTTCTATATACATTGATATTTTGAAATACTCTATTGGCCACCTGTACATTCTACACTCGCCCAATACTTTTCAGGGGTCCAAATTACGTCCAACTTGCGTCTTGTGCTTTTGTTGAGCATTCCGATCCTTTTTGAGTTGTTTCCAGTTGATTTCAAGCTTGTATATCCTTAATATATCATCATAATCCATGGAACAAGAATATTAAATCATTAAACACATCAATTAAGAGCTCAAAACAACACAACATCCTCACCGATGAACTAGAAACACGAGCTAAGCATAGGCTAAATTCACATTAAGCTTTAACTCATTGTTTTGACCCTTGGCTTGATCCAATTGACCCTTGAAAATTATAAACAAGTTGTTTCACATATAAATACATAATAACAACCTTGGTAACTCATTAAGACACATTAGAACCCAACACAAGAGACTAGACAACACCTAGCTCAAGCTAGTCACACTAGTTTTCTTGGTTGAACTCTAAATGGTCGAATTGAATCAAAACTTGTGTCGAAACACCATTAAACATTGTGAAAACATAATTGTACACATAATTGCTCATTTTTTCATTATTAACACATATAGCATAATAATCATCCTCAAAACAAGGCTAAATAAGCTAGAATAGTAGAGCTAGAATGCATAAATCCACCCAACATCAGCTGACTTGACTGTATTGACTATAAGGAGTTGATTCATTATGAGAGTTTAGATTTCACTTGAAATGTTCATGATATGAACTCATATATAGGACTGCAAGATGATCACTGATGCAACAAAATCCCAAGAGTTACCGAGGATGGAATAAAGTACGCAACTTGTCATTAGGAATTGTCCCTCAACAAAACACGTATAGGAATCAAAATAAAAGGGCTTCATGGCATCACCAAGTACATTATGCAAGAAAAATCATGATACAATGAGACTAATGGCGTACATAGGTTATTACACTGTCTGAGCAGGAATGCTTGGAAAATTAAGATCATTCACTGAACACATATGAATTGAATCATGGATAAATATCTGAATCTGAAACATGATGCATGAACTAAACTGAATTCACAATTTGCATAGACATGAATGAATTACCTTATGTACTAGCCAAATTTATGAAATTTCAAATAGTAAGACTAGATGGAAAGATGGAAAATCATAGGAACCTGTCTGTCTGACTGCTGAACTAAATTGCAGTCTATACAGACTAAATTATACTGAAAGCTTATACTCAACTGGAGTATTTCTTCAACACTCTTTCTAAGAAGTTCTAATAACATTAGGGAGAAAAGAATCTTGGGCATGATCTGAGTAAAATATCAAAGTAAGGAATCTTAATATGGCTATAACTTTGTAACATGGAACATAGGCCAATGAAACATAAGCTAGGATACAATTACTAGGCCTTAAGAAATCCAACTGCCCAATTCAAACCTAGACTATCTCCTTAAATACTCGCATGGGTATATATAACTACTCCAGCCAAGGTATGAATTGAGCTACATACTCTCACCATGTTCAATCCTAACCCACAGTCATAAAGTACTACACATAACACCATAACACTAGTCTGAACCATAAATTCAATACCCCATGCGTGTTTCATATCTTCTAATCTCAAGAATAATTCTTCTTGCCACTTCAACAACTGAATTCAACCTATTACTAGGATTTCACTAACGCATAATGTACCCATACACTTATATACCAAGATATTCAAGCCTATTATTATAACCACATACAAACTTCTAGGCAAATACCCGTAAAAGCATCTTTCTTACATTCTCTAAACCTCTATCAATAATAACTTTCTTGTGTTGTTCTTAAGAAGAAACACATGGAATTCTCAACTAACTATGACATATATTAAAAGCTCTGCCTCAATCATCCTTCACACTTATAGCCTGAGATACAACAACCATATAATAAAATTTCCCCAATATGAAACATTTACTCTCTCCTATCTAAACAATTACTCATCACCACTATCATTACATAAGGAGAGGTCACTGAAAGGTTAGAACATGAGAACCTGAAGCATGAAAGAATATTATGCATAACTTGGACACTTAACTGAGGCCTGAGGAATAGAGTATCAAAAGCCTGAATTCATTAAAGAGATAAAAAAATAAGGACATACATGACATGATCTGATTTTATTGATCATTAAGAGTGTAACATGAGTATCTGGAACTGAACATTTTGTAAAGCATGAGTACATGAGTCATGAGCTACATAACCTGAGTTTGGAGTTTATAATTTCAGGGAATATGATTTACACTGTTGGGTGAACTGGAACTCTTCATACAAAGATCTGGAAGCGTACACGGTTCTATGGGAAGTGCATGAATATGAGCTATGATCATAGAGCTGACATGTAAGGCATGAGTAGAGGTCGTGATAACAGAAGTATAAAAAGTTGCACTAAGATAGGAATGGGTTGGGCATCATCCTCTCTTACTGTTGATCTACAACATACTAACATCACTACTAGAATCTGAGAGTCTGACTTAGTTACTTTTTCTTTCATCTCCCTCTTAGTTTCAAACAATTATTCTAAATCTGTGGACTCCTTTCATAAACTCTAAACTGAACTGCAACCACTGTACTCTGAAGTTTAAGATATAACAATGCACATAAATAATAAACTCACCCCAAAATACTACACCTAAAAGTGTAAAACCCACTGCTAATACTTTCTTCTGAGATACAATTCTTAACTTTCTGTAGCCCCAATAGTTATCATACTAAATTTCAAATCAATAAACTTAAATTCTTACACGCACTGCTTCAAGCCTACTAATTCACCTTTCATACAACTATCCCCATGGATACATAATCTACTAAATCCATATAAAACTATCCTCACTTTATTGCTGCTAAATTTCAGGGTTCATGCTTCTAATTCTAGGTCATATGCTGTTATAGGATTCTGAGAAAGGATTTGAGGGCACATGACTTTGGCTTAGTGCATGATTTTCATGAATAAGAATGAACACTTTCAAAGATTAGAACATAAGGGTAATAGTAGGATCCTTTTAATCCCACATGCAATCCCATAACTATCTGTGGGGACTGTTTAGAAATCACTATCGATAGGAATTTAAGCTTCATTATTTTTGTTACCTTCAAAATAAGGCAGATTTAACATGAATGGATCATGATGAGAATCTGTAAAATTTCCTTAGAGAAAACTTCTACAGCACGATCTGAGACATGAAAGAAGGGAAATATTTCTTAAATGCCATGTAGCCTCTCGAAGAAAAGTACAGACGTCTCTGTACCATTCCGCAAGACTCTACTAGGCATGGCTTTATAGACACCCTAGGACACTTGAACTTTGTGCTCTGATACCAAGTTTTGTCACAGCCCAAGGCTACCCCCAGTCGTAACACGGTGCTTGGAACGATAAGTGATCCTAAGCTAACCCATGAACTGGTGTACTGCTTGAGCAACTGATTTAAATTATATAAAATACTAATTTTACTGAGTGAAAACATGATCATGAATAAAGTCTGAATAAATGAAATACTGATAAATTTTACAACATGATAAAACTGAAGAAAGACTGGAATTACATATCATGACTCTGACTGACTATCTATGAAGCTCTACTATACTGACTATAGATAGTTGGGACATGCCTTCAACTACCACTAATCAATACACATGAATAATCAAAAGAAAGTACATGAAATACAACTGATTAGAGTCCTAGAAATAGGAGAACTTATCACCTGCTGGCTAAAAGCTTCAACTGTCTGATTATGATGTGTAGGCTACAACTGGTACCTACATTAGTAGACAATGTAGAACATAGACATATATGTAGATCAGTACTTTTGGAATGTACTGCGAAAGTGGGGTTGAATGCAATAAGTAAAATAGATTACATATATATTCTTCAAACATGTATGCTAAATGCAAGTAGACTCACCAATAGACTGAAATAAGCTGAAAACTAAAGTATCTTAAAGTGTGAGTAGCAAACATAATCTAAAAAGCTGGTGAATCACTACACTTAGTTTCTTAAAATCTTTACTTTTGTAGAATAATTAGAACTAAAGTCGATAAGCAGTGAAAACATGAATACTGGGTTTGAAACTAAGTGATGGAAACTGACTAAACTCGGGGATCTGAATATACAAATATACTGAGCATGAATGTATAAACATACAAAAACCAGACATAACATGTACTAAGCTAATCTGACTAACTGAATAACTGAAAGCTGAATACTGAATTACTGAGGTTTGAATACTAAAGAAATAACATATGGGTACAAGTTATGCAAACATAAACATGTAAAATTGAGAATGCAAGACCAAGCATAAATATGTTTCTGAGATAATCTGTAATTTGAAAGACTAAAATTTGTATAACTGAATAACTAAAAATTTATATACTTTGGTCAAGCAAACCTGAGTTGAGACATATTGAATACTAACTTAAACTGTGGGAGGTATCATATAACCGACATAAACCATGTGAGTTATCATGGATTCCAACGTCTGACCCATATTGAGGAGGGTTGTTCTATCCTTTCTATCGGAGTAGAACCTGAACTGACGTGATCACTAAACTGATTTCCCAAAAGATAAGGGAGTTAAGCCTAAACTAACGGGTGACCCCTTATATCCTATGTTGTCTATTCGAGGTCCCTTCTTCTCACATCTGCATAGGATTTCTGACGACTCTAGGCTATTTTCAATCTCTATCTAATCATCTTAACTTTCTCTATAGCTTCAAAAACTGAATCAGGACCAAGAAAAGCGGCCTCACCCACTTCAAACCAACCTATGGGTGATCTATATATCCTCTCATAAAGATCTTCAAACGGAGCCATATGAATGCTAGCAAGGTAACTGTTGTTATAAGCGAACTCAATTAATGGCAAATGTTCATCCTAACTTCCCTTGAAATCAAGAGTACATGCCCTCAACATATCTTCTAAAGTTTGGATGGTCCTCTCTACTTGACCATCTGTCTGCGGGTGAAAAGCTGAACTAAGATGAACTTGGGTACCAAGACCCTTCTGAAAAGCTTTTCAAAACTAAGAAGTAAACTGAGTACCCCTATCTGAGATGATATACAAGGGAACTCTATGCAATCTGACTAACTCTTGGACATACAACTTATCATAATCTTTAGTTGTATAGGATGTATGAACTGGCAAGAAATGCGCTGACTTAGTCAATCTATCCACAAGAACCCAAATCAAATCATGATGACGAGGCGATTGGGGTAAACCAGTCACAAAATCCATATTCACCTCTTCCCACTTCCAAGTAGGGATACCAAACTCTTGCAATGTACCACCAGGTCTTTAGTGTTCTACCTTAACATGTTGACAAGTTGCACATTTGGCTACAAACTCTGCTATATCTATTTTCATACCACTCCACTAATAGATTTTCTACAAGTCGCGGTACATCTTGGTAGCACCTGGATGAATAGAATACCGCGCACCATACGTTTTAGCCATAATTCTCTGCCTCAAATCATCAACACATGGCACACATAATCTACTTTGGTGCCTCAACACACCATCTCCCCTTTGAGAGAAAACCTCTACCTTTTGGTCTTTAACTGACTCTTTCAGTTTGACCAAGCTAGAATCCTTATCTTGCTTCCCCTTCACTTCTGAAACTAGAGAAGATTCGGAACTACTCTGAACCCAAACATTACCTTCAGCTGAATCAACCAATCTAACACCCAATCTAGCCAGACGATGAACTTCCCGAGCTAACTTTTTCTTACCATTCTCCACATGAGCAACACTGCCCATAGAAAACCTGCTAAGGGTGTCTGCCACTACATTATCCTTGACCAGATGATACAACACACTACACAAACCAACTCTAGAGACATCGCAATATACCACAAAACCATCGGTACCATCAGGTAATGCTAACGCTGAGGTTGAAGTGAGTCGAGTCTTCAACTCCTGAAAACTCTTCTCGCGAGAATCTGGCCATAGGAACTTAACTTTCTTTTGGGTCAATCTAGACATGGGAGATGCAATAGACGAGAAAACTTCAATAAAACGGCGATAATAGCCAGCTAGACCCAAGAAACTCCTAATATCTGACGGAGAGATAAGTCTAGGGTAATTTCTTACGGCTTCTGTCTTTTGGGGATCAACTCTAAGCCGTCGTCAGAAACAATATGACCAAGAAAGGCTACTGATCTTAGCCAAAACTCAGACTTGCTGAATTTGGTAAATAATTGGTGACCTCTAAGAGTTTGCAAGATAGTCCTAAGATGGTCTGCATGGTCATCCTCACTACGGGAGTATACGATGATATCATCTATGAACACTATGACAAACATATCTAGATATTACTTAAACACTCGATTCATGAGGTCCATAAAAGCTGCTGGAGCATTGGTTAGCCTGAAAGACATGACTAGAAACTAAAAATGACCATAGCGGATTCTAAAGGCAGTCTTCAGAATATCACATTCCCTAACTTTAAGCTGATGATAGCCGGATCTAAGGTCTATCTTTGAGAAATAACTTGCACCTTGCGATTGATCAAACAGGTCATCAATACTAGGAAGAGGATATTTGTTCTTGACTGTGACCTTATTTAGCTGACGATAGTCAATACACATACGCAAGGAACTGTCTTCCTTTCGCACGAATAAGATGGAAGAGCCCCATGGAGAAACACTAGGCTTTATGAAACCCTTATCTAAAAGATCTTTGAGTTGCTTCTTCAACTCCTTAAGCTCAGCGGGATCCATACAATATGGAGAAATAAAAATAGGCTGAGTATCTGAGAGAAGGTCAATACAGAATTCTATCTCTCTATCGGGAGGTACCCCTGGGAGATCTTCTAGAAAGACATCTGGAAACTCATTTACCACATTGACTGACTGAACTGCTGGGGTTTCAGACTTAGTGTCCTTAACTCGAACTAGGTGATAAATGCAACCTTTGGATATCAACTTTCTGGCCTTAATATAAGATATAAAATGACTCTTGGGAGACACTGAATTACCGGACCACTCAAATATTGGCTTATTTGGAAACTGAAACTTCACCACTAGGGTGCGACACTATAGAAACATAACAGGAATGGAGCCAATCCATACCAAGAATAAGGTCAAAATCAACCATATCTAACTCTATCAAGTCTGTTAACATGACTTTGTGAAGGACAATGATAGGACACATTTTATAGATTTTCTTAGCAACAATTGACTCACCTAATGGAGTAGAAATCAAGAAAGGCTCAAGAATATTTTCAGAATTTATCTCAAAATTTACAGCAACTAATAGGGTCACATAAGAAAAACTTGACCCAGGGTCTAACAATACATAAACATCAAAATGGAAGACACGAAGCATACCTGTAAAAATATTTGGGGAATACTCCTACTCCTAACTAGATGGTAAAACATAAAACCTGTTCTGGCGCTGACCGCCAACAGTACTGGATGATGCACCCTAAGGAGGGGCTGGGTGACCTAGAGGAGCTGGTGCACTATTAGCCTAAATTTGGGGATGATCATCTTTGTTTCCGTGCTTAGATGCGGATAGTATTTAATGTTGTAACCCAACTTACCACATCCAAAACAACCTTTCTGACCAGCCAAACACTCGCCAGGATAATTCTTACCACACTTAGCACACTGAGGATAATTGGGCCTATCACTCACACTACTCTGAGATCTGAACATAGAAGACATACCCACTGTTCTTGCCTATTTCTGGGTGCAGGAGCACTGGCTGAAGAAGGTGCAGGCATAGATGAACGATTCTGAAACTGCGAACGATTTCCTCCTCCAGATCTATTCTGACCATGATCAAACTGCCCTGTTCTAGCCCTCTTATTTACTCTCTCTCTTTCCTTCATCTTTTCTGCCTCAATCTGCTGAGCATGCATCATCAATCTAGAAAGATCCATGTCTGTATTGAGTATAGCAGTCCTACACTCCTTAACCACCAACCCAGACACACCAGTCACAAACTTACTCATGCTTGACCTAGGGTCAGCCATCTAATCAGGGGCATACTTAGACAACTGATTGAACTTGAGGCAATACTCCTTCACTATCATAGAGCCCTGACTTAGGTTCATGAACTCTTCTATATTAGTTTCCCTTATCTCAAATGGGAACAACTTGTCTAAGAATGCATCCTGAAATATCTGCCAAGTCATGGGAGTTACATTATCCCCTCTACTCTTCTTACACATCACTACCCAATTATAAGCAACATCCTTCAGCCTATAGAATGCCAATTATACCCTCTTCTCTTTAGACACATGCATAATTTGGGTGATCTTTTTTACCTCAACAAGATACAGTTGTGGGTCATCACCTGCTTTTGACCCAAAGAATTTTGGCGGGTTCATTCTCATAAAGTCTCAAATTTTAACTACGGCTAAATTCCCATCCTGCTGAGGCGGGGCTATAGCCTGACGATTACCCTGAACATTAGCTATCACAGCTTGGGCTAGTGCCTGAAAAACTGTCTGAAACTTTGCAAGTGACACATTCTCATTCAAAGGATCTGCGGGATGAGGTGGCTGGTTATCGTTTCTACGGGCATTAGCTTTGCGAGGAGGCATATTCTGTCATAAAAGAGCATGGGTTAATAGAAGATAAAGACAGTTATAAGCATGATGGATTATAAAAATAAAGATTTTCCTAAAATGCTTCATATCCACTTGCTCATAGATGTGGCGCGCTTCACACCAATGATCAAGACTCTATGTAACGTGTCTTGTCTAACTCCCTAGGACTCTCTAAACCTTAGGCTCTGATACCAAGTTTGTAACGCCCCAAAAATCTAGTTCCTAAGATGCCACACGGTGCTCCAAACTATAAGTAGTCCTGAGCTAACCCTGGCTGCATTCTAACACATCTGAATCTCATCATAGGGAAATGTAAGTATAAATTTATGATAAAATGGGAAAAACTATCTGAATAATCTGAATATATCTAAAAGTGCTAATCTCATCAATCTGATTAAGCAAATACTGAAAAGGTATGAATATGACAACTGAGATCTAAGACTGAATCTGGTAGTCTAACAAGCCTCTACTATATGCATCTAGAGAGTCACTGGGACAGGCCTCAGTTGACTCAAACTGTCTGAAATAAATAAAGGGACATATACTAATAAACTGAAACATGAATAGCTAAGTCCTCGAATTATGAGGACTCGCCAGCTGCAGAGATATAGATGAGATGCTCAAAAATTACTGTCGCTACTGAGACTGAGCATCTAAACCTACATTATGAGACAATGTAGCACATAGACATATATGTGGATCAGTACTTTGATAATGTACTGAGTATATGGGGTGCATGCAATAAGTAACCAATATCATCACAGTTTATAAAATCATGCATGCTAAATGTAAATGACTCACAGAAGCTTGAGAAAATCTAAAATCTGAAAGTCAAAATCATGAATAACAAGGCATATAGTCTAAATCTTGTAAGTCATTACACTTAATTCTGAAATCTGTATTATGTTTTCATTCTCAAATCATATAGGCTAAGTGGAATCTGCAAGTCTGTATAGAAAATACTTTATTATTTTATCTGAAAGAAAATTCTTTAAAAACTGTTCTGTAAGGGAGACCTTTCAAAGCTTTAGGGAAAACATTTCATTTTAAGGGAATTCTTTCAAAGCTTTTCTTTACTAGTAGGGAAAATACTCAAAAACTGTTTATTTACTTTTACTAACAGAGAGGTTCTCTTAACCGATATAAACCATGTGAGCTATCATGGAGTCCAACATCTCGTCCTCCTAAGGAAGAAACCTCACGTTGGGGAGAGGTGTCATACTCTTGCCAGGGAGTATAACCTAATCCATGTGATCGATCACAAGTTAAATCTGTCATCCATATCTAATGGGAATATCTGAATCTGTACCTATGTTGGCTACATAATTCTAGGAAAGTAGGATGTGCTAAACCCACACTCCTCGCTCGGTGCTAAATACTACTCCCTTATTATCTATATGCTCACTTTGATAGAAATTCACTTTTAAAAGCTAGCATAAGGGTTTATCTAAAAACAATTATGCATCTGTTTGATATAAGTTGTACTCAAATCTGAAATCTGTTTCTATAAACTGTAGTAAATTTTGAAAAGTGGATTCCATAGCTGAACTGAGGATCCAAAGATTAAATACTGTTTATATAACTGAAAATATGCTAATATCAGGGTGATTAAAAGCACAAGTTCTTGAAATATCAATACTCAAATATGCTTCTTAAGAATCATCAACAACGCCCAGATAGTAAAATCAAGAATCTTAATATCATGCTCAATTCAATTAAAAAGCTATAAACAATGTCTCAAATCATGCTCATGGTATTCAAAAATCATAAAAAAGCATTCTTTAACTCAAAACAAACATGAAATTTCATAATTCAATCATATCATACTCAAAATCATCAATAAGATACTTTGGTCATAAACCCTAATTTCAAATCATAAGAAATTTGCTCAAAAATATAATTTTGGGCACAAGGACGAAAGAATTGTCCTTGTTCATAACCCCACATACCTTTGATGACGAACTAAATGAATAATCTTGCTTTTTGAGATGCTATTTGTTCTCTTGAATGAAGATTCTTGGAGCTCTTGGTCTAGGGATCTTAATTCTTGAAACAATTTAGAAAAAAGATGGTGGAATCTTGAGCTTCTTGGAGATGAATATTGAAGCCTAGGGTTTTGGATAAGAGTAATTTTGATGAAACTTAGCATATAATGCTTCTAAAAGGCTTTAATAATGAGTTTGGACGGATTGGGGGGTGGGGAAAAGTCCAAAATAACCCTCTTTAACTCCTGAACGAAACTGGAAAAATAAATCGGGGTCCCAATTTTTGGCCTTGGCGCAACGCGCCACTATCACGCCAAGCCATTGGAAAATGCCAACTGGGAAAATGCATGGTGGCGTGATGCGGTGGTATCGTGTTGCCACCTTGGATGGGACCTGGACACTTGGTGCGATGCACCAATATCGCGGTCCTTCACTGGGATTTGGACAATTGGAAATTTGGCTCTCTCTGTGACACGTCAATATTGCGGAGGGCCACTGAAAATTGACAATCATCATTTAAACCTTCTCCGCGATGCGCTAAACACTGAAATGATGGTGTTTTACGATTGGAACTTAAAATAGCCATAACTTCTTATCCGATTATCGAATTTAAGCGAATCTTATATTGTTGGAAAGCTTATTTAATTTCCTACACCATGGAAAGTTCAAATCTAAAGAATTCCATACAAAATAAACATCATTCATTCTAAAAGCTAATCTTTGACATTTTTCGAGATGAGTTTAAGCTAGAAAAATCGCGGGGTATTACACTTATACACCTAAGAGTCATTATTTACGTGTTTAGCTTAATTTTGAGGATAACTTGGTATGCTTATTGGAGAATAACATGCATGTTCATGTAATTGTGTGCTAAGACTCATGTTTAGGTGGTTTATAGTTCAACTGAATAATTACAAATCAAAATGGCCAAGGGAAGGGTTGATAGGATAACTAGTTATACTAGCCTAAGTTATGTTTATTTTTGTGTAGTATTGATAAGTTTTGTGTATTGCATGGTCTAACGCTTGTGATGAGTTGTTGTAGGAGTCTATTGGAGTTGATTTAGGTGATAAATGAAGCCATAAATGAGCCATAATGGGTAAATAAACAAGGAGTAAACTTGGTATGAACAATGAATTTAGAAGTGCACAAATGAATCTCTTCAAGCTAAAGAATGTGAGGATTAAAGCCAAAAACTCATGGAGATTCAGATATGATGCAATCAAAGTCATAGCTCAACGTTAAAGAGTATGTTTGGAAGAGTTTTAACCACTAAATAGCAGCTTACCGTGATTTGGACGTGCCACAGAGTTGGCCACAAAGTGAAGTGAAAGAAATAGTGTAGGTGCACAATAAGAGCATGGCAAACCCACTGCACTACAAGATAAGAGAGTGTCACGGCCTTGTATATTTTTGGGAAAAACTTATACTACACTAGAAATAGGATACTTAGCTTCTATTCTAATTACTTTAGAATGACTTGGGAGAGAGAAAACACGCGAGGAAAGATCCATATAGGGGTTTGCTTCTTTACTTTAGTTCTCTTGTAGCTTTTACTCATGAATTCCATTATCTTGTAATTCTTTGTAAGACTATGAGTGGCTAAACACCCTCACTTCTAGAATTGAGGTTATGAACGTGTTTGTGTAATTATGGTTTGATTGTTGGTTTATATCTTTATCAAGTCATGTGATTGTTCTTGCATTCCTATTTTACTTTTCTAAAGCGTAATGAACTTTAGGATAAATCTAAGTCCCACAATGAATTGACCATAGGAGTGGAGGTACGGAATAAAGAATGTAAAGAGTGTGGATCATGTCTTTAATTGTTAGGTACTAATTGTTATAGGATGATTTGTTGTTATGATAGAGATATATTTAAATGCCCCATTTGGTTAATGAAATAAGAAGATAGTTAATGCATCCAAGTTAAATACTCACATCCCACTCAATGATGTAATTGTGAGCTAATTTAGATAAACGACTTAGAGGGTGACCATCCTTGGGTTATACTATCAACCTCTTAAATCAATAATCACTATAAACACCAATATCAGCTAGAAACCATAGTTATGCATGAATGTGAAGTAAATGCCTCAACCCTGAAATTCTCCATGTTTATAATCCAAACTTCAAATCATTATTATTTTTTGTTACTTAGTTATAATTACAAATCTCATACTCTTGTTACAAACTCGCACTTATATAATCTCATTAGTAACATTAGAATTTGATAGTTTGCTAATCACCAAGTCCCTGTGGGATTGATATTTAGCTTATAAGACTCACTTTATAACTTGGTTGACCACGTACACTTGCGTGTATGCTTGGACACAACAGCATTCCTGAAACTCCTCTATTTCTACCAAGTTTAGCTTATTCCCTCCAATTCTATCCTCCAGTTTCAACACTGAGTCAAAATCCCTAAAAACTATCCAGGGATCTTTTATGTTGCCTTCAGATTTAGTCAAGTAGTCCCATAGCTTCTTTCTCTCCTTCTTTGTGTTGAAGCCATACACCACGGTGAGTTTAAACTCTATACACAAGGTTATTCATTTAACATTGTAGGTGATTGTTTGTGCAGTAGCATCGCAAATATTTATATCATATTGATTCCCTCTAAACCAGCAAAATTCTACCATTATGGTGAAACTAGTGATTGGAAAAAGACCTTCATCCCCCAAATATTCTATCAGCAACCTCTTTTAGTTTAATACTCTTGATTTTTGTCTCCGCTAAACAAATTAAACCAGCTTCCACTTTATTACAGAGGAGTTTTACCTCCTCCTGTTTTATGAGGCCATTCATTCCTCTTATATTCCAAGTAAATATGTTAACCATCCATTAAAGGGACAGTAGAAGACCCCCTAAATTTACTACCACCTTCAACTTTATGCTTCTCCAAAGGTTTGAAATTATTTCCCACCCCCACAGTAGTTTGAGCCCCTACTTTTGCTGCAGCAGGCCTCTTTGGATGTGACCAGTTATCATCCTTAGTGCCACTGTATCCTACTGGGATTAGACTAATTCCACTTTTTATTACATCCTGACCAACCTCTCCAGTTGTAATTACACTTTTGTCTTTACTTACCTCAGTTTCAATTTCTCCATCCTCTAGTTCAAAATCATAACCACTTGCACATGTATTGCTAATTTGATGTCGATATGTTGAAATGAGGCAACAAATAAATAATTTTGTTAAGGACTTTATACAAAAGAGTAGAAGTGAATACCACTGGATTTTTTCCACTATTAATCAACTCTCAAAACACAAGTTAGATGGGATACATATCGTGAAAGATGAGTTGACCCTTAGTAATATATTATAATAGATTAGCAAGGTATTAAGATTTTATTTTTTTACAGCCGTGTAATGGTTTGTTATCCACAAGGACAGGAGATAACCAAAAGGCAAGTTCACTTACTGGATAAGTAACGTAAATGGGCAATACATTGGTAGTTTGGTTTAGCTATTTCTTCAGCATATTTGACTGGGTAAAGTACGAAGGAACTTAATCAGTGAAGACCTAAGTCCCGTCATCCAAATGCCTAGAATCAGCACTTTTCACTCTCAGAAATACCAAGTATGCTCGCCCCCTCTAGTTAGGGAAGTATTCCAGATTCAATGGTTACTTCTAATACCTAACATGAAGCAAATTTCAGGTATTTTAGATGGGGGGAAAATTTGAAGGTTTGGCCCTTTTCTTTGGGAATAAAGGGCAACGCTATTTTTGGGTCAAGATCCACTTGAAACATTTCAAGATAATTTTTGCCGATATTTGGAGTTTAAACATATATTTACAGTACCCAGCTTGGGAATTGTTAGTTTTCAAGACTTTGATTCTTTGAGGTAATTCTAACTACTCAAACTAGTTGCATATGAATAGTTTGGAAAATCGATAGATTTGTTTTAAGTTCTATAAATTAGTGAAACACCATTATTGCAAGGACCTTGAAGCTTTATGATCATGGGGTGTTCGATAAATTACCTCAAATGTCCTAAACATCCTTGTTTGCACTAATATGAGATTTGTACGGTGTGTATTGTTATAGATCAAGGCTGCAATGGTGATTGAAGATTGTGGTACACTTAAACAGCTGAATTGAGTGTGAATCTCGAATGCATATGGAAAGGAAAGGATGACACATGGTACACCATGGTGTTGGAGCAAGACTTAAAAGTATATAAATCTAAAAGGGACTTCTTTTATCATTGTAGCATGACCTTTAGTCAGTTGTATCTTCTAAATGAGTCAACATAGTCTACTTTATATAAGTGAATAGATCTTTCATTTTCTATATGTCAAACACCTGATTATATGACCAACATATATGCATGCTCTTTCCACTTGGGATTACTTGTCTTGAAATTACTGAAAGTCACATTATATATTAGTAATATATTACAAGTAAGATCAATCTTTCATATATGGTCGCACTAGCATATTTGATTATGTAGCGGAACAAATATGAGATCAAATAGAGAGCTAGCATTTGAATAGCTTGATACCTTATTTAAAGAAGTTAGTTACTGAATTAAAATTACCAAACAGGTAGCTAATTGTCCTTATTTAATCTACATGTCATTGGCCTTTAAGGCATCACTTGATAAAAGTTATCGAGGGAGGGTATTAGTTTTTATTTGACACACATATGCACGATGTAATTCTATGCACACAATTGAGATCAGACCATTATAGTGAGTCCAAACATTATGACGTATCTACCCTTGTATCACTATTTATAGTTGGAGTCAATTGAAATGTCATGTACTGATTCTCCTGACTCAAACTAATATGATAGCACATATGGCCTGTGGGCAGACCCTCATAGTGAGCACTAGGAAGTGTAGCTTGTATCAGACCGTTGTCACACCCCTATTTTTACCACTCCAACCCCGCCAGGGAATTGGTTTTAAGGAAAATGGGGTTTTTCAATTAAAGTGACGTTTTGAAAAGAAATTATTTATTTTACAGAGTCATCACTTGAAATTGAGTTGGGTGTTCCAAATTATCTTTTTGAATCCCTAGTCAAAAGGAAATGACTCTTTATTGGTCTGCAAAAACAGAAGATCTGATTAGAAATTTTGTTAAGCGAGGGGAAGGTATGAGGCACTCCTCGAGTCCCGTGGTTCTAGCACGGTCGCTTTAATGACTTATGTCTGGCTTAAATTAATTCTTTGGATATATAACATTTTGTTGGCCCTAAAGTTACTTACATCGTGCTTTTAATTTATTTTAGATTATTTAATAATATTAATGTGTGGCTTGCTAGTAGTAGTACTTTTCGGTCATATCACAAGTTTTGATATATTTCTCGCTCTCTTGAGGCATTTATGGATCGTTCCCATTTTTTCCTAAATCTAAATGAGCACCTAACATGTTTTAAAAACCTACCCATCCCAATCAGATCAGCTTGAAATGACGTGTTAATTTTATTATAACGAATGGTCGGTAGAAGGACTTTCCAACTTTATCGTTAATTTTTCCTTGTATGTTAAACTTTTAATTTTCTCTTGGTCAAGAATCTAAACTCATTCTTTTACAAATTCACTCCCTTACAAATAGGTTTTTCCTCTCTTCTTTTCTCGATTATAGGATGAGTCTTGAATAAATTCGTCACACATCTCACTCAATCTCACACAATTAATTCGAAACTTAAAACAATCGAAACCACAAAATATTTCTAGCTTAAAAAATTAATACTTTATTTTGTGATTATATATAACTCAAGAGAACACCAAAAAAAAAATAAAAAAAAAAAATATATATATATATATATATATATATATATAAAATTTAAAGGCACGATTAAAATTCATTAAAATACTTTAAATATCAACTATATGAAATTATTGGACAAATAATTAAAATAATAAGAAATATAATTTTTTTTTATTAATAACAAATCATTTAACTAAAATAGATCAATTTCAAATCCAACTAATGATGGCTAAATTTAAGAGGAACATATTTTTCAATTCAATATCCAATCAAATTTATTATCTACCATGATTATAACTTAATTGAACTTAAAAAGAGCATATTTTCTAATTCAATACCAAATCAAATTTATTACCTACCATGATTATTACTTAATTGAACTTAAAAAAGTCTTTTGAGTTAAAAACAATCAAACAATTGCTTTTGTTATCATCTCAGCACACGGAGGATGAGATCTAGATTTTTTGATAACATCAAAACCCTTTTTTCATAGTTGCAGTAGCAGCAGACACCATTTTTGCTAAATTCAACAAGATAAAATAGTTCTGTATTTTGAGAATTGAGAAATAATTTGGTTGTGATTGTTTGCCAAAATTCGCTCGTCGGAGATTAATTTTGCACGGCACGGCAGTGGCGAGAATAAAAGGAAAGAAGGGGTAGCGGCGGTCTACCGGTGACGCCATTTTTGTCGGCGAGTTGTCGCCGGAATTGACCCTAGGGGTCAGATTTGAGGGTTTTCCGGCGATGGGGTGGACTTTGGGTCGGTTTTTGGTGGTTGGTGGCGGTTGGAGGGGGTTTCCAGCTGGTTATTTATCGGATCTGTCTCGGCGACAGTAAGGTTAGGCGGTGGGTCACCGGCCGGATTTCTATGAAGATTTGGGGACGAGATTTGGAGAATTTTCGACTTGGGGCACCGTTTCCGTCTTGACGGAGTACCGGCGGGTTCGAACGATGACGGGAGATAGAGAACAGTTCCGGTTTTTGCAACCAAGAAAGAATTCAAAAATTGTTAATTTCTCTTCTACCCGTTCAACTCTCAATTTTTTCTATTTGTACTTCATTTTTCTTCTCTAGTTTTTTCTTGATAATTCACTGATGTATTATTGGTTTACTCTTTTACATGTCTATGTAGTGTTGTGTTCTTAGTGATGGATGAAAGTTTGTGTATTTGAATCCATGTGAATACAAAGTTTTTCTGTGTACAAATATTCAGTGACTTAATATACAACACATAATAATAAATAGATTCGCATAACAACTCAACAACACATACTGAATAATACATGAAAATTATTTAAATAATTTTATTCATATTTTGATTCATAATAAAGTTTATGCAATAAACAACATAGGATTAAATTGAAACCTGTATGATGAGTTAAGTAGAAGAGAAACACGAACTTGTCACTGAAATTCTCAAACGAAACTCTAACGTCGAACTCTAAAAATGCTCTCTTTTTTACTGTTTTTGTCTGATGTTTTCTTTCCTCCCAGTGTCTGTCTCTTTATTTTTTTCCTTTATCAGTGTCTGTGATTTTTCTCAGTGTTCCAATGCATGTCTGAGTAGTCAAATGTATGTATGTTGTCTGTTCATATAGTAGTTAGCATGTACGTGTGTTTGTGTGTTGAATATGAGGGATGTGAAATGGGGGAGAGGTTGAGGGGAATTAGGAGGGTGCGGATGGGTGGGGAAGTTGGGGTCTCTTTTTTTAAAAATAAATAAATAAATAATAATAAAAATAAAAGCTTATTTAAAATGCGACTCTATTTTTGTAGTTTTCAAAATCTTTAACAAACTTTGTAAAATAAGATGAAATCGAAATTTCTAATTTAGACTAAAACTAATATATATATTAAACATTAAAAATAACGTAAACATTTAGTTTGATCAAAAATTAGGTGTTTAGAACCGCGATTAAAGCTATGTTTATAGAATCATAATCAGAAATATCTAAGCAACATATACCCTATATTTAGTATAGATCGTCTATGGTAGGCCATCATATGATCACTTTTGTATTAAAAATAGTCATAGGACACCACCTAGGCAAATGGCTAGGTGATATTTAATAATGTACAAGTTGTAAGGTATTATAGGTTCAGCTATAAAGCTATTCATGAGTTATAGTCTCGTACTAAAGTTTTCCTTAATTTATGTCCACAATTGTTCATCTTTAGTACTTGGAGTATGATACACCAATGAAATTAGTGTTTCAGTTTCATATTGTTTATCTATTACTTATATGCTCCTAAGTCGTTCACTTTGAAACACAATTGTTCACTTATTATTCTATTTGTTTTACAAACTTGTACATGTCTTATACGTACTGACGTTCCTACATCTGAGGGCGCTATATTTCTATAAATGTAGTATATTAGTAAGCAGACTTCCATACTAGGCACCTATTCATATTCAGCAAAGCATTTGGGGAGCTCCTTTCTCATCTAGAGCTCTAGTACTCCTTATTCATACTTACAGTTATAATTTTGGTATGTCGAGGCCCTGTCTCGATCAGTTTCCATTGTAGAGTTCCATATTTCTTTTTAGAGGCTTCATAGACAGTGTAAAGTTATTATATATAGTTATTGTTCTAGTTGTGTATAGCAGTTTTATAGCATATACTCATAGGGTTTTGTCTGCCCCGTGTAGGCTTGGGGCGTGACACTTCCCCTTCTCCTTATGTAGTAGATTTCTACACTTCTACTTCTCATGCCCATATTTGTGGAAATGAGAACAAATTGATGGCTTCCAGTCATAGGTCACTACTTGTGTAATCACAATGTCTCTTTCATTCTTAAAGCTAACCTCATCAGGTAGTTCATCTCCCACCTTCACTTCAACAAGTAGCTAGCAAAATTGAGGCCCAATTTTTTCTTTGTTAATTTATCAACCATTAGAGGTTCCCCATTAGGTTTCCAAATTTACTCAAGCCTCTCTTAATCCAATATTTGAAGTCTAATCCCAAAAGTTTGATCCATATAGGTACAGACATCAATTCCTCTTTGAAAAATTCCATCTCCAGAGTCTGTTTTTTTACAATTAGGAGTTTGTTATCAAAGTGGTAAATTGCATCTTTTATAACATCATTTTCCCAATTTAACTATCAAACTGTACTAGTATTATGACATTCTTCTTCACTATAACTTTGTTAATCCCATACTTCCCCCAGATCCTCGGTATATATCCATTTAGTTTCATAAATGAAGGGTGAACTCCCAGTACATAGAACACCACTGTTTTTCTCCAATTCAACTTCTGAACTTATATCATCTACCTCAATTTCCCCCATAAATTTATCCCCAATACATTCAGGAGCAACAAACTCTAGCTTAAACCCTGCATTTGTAATTTTCGTTATACCAAATTTATCCCAAATTGATGCAGCAGTAAATTTTTTGCCAGTATCTTGGCATTCAACTTCGTCCGCTCGAGATGTTCTCCCACGCATTTGAGAATTCCATTCCGCAACTCGATCCTTCATCGGCATCTCATTCCTTGAAATTTTCACTCTATGTGTATCTACTAATAGTGGCCCAACTGGTGGCGTAGAGCTTCCAACTACCCCTTCAAAAGTTTCAACTGAGTTCCCCGTCTCTACCATCAATTTACCGGCCCTTCATCGACAGGGTTTCGTGGTTCTATAGTGTTATCGAGGTCACTCTCTTTGCTCTCCGTCTCAGGGTTGGTGAACGTTAGCAAAACATGCATCGAGAGAGTTTGACTTTACAAGATCAAATTTCAGACATTTTTGACTAAACTTTTACTTGACTAACTTTAAACATTTTTGACTGATATGAATGTAAAAATTGGCTAAAATTCCATTCATATGTTTTTGAACTATTCATGTATGGCGCCTTCACTTTAATCATATATGACCAAAATGCATGTAAGGATCTACTAAAATTTTGGGTACGTTTATCTGAATTTTTTTTTGTTCTTCAAATTTTAAAAAACCAACACACATTTCAACACTCAAATCCACTTCAAATAAGCTTAAATTTGAAACATAAATTTTATATATCATAAAGTATAAGCTCAATTATCAATATATCACAATAACAACAATCTAACAAATTTTAACATCATTATAATATTTTAATGTATTATGTATGTCTACATTACACTCATGTATAACTAAAGTGCATATAAAAATTGACTAAATTTTTAATCATGTCTTGTTGAATCTTTCTTGTCAGAAAAAAATATTTTTTCTTCGAATTTCAACAATGTAACATGTGTTTCAACACCAAAATCTACAACTTAAATTTGAACATAAAATTTCATGTATAATAAAAAATAAACCTCAGCCATTGATTGGTCATAAGAACAACAAATTTTACAAATTCATTTAGAATAATAGTGAATTGTCATTGTTTCAAAACCCATTTAATTAAAATTCACATTTCATATTTAAAATTTCTTTGAAACATTATATTGTCATTCATATAAATTCAAAAAATACTATTGTACAACAAATAGGAAGAGGAAAAGTCATTTTTTATATTTTCTATGAAATTCTAACTTCAGTAGCAACTATCTAACATCACCATTTATAATCTTAATTCATCCCCATAATTGAAATTGAAATTGAATTTGAATTTGAATTGAAGAACGTATCTTATGAAATAAACCTCAGTCAAAGAACCCTTCTCAAATTTAGTGATGATCATCTGAAAATCTATAAAATTTAATGTTATTTCTTATTAAAAATATAGTTCGTTCGATGAATATTATCTAAGATTGTGGTGTAAATATTATCTTGAAATTTCTAAGGCTTGGGGGATGTTATTTTCTCAAGTCATCCAAATGATGAGTAAAAGTAAATCTAAAATCCTTCACTTACGTATTTAAAATATTGGCTTCATGGATCGTCCGTCGTAGCATTCAACATACTGTCAATTGTGATGGTTTGGATTGCATAACCATAAATATTTTTGAGCGTTACAGAGACCAGCTTTTGATCACCGCTACAGTGGCTGTTGTTTTCCACCAAATTATGTTCAATTTTAAATTGTTTTCACTTTGCTCCAATCCACTCATCCGCACTTGCAAACACCTATATTACTTTTCAAACATAATTTTTGGGTGTTGAACCTATTGTTCCACTTTTATTAATCATGCTTTCAAGTTTATATTAGTCAGAATTAGAGTGTAGAAATCCTCGATGTCTTACACAAATACATTTCAAAAGAAATTACTTTTAATAAAATATTTAACTATGCAGTGGGATTACAATTTGAACTATTAAATGAAAGTTTAATGCATTAAAACTCTTGCTATGCATGTGGCCCAGGGAAGGACCGAACCATAATGTTCTATTGCATGCAACCTCACTCTGCATTTCTGCCGAAACCTAATTCTACGGCTTGAAGACATAACAATAATTTTACCAGTTACTCCAAAGGAGCTCTAAAGACTTCCATTAGAGTAACTGGTTTATTAGCAAACATTAAATGAAATGTATGAGTTTTTTACCTGACTTTAAGTTTCATCCACTCTATAAGCCATTACAACTTACACACCTCATTTTTGTTGATGATCTGATGGTATTTTGCAAAGGAAAGGTTGGATCAACTAAGAGAGTTCAAGAGAGGTTGCAGCACTTTAGTGCAACTACTGGCCTGGTGGCAAATTTGGAGAAATCTGGTGTGTGTTTTGTTGGACTAGATGATCAGAAAAAAACTGAGTTGTTGGATCTAACTGGATTCTGCTTGGGGTCTTTTCCTATCAGATATTTAGAATTGTCATTATCCTCAAAGAGATAGAATAAGCTTGATTGTCATAATTTGATTGACCAGATAATCAAGAAAATACATACAACTTAAGAAAGTTGTTTTTGATGGGTTATGGATCCTTTTCTTTTTCTATATGGATAAATAAAGCTTAATTTGGACTAACCCATTTTCGCTCATAGGTCCATTACTATGGAAAATATATATAGGCCTTTTTAGGACTTATTTCACCATCCACAAAATATTTTTCAGCAGCCACAGAGAGAAAAATAGAGTGAGTTTTTGCCCAAAATTTCAGCCCTAGCAGCCAACTTCAAATTGTGATTTTCACATCGTTTTTTATCCGATAAGCTGATTTATGGACAGATTGTTTTCTCATCTCAATCTTCGATTAGGAACTAACAGAGTTGGATTTGGTGACCTGTATCTCCTTTTTTCATCAGTGAATAGTAGTTGTATTTTTTGTGTTTTTGCTCTTTTATTTCTCCAGTTTTTGGTGTTATGGCTTATGTATTGTTGCTCATTGTTTGGCACTTGTTTGACGATTATTTTGGAGAACATTATTGCAACTCTTGGTGATTGTAGTAGAGATTTTGGTTCCATGAATTTTTACTCTTCACATCAAAGGGTTTTCCACATAAATTTAGTGTCTCGAGTAATTTATTTTATTCTTTATCTTGTCGTATTTTATTTGGTGATTTATATTTTGTCGTATCATCATTGTGCTTGAATTTATTTATTTTCTCTTAGTTCAAATTAAAAGAAAAAGTTTAGACTTGGATATTCTTTCGCTGCTACTCTGTCGTGCACTTTAATAGTATTCTTATTTTTAAAAAAAGTGATATCAGAGCATTGGTTGTTGTTGATTGTCGATTTGAATGATAGAGGCAAATATGATCATAATGGTGTGTTTGAATGATAGTAATTATCATACTTGAAAAGGCAAGATGAAGGATCTTCTGTTTGTCAAGAAAGTACATTTGCTTGTGTTTGCGTTTGTTAAACTTCAGTCCATGAAAAATGAGGATTGGGAATTTATGAACCTACAGGTTTGTGGTTATATCAGATAATGGGTTGAGGCTAATGTTAGAAATCATAGTGTGAATGAGATACATGCCAGAAGTTTGTAGGACAATCTCGAGACACTTTATGCTTCGAAGACTAGCAATAACAAGTTGTTCCTGATTAAGCAATTAATGAATATCAGGTTTCAGGGTGTCCTTGACCAGTTGTTCGGAATGGATGTAAAGTTTAATGAAGAAATTCAGGAACTTTGACTTTAATACTCTGTCAGGTTTTAGAAAACTCTTCAAGTTTTTCTGACTAATTCTGCTCTCAGTGGTGTTGTAATTATGAAATATATTAAGAGTGGTGTCTTAAATTAAGATATGAGAAGAAAATATCAGGCCTCATCTTCTTCATCTTCACACTCTGATTTTAAGTTACCGATGAGAGGGGGAGAAACAAGTTCAGAGGTCCAAATGATAGAGATAAATGTAGAAGTAGATCGAAGTCCAAATTCAAAAATATTACAAGTGACTATTGCAACAAAAAGGGGCATATCATTAAATATTATCACAAGCATAAGAGAGATATGAGACGACAAAATAAAGAAGGTGAAAATAAAAATTGTGTTGTCGTTGATGCTAATGATGATCTTCTTGTTGCTTATGGTGATAATATCATTAATCTTGTTCGTGATGAGTCTAGCTGATTTGTGGATTCTGGTACTACTTTTCATGTTACGGCAAAGAAGGAATTATTTTCTTCTTATATTCCAGGTAACTTTGGAATATTGAAAATGGACAATAATGATGAGGTTAAAGTACTTGGCATTGGGATTGTATGTTTGAAAAGTAAAAATGGTTCAATATTGGTTCTCAATAATGGCAACCATACTCCACATATTTGCTTGAATCTGATTTCTGTAGAAAACATTGATGATGAGGGTTATGTTAATCTGTAGAAAACATTGATGATGAGGGTTATGTTAACACCCTTGGTGCTGGTCAGTGAGAGATTATTAGAGGTTCGATGATTATGGTTCGAGGTGATAAGTTGTCTAACTTGTACATATTTCAGGCTCCACTTCTAGAGGCTCAATAAACTTGGTGGAGAATGATAATTCATCAGAATTATGGTATAGAAGGTTGAGTCATATCAGTGAGAGGGGATTGATAGTTTGTCTAAGAAAAATTTACTTTCTGGAGTAAATCAAGCAAAGTTGAAGAAGTGTGTTTATTGTTTAGCTGGTAAATAAAAAAGAATTTCTTTTCAGAGTCATTCGCCTTTAAGAAATCTTGATTTGCTGGAGGTGCTACATTCTAATTTGTGTGGTCCTTTTAAAGTAAGGTCTCGCGGTGGTACACTTTATGTTGTGACTTTTATTGAGGATTATTCTCGCAAACTCTGCAAATTTTCTTTGAAGTCCAAGGATTAAGTACTTGATGTGTTCAAGGGTTTTCAGGCCTTAGTTGAGAGGCAGAAAGGGAAGAAATTGAAATGCATCTGCTCAAATAATGGTGGTGAGTATATTGATTCTTTTGATAGATATTGCATAGAGCACAGTATTGGCATTGAAAAGCTCCTCCAAAAGTACCTCAATTAAATGGTTTAGCGGGGAGGATGAATAAAACTCTAGTTGAGAGAGTTTGATGTATGCTTTCAGATGCTAAGTTATCAGATTTTTTTTGGGCAAAAGTATTTAATGCTATGCTTATGTTATCAATTTATCTCCTACTATTTCTTTGAATAGGGATGTCCCTGACAGAGTTTGGTCTGTTAAGAATGTTTCTTATGATCATCTTAGAGTCTTTGGGTGTAAATCCTGTGTGCATATTCCTACTAATGATAGGTCAAAGTTGGATATTAAACTAGACACTGTATATTCATTAGTTATGATCAAGATGAATTTGTCTATCGTTTCTATAATTCAGTTGAGAAAAAATTTGTTAGAAGTCATGATGTTGTGTTCTTTGAAGATCAAACAATTGAAGATTTTAATAAAGCGAGAAGGTTGATTCTAAGAGTAGTGAGAGCCTAGTTGATGTACATCCAGTTTAATTAACTACTGCTCCTAAAGAAAACCTTCATGATGATGAAAATCAAGTTGATAATAAAGAAGATGATCATGTTCATAATGACCAGCATGATGTTATTTATGCTCCAGTACAAGTTGATATGGTTGATAAATAACTAGTTATTAATGCTCCAGAGAGTTCTCTCAGACGATCTACTAGAGAGAGAATACCTTCATCTCGTTATTCTCCCAATGAATATATACTCTTGATTGACGTAGAAGAATCTGAGAGTCCTGATGAGGCCATGAAAAGTGAAGAAAAAGAAACATGATTTGATGATATGGAAGATGAGATTAAATCTTTGCATGATAATCATACCTTTAATTAGGTTAAGCTACCTACAGACAGAAAAGCTTTGAAAAACAGGTGAATTTTTGGAATGAAACATGATGGTAACCCAATTCCACGGTATAAGGTTAGATTAATTGAGAAGGAATTTAACCAGAAAATGAGAGTTGATTTTGATGAGATATTCTCTCCAGTTGTGAAGATGTCATTTATTCATGTGGTTCTAGATTTAGAGGTTGAGCAAATGGTTGTTAAAACTACTTTTCTCCATGGTGACTTAGATGAAGAAATTTATATGGAGCAGCCGAAAGATTTTGAAACCACAAAAAAAGATAATTACATTTGCAAATTGAAGAAGAGCTTGTATAGTTTGAAACAAGCTTCTAGATAGTGATACAAGAAGTTTGATTCCAAGGCTTCAAAAAGACTACTTCAGACCATTGTATTTTTGTGAAAAAATTCTATTATAGTAACTTTATTATTGTGTTGCCTTATGTTGATGACATGCTTATTGTTGGTCATGATGCTTGCAGGATTCAGAAGTTGAAACAAGAGTTGAGTAAGTCCTTTTCAATTAAAGACTTAGGACCAGCAAGGCAGATTCTTGACATGCAGATTATCCATGATAGAAAGATCAATAAGTTGTGGTTATCACAAGAGAAGTACATTCAGAAAGTACTTCGAAGGTTCAACATAGATAAGGATAAGTTTGTTAGTACCCCTTTAGCTATACAGTTTAAATTGAGCATGAAGCAGTGCCCTTCCAGTGATGATGAGAAGTAAGATATGAAGAAAGTTCCTTATGTTTCAGTCGTTGGTAGTTTGATGTATGAAATGATTTATACAAAATCGTATATTGCTCATGTTATTGGTATTGTTAACCGTTTTCTTTCTAATTTGAAAAGAGAACATTAGAATGTTGTGAAGTGGATTATGAGATATCTTAGTGGCACTTCTAATCTGAGTTTGTGTTTTGGTACAGGGGAGCCTATTCTTTGTGTTTATACTGATTCAAACATGATTGGTGATGTTGATACTTGCAAGTCTACTCAGGATATTTGGTTACTTTTGCAAGAAGAGTTGTGTCTTGACAATCTATGTTGCAAAAATGTATTACTTTATCTACTATGAAAGCTGAGCTTATTGTTGTTGTTAAAGTTTGTAAAGAATTATTTTGGATGAAGAGATTCCTGGGGGAGCTTGATTGTGCTTAAGAGAGGTATGTGTTTTATTATGACAGTCAAAGTTCTATACATCTTGACAAGAATTCTATATTTCATGATCGGTCTAAACGCATTGATATGAGATACCATTGGATTCGACATGTGTTGAATTCTAAGTTGCTTGAACTTAAGAAGATTCATAAGGATGATGATGGTTCCGATATGATGACTAAAGTTTTGCCAAGAGGAAAGTTTGAAGATTATTGCATGATCATCGGGGTGACGGTCTCCTCCACATAATCGTGAGGGGGAGAATTATTGGGTTATGAGTCTTTTTTTCTTTCTATGTAGATAAATAAAGTCCAATTTGGACAATCCAATCTTGCCCATAGGCCCATTAATATGAGACATAAGTATAGATCTTTTTAGGTCTTATTTTATTATCCACAAAAGAGTTTTCATCAACCATAGAGAGAAAAATAGAGTAGCTTTTCGGCCAAAATTTCAGCCCTAGCAGCCAACTTCAAATTGCTATTTTCGATTGAGTTGATTTTTGGACAGTTTGTTTCTCTCATCTCAATATTTGATTAGGAACTAACAGAGTTGAATTTGGTGATTTGCAGCTTCTGTTTTTTATCCATGAACAGTAGCTGCATTTTTTGGGCTTTTGCTTCTTTATTTCTTTAGTTTTTGGTATTGTGGTTTATGTATTGTTGCTCGTTGTTAGGCCCTTGTTTAGTGGCCATTTTGGAGAATATTATTGTAACTCTTGGTGATTATAGTGGAGGTTTTGATTTCGTAGTTTTTTACTCTTCACATCGAAGGATTTTCTACATAAATTTGGTGTCTCGTGTGATTGATTTTATTCTTGTCTTGTCGTATTTTGTTTGATTGATTTATTTGCTATCTTATTATCATTGTGCTTTGATTTGTTTGTTTTCTCTTGGTTCAAATTGAAAGAAAAAGTTCAGATTTAGATATTCTTCTGTTGTTATCCTATCGTGCACTTTGATAGTGCCCTTATCTTTTCCAACAGTCTTATATTGGTCGATTGTACTTTTTTTTTTTTTTGTTCATAGCTTCTGGGGTTCAGATATTCATACTACCTCAAGAAGTGGTGAAAAAGGTGGGTCGAAAATGTAGCCCATTCTTATGGGGTAGCACTACTGATAAGAGGAGAACAACATTGGTTTCCTGTGATGTGGTGTTTCAACCAAAGAAGAATGGAGGACTAAACATCAAAGGTTGTGGATTGTGGAATATAGTATCAGTTGGTAAACTGTTGTGGCAAATTGTGAAGAAAGAGGACACACTTTGGGTCAAGTGGATCCATGGCAAATTGTGAAGAAAGAGGAATCAACACAAGGGCGATGACTAAGTCAAAATGGCAATTCAGGTTGACAGTTTATAATCCCCTAATCAATTTAATAACTAAAACAATTCAAGTATATTCTACTAACGAGTAAAGTCAAACTAAAATTTAAAACCAACACGGTATAGGAAGTTTCTTACTACTAATAGCTAGTTCTTCCATCCTAATGTATATGATATTCTAATTTCATTCTTAATAAAATGATTTAAATATACCATAAATCCAAAATTTGTAAGTATCAAAAGTCTTCACTCTTTTCATTAATTTTATTATAAGTAAATAAAAATAGCATCACAAAAATTAAGCTAAATTTTATTTTAAATAAATTAAAAAAGTATCACATAGATTAAGTTAGAAAAAGTACATTATTATCTAGGGGAAAGAATAGAAACGGCACTTTAAATTAAACTATTTCCTTGAAAATGGTCATGGAATTTAAATTCCACTTTCTAGCCATTTTAATTTACTGACTGGTTCTATGTTGTTTTTACACAACTTTTATACAGGTTTTATACAAATCTTATACATAAATATTCTATACTGAAATTATACAGTTTTGATACATAATTTATATAATAATTGTACATTTGCACTTCAAATTAAACTATTTCCTTGAAAATGGTCATGGAATTTAAATTCCACTTTCTAGCTATTTTAATTTACTGACTGGTTCTATACTGTTTTTACACAAATTTTATACAGGTTTTATACAAATCTTATATATAAATATTCTATACGAAAATTATATAGTTTTGATACATAATTTATATAATAACTGTACTTTTTTTACACGTTTTATACAACAATTATATAATTTTTATACACTTTCTATATATTGTACATACACATATTTGATAGAACTATGCAATTTCTATACATATTTCTTATATAGATTCATATTCTATTTAATAATTATATCGTTTTTATATAATTTAATTATTATTTCTAAACAATAAAAAAAACAGAATATTTGATCAATTTAAAAATTTATAGTAAAAAAAAATTGAAATATTTTTAAAAGGGTCGAATTGCCCAAGTTAAATATTGTATCAGTATTATATACAGACTGTATCAGTATCGTATATGGACTATATATGGACTACGTGGATCAAAATGACCCAAATTGGGAAAGATTAGAAAATAGCCATAAAATGACATTTGTTTAGCCGACTGGACATTATTTGTCCAAATGTCAAACTTGAGTTATAATTGGGCTATTATTTTTAAAAAAAAGTCATAGAGTGTCCTTTTTCACTCACCCACCAAATATAAAAAAAAATAAGCAAGAAATCAACTTCTTTTTCATAAAAATATTTTTTAGGAAAATATTTTCTAGGGAAAACATTTTCCTTCGTACCAAACACACCCATTATCTACGTGGGTCGTCAAAATTGGCTAGACCAATTATTTATCATCACTTCTGTTTCTAAAGTCAAGTCTTCTATAAAATCTCATCAATTTCCTTTACCCAAACAAAAAACAAGAACTCACCTTCCTTCAGCTTTTTCTTCTTCGTCAATAAATCATCATGAAGTCTTCAACAAGTTCAATTGATCGATACCAAAAATTTTCATCGTCCTTCGGCGATGAAACGCCGTCGCCAATGGGCGTTCCAGTGAGCTCAAAAACACAATTTTACGTGGAGACAATTGATAAGCAGCCAGCAATGTATAGAAAGAAGAAGAATGATGTTCCATGGTCAACTGGTTTATGTGACTGTATGTCCGATCCCAAGAATTGTAAGTCTAATATTCGTCCCTGTAAATTCTGATTTTAGTCTGTCTCTATGATGTTTGACTAGACATATTTAATTTTTAATTATTTAAAATATGCACTTTCAATATTTTTTCTTACAAATATTTACAAACTTATCACAATTATTAGCGGTTCTAATACTTTATGATACATGTATTATATTAAGCATTGTATTATTTGCTACATATTTGAGTTAATAATGTTCTGAATTATCCAAATATAACGTAATTTTTTTAAAGGGACAAAAAACACACATTTTCAGATAATTGAGAACTAAATATGCTTATCCAAATATCACAAGGATCAAAAAGTACAACTATTAGTGAATTAATATATACTATAAGAAAATATAGAATTGGCTATGAAATTTTTCGGTAATTCCTAGCTAATCATCGCTAAAAAATTTCTAGCTAATCCTTCGTAGCTAAACTGAATTAATATGGAATTTTTGTTGTTTAGCTACTAGTACTTTCTTTTTTTCTTTTTTCTTTTTACTTATTTTCCTTATTGTTTGACCAGGTTGCATAACATTATGGTGTCCATGCATCACTTTTGGACAGGTTGCTGAGATTATTGACAAGGGTTCTAATTGTAAGTACTGTAGTTCTATTTTTCTGATTTTATTACGTTTAAATAATGAACTAGCTTATATTTGAAGATAGAATGAACGAAAAATAAGTGTGTTGACCAAGTCCGTGAATGATTTGATCCATTCAAATTTGGACCCACTAGTAATTGTTTATTTATCAACTCAGCTTATAATCTTAACCTCTTCAAATTTAGCTCATTTAGATATTTTGATTTAAGCTAAATATGAAGTCAAATTGATTTATTAAAATCTTGTAAAAATATTTACATCGCTTTTTAATTTGTTATTTTTGGTAATCATATATATTACTACATGAAAACAAATAAATAAGCTAAACATGGCAAAAGTTTATTCGACGAGTTGGGCTATGACTCATAATTTAGAGGGTGTTTGGAAAAGCTTATAAGTTGATTAAAATGGCTTAAAAGTAACTTCTTTATTTTTTAGAAATGTTGGCAATTTTAAAAATTGCTTAAAAAAAGTCAATTTTGGCCTAAAAAAAGTCAAAAACTAAAAGCTCAAATTCCTAACTTATTTTTTGGGGCTTTTAAGCCATTTTAGTTTGACCAATTAAAAGATATTTTTATCCCTTAAAATTCTCGCTTATTCCAAAATTACCCTTGTGTAGCCCCAAAATAGGTTTTAATGCTTAATGCTTGTATTAATTGAATATTTTCACTTTTTGTATTTATGGCGAACTTAACTTTAACTACTCCTTCCGTTTCGGAATAAGTGAATTGTTGAGGTATTTATTGGTGTTTCAAAATAAGTGAATCATTAAATTTCATTTCAAATTTGTCCTTATGATTTGACAACCAATTAATTTTTTAAAAGGTATTACAAGGTCAACTTTTTATTTTTTTAAAAATGGAAAGTTGTGTTAAATTTATGTCTTTAATGTTTTTTCCTTAATATGTGTGTCAAAATCCAACAATTCAAGTATTATTAAACGGAGGGAGTATATTAATACTTCTTTTGTATGAAACTTCTTATTTATGAAATATGAATTTTTATATGTTATTCTCCTTCTTTAATATATTCTTTTAAATTTGAACGATTATTATTGTACAACATACGAATTTCTCTAATACAAAAATAATTCACCAACCAAAATATATGGAGAATACTCATTGAAGATATACAACTTCATAGGTTATTAGTGAATGATCCATCTATATTTCACGACGCAACATTCATATTCGCCAATGTTTTAATAGTGATAGTCATTACTCAATCAACGAGTAATATGCTTTCTAATTAAGAGTCTTTTTATCAAACAAATAGTATCATTTGTGACCAACTATTTATCCATTAATGTAATTATAATGATTAGTAACATATATATTTTGCTTAATGATTTAGACTTTTTTAACCAAAAAAAAAATTTTAGCACACAAATTAATATTCATTCATGAAAATATTATATATATATTAGTTTTAGTTTGAATCATTTTAGAAATAAAAATTAATAATAATCAACTCTATTTATTGTTAATAACTTTAAGGGTATTTCAGACATTTTGACCCAAAAAAGTGCTTAAAAGCACTTGTTTACCAAACACATCAATAACTTTTTTTCAGTTTCAGCACTTTTATCCAAACACATAACTGTTTATTTTTAAAATAAGTTCAGCACTTTAAAACTCACTTTTTTTCAGTTTATCCAAACGGGCCCTAAGTCCCTCTTGACTTAGCTCATTTTATACTTTGACTAATTTGTAGGTATAGTTGAGCGATAACTCATCAGTTAATTAAGTCAAACCGCTCATTCCTTGAAATTGGGCTAAATGCCCATTTTTCACTCCTACAAATAGCATAATATTCTGTAGAATTTTGCACCTAAAGAATTAAAATTCTGAATCTGCACTATTTGTATTAATTTTCTTTCTTCCCTCTCATAATTATAATTATTTTGGGGCCTTAATTTTTGCAGCATGTGGAGTAAATGGAGCACTATATGCAATAATAATATGTGTGACTTGTTGCCCATGTTTTTACTCTTGTTTCTATCGTTCCAAAATGAGACAACAATACTTATTGAAAGAAAGCCCTTGTGGAGATTGTTTGGTTCATTGTTTTTGTGAAGCTTGTGCCTTATGCCAAGAATATCGTGAGCTCAAAAATCGTGGAGTTGATATGTCCATTGGTAAGAAAACAAAATTATCTCCTTTTTTTTAGCCTTTAAGTTATTTATTTTTTCATTTTTATGAAAGTGTAAATAAGTGTGAGAAATTGGATTGAATCAAACTTTTAAAATCAACTTATTTAGATAAGTATTTTGGGAGAGTAATAGTTTGTGTTTGACTAATCAATTTGAAAAATATTTTTGAAAATATTAGATCAATAATTTGTGTTTGGGCAAGATTTCAAAATTGTTTCTAAGAAAAAGCTACTCCTTCCATCATAAGTTGTACCAAGGTATTTTGACTAGATATTGAAATTAAGACATCTAGAGCTTGTGGTCTAAAAGAAATCATAATTCTTTTAGCTATAAATTGTTTCATTATGTATAAATAGGAAAATTGAAGTTCACTTACTATTAAAGATGAAAAGATGACATTCACATAAATTGATATGAATTCCTGTTAGTTCGTCAAATATATTATGTCTCGGATGTAAGGTATGATTTGATGTGAAATTTTTGTTTTTTGATTAACTTTTGGTACTGTTCTTTTTATGGGCAGGATGGCATGGAAATGTGGAGAGGCAAAATCGTGGAGTGATCATGCCACCAACAATTGAAGGTGGGATGAATAGATAAGGATAGTAATAGTGAATATTATTATATTATAGTAACATAATTTGTTAGTGGATTGTGATTTGTGAGTGCTCAGATTTGTGATCTAATTATGTACATGTTTATTAATGCTAGTGGCTTTGTAATACTATCTATTTAATTGTAATTACTATATCCTTAGGCCAAGGGGTTGTTTGTTACCAGGAATAAGATATAATTCCAAATTAATTTAAGAATGAACTTATTATCTTTTTTGTTGGGATAAAATAAATGAGATTACTCATCACGGTATTAATTATCCCAAGATTATACCATTAGTTTTAGGGAGCCCTTATTTTTGTCTCATCATGATGATGGTGGAAAGACTTACTCCAAAATAGCTAATTCCGAGATAACTTGTTTCCAACCAAACGACCCCAAGTATCTTGTTGATTCTCTTTACCACCACTTCGAGGTATCACTTGCAGGGTGAATATATAAGAACTTCACTGTAAAATAACATGATAACCTTCGCTGAAAGGGGTATAGGGAACAAACAAGGCACATAGCTCATTATTACAGTGGGTTGGAATCCTATATTGATCGAAGAATAAACGAGTGATTTGCTTAGATGAATTCGGACAACCCCCATCATCAACTAATTCTGGAGTCGAGTTAATTGTCATCTCTACATGGTATCAAGGCGAAAATGAGTTGTCCCACATTGGTTAACGAATAGACTTGTGGTCTATTTATTATATGAACTTGGGCAATTCTCCTTGCATAAGCTAAATTTTCGAGCTGAATTAGGCCCAAGTCACATATCTGTACAACCATAAGAAGATGGAATATGTTTTGTTCAAACACACATCACCAAAGGGACAAAAAGGCAACCAGAGCCAATGTAAAAGCCATTTGAAGTACACCAATGACACCATAATGGAAGGCAAAAAATACCTTGCCCCTATATATATGAATCTTTACTTGAAATAAGCTTTATTCCACCTCCTGGCCAGTTCACTACTTACTACTTACTCGTTAAATACGTGCTTGAACAAGGAAAGCAGTCCCTTACTACCAAGAATATTTGCACTATATGATCAAACGTCCCCATTCGAGACAAAGCAATTCAGCTTCACGGGGAAAAGAATGATTCTACCCCTAAGATAATTACAGCAACCATCAACAAGCCTTCTCTGCCTCGACTGCACGTAGGAATGAATCCAGAGCAGTAACCTCAATCCTAGTTACTGCCCCGAGCTAAAAGACCACGCCAACCTTTAACTCTCCGTGGAGGAACAAAATAGGGAGCCAAGTTACAGAATAAGTGAAACTCCGTTCACCATCCACACTATGCTACAAGGAAGCTGCAGTCCAGAGTGTCAAACCAACAATTAGAGAGCTCAAGAACGTAGGAACGCCGTGGGAATATTGTGAATGACAGCCAGATGCTGTTGAGCCTGATGATGGAGCCAGCGAGGAGCTATTGGTGAAGGTGCCATTTCTCCCTCCACTACATGAAAATGAAAAGAAATAAGTCATAAGTAATAGACAATATAGAAATGACTGACTAGTAGCTGATAAAAGAACCAAATTTAAGTCCGCACCTTCCTGGATATTTACAAGAACCATAACCTGCAACAGGAAAACAAATAATTAGGTATCTATAACCATGCAAATCACAACGTTCTCCCCAAACAGTAGCTGTCGACATATTTATGTAGATTATCATTCTTGAACAAGTCTGAATCAGTATCTCATAACAGCTTAAAGTAACAACTGTGATTAGATCTCGAGGAAAAAAGATTCAAGTATTAATCGATGTTATTTCAATCTTTCTAGCACCGCCTAGCTGTATAAAGATTTTGCTGTTGAGTTCCTTAACACTCAACCATCTTTGCACCCATACTTATGGAACCACCACGAAGCCAAACAAGCCAAAAATTTTACAGAGTAAGCCAAAAAGCAGGTCATAAGGCATGTCATCTCTTGTTTTTGCTAATTTTCCTGATTACTGCAATACCTTTTCCCAAAATGTTTGTAGCAAACTAAATAGTTAATTTAAAAGTTGAATCTCATACTTCAAGAATTTTGTGTTAACTTGTTAAAGTTTGTGGTAGAATTCCAATTGGACAAGACACTTGATGTTGGAGCCATTACATAATACACACATTGTATATCTTTCATATACAGTTAGTTGTATAAATGTATACATATTCATCACTGTAATTGTCTAGCCCATTTATATTTTGTCTAGCCCATGTAATAATACTCAACCCGGCCCACTACAAGTGTGTATATATAGATAGAGTTAGTGGAGGTTGTAGAGATTGGCAGATATTTTTCATCCAATAAAGAAAGACTCTTTCTCTTCTTCATCTTACTGTTCTCGAACCTTCTAGGGTTCTTCAATGTTCATCAATGGAGTTCATCGTGTTTTCACTATAACACTTGATAACAACATACCCAATGTGATCTCACAAGTGGGGTCTATAGAGGGTGCCGTAGCCCTATGCTAACCTAGGAAGGTAGAGATGTTGTTTCGAATAGACCCTCTTTACAAGTAAAACATGTATATAAAATTAAAAAAAAAACATGTAAAGCAAATAGAGTAGCGAAAGAAACCATGTTGAAACAATTAAGAAGAGAATTGGACAAGAAAAATGTGATGTTTGTATCTTAGGTTCAAATATACGAGTCAGAAAATTCATGCATGTGCAAAACAAAAAAAACATAGTTTTGACAACTTACTAGGATCAGAGGTAGTGATTTTAGCAACCCCATTGAAATTGCAAGTTCCATCGGCCATTCCCATCTTGTGATAATATGCATCAAAAGCATATGATGCATGAGCAATCACGGTATTTGGTTCATAGCAAGGGTTTTCTTGCAACAGCGGAGTACAGTCAACTTTCCCCGGTCCACAAGCCCAATCTAGTGCAGCTTGCACCATTTCTTTATCCGCATTTTCCTTTGCAACACAATAGGTTTGGTTTGTAGTGTCATTTGCCAACACCGTTCCAGATCCTGTCAAGTGCATGGTATAAACTGGCACTCCACTGGAATAGAAAAGCCCCCAATTCTTCTCTGATACAGAACCAGGTCTGAGATCTTCGTTGTAAAGCTCATAAATAAACGTACTAACTGCAATACCAGGATGTTTGGGAGTCCCAGTGTTGTTAAGAACATGCCTAATCAAGTTACTATTGTAACTGTTGGCATTGTCTAGAGAAGCATCCGGCTCAGAGGAGTCGCCCTTGGATGGCCAACCTGACTCGGTCACCAGAATGGAAATGTTCGTGAAGTTCAAGTAGGACATAGCAAAATATGCTGCATCAACAACGGCATCAAATACATTAGTGTAGTGGAGGAGTGTGTTCGAATCAACTGCCTCCTTGTTAGGGGGAAGGGGACGAAAGAGAGCATAGTCTAATGGGATCACACCATTGGATTTCATAAAATCATAATATGGATAAACGTTGAGCATGAGGTAGGACCCAGTGTCTTGCAAAAATTTGAGTAATGGAACCATGACAGGATCCAACGAACGATTGAAGAAGGCTTGTGAGGGTGGAAATGAGTCAAGGATGATAAATGAAGAATGTGGGGTAGAGACTTTGATTTTGGTGTCAAGATTAGCAGCAACAAGGGCAGAGTGAATAAATTTCATGGCTGAGACTAAGACCGGAGCAGCATTAGGAAGAGTGGTAAGGACCTCAGAACCGATGGCAATGGCTGTGATGTTGGTGGCTGGAACATGAGGTAGGATATTCCGAGAAACCCAATTGGCAGCAGTGGCATTGGACTGACCTATTCCTAAGAGCTGATCATTTGGTACAGAAACAATGACGCAGATTCCAGTATTAGCAAGTGCAAGTAGCATAGCTTGATCAGCATCAAATAGCCTGACATGACGAATCTGCTGTGCTTTGAGGAGAGCCACCACCTGAGTTGGATTAGGCATGTCTGACACATCAGTGCCAATGTTTACACCAACGAAAGCCTCTGACAGAAAGAAGAAAAATTAAATAGAGCTAAAGCCCTATAGTTGAGGCTTCTTGCACAAGAAACTGTAGTAATTCTGATTGAAAGAAGAACGACAGAAGAATAAACACAAAGTTCTGTAGATTTTACAGTTTTAGATGGTCAACAAGTCACAGCGGAAGCATTTTATTTAAGACGAGACAAGTTTTGACAACACGTTTTGAAAGGCTTGATAACCATCATAACTTCCATAATTCATATGAAACTAGCGAGATATAGCACGAATAAATCCATCCAACCAAATAGAAAATTTAATATTCATACCAGTAAGAGGAGAATTTCAGCTTGCTTTCGTTATGCAATTGGTATATGAATCTTTTACAAGGTTACTTACAATTTTCTTTTCAATCCTGCTTTGATTTTACTTCTTTTGAGCTGAGGTTTATTGAAACAACCTTTTCACCCCAAAAAGGTAGGGGTAACGTCTGCGTACATCCTAGTTTCCCCAGACCCCACATGTGGGATTACATCGGGTTTATTGTTGTTGTTGTACTAATTAACATTTGAATCGCCTGCAGACAAGGGGTTTACACCACATACACTAGATGTGGAATAAAATTGCAGGAAGCAAAAGGAGATAGTGCAACATTAGTACATAACTGGGGCTGTGGTATTTGTGCTGCTGCAACAGAGACGTTGCAGGCCGCACGAGAGGGTGCGAGGCTATCAGTTGACCCGAAGTATATTCCACCACATGATTACCATCATTGTGCCGTGGAGTCCCTTCTAGTGCAAGATGTGCATGGCGGTAAACGGCTAAGCAACAGTTCATCTCAGTCTCTCAGGTTAGTATTTTCCTTACTTTTAACCAAATGCTTTTGTTTTCTAATGTTCTTGCTTAATATCATATTAATAAGTTGATTCAAATGATTTTAATGGAGATCATCTTGATGATTTTGTTGCTTCGATAGTCTCATTGATCGGATGGGCTGAGTTCATTGGCTAGGATAATTTTATCTACAGGGAAGAAGCACGTTATGACATAGATGCTCACCCAGACAAACTACGCTATAGATAGGTTAAATATCCATAGATGGTCCAGACACCCCTAATCAGGCTGATCATTAAGACAAAAACAACAACAAGAGCAACATACCGAGTATGATCTCGCATGGTCGGGTCTAGGGAGGGTAGGAGTAAGATCAGTATACATCTCACCTTCCCCATACCCGACCATGTGGGATCACACTAGCTATATAATATATTGCTGTTTTTGTCTTAATGATGCCTGATTAGAGGGTCTCGCGACCATCATTAAGACAAAAACAATGATAAATCAGAATTACGGACAGTAAGGAAGCCTTTATATAAGCCCACCATATCCACCATTCTGTTTCTTTAGATTTTATGTCTAATATTTTAATTGAAACAGTAGTTTCAGCCAAAAAACAAAATCAAATAAAGTGACTCCTGGTATATGTTGCCCGGACTCTCCAAATATGCTGCCGCATTCGTGTGAGATTATCCAATCCAATAATGCACTACTCTTGAAGGAGCTGAAACGCATCTGACAACATTTCTGAAGAGTCTGAGCAACATAGCTCTCAGTGATACTTATAAAGCTTCTTCACAATAACATTATGCTTGCTCACTATTTTAATAACAACAGACTAAAATATAGCTGACATCATCTGACAGTTGATTCAATAAGACAAGAGAAAGTACATGTGCACTGAACAATTTCCATAAATAATAGGCACATGAATTTGATAAAGCAAACAAGATTATTGTGTGAACATTAGAACTAATCTGGAAAGATGGTCTTACTGTAGAATTTTAAAAAATGAAATAATTTATGACAAGATGCCATGTTTGGAAAGCCAAGTTTTCAAAGGCAAAAAGTCTCCTTTAGTAAAAGTATTCACATTTTTACACATTTTGCTTCTTTACAACACTGGCTTGAACTTTAAGCATTCAGCCACATTTTTTCAAAATTAAGTACTTTTTGTGTTTGTCAAATATTGGAACAAATTGTCTATTAGATTTGAGGAAAATTAACCAAAAAAGTCTTATCAAATCCTAGAAATCACAGTACAAAAAATTACACAAAACCTACCAAATAGATTAAAAACTGCAAAAATTGCACATCCAAGAATGTGTTCCCCTATAACAAATTCTTCATCGTTCCATGTTTATTACATAGTTTAAGGAACCCAAAAGTGTTCACTCTTGACCTATGTTGCTCGAACTCTTCAAAAACGTCAACACGTTCGTGTCAGATACTCCCAAAGTAGTGCATTTTGGAGAATCCTACACAACTACGGCAACATTTTGGAGATTCCGAGCAACATAGCTCCTAACAAATTTAAGGATCAAAACTACTCAAGGATATTCTAAGAAACTCATTTGAACATATCCCAAAATAAGATTTTCTTTTTAGCTGGTTTATTTTTTTCCTAATACTTTGCTAGACAATGGAGAAAAAATTGGTTTACTAATGTGAACAAAAAAGTTCAAAGAAAGTTGGTGGACAACTATCAAGAAGTTAATTCAACTTAGTATAATAGTTATTATTGCAAAAAATTATTTTGTTAAAAAAAATCAAAATCAAGAATAAATATGATTTTCTGAAATAATAAATATTAGCTCAGTGACCATATAACAAATCAAACAGAGTAAAAAGAAAAAGAAACTCCACATATTCAAGCAAAGAAATAATGAAATTTATGTGTTTAAGATACTAATCTCTGTAAGTTACTAAGTCCTAAGTTAATAATCTATAAATATCAAATTAATTTCTTAAAATCAAAATTAGAGTGCAAACGAAAGTTAGTGAGTTCGATAACCTTTATCAAGAAAATAGTAGCAGCACAACTTACCCTCATTAACAGAAAAAGCAAAAACAACTAAATGTGGAACAAGAAGAAGAAGAAGCAATAGGCCCATAGCAACTCTTCAAGCAAAATGGGTAGGCGTAGGGGTGGGGGTGGGGTGGGGTGGGGTGGGGTGGGAGAAGTGGAGGGAGGGGTGTATTTTTGGTGATTGTGAGTTATGAAGAGACAATGAAACTAGAGAAAAGTGAAGTGTGTTTCAAATGTATAGAATTTATTTGAGAAAATGGCAAAAATGGTCCCTTATGTTTGAAAGTAAGGTCAAAATAGTTCCTTAAGTATACAGTTATCAATTTTGATGCTGTAAGTTTATGATAAGTTAACGAGAATGATTCCTTAGTAGGCACTTAAACAATTTTAATCTTTGAAGTTTGTCAAAAGTTAACATTTTAGTCTCCGGCAAAATATCCATTGCACTCTATCTATTAAATTAAATGGAAACTATGAAACTCTTTTTTTTTTTTTTTGGTTTTCGATGTCCGCATTGGAGCCCCGACTAATACGGATCGCACGTTGCAGGGCCTATTAAGGTAGCAACGCTCCCAACAATTTCTATGAAACTGTTAACGTTCACTATTATTAAAACAAGAGAGAGATAACAGACGAAAACTGAGGAACGCTATTGAAAAGTCAATGATTTTTTTAACATTTTTTTTCGATAAAAGTTTGCATAAATTATAAATTTTTAAGGAAAAAACTACAGATATTCGTCGATTAATTTAACACATTAACTATAGTTATTTCTTATTTAAAAAATAATAATAAAGGAACTCATCAATTTATTTTATGAAAACTCGATGGATGGATGTTTCATAAAATAACTATGGTTAATTTTTATTTTTATTTTTCGTTGAAGGGTTGCTATGGGTAGGGTTAGGCATAAAATATCAAAAATCGAATTATCGAATCGAAGCAAAAAATTTGATAATTGGCATTCGGTAATACGGTATTTGGTATGGTATTTGGAAGTAAAATTTTAATATTTCGGTATTCGGGATTAGGTTTGGTACAAGATATTAATACCGTTTGGTATTCGGTATTTACCGAATATATATATATATATATATATATATCTGTATGTATAATCCAACTCAATAGACAATAGTACTAGTCATCACAAAGAATCTCTTAAACCTTGATAATATATTTGTAAAAAAGAATACTAAATAGGGTTTCTATTAAATATACTCTTTGAAGTTTAAATGTACATTTGCACATCTCCAACTTTAATATGGTATTACCAAAAATCGTACCGAACCGAAGTTTAATTTATCGATTACCGAACTATCAAACCGATATTTATAAGTATGGTATGTGGTATCTATATTCAAATACCGATTACCGAATTATCGAATTCAATTTTTAAAAATATCGAATCGAATACCAAACGTCCATCCCTTAGCTATGGGTCTATCGCTTCAAGCAAAAGAGATGGGAGAGGGGTTGGTGATGATTGTGAGTTATGCAGAAAAAAGTGGTGGGTTCAAATGTACTCGCTTCATTTTGAATTATTCGATTTTTTTAAAAAAAAATATTTAATTTAATTTAGTTACGTTTTTTATAAAATTAAAAGAATATAATTACTATTATATTTTTATAATACTATTTTTATAATTAATGACTAAATAAAATGTATAAATTTAAATTTATATTTTTAAAACATAATTGATAAGATTAATTTAATAAAATAAATTCTTAATAATTTTTTTCCGAGTAAGTGTGTCAAATAGATAGAATCAACTAATATGAAATAGAGGGAGCAAAATTTATGTATTTATTTTTTTGAGTTAATACATAAAAATGACCCTAAACTTGACACAAAATTATAACTTTAACCTTAAACTTTAACAGTGCATAAATATGACCTTTAACTAGTCAAAACTGCACAAATATGACCTTCAATCCTACGTGGCAAAATGTGTGTTCAACACGCAAAACTGGGCGCGTCCAGCTTAAAATCTAAGGACATAATACATAAATATGACCTTAAACTTTGATAGTGCACAAATATGACCTTTAACTATTCAAAACTGCACAAATATGACCTTTAAATGACTCTTCACTATTATTTTTTCATTATTTTCGGCTCAAAGATGAAAATGACATCTAATTTCTTTTGTCATTACGAAAAAAGAGCAATATTAAAGATTTATTAATTAAGAGGGTCAGCCTCATACGAAAAAATCGAACGGGTATGTATATATATTAGAAAGCAGAGGACGAATTTAAGTTATATAATATATCTAAATATTATTTATTTAAATATTAAATTAAAGATGAAACTATATTAATAATAAAAAAAATTAGAGTTTTAATAAAATATTATTAAATTAATGTTATTAAGGATAGTAGTAGTAGTATATTAAATTAACGTTATCAAATTAACGTAATTAAAAGATGTTATTAAATTAACGTTATTAAATTAACGAGGGGCGAACCTACGTGGTTGCCATGGGGTTCATCCGAACCCTCTCAGTAAAAAAATTACGTTGTATATATATAAGATAGAAAAATGTATATTTATGTATGTATATTAATGTTGAACCACATGAAACAAGACACTTAGACAGCCCAACGATGTTCGCTCTTCTTGGGTGCTTCCTTCAGCCTACTGTGTGGGTTCGATCCCTGCTAGTATTTTTTTTTTAATTAAAAAAAAATTAGGTGTTGCTGCTATAGAAATAAATAAATAAATAAATAAATAATAATAATAATTTTTTAAAATTAAAAAAAGTTAGGTATTGCTACTATAGAAATAAATAAAAAAATTACTATTATTATAATAATAATAATAACAATAATAATAATAATAATAATAAAAACGACGTCGTTTTAATACAAAAAACAAAACTTTGAAAGTGCACAAATATGACCTTTAACTATTCAAAACTACACAAATATGATCTCTCTCCAAGTCAGCCCTTTTAACGACGTGGCACTGTGTGATTGAATTACCTTTCCACGTAGGCGCGAGTGAGACTCACGCATGGGGTTGCAAAATCGGAGGTCATATTTGTTCAGGTTATGAATAGTTAAAGGTCCTATTTGTGCACTATCAAAATTTAAAGTCAAAATTATAATTTGGTGTTAAGTTTAGAGTTATTTTTGTATATTAACTCTATTTTTTCCGGGTCTTGTTAATTGAATCGAAGACGTGGACAGAAATCTAGCGGCTGAGATTAAAACATAGGATGCTCTGTCTTTTAAAGTTTAAAAAGTGATGGAAACTTGAAGGTTCCCTTTGGGACAACAAAGAACACTTTTTGGTTCTTGTAGCTGTACCAATCAACAAATTTTAAGAAATTATTATTATTATTATTATTATTATTATTATTATTATTATTATTATTATTATTATTATATTATCTCAATTTATTGATTAATTTGTAATGTAAGGTAAATAATAGAAAAATATATAGCTACATAGTTTCGTTATTTCTATTGATTTGTCTTATTTTTTCTATTACCACGTTTCTAAAACAATGTTTTTAAAAATTTTGACAATTTATATAATTTAACTTTTTAGATGACATATTTAAGATTATAAGATTAAAAAATATATTAATATGTTCTTAATAATTATAGTAAATTAAAATCACAAAATTAAAATATTATTATTAAATATAAAAATTATTTTTCTTTTTAAACAGAATAAAAACTGAAAATTACGTCAATTGATAAAAAAAGAATATTATTTTATGTTGAATATAAAACATGAAATTTAAAATAAATATAAATTTATAATCTTAAATATATCATAATGATGGAATTAATCAAAATAGTTGTGTCAATATGAACAGACAAAAGTGATTATGCGAAAAAATAAATTATTTAATTATAAAATCAAGAATAATAAGTAATCTGTTACGAAAAATATAAAATACATATAAAAATATTTAAAAAAATCACAAAATCAATTGATTCAAAGATTATACAGTGTTCAAAGTGCAATGCCCAATGTGAGGAAAGTGCTGATAAGTGATAAATGGCATTCAATTGTCAATTTTTACGGTGTCAGTAAATGATTCAGACAGCAGAGGGATCTTTAATTGCACCCTCTTTCATCAATTACCTAATATATATATATATATATATATATATATATATATATTCCAAGGTAATTACTATCAACGTTTTAAAATAATTGATCTGTATTGACTTAATATTTAAAAAAAAAAAAATTTAGTATTTTATTTTATCAAATTAATCTATCAATTATGTATTAAAAATAAATATTGAGTATATATAATTTATTTAATTATTTAATAATAAAAATAATATTAAAAATATAATAAAATTCTTTTAAATTCATAAAAAGGATACATAAATTAAAACAAATATTTGTAGAGAGAGTGCAACTATTTAAAAATGGGGGAATATATAATGAGTGATATTACTATTCTTAATAACGTAAGACTCTAAGGGGTCGTTTGGTGTGAGGTGTTAAAGCAAATAATCTTGGGATAAAATAATAATTTTGGAATAAAAATTTTTAATGCATGTTTGGTTGAATATTCGGATAACTTATCTCAGGATTAATAAATAGTACCAAAATAAGTTATCCACACAATTGGTGGGATAACAATCCAACCATAATTTATTCTTGGGATAAATTTATAAAAGGACAAAATTACCCTACCTATATTCATGCACGGGTCACTTTATGTATGTACGGACGTGCAAAATTAATTAATCAATCTAACTCAACCACTTTAGGCTATCCATAAATTATACTGACATAACCATATACTTAAATCAAATAGTAAGGTAGTAATTTTATATTTATACAAATGATAAACATAATAATTTGACCATCTGGATGGCTAACAAACTATATAACATAGGTAGACTTGTTAAATAAATATAAGAAAATTTTATGCATATTAATATTTTTCACATTTTATATTAAATATTTGATGAATAATAAACTAAAAACTTTTCATAAATGCATAAAATGTAGATGAATATTACATTTTTTTTGTTTTAAGATGAAATTTGTAATGAATTAATCCTCAATATTTTTATAACTATTAAAATTATTAGAGTTTTAATTAACCTATCTTCAATTGAGTAATATTTACCGACAACCTAAATTACCCCCAAACCCACAAATTCATATTAGCCTCTTATAACTAATTTTTTAGCCAAAAACAAATTTAATTAACTAGCACAGACTTTATCGTATTTATAAGCCATTGTTAAGCATTTGAATTCAAATGTTGATCACTATATTATATGAGTGATCCGTGTTCACAATCGACTCCATTGTTCAATTACATATTTCAAATTAAATAATTTTTTAATCACTTGAAAATTGATATTGTATATATCGATTAAAATGAATTTTAATATTCTATATTATATGAGTGATATGTGTTTAAATAAAGTGATATAAACAACAAATCTTTTTTTACTTTAACAAATTTAAGTTGGAAGTTTTTATTTCAAATTAAATAAAATGTAGTAAGATTTTTTTTTTTTAAACACACACAACATAATCATGGAAAGGCACATGCAAAAAAATTAAAGTTAAATAAGATGAAAGTTTTATTTTTAAAATACACACGATATAGTCATAAAAATGTACACACACAAAAAAAATTAAGTTAAATAAGATGAAAGTTTTATTTTTAGTAATAAATATTTAAAGCTTGAAAAGAAATATATTAAAAAAGTTAAATAAGATGGAGGGTATTTTTTAATCAATTAATTTATTCTTAGAAATTATACCATGCATATTACTTTGAATACAACAAATCAAACACTCAATAAAAAATAATCTCAGCATAATTAATCCCAGTATAACCTATCCCATCATAACTACATTCCCAACCAAACGATTCCTAATGGATACTCCTTTTATGTCAAAATAATTGTCATGTTTGAAGTTTAACGCATAATCGGTTATTTTATCTCACATTATTTAGTGATAATTATTCTTCAATACTATAAACATCTTAATTATGACGCATAAATAATATTAAATATTTAATAAAGAGAAATTATTTACTAAGACAAAAATAAGAGATAAAATAATCAAACATCCTTTATAACTAATATTCTCTTAATAGTCAAGTAAATGAAACCGGTGAAAATTATTTTCCTCCCTTAATTTTACTTTAAAAATCAAACTTCTCCCTCAAATTTAAACAATAAGTATTTTTCTTCCTTTTTTTTTATTTGTCTTTTTAAATACCTATTTTATCCTTACACTGTTAATCTTTATTTTTTTTTAGCTCTTTAAAATTATTATATATTTTTTAAAATATATATAGTAAATTTATTTAAATAAAAAAATATTATTTTCTAAACGAAAAAAAAAATGAGAAACATATATTAAGTATACAAGTTAATGACGTACTAAATGAAATAAATGACCAAGATAAAAAAATTAATTTATTAATAATAATTAAAATTGTAATATCTATTTATACTAGTGAAAATAACAAATAGAAATAACTTTATAAACATATTCCAATGCATGTAATATAAGAATATATAATAAAATGAAAATATATTTTATAATAAATTAATTCCAAAGTTTTCTTATATATTTTATAATAAATTAATTTCAAAGTTTACTTATATTATTAATATATACTCCTTTCGTTCATTTTACTTGTTACCATTTCGCTTTAGGAGGTTAACCTGCATTAGTTTTAACCAACATATACATACATACATATATATATACACACACATACAGACACATGAAATTGCTATGAAATATTTAAACTTTAAGAGGGGCCTACCACCTAAACTCATTTTTTCTGTATTTATGTGCTTCTTTTTATTGACCTGACTGTCAAGTATCAGAATATTTTTGTACTCTTTTTGGTCAAGTCAACATAAAAGGAGTACAAAAAAATTCTGATACTTGACTGTCGCGTCAGCAAAAAGGAGCACAAAATACAGAAAAAAATGAATTTAGGGGATAGTAAAATTCCTGTGAATTTGAGATGTGTCATAACAATTTCGGGTATAATTTGAGAAGGGGAAGGAGGGGGGATACTAGTGTGTTTTCTCAATAAAATAACAATCATAAAAAATAACATTAGCTTTTGTGATAAGTTCATTAAAAAAGTTATTATACTTATAATACTAAAAAGTAAAATAAAAATCTATAAATACTTGACTAAAATAAATAATATATATATAAGAAGATATTACAAATGTCAAGATTAAAATAGACATTATTACGATAAAATAGGAGAGAATATTTATTATTTAAAGTTGAGAGAGGAGTTTGATTTTTAAAGTAAACTTGAGGGGAAAAATGATTTTCACCCAAATGAAACGTACGACAAATATTTAAAACGAAGAGAGTAATTATTTTCAACTATATCTTTATTATTAAAGTACTCCTTTCGTCCTAAATTAGTAGTCACTTTAACTTAAGAAAATGTCCAAAAATATTATCATTTTAGAAATTCAACAGTAAAGTGGACAATTGTTTCTAAATTCTAACTACACTCTTAAAGGTCATTGGGTAGCTAGAAAGAGATAATTCATTCATATATTAATTTATGTATAAGTTATATAATATTTGGTGTCTAGTTAGATAAGTTACTCATATATAAAATTAATATGACGTTCGTTTTGTAATTTAAAAAAGAGTAAAGCATTTAGTAACCTCCTAAATTATGGCCAAATTTGCTACGACACACTTCAATTTCACGGGAGTTTCAGTATCCCCCGAACTAAGTTTTATGTACTTTTATCATCCTTTTTAGTTGACGTGACACCTTTTGTCAGCCTTTTTAGCTGACGTGACACCTTTGCCATAGTCCCATTTTATGTAATAAAAGCGTCACGTCAGCACAAAAGGTGATAAAAATATCCTAAAATTGAGTTCACAGGGGTAATAGGACTTATGAAGTTGGAGTGTGTCATAACAACTTTGATCATAGTTTGGAGGTACGAGATGCTTATCTCTTTAAAAAACTTCGTAACTAATATAGATATAAACTGATGCATTATATGTACCGAGTAGAAAATGAAAGACCTAATACCCACATAACTAATGCTTAAGGGTTGTTTGGTAGTTGGTTTGGAGTTGAGTATGCATATATTAAGTAATACCACGTTTAGTAGCTAATTAGGAGGTAAACTATCCATGTATAAAATTATATAATACGATGTTTGGTAATATAAAAACCTGCATAACTAATACATTAATGAATTATAAAGGAATTTGTATATTATCTTAAAGGGTAGAAGGTGGATTAATACATATATAACTAATACGTGAATAATTAGTCCCTGCATAAATAATACATATATTTCCTCGTAATTATTTCTTACATTGCTAATACCTACACAATTTTGTTCAGCTATCGAACGATCTGTTACATAACTAATAACTGCATAATTCTAACCAACTACCAAACAACCATTTAGAACCGCGAATGAGATAGACAAACTTATCCCATCACATATATGGAACAATGTTGCCCCATCATTATAGTAGAAAAGATGTGACAACTAATTTCGAAAAAAACTAATATCTCAAATCAAACACATAATAGATTATACATTTGTCACGACCTGAATCAGGGCCTGACTGTGATGAGTATCTCAAGTCAGACGAGGACCAGAGACCACCCCTTTTACCCTAGCCAATCAGAACACGATACAACTAGCAGCGGATGAGTTCCAAACTTATAACAAGATAAGTGAATATCTAACTCAAGATCAATACTAAGTTATGCCACAACAATCCCAATCCATAGTAATCCACAAAGCCTAAAAAAAGACCAGAACCAATCTAAGTCGGGACATGCCTCTGACTATAGCTAAAAGAAACAATGAGAAATATTCTATGACATAAAATAAACCAAGAAGTAACAGTCTTTCGGAAGAAGGAGGCTCACCACTTCAAGCTGACTCACGAACGGTCCAAGATCACCTATCACTGCTCAGGAAAAGCAGAAGTGTCTCCGGTTCCTGCATCGCGTGGGGATATGGAGTCGGAGACGGTTAGCAGGTTGAGCGCTAACATGTAACTCAAGGAAGGGATAAAATAATGCCAAATCAAAACCATAGTAAAATCCACAAGCAAACATTGTACATACATATATATAACATGTTGGGATAGGGAACAAGGCTTAGCATGCAAGTAAAATATTAGCTTGAATTATATAGCTTAGCCGTCATAAAAAGGCACCCACGGGATATATGGGTTCAACTCCCCTTGCTGAAAGGACCCCAGTGCGTGTTAGTCGCACGAATCAGAAGTATCAAGGAAAACCAGGGAATGCCCCGACCCCACGTCAGTCTAAAATATAAATAAATATATATATATATCTCACGCCGACAAACGTGAGTTTCCAGTATCAGTCCCCCAGAGACATCCACCCTCATGACTTAGCTACACACCCCCACCTTCACGACTCGTGACGTCTGGCTATGAGTCGTCTCCATGACTTGTAGTCTGAGAAGTAGCTCAAAGACCACTCATTGTGGACCCTATGGGTCAAATACTACGACTTGTGAGATGTCATTATGACACGTAGGGTCCTAGTCATTGTCAAGGCAGAAAAATCATGCACCTCTACTGGTTTGGTTACAAGAAGCACTATACGACTCATATAGAGTCTTGACGACTCGTTAAGTATAAACGTAATCACAACAGAAACTTCAGGCTAACATACTAGTCAGGCTACGATTGGGGTCTTAAGACCCGTAAGGTGACCTTAAAACTCGTAAGGTAAGTCCTAGGTTGGGTAGTAAGCTCATGATCAAGGAATTTTCCAAGGACCAACAATCCGGAGTGTTACATTTTCTCCCCTTAGGATCATTCATCCCCGAATGATGAATCAAGGCATCCATTAGCACGATTTAACACAGAACACAACCAGAATTTTCTTTAACAAAGATAGAAAAAACAAAAATGTTAAGGAAAACACATACCTTCAGCACGATTATTCGAAATGGGGAACAAAAATGGGTATTTGGACTTCATATCCTCTTCAGTTTCCCAAGTAGCTTCTTCAACCTTATGATTTCTTCATAGAACTTTTACCAAAGCCACATCCTTAATCCTCAAACGACAGACTTGCCTATCCAAAATCTCAATCAGGACTTCCTCATAAGACCAAGAATCTGAAACGCCAGCACTCTTCAAAGGAACAATCAAGAAAAGATCACCCACACACTTCTTCAACATTGAAACATGGAACACCGGATGGACAGAACCCAAACTCGAAGGCAACTCTAACTCATAAGCCACATTGCCCACTCTTCTCAAGATCAAGTACGACCCAACATAACGAAGACTGAGCTTTCCCATATTTCCAAACCTCATTACCCCTTTCATGGGAGACACCTTTAAGAACACCCAATTACCACTATCAAACTCCAATTCCCTATGCCTCGCATCCGCATAGGACCTTTGGCGACTTTGGGCCATCTTAAGCCAATCCCTAATCACCTTCACCTTTTCCATGGCCTGGTGAACTAAGTTAGGACCAAACAATCTAATCTCACCAACTTTGAACCACCCAATAGGAGAACAACATCTTCTACCACACAAAGACTCAAACGGGGCCATCCGAATACTAGAACGATAGTTGTTATTATACGTAAACTCTATGAGAGGCAAATAATCAACCCAACTACTACCAAAGTCAATCATGTAGGCCCTTAACATATCTTCCAAAATCTTAATAGTCCCCTCTTCTTGTCCATCCATCTGAGGGTGGAAAATGGTGCTAAGGTTCACATTAGTTCCTAAACCTCTCTAAAATGACCGCCAAAAGTGAGATGAGAACTGCATACCTCGATCAGATATAATAGAAATAGGTGCACCATGCAACTTGATGATTTCCTGAATGAAAAGCTTAGCATAATCCTCTGTAGAGTAATCTATCCTTACGGGTAAGAAATGAGCAAACTTGGTCATCCTATCCACGATTATCCAAATTGAATCAAACTGACTACGAGATCGTAAAAGACCAGTAATGAAATCTATACTAATCACCTCCCATTTTCACACAGGCAACTCAATCTCTTGAGACAAACCACCAGGACTAAAGTGCTCCATGTTCACCTATTGACAAACCATACACTTGGCCACGGAATTGACAATATCTCTCTTCATATTATTCCACTAATAGATTTTCTTTAAATCATGGTACATCTTCTTCAAACCAAGATGAACAGTGTACCTGGACTCATGAGCCTCAGCCAAGATCCTATCTCGTAGCCCATCAATATCGAGAACACACTATCTCTCGTGGTACCTCAAGATACCATCACCACCAATCTCAAAAGCCACCACCTTCTGCTGACCCACATCATCCTTGATCCACATCAAGATAGGATCCAAAACTTGGTTTTCTTTCACCTCAGTACCAAGAGAAGACTTTACCACCTCTTGAATGATCATCCCACCATTCTCAAAATCCAAAAGACGAGCTTCAAAATTAGCCAAACATTGAATATCCTTCACCAAGCCTCGCTTCTTCTCATCAACATGAGATAAGATCCCGATAAATAAATTGTTAAAAGCATCAACAACCACATTAGCTTTACCTGGATGATAGTGAAGACTCATATCATAATCCTTGAGCAACTCAAGCCATCTCTTTTGCCTGAGATTCAACTTCTTCTGGATGAACATGTACTGCAAGCTCTTATGATCAGAATATATATCAACATGAACTCCATACAAGTAATGATGCTAAATCTTCAAAGAAAAAACCACAACCAACAACTCCAAATCATGAGTCGGATAATTTTTCTCATGCACCTTAAGATGCCTAGATGCATACGCCATCACCCTGCCATGTTGCATCAAGACACAACCCAGTCCCACACGAGATACATCACAATATACAAAGAAACCATCGGTACCCTCGGGCAGGGTCAAAACCTTAGCTGAAGTCAACTTATTCTTCAACTTCTCAAAGCTACCCTCATAAGCATTGGACCACAGAAACTTTACCTTTTTCTGAGTCAACTTAGTCAATGGAGCATCGGTCGAAGAGAAACTTTCCACAAACCTTCTATAATACCCAGCTAAATCTAAGAAGGTCCGAATATTAGTTGGAGTCGTGGGTCTAGGCCACTTCTTAACCACCACAACTTTTTGTGGATCCAACATAATCCCCTTACTAGAACTAACATGACCAAGAAAGGTCACAACATTCAACCAGAACTCACACTTCAAGAACTTAGCATACAAATGTTGTTCCTTAAGAGTCTGCAATACTATATGGAGGTGATTGGAATGATCCTCTTCACTCTTAGAATAAACCAGGATGTCATCAATGAACACAATGATGAATAAGTCCAAAAATTGATGAAATACCTGATTTATAAGATCCATGAATGCTGTCGGAGAATTATTCAACCCAAAAGACATAACTAATAACTCATAGTGACCATATCGGGTACAAAATGCAGCCTTAGAGATATCCACCTCCCTAATATTCAACTGATGATAACCCAACCGAAGAGCAATCTTAGAAAAATATCTAGCACCCTGAAACTAGTTGAAAATAGGTTAGCAATCCTAGGAAAGAGATACTTATTCTTTATAGTCACCTTATTCAACTGCCGATAGTCTATACATATTTGAAGGGACCCATCCTTCTTACGCATGAAAAGCACAAGAGCACCCCACGGAGAAACATTAGGGCGAATAAAACCCTTATCAAGAAGATCTTTCAATAGCTCTTTTAGCTCTTTCAACTAAGCTGAAACCATTCTACAAGGAGGGATAGAGATAGGATGGGTATCTGGAAGAAGGTCAATCCCAAAGTCTATTTCCCTATCAGGAGGAATACCAGAAAGATCATCAGGAAACACTTCAGGAAACTCATTGACTACAGAGATAGATTGCAAAGAAGGGCCCTCAGAATTAGAATTCTTAACTCGAACTAGTTGATATAGGCACCGCTTGGAAATCAATTTCTGGGATCTTAGATAAGAAATGAACCTCCCTTTAGGTGCTAAAAATCTACCTTCCCACTCAATCACTGGTTCATCCGAACATTGGAAACTAACCCTTTGGATTCTACAATCAAGAGTTGCATAGCACGAATAGAGCTAATCCATCCCCAGAATAACATCAAAATCTAACATATCCAACTCTATCAGATCCACCAATATCTCCCTACTACATATAGATACCATACAACCCCTATAGAATTTTTTTATCCACAACAGAGTCACCCACCGGGGTAGACACAAAAAGGGATAAGGAATACATTCAAAACCAAAACCAAAATGAATAGCCACATAAAATGTCATATAAGATATAGCATACCCTAGATCAATTAAGCAATACCCACCATGAGAGAAGAGTTGTAACATACCGGTGATAATATCAGGATAAGCCTCAGATTCCTAATGGGTGGCAAGAGCATACAAATAATTTTGGCCAGTGTCGATACCATAAGTAGCACCACATGGTACTAGAGCTGAAGACGTGGCAAAAAGAGCCTTATTAGCCCCAAAAGCAAAATTGCCTGAAGGACAGTTCATCTGAGTATGGCCAGATTGGCCATATATGAAATATTTTTCCTCTCCTCATCATAAAAACTACGATACAACTGTCCATAAAATCTGCAAGGGGGATATGATGAAGCTGACTAGGCCCCACTGGCCTGAGATTGGGCATCTTGTGCCTTAAACCCATTGTTGCTCTGAAAGTGGCGATCATCGGATGAATTAGGATAAAGAGAACTCGCCGTAGAGTAAGAACTGGAATTTCCCCACTTCTTCTTTCTCCACTGCCTACCAACACTACCATTATTCTGATGACCTACACCCTACTCAGAATACCTGAATTTCTTTCTTTGTCTTTCTCCTATCTCAGATTTTTTTTATCTTCAACCTGTTGCATATACACCATAAGCCTAGAGATAACCATGTTATTATTCAACAATGTGGCCTTGCACTGCAACACCAAGTCACGAGGCAAGCCCGAAGCAAACTTTCTTATCTTAGCCCTCATAGAAGACACCAACTCCAGAGCATAATGTGTTAACTGGTGAAACTTTAAGTCATACTCTTTCACAGTCATCCTGCCTTATTTCAAATTTACAAACTCTTCAGCATTTGCCTCCCTCAACTCCTGAGAAAAAAAGTGATCAAGAAAGGCACTAGAGAAGTCATCCCACATAGCTGGCTCAGCATTATCCCTTCTCAACTATTCCTACTTCTCATACCACTGATAAGTTATATCCTCCAACTGATATGCGGCGAGCTCCACACTCTCCGAGTCAGAAACATGCATCACTCGAAAGATCTTTTCCTTTTTATCTATTAATCCTTGAGGATCCTCCTAAACCTTGGAATCAGTGAAACTCGAAGGACTCAACCTCATGAATTGGCCAACCATTGTGGCCTCAGAAAAAAGAGTGATAGAAGTAACACGCTCAGACTGGCGCCACTAAGAGGCCACCAACTGAGTAAGTAAATGGATCGACTGGCAAAACTCAGCATTAGACAAATCACCATAAGGCATCGGGGATGGAGTATAATCAACCTAGGAGTTTGAGAAAGACTTGTAGGGACCGATGGAACTCCACAGGGGCAATCAAAAGCAAGGACCCTAGACTGAGTTTGTACCCCATAAACTGGATAAGTTCAATCTACGTTGTCCTCAAGGGGGGCAGAGGAGTTTCCATGAACATCAGATCTTCTGGGAGGTATGATCTGAAATGCGAACAAATGAAATTAGAGGATATTTCAATATCCTAGACTCTACAGCCCGAAAGTAGAACACAAGAAAGGGAAATATTCCTAAATACCTTGTAGCCTCTCCCTTAAAAGTATGACACACTATACACTCATAAAAGAGACTCTACATGACACGGCTTTATGGATACCCACTTGACCATGAACCTAGGCTCTGATACCAACTTATCACGACCCGAACCAGGGCCTGGCCGTGATGGGTATCTCAAGTCTGTCGAGGAGCGGAGACCACCCCCTTTACCCTAGCAACAGATGAATTCCTAACATATAACAAAATAGATAAATATCTAACTCAAGATGAATACTGAGATATGCCACAATAATCCCAATTCACAATAATCTAAGTCGGGACATGCCCTATAACACCTCGAGTTTGGCACCCCGGATGCTATATGGTGCTAACAATCCCGAAGGACCACTAGCTAACCCATGACTGGTACCTGCTGTAATAACTGTACAATAAATACTGAAATATGCGGAATAATGAGCTGAAATGCCATAAGGTTAAAAACTGAAACATAACTAATAATACGGTATAACAATACCAAAATTAAAATAACTGTCTGAACATACTATAGTTTGAATATCTAGTCTGAAAGCCTCTAAACTGTCTGAATAAGGAGTTGATTGGACATATCCCCAACTAACTCCATCTACTAAAATAACTAAGTACTAAAATACTAAAATAATAGAACATCCTCAAATGATGAGGACTCACTGCTACTGTACTGCGACTGACTGAAACTGAAGCAGTCTATTGACGGTCAGGAACCCCGAGCGTCTGAACCTATGGTATAAAATACCATAGCGCAAAAAAAAGTATGTGTTAGTACGTGCGAGTGTACTGGTACGCAAAGTAAGGTAAGGCTGAATGCAAGGGTTCATATGCATGAACTATAACTGACTGAATAACATGAACATGACTGCATGAGAATACATGCATGCATTCTTAACTATAACTAGAATCATGAGGATTTTGAATACTGAGTTTACTGATAACGTAGATTACTGGTGACTGATATAACTAATGACTGATATACTGTTTATTTGGTGACTATGTCTAACAGTCCTGATTCTAATGAAACTAGCTGAGTTCCATACTGAGCTGAGTGACTATATCTGATAGTCCTAAAATCTGTAGAACTATCTGAGTTCTATTCTGAAGACTGAGACTGAAACTATGGGAAGTAGTCATCTAACCGACATACCCCAAATAAGATAATATATCTAAGTTAGGGTCCAATCTGTAACCCCAATTAGAAGGGTGTCAATACTGCACCACTGGTAAGGACAAGTTGTTAGTGACCCTCATCTGTCAGATACTTTAACGAGAATGGTGGAACCCTCATTTAACAGTATTAAGCCACCTCATCAACCCTCAATTGTTAGTATTGATGTCTCAACCTATGCTGGTTACATAGTTCTAGAACGCAAGGATTGCTTTTAAGAATCACACCCTCTACTAGTAGGTGAGTTCCCATCCTTGGGTTCACTCGGTGCTGAATTCTACTCCCAACTGAATAGACACTGAAGTGATTATACTTAACTGCACTGAACTGAGTTCACTGAGTTTCATTGACTGACGAAATACTACTGAGATCTGTTACTGACTGAGTTTACTGAGAACTTAACTGAATACTAGATAGGACTAGACTGATACTAAGATTTCTGAGTTTTCCTTAGTTATGATCATGGCTTGACTGAGAGTATCTTACAAACTGACACTGGCTCTAGGCACACAGCTAAATTATCGGGTATTAAATACCCCAGAACTCGATAGCATGAAAATAAATAGAACATGACACTTCTTGAATACATGACCATAGTCAACAATTTATAATACAATCATTGAGGGATTTCATGAAGCACTTGATATTCATAATCTTGTATATGGATAGGAGTGCATTCAAATATGTCATTATTTCATATTTCTAGTCTCATGAGCATTCCATCAAACAACTACAAGGCATAGATTTAGCATGGGAGTCATTTTGGACATAAGGGTAAAGCATGGATTCATCATTTAGGTCCTATTGAGCCATAATGCATAATTCCTATTCTCATAGGCATTTTATCAAACACATAGGATGCATAACATTTGGCTTAGGCATGAACATTAAACCAATACATCATTATTACATAATTCAACTCAATTTCATAGATTTCGATCCACATGCTATCATAGTTTCATGAAAACACATTAAAGATTCCAACTTGGAAATCATACAACAACATAAACATGGTCATAATCAATCCACAACATAGAAATCATAATTCTTGATTTTAAAATTGGATTCTTGAGCTCCAAGGATGAAAGGGATCCTTGGATAAATACTTTACATACCTTGTTACTTTATTTGGAGAAGATTGATGGTTAAATCTTGGAGAATTGAATCTTGACTTGAAAACCCTAGAGTTGTTCTTGAGAGAATATGAGTGTATGTTGGTGATTTTGGGGCTAAATTTAGTGTTTAGAATGTTTTTTATGTGAGCCAAAAGACCCAATTACCCTCAATTATGCGAAGTTAAAAGCTAAAAGTTCCAAGTGCGGGAGTGGAGCGTGCGTCGCATGCTAATCGCACGATGCTACTATTTTAAAATCCAAACATGCCCTAAACGGGTTCCGAAAATTCTGAAACTCACCCGAGATGTACTATTGACTTGCCCCATCATGAATCAACCTAAAAATTGATAAACGGAGGTCGGGAAGGTCGTGAAATAAATCCTCGAATTTTGAAGGCTTAAAATAAGACTAAGTCCTTAACACTTAGCTAAGATTTTCTAAGTGTTGGATCCCTTACTAAGCTTTAAGGGCTAAATTAGACTTAGGATTTTGCGGGATCTTATATGCCCCCGGCGATAGCGAAAAAAAACATAAGAAAAGTCTATGACATGAAATAAACCAAGAAACAACATCCATCCATAAGAAGAAGGCTCACCACTTCAAGCTAATTCACGAACGGTCTAAGATCACCTATCACTGCATAGGAAAAGTAGAAGTTTCTTCAGTTCCTACATCACGTGGGGATACAACGTCTGTAGACGATCAGCGGGTTGAGTGCTACCATGTAAATCAGGGAAGGAATAAAATAATATCAAGTCAAAACCACATTAAAATCTACATGCACACGTTGTACATACATATATACAACACGCTGGGGTAGGGAACAAGACTTATCATGCAAGTAAAATATTAGTCTGGACTATGTAGCTTAGACGTCATAAAAAGGCACCCGCGGGCTATATGGGTTTAGCTCCCCTGCTAAAAGGGCCTCAATACGTGTTAGGCACATGAAGCAGCGGTATCAAGAAAGATCAGGGAATGCCCCGATCTCACGTCAGTCCAGAATATAAATATATGTATGTATGTATGTATCATGCACACGATCATCAAGACCAACCCCCTCGCCGACAAGTGTGAGTTTCCAGTATTAGTCCCTCCAGGACATCCACCTTCACGACTTAGCTACACAACCCCCATTAAGCCAATTAAAATAAGTTTAACATAACCCACTTATTTAACCAAGGAATTTTCCGTTAAGGTACACCATAGGTATTGCCATACCCTTATGTTTGCAAGCTTATAATTATGCCATTACAATTCCTTTAACTTGGCGGAACACCTCGACCCCTTTGTTCATTAAATCAATATGGGGAAATGCCACGACTCTCTTTGGTTTATCAATTTAACCTGGATAAATGCCTCGATCCCCGAGCTTCCAATTTTAAAATCAAGCATGGCTAACAAGGCCTTCAAAATCCTTGTTTATCAATTCAACTATTTATGCAATGCAATATTATAGGTAAGTAAGTCAAATCATATGACAAACCATCTTTCAGAACCAATTACACAAGTAGGATGAGGGAACAAAATTTCCAAACCAATTTTCAATCCAAAATTGTCAATTTTAGGGAATAGCTCGACTCCCCCTTTTCAATTTCCATATCCATGTACCCAATTAGTTAAAAAATTATTGATAAAGCATAAAAAATGCATATAAAATTATGGGTGTTCAATTCAAGTAAGATTCAATCCAAAACCCTCAAACCTATGTTCATAAACCATAACTAAATCATATGGGTAACAATTTAAACACATGTTTTCAATAAAATAAGCTTTGAAAATAGTAACATGCTTGAGATATCAAGAATTATAGAGAGAAATCAACTCTTGGAAGCTGTTAATTCCTTGAAAACCCTAGGTGTTCTTGACTTAGGGATTTGAGGGTGTTTGAGAGAGTGTATTATGGACCCTCTGTGGGTGTTTTATGGATGTGGAGTAGGGAAGGGGGAAATGACAAGAATTCCCCCACTTAAACGTGCAGAAAAAGTCGTCCAGACGTCATGGGTCACCTTACGACTCATAACGTCTGACTACGAGTCATCTCCACGACTTGTAGTCTGAGCAGTAGCTCAAGGACCCCTCAATGTTGATTCTATGAATTACACACTACGACTAGTGAGCTGTCATTACGACATGTAAGGTCCTAATCATTGTCAAGGCAGAAACATCAGGCACCTCTATTAATTTAGCTACGAGAAGCACTATACGACTCATATAGAGTCTTGACAACTCGTTGAGTCTAGTCGTAATCACAATAGAAACTTTAGGATAACACACTAGTCAGGCTACGATTGGGGTCTTAAGACCCGTAAGGTGACCTTACGACTAATAAGGTAAGTCGAAGGTTGGGCAGTAAGCTCAAGATTTAGGATTTTCCAAGGACCAAAAATCCAGAGTATTATAACATTATTTTAGAAAGAATAACATAAACATACACCTTTGATATGGCCAACCTACAATTTCCTCTACAGAAGCATAAGCGGTTGTCGTCAGATATATAATCCAATGAAGGTTGGAGTCGAATCTCACAGGGAATAGGGCGCTAACTAAGTTGTATGCAAATTACTTAATTTTTAATCATATGTTTCCACAAAATAAAGAAGGTTTCATTTAAACGATAATTTAGTTATTTCAGTTTGAAAACAATGAGAAACTTCTTAGGGTTATGTTCACTTTGTTATTTCAATTTTTTCCAATTATGGATTACATAAATTCATACATAGATTGTACTTATAGAGGAACGTATTTAAAAGTTCAATTCAAGTGTTTATGAACCTTCAAGGAAAGACACACTTTAGTTTTCTCAAACTTAAAGTGGTAAAGATAATTATACGTATTCTCCAGGACATTAATCTAGTTAAGACATTAGTTCACAAATTAGAGCTTGTAAACTCTAACTCCTTGTCACAACTCTCTTTTTTAAACAACTCCTTTGTTCAAGCAAGTTGTGTTTCAAGGCAGACTCTCAAGTTTGCAACCATGAGAATTCATTAAGAATGAAGAGAATAGGATATAAGAACAATTGCAATATAAATTCAAAAACTCATAGTTTAGATTGTTGATTACAAAGTTTTCATAACCCCAGTTAAAAAAGCTTAGCCACTCATGATTAGAAATAACATCAAATAAATCAAACTATTCATACTAAAATCCAAGATTGTTTGAGATTATAAGATGAACCCTAATAGAAATGTTTAGCCTCCACTTCTCTGCTTCAAAAACATGTAACAAACATTCAAAACTGGACTTGGGGTGTTTATATTTGTCTTGTAAAATTACCTCTAAACCCCTAAACTTAATTTAAAAGAACAAGTTTGCCTCGGACTAAAGCATCGCGGTCCACTTGGCACCTCAAGTGGACGTTGTTCATTTTGACACTTCAAGTGGCCATAAAGTGTGTTATTTTGACATTTTTTTCCACAATCTGAAAAATATGTGATGTGTGTGTAGTACACGCGCGCTGATGTGTAAAACGATCAATAATAATAGGACATTTGCCATTTTTATTAAAATAATTAATTTAAATTAAAAAATATAAATTAAATAATTAATTTAATTTAAATCAAATTAAATCAATATTTTCCACCACCCCCATCATCTTCTCCATTTCCCACCCCACCCGTAAATTGTCTTCTCCCCCCCTCCCCCGACCCCCACCCCAATGTCTTCTTCAGCCCCTCAACCCCCAAATTACATGCTGACCCCCTCCTCCCCGCACCAAAATCCAAACAGCCCCGCCCTACTCCCCCTCCCCTAACTGTCGTCTTCTCCAACACCCCTTCCCCACCCCTCAACAAAATTATTTCTTCAACACATCATTTTAATCACCATCATTCTTGAATTTTTTTTCAAACTCAAAACACATAAAAAGCTTGAAAAGCTAAAAATAAATACTTGATGTGTTTGGCCTATTCTGTTTTTTAAGTGTTGACATTTTTTTTTTGGGTGTTAATGATGTCGTGTGTGGGAGAGGAGAATTTTGTTTTTGTTGCTAGGTGTTGTTGACTTGTTCATGGAGAAGAAACTGATAGTGAGAATTGAAGATGTAAATATGGAGGTGATGAATTCGTGGAGTTATTGTTGTGGAGGAGTATTCGTTAATTGTCATTGGGTTGATGTTAGTGTGTTTATGTTGAGAATATGGATTAGAGGGTGTGTTCCGTTGATTAATGGAAGGAGTATTATTTGGTGTTCATGGTGTGTATTGTTGTTGTAGGTATGTTAATGGAATGAGTATTTTGTTAATGGAGTGAAATTTGTTTTGAGTGTTGATTTCACCTCCATTAATGGAGGAGCTAAAGAAAGGTTGTGTGGAGAAAATAATGTGAGGGACTTTTTTGTAATTATTTGGTTAATAAAATACGTGTCATTAATTCATTGGACCAATTGTTGCTGATTTGGCAATAGAGATTTTTAATAATTTTTAAAAAATTTAAAAGATGAAATTTTTTTGAAAATATCCCTCAAAAATTACAAAAATACCCCTGAAACGCGCCTAAAAGCGAGTGTAATACACTCTCTTTGCTGAATTAACAAAAGGTGTCAAAATGACACACTTATAGCTACATGAGGTGCCAAAAATGAACAACGTCCACTTGAGATGCCAAAGTGAAAGATCGTGCCAAGTTCAGGAGGTTGTCGATGGGTTTGGCCTTAATACAATTGATTCTCACGGATATCATAACTTCGAACGTTTCTGCTTTCCTCTTAAAATTACTCGCCATCTTTATAGGACAACTAGAAGATGATCATACAAATGGCCTTTTAAATTCAAAAGTAGGTGCAAATTTTTCTTACAAATATACTTTAATACATGTAAAATTCTTTAATTTTATCATAATTAAGCACTTCTAATTTGTTCTCCTGTTATTATTGTGGACTACATGTTGTCTCATCTAATTGACCCACACAAGAGGCATGTTAAGAAATAGACCTTAAATTTTTCAACGAGATGATCTGTCACACACTTCAGCAAGCATCCATAAATTTTAAAAGGCTCCATAAGAACCACATATACAAGTAGTTTTTTACATGACCAAATACTTTAAGAAAAAAATTTGCACTCAATAGTAACAGTACTTAGTAGTCTTCGTGCTACACTTTATTCGATAGACAGACAAACAGACAAACAGATAAATATAGATATGCATGGATAGATTTTTAACAGTTTTGCATACAAAAGCAACGGCGGCGGAAGCCTTTGCATTTGCCATCAGGGAAGCCCTCAGTGTTGCAAATAGAGGCACAACTGCTATTTCTCACACAAAACCCTTTGAACCTTTGGCTCGGCATCTCTCAAGTCCTTGCCTCTGCTAGCTCCATCTCTGCAGTTAAAAATAATTTAATTTTAAATTTTATATTTATCTTGAGTTCAAGTTATACACAGACAGTCAGAAACGATCCAAAATAATTTTGTATGTCAAAGAGGAATCAAACTGCCCATAGTCAAGGAGGGACGAAGGTTAAACAAGTTTTGTTTCTATCATTGCACCAAAATATTTTTCTTATACTACGTTCTCAATAAATAAAATGCACTTTCTATAAATTTGATAAATTTCTTAAAAGTGGGCTTTGTTAAAATTGTTGTCATGTGATTAATAAAGTTATTGATTTAAGCCACGAAAATCAACTTCTTGCATAAATGCATGGTCGAACGCTGCATACAATAAACCCTTGCAGTTTGATCCTTCCTCGGCCTCACCCATACCGAGATCTTTAGTGGATGGAACTGCCCTTTTTATATTTGATAAATTCATTAAATATAAATACAAAATTCATGAATGTTATTGAGTTTTTAGAAATTCGCTCCCACCACCCTAGACAGCCTTTGTGATCAGTATAAAAAATATTTATAACATCATATCACCTTTAATTTATTATGTTATAACAAATAACCTGTTAATACTGCAGATTTTACATATTAAAGAGGTTTATCTACGAATAGTTTTTACGACATGATAGTGTAAATACATTTGATTATAAAATATTTAAACTTATGAACTTAAACACCATATATTGAAAATTAAAAAGATAGAAAGAATTTTACCATTGGCAAAGAAAACCATAAGCAAGAGTAACACAATTGCAAACAAACGCATAGTGTGCCCCATTATTTTTGTGTCACTCAAAGAGAAGTATGATGGGCATATGTGGAAGGTATAGGGTTATATATAGGAATGTTTTCATGAAAAATACTTTAGACATAATTACCCTTTAAAAAAATTCATATTCTTTCGATCATATTTTACGAGGGTCTTTTGATAAATAAATACCTTTTTAGAAAAATATGTAATATATATGTTATTTTAAATATAATAAATCAAACTCTGGATAAGAAATATATATATATATATATATATATATATATATATATATAACTAATGCAAACATCACTAATAATACATCATATTTTGGATTATTCTTATGTACCCTATCAAATGATCAGGGGTGAAGCTAGCCTTTAGCTAGTCGAACTGCCTTCGATGAAAAAATATACTACTTATACATGATTATAATTATTTTTTATGTATATAGAGTAAGTATTGAATCCCCTTCAGCTAGTTTTTCTTCAAATATTGAACCTGCTAAATTGAAATTCTGACTCCACCTCTGTAAACGATACCTTATATGAGTCGAATGAGTGATTGAGAAAAAAGGGTCAAGTTTGGGGCCAAGAGGGGGGGGGGGGGGGACGGAGATAAATTATACACAATGATAAATCTAACGGTTGTTTTAGAAATATAATTGTAGAAGAATCTTGTACGTACAAAGACTATTCTCAAAAGTGAAAGAAATTTCAGCCTCAAAGCTAATTACAAAAAATTATGTCAGCTTTTTTATTGCTTAGAAGAGTAAATAAATTTTTGTAGATCGAAAAATCTATCTACCTATCTTGTCTACAAAAAGATGATATGGTTTGGCACATCTAATAGGCCAAGTTTCTATTTATTATTTTTCCAATGTTTTTAATTTTTTCCTCTTTTCTTTCACTTCTTGTGATCCATAAAGTAATTTGGAAAATCTTTTTATTAATGTTCTTAACTCCCAATCTTCTTGTGATTAATTTTCTGATGAAAAGTCTGAATTTTTCATTGAAAAATCTGAAATGAAGAAAATAAATGAAAGCTTTTGCAGGAAAGAAAATTAATCTTTAATTTGAATTCAAACTTATGAAACTTGTGAAATGAATGGCTATTTTATATTTTTCACGATTTTAAGATGGAATATAACTTTCTAAGTCATTTAAGATTTTGGGTTCGAAATTTTAGCTTTTTTTTTTAGTTTTCCTCGAAATTTTAGCTTTTTCTTTAGTTTCTCATTGGGTGTTCGGTATCCGCATTGGAGTCTGATTAATTCGAATTCGTGCCGCGTAGGGCCCCATTCGGGGGAAGGGTGCGCTTCCTACTAAAGATTTTTTCATACCTAGAATTCGAACCCGAGACCACTGGTTAAGGGAGGCGCAACCTCATCCACTGCACCACATCCTTTGATGGTGAAATTTTAGCCTTATTAGCTAATATCATAATAATGGGATATTTTACTAATTTTTAGGACTCAAGAAGTATTTATCCAATTGAAATTTCAAAGAGGATATTTCACCATGTATTATGTGAAATAGAGTATTGAAAAATTTAGTTTGCACAAATATAATTAGAATTTCAACCACTCATTTACATGTTAAAAGATATATATCCAATTGGAAAGTCACAAGCTGCAATTTTCCTGTTAATAAAAGAAGTTTTTATATTTAAAGAATATTTAAGCATATTCTTTAAAAAAAAAAAAGACAAAAGAGAAATGCCAAAGAAATTGGAATAAATTTAATTAATAAATTTGCGAAAATGAAAAGGCAATCAAATACAAAAATGTCACGTGAAAATATATGATTGTGCTAGTAGAACTCCACCATTTAAACGTAAACATAATAATAATGATATATTCATTTCATTTTAATATATCTAGCTTCACCATTTATGTTTCAAAATAATAATAATAATAAGATATTTATTTTATTGTATTATATCGAGTTTCATCGCTTATACTTCAAAATAACAATCATAACATATTTATTTTATTATATTATATCAAGTTTCATCACTTATACTTTAAAATAACAATGATAACATATTTATTTCATTGTATTATAATGTTCATCATTTAGACATTGAAAAAATTAAAATGATTTATTCATTTTATTGTATCATATAAAGTTTCATCATCTCCATTCAAGAAAACAAGAATAACATATTCATTTCATCTTATCATATTAAGCTCCACTATTTACACTTCAAAATAACAATAATATATAACATATTAATTTCTTTGTATCATATCAACCTCCATTATTTGTACTTCAAAATAACAATAATAAAATATTTATACATTGTATCATATCGAGTTCCATCATTTACACTTTACAACAACAACAACAACAACAATAATAATAATATATTCATTTCATTATATCATATCAAAGCTCCACCATTTACACTTCAAAATAATTATAATAACAGAGTCATTTAATTATATCATATCAAGATTCACCATTTACACTTTTAAAAAGAAAATAATGACATATTTTTTAACATTTACACTTGAGAAAAACAATAATGATATATTAATTTCATTGTATCATATTAAGTTTCTCCAATTACATTTCAAAAAGAAACAATAATGATTTATTCATTTCATTGTATAATATCAAGTTTCATCATTTACACTTAAAAAATAATAATAATAACATATTCATTTCATCATATCATATCAAACTCCATCATTTACACTTCAAAAATCAATAATAACATATTTATTTCATTGTCATATTATCAAGCTCCACCATTTACACTTCATATAATAATAATAATAATAATAATAATAATAATAATAATAATAATAATAATAATAATAATAATAATAATAATAATAATAGTCATTTCATCGTATTATATCCAGCCCATCATTTACAGTTTTACACTTCTAACAAACAATAATAACATATTCATTTCTCTATATCATATCAAAGTGAGAACCATTCAAACTTTTGTTTATTAATACTGGACCTTCATATTATATTGTTTGTTTTGCATTTAATGAAATCTAAACGTATAAAGAATTGTTAAAAGTCCACATCTAATATGAAATATTATAATTTGTTTTCCTATATATAAACTTGGACGATTATCATCACCTTTTAAGCTTTTCATAAACTGATATCATATTTTCCTTTTGTAAATTAAGTATGTGTTGGAGTGCTTTTCATTATGACTTACTATTCAACCTATACAACACCAACTGCTTTTCATAAACTGATATCATATTTTCCTTTTGTAAATTAAGTATGTATTGGAGTGCTTTTCAGTATGACTTACTATTCAACCTATACAACACTAACCAAAAGATTATGATAGGGTAGTTAAGAATTGAGATTTTCTCATTCTTAATCATAGGTCACATTTGAATTTGAGAATTTTTAAAAAAGTTATATTAAAAATATTATCTTAAAAAAAAGGTCCTGCAATGCGCGAATCTAGATTAGCGACTGAACAAGACGAAATAGTGTTTGTTTAAAGGGATCAGCACGTCGGGGGTGGGGTGGGGGGGTATTGGTGTATGATGCTTAGGCAAAGTTCGTGTCTCTAATCCCATTTTTGCTAAGTCTTGTTTGTCATCTCCTTATTGATTAATCTATCTTATTGTTTACCATCAATATTTCTGCATTTTTTTTTAAAATCGTAATTGAACTTTAGTCTTATTTATATACTTTTATACATATTCAATCTTTTAAATTTATTAGAACTAAGCATTTTTAATTTTTGCTCATGTTAATGTTGTTGAAGTGCATGATTCTTCATCTAAAGCGTAAGTTATTAGATGAGATGATCGAGACACACACTTCAACATGTTATCATGATAGATCAAACAATAATCATTAGATTGACTCCCCGCCATTCATTATATTAGATCGATCTACACGTAAAAAAACGTACTGAGGATAACAACTTAAGTACTTAAAATGAGCTAATTGATCAACACTTCAACAAACATCGATAGCTAAAAGGTTTTCATTAGAACACCAAATACAAGTAGTTTCTAACATAACCAAATACGATCTTTTGTAAAAAAAGAAAAAAAGTTACATTCAACAGTTTCAGTACTTAATTAGTACCCTCAGGGTTGCAAATAGAGACGCAGTTGTTATTTCTCACACACAATCCTTTGAACCGTTGGCTCGCTGACTCACAAGTTCTTACCTCTGTCAGCTTCTTTTCCGTATTTAAAAATAATTTAACTTTTAAATTTCATATTAACGATTGTAAAGTTAAAGTATAAAAGTTGAGAGATATCATATTTTTTTAAAAAAACTTTATTTTTATGTGTCTAAGAAGAATTGAACCTTTTATATCTGTTAAATAGTAAAGATTTATTACTCATTAGAATTGGTAAGTTCTGACCTAGCATTCCTTATTTGTACTTATTTCTGTTGAGAACTTTTTATTTTTATTAAAAGATCAGACACACCCTTGCTTTTATTGATTACTATAGTGTATTTATCTGCGCTTCGCGCAGTTACAAAAAGAATTAAAATAAAATGAACAGGTATAAAAAGAATTTAAATAAAATGAAATACTAATGTCATTAGTTTTATGAAATGAATTTAATTTAATCTATAAAAGAAAATTGACCAAATATAAAAAAACTCATGAAATAAATTATTACATGTCAACTTGAAGATGGACTATATATATATATATATATATACTACTAATATATAAGTGACAATAAGTTGCTGAAGCAGGTAGCTTGTGGACGACATGTCTGCTTCAGCAACTTCAATGGTGATTTTACTATATTACCCCTAATTAATTATTATAAGGCATTTATGTATTAAAAAATTAATAAAATTTTAAAATAAACATTTATGACAAAACTGCTTCAGCTGCTTCAATCGTGATTTTACTATATCATTTTTAATTAATTATTATATGTTATTTACGTAAGTTGCTGAAGCAGGTAGCTTATGGACGACATGCCTGCTTCAGCAACTTCAATCATGATTTTACTATATTACCCTTAATTAATTATTATATGCAAAAGTTAGAGAGCGGAAGGGTTGTGACCTAGATCAAGTGAAGTACATTAAGGGGGAGGATGGTAGTGTTCTGGTGGAGGATGCTCACATTAAGAAGAGATGGCAGGACTAATTTCATAGACTTTTGAATGAGGAAGGGGATAGAGGCATTGAGCTAGGGGAGCTGGAGCATTCGGAGGAGAGCCGTGATTTCAACTACTACAGGCGTTTTAAGGTAGAGGAGGTCAAAGAGGCTATTTGTAAGATGCGGAGGGGTAGGGCGACAGGGCCGGACGAGATTCTGATGGATTTTTGGAAGTATGCAGGCGGGCAGGGCTTAGGTGTTTGACGGATTTGTTTAACGATTTTTTCAAGACTGCGAGAATGCCTGAGGCTTGGAGATGGAGTACAATGATTCCGCTTTATAAAAACAAGGGTAACATTCAGAGTTGCAATAACTACAGAGGTATTAAGCTATTAAGTCACACTATGAAGATTTAGGAGAGAGTGCTTGAGCGGAGATTGAGGAGGATTGTGTCTGTTTTGGAGAACCAATTTAGATTTATGCCTGGTCGTTCAACGACAGAGGCAATCCATTTGGTGAGGAGATTGGTGGAGCAGTATAGAGAAAGAAAGAGGGACTTACACTTGGTGTTCATCAACCTAGAAAAGACGTATGATAAAGTTTCGAGGGAGGTTCTTTGGAGGTTTTTGAAGGTTAGAGGGGTCCCGGTGGCGTACACCAGAGTTATTAAGGACATGTACGGTGGAGGGAAGACTATGGTGAGGACGGTGGAAGGAGACTCAGACCATTTTCCGGTCGAGACAGGGTTACATCAAGGATCGACTCTTAGTCCGTTCCTATTTGCGATGGTGATGGACGTGTTGACGCAGAGTATTTAAGGCGAGGTGCCTTGGTGTATGCTATTTGCGGATGATGTAGTACTGATTGATGAGACGCGGAGGGGCGTGAATGACAAATTGGAGGTTTGGAGGCAAACCCTTGAGTCGAAGGGGTTCAGGTTGAGTAGGTCCAAGACGGAGTATTTGGAATGCAAGTTTAGCGACTTGAGGTAGGAGAACGAGGTGATGGTGAGGTTGGACTCCCAAGATGTTTGTAAGAGGGATAGTTTTAAGTATCTTGGGTCTTTGATCCAGGGGAATGGTGAGATTGATGAGGATGTCACCAATCGTATTGGAGCAGGTTGGATGAAGTGGAGGCTCGCCTTGGGGGTGATGTGTGATAAAAAAGTGCCCCTTAATCTTAAAGGCAAATTCGATAAAGTGGCAGTCCTTCCGGCCATGTTGTATGGTGTGGACTGTTGGCCAGTCAAGCACTCCCATATCAAAAAAGTGAGGGTGACGGAAATGAGAATGCTGCGTTGGATGTGTGGGATTACTATAAAGGACAAGATTAAGAATGAGATTATCCGAGAGAAAATGAGAGTGGCGTCGGTGGAGGATAAGATGCGGGAAGGAAGGCTGAGATGGTTTGGACATGTGATGAAGAGGGATGTAGATGCCCCAATGCGTAGGTGTGAGACACTAGAGTTGGATGGCGTCAGGAGGAGTAGAGATAGGCCGAAGAAATACTGGAGGGAGGTGATCAGACATGACTTGGAGCAACTACAGCTTACTGAGGACATGACCCTAGATAGGAAGGTGTGGAGGTTGCGGATAAGGGTAGAAGGCTAGCGGGAGGGTGTGGGTTGTAGCAAGCCACCAGAAGAGATCTTGTGTAGCCGGGTTAGTAACCTTAGGTCTGTATCTATAGGTGTCTATGAAGGCGAGTATGTGTTACTTATACGTGGGTGTCCCTTTCATATTTTCTCAGTTGCTATCTGCTTATTTCGTGTTGCCGTATCTCTCGTATTTTCGTATTGCTCTGATTTACCTTTTATTATTCCTTACGCCTTTTCTGTTATGTAATTCATCTCCTTGTCGCCTATTCTTTATTTTGAGTTGGGGGTCTATCGAAAACAACCTCTCTATTTCTTTGGAGGTAGCGGTATGAACTGTGTACATCTTACCCTCCCCAGACCCCACTTTGTGGGAACACACTGGGTTTGTTGTTGTTGTTGTTGTTGAAGTCATTTATGTATTAAAACATTAAAAAAAAAAAAAAAAAATTTAAAATAGACATTTATGACAAGACTACTTCAGCTGCTTCAACCGTGATTTTACTATATCATTCTTAATTAATTATTATAAGTTATTTACATATTAGAAAATTAATAATACATAATTAAAAAAAAAGAAATAGATTTTTATGAAATGCTTGCTTCGGCTACTTCAATCGTGATTTTACTATATCATTCCTAATTAATTATCATAGGTCATTTACATATTCAAAAATTAATAATATTTAATTAAAAAAATATATAAGTGACAATAAGCTGCTGAAGCAGGCAGCTTGTGGACAACATGCCTACTTCAGCAGCTTCAATCGTGATTTTACTATGTTACCCCTAATTAATTATTATAAGTTATTTATGTATTAAAATTTTTTAAAAAATAATAAAAAATTTAAAATAGACATTTATGACAAGACTGCTTCAGCTGCTTCAATCGTGATTTTACTATATCATTCTTAATTAATTATTATAAGTTATTTACGTATTAGAAAATTAATATTACATAATTAAAAAAAAAGTAAATGAATATTTATGATATGCTTGCTTCAGCTACTCAATAGTGATTTTACTATATCATTCCTAATTAATTATTATAAGTCATTTACGTATTAAAAAATTAATAATATTTAATTTAAAAAATATATAAGTGACAATAAGCTGCTGAAGCAGGCAACTTGTGGACGACATTCCTTCTTCAGCAGTTTCAATCGTGATTTTATTATATTACTCCTAATTAATTATTATAAGTCATTTATGTATTAAAAAGTTAAAAAAATAATAAAAATTTAAAATAGACATTTATGACAAGACTGCTTCAGCTGCTTCAACCGTGATTTTACTATATCATTCTCAATTAATTATTATAAGTTATTTAAGTATTAGAAAATTAATAATACATAATTAAAAAAAGTAAATGGATATTTATAACATGCTTGCTTCAGCTACGTCAACCGTGATTTTACTATATCATTCTTAATTAATTATTATAAGTCAAATACGTATTAAAAAGATTAATAATATTTAATTAAAAAACATAATAAACATTCATGACATGTCTGCTTCAATTGCTTCAATCGTGATTTTATTATATCACCCTTAATTAATTATTATAGATCATCCAAGCATTAAAAAATTGATAATATTTCATAAAAAAAAGGTGAAGTAGACACAAAATGCTAAGTTAACTCTTGATGTTTTAAATTAATTTGACGACTTATATGTAGTCCACTTAAAAGATTTTTCACAAGTACTTTTTATAGTAATTTTACTATATCGCTTCTAATTAGTTAGTCGTTGATGTTTTAAATTAACTTGACGACTTATACGGGGTTCACTTTAAAAAAATCATACGTAACTTTTATAGTAATTTTATTATATCACTTCTAGCTAGTTATTATAAGTCATTTACGTATTAAAAAAATAATATTATTTAACTAAAAAAAGTAAAATAAATATTTATGGCATATCTGCTTCAGCTGCTTCAATCATGATTTTACTATATCATACCTAATTAATTATATAAATTATTTACGTATTAGAAAATTAATAATATATAATGAAAAAAGTAAAATAAATATTTATGACATGCTTGCTTCAGCTGCTTCAACCGTGATTTTACTATATCATTCCTAATTAATTGTCATAAGTCATTTACGTATTAAAAAATTAATAATATTTAATTAAAAAAATACAATAAACATTTATGGCATGCCTGCTTCAACTACTTCAGTCGTGATTTTACTATATCTCACGTAATTAATTATTATAGATCATCTAAGCATTAGAAAATTAATAATGTTTAATTGAAAAGATAAAATAGACACAAAATTATAAGTTAACACTTGATGTTTTAAATTAACTAGACTACTTATATGGAGTCCACTTAATTTTTTTTCAATAAATACTTTTTATAGTAATTTTATTATATCGCTTCTAATTAGTTAACCATTAATGTTTTAAATTAATTTGACGACTTATACGGGGTTCACTTAACAAATTTTCAGAAGTAACTTTTATATTAATTTTATTATATCAATTCTAAATAGTCATTATAAGTCATTTAAGTATTAAATGATAAATAATATTTAATAACAAGGATAAAATAAATAAATAAATTAAAAATAATCGGATAAAGTACTTTGCAATAGTAATATCTGTGTCAAAAAAGATATAAAAGTAGTACACCTATTGAGATCTAAATAATTATAATCAAACAAAAAATTAAATACATAGTTACGATGTAGATCTGAGTGATTAAAATATTAATTTTTATTAGGTACAATTCAATGAAGCATAAAGTACATAAACAAGGAAATTAAATTTTATTTTTTTTAACAACCTTTTCGTTTCGGTGATCGACATGCTTGTCGACCACTATTTTCTCCCTAATTTTACTATATCACCCTTAATTCTTATATGTCATTTCTGTATTAAAAAATTAATAATAATTAATAAAATAAATAAGTAAAATAGACATTTATAACATGTCTGCTTCAGCTGCTTCAACCATAATTTACTACAACGCCTCTAATTATAATCATTTAAGTATTAAAAAGTTAATAAATTGGATAAAAAAAGTAAAATAGACATAAAATAATTAATTAACTCATTATGTTTTAAATTAACTTGACATCTTATATGAGGCTCACTTAAATTATTTTTACAAGTATTTTTTATAGCAATTTTGCTATATCACTTCTAATTAGTTATTATAAGTCATTTAAGACATGTCTGCTTCGCTACTTCAATCGTAATATTTGCTTAACTCTCGAAATTATATAGGTGTCACTTAAAATGGAATAAAAGAAAAAATATTATAAATTAAAATAATTAAAAACTTTAATTATTTAATAATAACAATTTATTTCACTGTTTTTGTAATAATTTTAAAAATTGAAGCTTAGCATGTTGGGCCCGTGCTCAGCATGGGCCTATCACCACTAGTGTGTGTGTGTATATATATATATATATTTATGTATAACTTTAACAGGGTTATTCTAAAAAATAGACCCAAATTAGAGTAACTTTCAAATTTTAGCCCCAAATAAAATGGCTTTGTTAAAATAGCCTTTACTTGTTAAGTCATATTTTTTGGACGAAAATATCCTCCTCCAAAATATTCGTTGTTCAATCTCTTTCTTTGTCTTTTTATTCCAAATTCCAGAATCAACCCATGCGATAGCTCTTTAAAGCCCGAGGCTAAGTTGCCCAAACTGTTAAATCTCTTTCTTCCTTTTTTTCTTCCAAATTCTAGAATTGACTTTCAAACATTCGCAGAATCGACTTTTGCCGTAAGGGTTCTTCAGGTATGAAATTCATCATCAAAAGTCATTGTGGTAATTTTAGCTTATTGATGCATTGTGGTAATTTTAGCTCGTTATATAATTAGCATATTGATTTGATTTTTGGGGAGGTGAACGTAAGCTGAACTTGGGATATGCTATTGTTGTAGTAACATATTTACCATTGAAGAATTCCGTCGAACAGGTTGTGGGGAGTTTGTTATTGCGGTTATAATTATGTTTGAGTAGTTGTGGGGGTTGGTCTTGAAGGAAAATGCCGTTAATATGGGAGTTGACGTTGATCGCAATATATTTTGGAAAGGCCAAACGTATAAGGTCAAGGTGGTACAACAAATTAGTTCCAAGTATTTCAAACTAGTGGTATAATTAGCATTAGAAAATGATGAGGAATTGTGTCGAACAGGTTGTGGGGACTTTTGTTATTGTGATTATAATTGTGTTTGACTAGTTGCGAGGGTTTGGTCTTGGAGGGAAAGGGCTTGTTTTCCATCTCGGATGAATCCAACCTTTGTTTTAGAGATTAAAGAAGCACTAACTTGTTGATTCTAAGAGAGAGCACCTTAGCTATTAGCTTGTATAACATAGAGAAACAGGTAATGGGTTTAAACTCTCTAATGGTAGTAAGATTTGGCACTGGAAGAGAACTACAACCACCAAAATATCTGAATAATAAATGCATTTATGAAAGACGGGTGGAGCTAGGGTCGTATATCACAAGGGCCTTCGTGAAAGAATTACTCTCCCTCTCTCTATATAAGGGGAAAAGTATATTTTTATGTATATATAGTAGATACTGAATCCCTTGATTTCTTTCGTGTGTTCACCTATTTATATTCGGAACTCCCTTAGTGAAATTCCCGACTTCTCCACTAATGAAAGACCAAATTCAAGTGTTGGGTAAGTGAAAATGACAATACTTTTAGCTTTGAAAACTGATTGTGATGGAACTTACCTTAAAACCTAAGATTGTAGAGTTTCTATCAGTTTATAAAGTTAATATCATATACTTTAGATAATGACTATAGATGATCAGTTTCTAAGGCTGCAATCATTGAAAATGACAAATCAAATAGATGATCTTTTAAACATCTAAAGACCAATGTGTTCAATTTTCTTGTTCAAGATGTGGTGTGAATGGTGTAGACATCAATAATTATTTTCCTAGTTTCCAACATGTGTATCTTGTGAGGGTCCTCTAGTTAGTACAGATGAGTTTTGCAATTAGCTGTTAGATTACTCCACACTACATTTTAAAGACACCAGAAAATATCTGGCACTTTGCTAGATTGAATCCAAAAACAGCACATACACAGAGTATTGTTAACTTTGTTTCAACATTTTTATCCATTCAGGATTGTGTTTTTATGCTATTTTTGGTCCTAAATTACGGTCATATGTACAAGCAAAAAATTAGGCTGACTTATGCTCTCCGAAGAGTTAAGGTTTCATCGTTTGAATTTAGATAGCTTTAAGACTCCATACATCCAGCATTGTATTCTTGAGATGTAAGTTACGCGTTCATGAAACCTTAGGCTAAAAATTAAAAAAAAAATAAGTTTCCAACTTTTGATCATTGACTATATCTTCTATTGTAGGCCAATATTTGATGTTTCGAGTGATCTTACTATAGAAGTCGGAACAGCCAGTTTTGCTTTTCACAAGGTACAAAAATGAAGTGTACAATCTTTCTTTCTCTCGCGTAATTTAATCTACCGCTTTTCATCATCATTGCAATGCTTAAGTCTATGGAAAAATAGAAGTTATGTGATAACGCCCAAACTACAACTCTCGTAAGAGTGTAAGCGGTCGCTGTCAAATATAGAACCCAACTGGGTTGGGTGTCGAATCCCACAGGGAATACTTGGTCACTAAGTGTTGCAATTATTAATAGACTGTTAGTAGAAAATTCCACGGAAAAGGGGGGATTGGGTTTGGCGTGAATTAATACTTTGGAAGTAACAACAGAATGCTTGATTTAGTAAGATTTAATCACAGAAAAATAAGTTAGGGTTATGTCCACCTTATGAGTTCTACGTATCTATTAACTATGAGTAATGCGGAATTCAGACATGCATGCACTTATAGAGATTCGTATTCTAATGGTAAATCCTAGTGTTTCTCAACCATCAAGGATTATTTCACTTTAACTCTCTCGAGCTTAAAGCGTATAACTAACGGTACGAACTCTCTAAGAGGTTAACCCAGTTACGGCACTAACGTGTAAATAGGGGTTGGTAGCCCTATTTCCTTGTCACACTCTCTTTTCCAAACATGTAACTTTTCTCTCGAACAAGTTAATGCTATAATGGCCTATTCTCTATGTTTGCAACCACGAGAATTAAATTAAAACGAAGAGAGTAATGATATAAGTAGCATACACATCAAGAATTCACAAACTCATAGTAATAGATAGTATATCAAAAGGCTTCCATAACCCTAACAGAGAAGTTTAGCTACTCATGATTGTAAAGAAAAACAACGAAGACATCATCATCATCATACCAAAACTAGAACAATCTTTGCGAGAGGATGCTTTTAACGTCAAAGAGGGATGACGTTTTCCTCTTAGCCGTCTTCCACAAATATGTAGCATTTTTTTTTCTCTGTCTCAACTCACAGAATCTGTAAATTGAATAAAATAAAAAGTGTCGACTGAATTATTTCATGAATGAATGAATGAATCAATGAATGAATGCTGAAAAATTCAGCAAATAGGGTTTTTATAACATCCTTGTCCTAGTCCTATTAAGTTACTGCTGCACCCCTAAGTATTTAAAAATACTGCTTTTGCCTGGGACAATTTCTCCATGCATCACATTCAGTCCATAAGCTTCCAAAAGCTGCCTTCCCTCTTCTGTGAAGTTTTCCTTTGCTGCCCAAAGGTCCACAAAGTGCTGAAATCTTCATCATTAATACCTGAAAACATGCTAATCACGTAGGTTAGCTCACTTACAGGAAAATGGACTAAAAGTGCAGGAATTATATATTTTATCCTCAAAACTTAGCTATAACATGGGTAAATTATGGTGTTTAGGTGTGTAAATACACCCAACATCAACACCCCACACTTAAAGCTTTGTTCGTCCTCGAACAAAATATTACGTCCATGCAAACATCTAACTAGGATTTCACAGCAGTAACACAAAATGTTCAACAAGACATGCACGACAATTATTAACAAAGAGTAGTTTTCTGGATCACTACTAGAAACCATTCAACCTCCAACCTAGACTCGTGATGATGACTAATTCATATCCACAAGTTAAGGCACCAAGAATCATACAAAACTACCCAAAACTCATCAACCATGTGTGTCTCACACAAGATATCACCCATAATTACTCACAAGTTTTGCATTTTTCGGAACATGGGTATAGGATTCTCCTTGCTCTCACTCTCACAAAGAATTCATATGTTGCAACTGATGACCATAGGCTTGCCCTTAGTGTAATGCTCTACTAATATCAGAATGCTAAGCTTAGGATCAAATAGGTCTTTACAGGTTGTAATGTAGGCTAAGGGACAGGTATGACTATTTTGGCCAGAAATAGTGACTATACTCCCTAAGCGCTTTAATACATCACATTATGCCATTAACACTCTCTTTTAAACAACCCTTCTACCTTTCTTTTCATCTAACACCCCTTTTCACCTATTTTGTTATTCAATTATAAACACAAAGATGAGAATATACAACTTTTTTTTTTCTATTTCTGTGTTTTTTTTTCTTTTTTTTTTTTAAAACACTTCTATGATAGCCACTCTTATTCGCAACAATTTCAAGTACCAATACACTCTGAGGCATCACTCTCACCCACTTTTCTCTTATTTTGTCACATGACTCTACAATTTAAAGCGCTTAGGAATTTGGATCAAATTATGGTCTTGAAAAAAAAATGGATTAGGCTACATATGAGGCTGTCAAAGAAAATAGCTAAAGGCTCAAAGGGGGTTAACTAGGATAATGTCCAAGGGTAGGTAAAAAGAAGGTAAACAATTACAGGCTGCCAAAGAAATGCCTAAATCATCTCCTAAACTCACACTCTTTATTTCGCTTTACACACACACCAGGCAAGTTCTAGCATCAGTCACAACACAGAATATACTATATCCTCTCACACACAAGGCACATGGTCAACTTTATTTGGAGCAGTATAGACTCTTGACCCAACAGATGAATGAATTAAACCACACAATTATCACACAGTGAGTCACACGTAGAGCCTAAATGTCTCAATAGTAATGATTTAGCACAAACTCTTGTTATACTACCATGCCGTCTATCAGAACAATTTCATGCAAAATCTAAAAAAAATCTAGAATTTAAACTAACTAATTACGACTAATTAAAACAAACAAGAACTAGAATAAATGTAGGCAAAGAAGTACAAGAAGCATACAAATACCAGCACCCCACACTTAGACGGGACACACTGTCCTCAGTGGAAAATAAATAAGGAAAACCTGATTAGTCGGACTCTTCCTCTATGTCTGGGGTCATGCCCCCTGCATCAGAATCATCATCAGAGTCATCGTCATCAGAGTTATCCTCCACGTCTGAGTCTGGCTGTCGGTGATCATCGTCAGTCGGTACGTCATCATCGAGAGGTTCCTTAAAATTTACACCTACTCCACACATAGCCCACGCATGCTCATTCATCGGGTAGTCATAATCCAACTGCCGGAGCTCTGCATCAGTTGGAACACGTCCCCCACTCATCATGGTAAACCTCGTCATGCCATATAAATGGCGGAAGAAGCTTTCGTCGCGAGCATGTCTTTCTGCAGTGGTCAGGTTGACGCCATGCATAGTTTCAGGATCTTTAACCTTCGTAAGATCAACCTTTTTCGGGTTGTGTGGAAGCTTATGATCTGCAGGTTCCTCTTCAATGTCCTCATTCCTTAACATTGCAGTCAACAAATTTCCAAAGCTGAAGTGGGACCTCTTGTGCAGCCTAGCCTTACGCATTGACGACCGTATAACCGAACCAATGTGGATGGGAATATTAGTCATCAGAGCGTACACCAAGCATACTCTATCACGTGTGATATTTGTGTACTGTGTTCCTAGAATCAGGCAAGAGTTGAATCTCCGCAACCATATCCAAGCTTCTCTGTTCAAGGAAGCATACAGGAAGGTATTGTGCCGACCGGTATCCTTGTGACGACTCCAACATGCCATTGATCTTGTTCTGCACAGTGTGTGTTTGATTAACCTGTATGGAGGTCTGTGATAAAGATCCTTGAGCGGTGATGGATCCACAGATGGAAGACCCAGAAAAGAGTTGAAGAACTCCGCATTCAGTTGCAAGACTTGGCCCCGAATCTTCACTTCACTTCTGGTAGTCTTTGGGGACCTATTGGCATAGAATTCTCGCGTTAGATCAAGATTGCATTCTCCCATATCTTGGAAAATGAAATCAAGATGTAGCTCCATGATTTTAGCCAAAATGCGAGGTTCTCTCTTCACTAGACTCTCCTTTTGTATCAACTCCATGTGAACATATGTTTTCACTTTGTTGTTCTTGTACCACTCTTTTACTTCCTCCTCTAGGACCCATTTTATCCCGAACATGTGGCGAGGTATTTGCAGCGAGGAGGATTCAGCTTGCTCTTTTCTTCCCCTTTTCTGACCTTTCTGTGAGGTGGAAGCTTTTTCTTTTCCTGGTCGACCTTTTGGTGCCATTTTACCTGAGCTTAAAATAAAGTCATGTTAGCTTATCTCGGAAGATTTGATCGACAAACAAACAATAATGGCACCACCCCGCACTTAATTTGTTGGCACCAACTAATTAAGTGGATGATATCAATTACTCAGACTTCATCGACATACATGTAGGCGATATGTTCCAACAATATGTTCAGCACAGTCATACTTTCATGGAACCTTAACTATCCTTTTCAGCTTTATGTCATGTAATCTTGACCATACTTTATGGTTTGGATTAATGCACTTTTTGAACAAGACTACTACGTAGAGATCGAATCAAGTTATGGCATAGAAATAATCACAACATCTCATGCTTGTATTCAGTCATGATCCTTATCTCGATGAACGAGTCATTCAAACATTCATGCTTTCAACTTACAAGATTATGTATTAACTTCACAATTTTGACTTCATAAAACTATGACAGTGTATAACAATCAAATACAAGTCGGAACAAAGTCAAGAACACCCACACGTATTCTTTCACTCAACTAGATGTATCATAACAAACCAACCACATTCTAATCACCAACACCACTTCAAAATCTAATAAATCATTATAAACGTAGCATTCCAACAACTACGGAATATAAGAGAATGACTTACTTGGTGATGGATCCGGAAGATGAACTCACAAGACTAGATGAGCAAAAAGAAAATTTTTTGAGAGGATTTGAAAGCTTGGGCGGCGCCTATCTTGAGCAAACAATGAGATTTTGTCTTAAGGTTGAAGTTCTATTTATAGACCAAGGCTTGGGTCGGGTTTGACCCATGAAAAATTGGGTTAGGAGACCAAAAAGCATAAGTAGGCGGGGCCTAATGCTTTGCCTATGCTTAGCATAGGCGGCGCCTTTAGCAAAGCCTAGTTGAACATAGACGACGCCTATGCTATGGCCTAGTTGGGCATAGGCGACGCCTATGCTATGGCATTGTAGATTCAGAGAGCAAAGGCAATGGCATAGGCGACGCCTTTAGCTTTGCCTAGATTTATATAGGCCTTGCCTTGTCCATTGCCTAGATTTATATAGGCCTTGCGTTGTCCATTGCCTAGTTGACGCAGTGAACATAGGCAATGATATAGGCCTTGCCTTGTCCATTGCCTAGATTTGTATAGGCCTTGCCTTGTCCATTGCCTAGATTTGTATAAGCCTTGCCTTGTCCATTGCCTAGTTGAGGCAGTGAGCATAGGCAATGACATAGGCCTTGCCTTGTTCGTTGCCTAGATTCGCATAGGCAATGCCTAACCGAAAGCCTTTTGCTCCTTCATTACTCACTTACCACCTTTAACATTACTCACTTTCAAATCAAAATTTAAGACTAAGCTCCTCCTTTATACGTCTTCCCCTACACTTAATCAAAAATAACAAAAACGATTAGAAAGATGGGTTGCCTCCCACCAAGCGCCTTAGTTTTGGTCGTGGCTCGACTCTTCTTTTTGGATTTTTATTTAACAAAACAAACTCCTAGGAAAACAAAACGACTAAAAACGATGGGTTGCCTCCCATGTAGCGCTTGATTTATTGTCGCGGCACGACATAGTTACCTCGATTACTTAGACTTCGTCGAGATAGATGGTGCATCGTTTTCTGAATGGATTCAGACGACGCTGATGCTTACTTGTAGGCATGCAATCTTCTTCGAGATGACTCTTGTGCATACATATCCCAGGAGGGATACCAATTATATCATCAATAGTCCAACCCATAGCTCTCTTGTACCTCTTTAGAGCAGAGATGAGAGCCTCTACGTGCTGTTCACCTAAATCAGCCGCAACACTCACCGGGAGTGTATTTCCACTTCCCAAGAACGCATACCTTGGGTGACTGGGGAGCTCTTTCAATTCTAGCACTGGTGGCTCTTCAATGGAAGTCTTCGCTGTTGGTGAAGGTCGATTCCTAAGATCAAGGTCCAGCTTCTTAGTAGCATGAGAATAGGACTTTATTCCTGTTAGAGCACAAACAGTTTCTTCATATTCTTCAACATCCTCATGCTCAAAATTCAACAGCACAACAGACAATGGCTCAACAGTAAGCTGTTTCTCTACAGATAATTCTTTCTCATCCTCATAATAAACATCAGCTACGGAGAACACATCTATGTCTCTAGGCTGCTTCATCGATTTGCATACATCAAAATGGACTACTTCGTTATTCAGCCGAAATAAAAGCTCATTAGCTCTTAAATCAATCAGCACACTTCCAGTTGCGAGGAAAGGACACCCCAAGATTATGGAAACTTCAGAATCCACCTCGCAATCCAAAATAACAACGTTTGCAGAAAATATGAAGGTGGAAACCTTCACCAACACATCATATAAGATACCAACAGGCCGTTTTACCGACCTATCTGCCATCACGAGCCGCATATTGGTTGGTGTAGGATCGCCCAACCCCAACTTTCTGTAAACGGATAACGACATCAAATTGATGCTAGCCCCCAGATCGCACAACGCCTTAGCAAAATCCAACGATCCAATCGTGCAAGAAATAGTGAAAGCACCAGGATCTGCCTTCTTCTGTACTAGCGACCTTGTAGCGATTGCACTGCAATGATGAACATTATCTTCCAGCTCATAACTTGCTTCCCGCTTCTTTGTCAACAGGTCCTTCATGAATTTAGCATACCCAGGCATCTGTTCCAGCGTCTCCACCAACGGAACATTAATAGTTAACTGCTTCAACATGGTCATGAATTTACTGAACCTGGTGTCATCAGCTTTCTTCTTCAGTCTCTGCAGAAAAGGTGGTGGTGGAAGGGGAATCGTTTTCTCTACCACTTCCTCTTTATCTTGCTTCCGATTATCAACCTTTTTAGGAGTGTCATCAGCCTTCTTCTTCAGTCTCTGAGGAAAAGGTGGTGGTAGAAGAGGAATAGTTTTCTCCACCACTTTCTTTTTATCTTGCTTCCGATTATCACTCTTTTCAGGCTGGTGACGTCTAGGTGTAACATCATGAGCACTCACTTCAGCTTCTACGGCATCTTCAAACTCTGCTTCATCAACATTCTCTGCTATATCATCAACCACCTGCTTGTCCTTGGATGGATTTTCCAACACTTTACCACTCTGGGTAGTAATAGCCATACATGATCCGTCGTTCCTTGGGTTTTGCACAGTGTCGCTAGGTAACGTTCCAGCCTTTCTTTGGTTGAATGCCGCTGATAGTTGACTCAATTATTGCTCCAGCTATTTTATTGCAGGAGAATGCGAGTCAACCAATTGGTTTATTGAAGACAAATCATTCTTCACCTCGGTTACACCCATGTTGGTTGCCTCCACTCCTTTCAACAGCTTAGCCATCATATCTTCCATGGACATCTTCCCAGATCCAGACGCCACAACCTCACAATTTCCAAGAAGAACGTACAAACCACTCTTGTCGGTCTTATTCTTCCAACTACCTTGATCACGGTCCTTATATCCTGATTTATCATAATAGTTCCGACCTTGGTTTCCTTGGGCATTGCCTCGGAAACCCCCTGATTATTCAAGTAGTTTGCTTCTTCCTCAGAGTCTGATTCATCTCTTCCCTGTGATACAATGGCCTTAACCTTTTTGGTCTTCCCTGATAGTAAGTGCTTGGTAAGAAGATCCATCTGCGTTTTCATGTGAGCCATATCTTGGTCACGCTCCTCTTGTCTACGTCTCTGCTCTGCAGTCATGCCAATGGCTATAGTAGAGCTTGCTACTCAGAATCCCTGGTACGCCAAGCTCTACTCTGCTTTGTCATACGATCCAGCATATCACTTGCCTCAATGAAAGTAAGGTCCATGAATGACCCTCCTGCAGCATTATCAACCACTGGCTTAGTCACTGAATTCAAAGACCTATATAATATCTCCATCAAGTGGACATTGGTAATATGATGATTTGGGCACCGCATAAGCTTCTTCTTGAACCTCTCCCATGTTTCGTGGAGAGCTTCAGTTGGAAGCTGTCGAAAATTACTTATCTCATCTCTTAATTGGGCTCTTTTGGATGGCGGAAAGAATTTTTCTAGGAAAGCGTCTTTCAATTGCCTCCAATTTGTAATAGAATCAGGAGTTAGCCCGTTCAGCCATAGAGTTGCCTCCCCAGACAGAGACAATGGAAATAAACGCAGCCGAATTGCATTCTGCCCAACTCCTGGATTGTCAAACGACTTGCATGTTGAAATAAAATTGACCAGATGCATATTCGGATCATCGCCTACAAGTCCACCAAATAAACCTTTGAGTTGCAATAGCTGAATCATGGTGCTAGTGATATTGAACTTGGCTCCAGGTGCCAAGGGCGGAGGAATAATAGCCCCTGTGGCACCAGCTCCATCAAGATCGTCATCATCATCATCAAAAGGAGCCTGCACAGCTCGGCGTTTAGGTCTCATTCTAGCTTGACGATCTCTCCTGTTCACAGGCGCTGCCACCTCATCTGCACGCCGTGGATTAAGTAACTCATCATCACCCAGGTCCTCATCATCAGGATTTGTTGTCCGACCTGGGTTATCAATATTCTGTTGATGCACTTGAGCAGCTGCCAACGCAGCTAATCTAGCCTGCTCCTGTTGAGCAGCCCTTCTTTCAATGTCACGTTGTGCATCCATTCTGCCAATAAGTTGAGGTTCAGGATTTATGGGTAGTAACGGTTGACCTGAACTTCGAGTGTTTGGCATGCACTCAAACAAACCTAAATAAAACAAAAACAACAACTAAAAGTAAAATCTGAGAATTTTTGACCAAAGGGTCTAGTAACTATCACAAACTTAGTTGACAACTGTATTCCCCGACAACGGCGCAAAAAATTGATAACGCCCAAACTACAGCTCTCGTAAGAGTGTAAGTGGTCGCTGTCAAATATAGAACCCAACTGGGTTGGGTGTCGAATCCCACAGGGAATACTTGGTCACTAAGTGTTGCAATTATGAATAGACTGTTGATCGAAAATTCCACGAAAAAGGGGGGATTGGGTTTGGCGTGAATTAATACTATGGAAGTAACAACAGAATGCTTGATTTAGTAAGATTTAATCACAGAGAAAAATAAGTTAGGGTTATGTCCACCTTATGAGTTCTACGTATCTATTAACTATGAGTAATGCGGAATTCAGACATGCATGCACTTATAGAGATTCGTATTCTAATGGTAAATCCTAGTGTTTCTCAACCATCAAGGATTATTTCACTTTAACTCTCTCGAGCTTAAAGCGTATAACTAACGGTACGAACTCTCTAAGAGGTTAACCCAGTTACGGCACTAACGTGTAAATAGGGGTTGGTAGCCCTATTTCCTTGTCACACTCTCTTTTCCAAACATGTAACTTTTCTCTCGAACAAGTTAATGCTATAATGGCCTATTCTCTATGTTTGCAACCACGAGAATTAAATTAAAACGAAGAGAGTAATGATATAAGTAGCATACACATCAAGAATTCACAAACTCATAGTAATAGATAGTATATCAAAAGGCTTCCATAACCCTAACAGAGAAGTTTAGCTACTCATGATTATAAAGGAAAACAACGAAGACATCATCATCATCATACAAAAACTAGAACAATCTTCGCGAGAGGATGCTTTTAACGTCAAAGAGGGATGATGTTTTCCTCTTAGCCGTCTTCCACAAATATGTAGCATTTTTTTTTCTCTGTCTCAACTTACAGAATCTGTAAACTGAATAAAATAAAAAGTGTCGACTGAATTATTTCATGAATGAATGAATGAATCAATGAATGAATGCTGAAAAATTCAGCAAATAGGGTTTTTATAACATCCTTGTCCTAGTCCTATTAAGTTACTGCTGCACCCCTAAGTATTTAAAAATACTGCTTTTGCCCGGGACAATTTCTCCATGCATCACATTCAGTCCATAAGCTTCCAAAAGCTGCCTTCCCTCTTCTGTGAAGTTTTCCTTTGCTGCCCAAAGGTCCACAAAGTGCTGAAATCTTCATCATTAATACCTGAAAACATGCTAATCACGTAGGTTAGCTCACTTACAGGAAAATGGACTAAAAGTGCAGGAATCATATATTTTATCCTCAAAACTTAGCTATAACATGGGTAAATTATGGTGTTAGGCGTGTAAATACACCCAACATCATTATGCAAAGAAATGGCTAGTCTAAAGTACCTTGAAAAAGATTGATGTTTTAGCCTTTATAAGTAGGCTACCGATATAAATACAGTTGTGTTGAGGAGAAAAGAAAAGTCAATAGCCAGATGCAAAAATAGAACTACAGAACTTAAGTTATGTGCTTCGTGTTAAAATTAAGAAAAATGAAAGAAGAATATCTTGGATACATTTCTAATATTATTGCTAATTTGTTATTATTTGCAGTTCCCTCTGGTTTCGCGAAGTGGAAGAATTAGAAAGCTGATGCTAGAGGCGAAGGATACAAAGGTTTCAAGAATCAATCTTACTGGTCTTCCTGGCGGATCTGATGCGTTTGAACTTGCTGAAAAGTTCTGCTATGGAGTGAACGTTGAGATTACCATATCAAACGTGGCATTACTCAGATGTGCAATCAGGTTCATGAAAATGACAGAAGATATCTCTGAGAAAAACCTGGAAATTTGTACTAAGGTATTTCTTAAGGATGCGGTATTTCCAATCATATCCAACTCGATATCTATTCTTCATCGCTGTGAAACATTACTATCGGTATCTGAAGAAGTCAATCGTGTTAGCCAGTTAACAAACGCAATTGCAAACAATACCTGTAAAGAGCAGCTAACATCTGGTTTGTCAAAGCTAGAGTATAATTTTCCACCCAAACCTGTTCACTGCATTTATTCTGAGACACCATCAGACTGGTGGGGAAAATCACTCGCGGTGCTAAATCAGGATTTATTTCAGAGAGTTCTATCGGTAGTAAAAATAAAAGGTCTTAAACAAGATATTATCAGCAAAATTTTGATAAATTATGCCCAAAATTCTCTTCAGGGCTTGTTCATCAAGGACCTTCAGTTGGTTAAAGAGACTTTCTTGGATTTGAATTTGCAGAAAAGACAAAGGGTCATCGTCAAAACAATAACTGGCTTACTACCAACACAATCCATGAAAAGTTTAGTACCAATGGCTTTTCTTTCAAGTTTGTTAAAATCTGCAATAGTAGCATGAACATCGACTTCCTGCAGATCTGATCTAGAGAGGCGCATTGGTCTGCAGCTAGATCAGGCAATTCTTGAAGATATTCTCATACCTGCAAATCCACATGGAAACAATCACAACCCTATCTAAGACATATATTCTATCTTGAGGATCTTTTCTTTTTTTCTTGAAATTGAAAATTTTTGCCTAAGAGACAAAAGTTTATTCTTTAATTGCACTGAATAGATTATTAACATAAATGCAACTCTTGCCTCATGGGCAAGACTTTAGAAAATTATTGAAATTGAAAACTTTTGCCCAAGAGGCAACAATTTATTCTTTAATTGCACTGATTAGATTATTAACATATATGCAACTCTTAGTCATGGGCAAGACTTTAGAAAATTGTTGAAATTAAAATTTTTTGACCAAGAGGCAATAGTTTATTCTTTAATTGCACTAATTAGATTATTAACATATATGCAACTCTTGCTTCATGGGCAAGACATAGTCAATAAAATTATTAAAATTGAAAACTTTTGCCCAAGAGGCAAAAGTTTATTCTTTAATTGCACTGATTAGATTATTAACATCTATGCAACTCTTGCCTCATGGGCAAGACTTAATTTTGAAAATTTTTGAAATTGAAAACTTTTGCCCAAGAGGCAACAATTTATTCATTAATTGCACTGATCAGATTATTAACATATATGCAATTCTTTCCTCATGGGCAAGAGTTAGTTTAGAAAATTGTTGAAATTGAAAACTTTTGCCCAAGAGGCAAAAGTTTATTCTTTAATTGCACTGATTAGATTATTAACATATATGCAACTCTAGACTCATGGGCAAAACTTAGTTTAGAAAATTATTGAAATTGAAAACTTTTGCCGAAGAGGCAACAATTTATTCTTTAATTGCACTGATTAGATTATTAACATATATGAAACTATTGCCTCATGGGCAAGACTTAGTTTAAAAACTTGTTGAAATTAAAAACTTTTGCCCAAGAGGCAAAAGTTTATTCTTTAATTGCACTGATTAGATTATTAACATATATGCAACTCTTGCCTCATGGGCAAGACTTTAAAAAATTATTGAAATTAAAATTTTTTGCCCAAGAGGCAACAATTTATTCTTTAATTGCACTAATTAGATTATTAACATATATGCAACTCTTGCCTCATGGGCAAGACTTAGTTTAGAAAATTGTTGAAATTGAAAACCTTTGCCCAAGAGGTAAAAGTTTATTCTTTAATTGCAATGATTAGACTATTAACATATATGCAACTCTTGCCGCATGGGCAAGACTTAATTTAGAAAATTATTGTACAAATGTTATACTGTTTAAATTGAAAACTTTTGCTCAAGAGGCAAAAGTTTATTCTTTAATTGCACTGATTAGATTATTAACATATATGCAACTCTTGCCTCATGGGCAAGACTTAGTTTAGAAAATTATTGTACTGTGATTATAAACATCAAATACAAATTGTTACTAATATTGTTTTGCTCAACGCAGGTTTCAATATACATTTTTTGCTTATGGCACTTCAATCATTGAGTTACATGTTTATCCCAAATAATATTGGATGAGCTAAAATAGGGACCTAGTTAATAAATACGTTAGTCCAATATGCGAATTTGTTACCTCTCTCGCACTAGTATTATTGACATTGACACTCTTTATTCTCGAGACCAACTGATAAAGTTATTGTTTTAGAGGATACATATAAATATATATATATATGAAGGCTTTTTAAGTGTGTTCGCCAAGCTTCTAGTCACATTAGTTGTTAAGTGTGTTATGCATCCAAGCTTCTAATCACTTAAGCTTTATACTGTTAAGAAGAAATTTTAACTTTCTAATGTTTGTATTCAAGAAAAAGTATGGAAAGCAAGATATTTCACCAAACACCAGCAATGTCAAACAATGTACATGAAAAAAACAAATAAACACATGGTTCTCTCAGTAGCAAAAGAACTCAAAAACACCCTTCCCCAGAGCCTGGGGCAACATATGTTGCGCACATATCAATAATTTCATTCAATACAACTACTGGTAAAGCATGTCATTCCCCCTTATGTGTTCTTCTTATCCTAGAACCAGGCTTTTAACAGAAAAGAAGTTGGTTAACATCTTGCAGCATTGCCATATTTAGACGTGCTATACTTTTGGTGCACGCCAGTAAGCTTCCCAATTGCTGCCTTCTGATGGAAAGAAACCATTAATTTCGAGCATTCTTCATCGTAGAAAATAAGGCACACAATTACACATCTTTGTCTATTCGATAAAGGGATGTACATTTACAAGTATCTTTAAAAATAAAATATACTTACAAAATCTGATTCTTGCCGTAGCTGCTATACTTCTCGCAGGTTGCGTTCCACTCCCTGGACACACCGAGAGTTCACTGAGCAGTAAAGACAGCTGTAGCAGCAAGAATTGATGGTGGAAATCTAAGCATTTTGTATTCAACCAGACATAGCTCGATCAAAAAGAAAGACACGAGCTCTACCTGATTTAAACAATGACAAAAAGTTGTATGAGAAGTGATTCAGATTGTTGCATTAATTCTTCATGTGACAAAGATATTTAACCGACCTTCTTATCAGACTGAGAGACTTTAAGGAACTACCGCATAAACACATAAGTTGTAGGTACTGTCATGTTGAATTGTAAGGCATTAACCATTAACTTCTCATGTGGATAAGAAAACGATTGAAATCATTTAGCGAGGAAGAACAAAATGAGGATACAAGTCCTGATAATGTAAGATTTTGGTCTTTAAAGTAACCATTTCAAGCACTTCTTTTCTGGCATAAGCCTTGTCAGAGATCAAAATTAGATCCTCTACTACAGGTACAAAAACCTCTTCATTCTTGCAGGCAAGAAGCAAAGCTGTTATTCCAACAAGCTGAAGTTTTTTCCTAATCACTGACTGAACTGCCAGGAATCTATCGATGAGATTCATAGTCAAATAGAAGGTCTCCTCCATCAGTTCAAACTTGTAGTGAACCTATAAATTGGATTAGACGTTAAATGACACCTAAAATTATCACATTCTTCTTCATAAAACTCAGAAATGACATACAACAGCAAACTGTATATACCTTAATCAGTCAGTCAATGAGGATGCCTCTCATCCTCTCATTGATATCAAATTGTTGTTCCATATAGTTTGGAGGGACGTAGCCAGTGATCTCAAATTGAAAATGTCATCAAAAGAAAGGGGTAAAAATACACCTCCATTTCTTTCTAGATTTTCAATTAAAATTGAAACATTAATCATCCTTGATAGAATAGAATCACAATAGAAACAACCCAAGTATACCCTTCATGTTTTTATACATCCTTTGTTTTGCACCTATTATTTTACTGACTAAAAGTTGCAGTCTATGTTGAAATTAGACTAGCTTTTGTGAGTAATTTAGCAATCTATTAAGCTTAATGAGATCCTATCCAAAAGAATTAGATAATCAATTGAAAAATATGGGACTTCTGCTAACTCTACACGCCGTAATCCTAATGAGCATGTACAACAACAACAAACAACCCAGTGTATTCCCACACAGTGGGGTAATGAGTATGTACAAGTTGTAAACAAAAAAAACTTCTAACAAACAAATAGGGAGAGTGGAGATAACATCTCTACCTCAGCCTTCTTGTAGTAAGCATAGATGTCATCAATGTATTCTACTACAGTGAGTTCATTTTTTTTATCAGAACTGTCTATGTCCACAACTGACCAATCTTCTGCATCTTCCATCTCAATTTTCTCATCCTAAATAAAAAAATTAACATATCAATGGCAATCCACAAGAATTATATTCATAACCAAGATATATAGATCATATAAGCTTACCATCCTATCAATTTCTTCCATCATTGCTTCAGTATGCTGCATAAATATTGGCACGTCAGAATAACTAGTGTCCTTGTAATCTTCAGCATCGATAATAATGCAGTCTTCTGTTTCATTTCTATTTGGTGCCACTGGGATTGGTGGCTTTGTTATCTGTGGATATACAATGTTAACAATAGCTCAGTTATAAAATAAACCAGGAGGGGATAGACACTGTACCTCAACTGCTGATTTCTGCTATTTTTTTGCGATTTGTGCAGCTAACTTCCGAAATATCAGTAACCCCACATACAAATTAAACATTACTCTATCTTCAACTCCAACTTTATAAATTCTACGACAAAGCGCCTACTTAGTATCACACAATCAAGAAATGAGCCAAACCTTGTGATTGGACGATGAATCGGAACAAGAGAGATCTTGTTAACAACATTGACTTTGTTTCTATAGTGAAATGAAAATAAAGTTAAAACAGGTAGACAAATCAAGATTAAACTAAAATTTGAATGACCCCTTTTCGCCCCTCTAACTATACACCTGGCTCTACTAGTGAATAGAAAAGTTACAACTTTACACTAAAGTTATAAAGATAGCAGGTAGATATTAGCCAATCCAAATATAGATTAGGATATCAAGTGATAATACCGTGTCATTCAAAGGTCCACCACAAGTTGCAAGTGAATAAAACCACTCCTTTGAATCCACAGCATAAGAGCCAAACACTAAACATTCGGGCAACACATCTTTTCCTTTAACGTATATATTTTTGACACTTAAAATACATGAAAAATGAATACAATTAGAATATATGCGTTACCATAAGTACAAAAATGATAAAATGAAAAGCTTAAAGATAGTAAACCTACCATTTCAACGTATTCAATCCACATTCGATGAACGCCCAAAAATCAGTGTTCAAGCTCGATAAATTATCAAATGCTTCAATGTCACAGATGAAAGGATGCTTCTGATAAAAAAATAGATTGCGAAGCATCCGAATCAAAATCTGCCACATATGGTACCTAATTTCATCAAATTTCCAAAAAATCCTTTCTCTAACAATGACAACTGCGTGTCATCCAAAAAGCTCGTTATCGTTATATGATAATTTGAATCCCCTCTCCAATGGGGGTCTGACTTGAACCAATCATTAGGATCAATAAAATACTTGACACGATTTATCTTGCTAGACATGATTACCAAAATCTGCAGAGTTATAAAGATAAAAACAATTATCAAATTAAAAATTAACGAAAAAACAAGAATCAAGCTGCAAAATAAAATTTATTGGACAAAAAAATTAACCCAATGGCTACACAAAACACCCAAAATCCAAATCTAAACAACCTACTGACTGGACAATAGTGAGATTAGTGAGTAGAGAAATCACCCAAAACGCATTTTCATCAAGGTGATATAGATAGAAAAAAAATAGAGTTTATAAATTAATCTATGCATTATAGAATGTGATTCACGAAAAAGAAAAGTGGTTTTCAGCCCAAAAATATTGCTAGGTAACAAATACTTCAAATGCATGCTATAAGATTAGGATAAAATGAGAGAAATTACCTAAAGTGCAGAGAGATGAATGGCAAAATCAAAAATCCTAAAGTTAGAATGCAATTACACCAAAGGGAAGAGAGAAATCCGAAGTTCAAGCTTTGAGATGAAGTTTTTTTGTAGCTTTATGAAATTTCTCGTCACCTGAGCTTATTACAATGGGTAAAACATGAAAATAAAATTAAAGGAAAAAATAAAAATTGAAAATAATAAAAATCACAATAATAAATTTAAAGAAAAAAAAAAGAGTGAAAAAAGTAGAATAATAAAAGTAAAGGAAAAATTAAAAAGTGAAAATAATAAAAAATAAAATTTGAGATATAAATGAGTATGGAAAGATTAAAAATATATTTGAGGTGTGGAGGGGTAAAATGATACTTTTAGTATATTAAAAAGTAAGGAAGGCTATTCTTCAAAGATATTCTTATTTGGGGTCAAATATCTAAAGCCACCCATATTTGGGTCTATGACATGCAATTTCCGGACTTTAACATCTAGTATTGTAGTTCTTATTCTTACTCTTTGTACACCTTAGTTTTATTTTCTTCCCTTCATATTTCCATCATGATAATTTCAAACTTGATTCCTAAAATTCACATGACATATATAATCTCTTTTTTTCGCTCATATGCAAGCATCGCCCCGATGGAAAATGTAAATGGATTAGACTTAGATAGAGAACTTTAAAAAATCATAAAGACTTTTTGTAACATATAAATTTGAGGATTAGTCATTAGTTTAATTTATAATAAATACAATAAATAAGTTAGAATATGATTAATCCCCAATTAAGAAGAGATGTGTTTGTGTGTCAGCTAATTTAGACTCAAAAGTTGGAAAATAATTTTGTAATATTAAAAGTCAAGATATGAGGTAGAATTATGTATATAATTTAGATAAGAAATTTAAAAGTCATTGAAAATGTAAATTGCATTTTCCCTCATAGATCATCTTTGAAAATGAAGAGTATTTCAATGGATCTTACTGAATGCAAGATACTTTTCATATATATATATATATGAAAAGTATATATAAACTTCATAGATCACCATTAAAATTATAAATTAGGTAAATGAAAAATCAAAATTACTCTTGCTTATCCTTTACTTGTACCAATCTATCTATTTTATTTTATTCGATTTCTTATCCAGTGTCCGATATTGGCATACGCCAATTGAAGGCTGACTGATTCGAATTCTCCTCAAGTAGTCTCCATCTGTTGTAGTCTATCTACTAAATTCTTCAAAATCTGTCAATTACAAACATTATGAAAAGAAAAAAAGAAAAACTTTAAGAGACTTATTTTGAATAAATAACAACGTAATTTTATTGTACCCTTTCAACCCGTATTGAGCTCTGCTAATTTAAATTCGTGCTAGATAAAAGCCATCCACTTCAGTATATCTGTTAAATTCTTCATAATTTGTCAATTACAAACATGAAAAAAAAACATTAGTGACTTATTCTAAAGAAAAAAATACAAGTCCATCGTATTTCTCTACCAACATTCGAGTCCGACTAATCTAAATTTACATCACGTAAAATTCATCTACTTTAGTATATCTGCTAAAGTCTTCAAAATCTGTCAATTAAAAATCTAAAAGAGATAGAGGGAGTGGGAGTGGGGAGTAAACACTTATTTTGAAGAAAAACAATACAATTCTATTATGCCCTGCAACTATACATCAAATAAAATGAGATTCTAATACACTCTATTCTATGAAATTTTACTTGCTACGTATTGTTAAAGCTATATCTTACTATTTAAATGCTGACCTTCAATGATGAAAACTACTGATTGACTTATGGAGGAAATAGATCATTCACAGGATAAGAAACAATGGTCTATCATCATGCTTACATGTAGGATGCTATTACCTCATCATCTTGTACCTCTTATTCACCATCTCAATTTGTCTACATATGTTACACATATAGAAAATATTTAACCTATATGATTGATTAAATTAACAAAGTTAATTAAATAAAAGAATAATTTAAGAAGTAACATGTTAGAATATCATTCGTTTATATTGAATTGAAAGCGTATACTTACAATTTTCAGTGAAGAACCTTAATAGCATATGTTAGAACGCTAGAAATGTGTTCTTCTGCTTTTGTTTTGGATCTCATTCTCAAAGAAACTACTTGTAAGGCAATATGAGATTATGGATTCATTTTAATATGTAGATTCTTCAACAAAGAAATATTAAAGGTTGGAGTAGTAAATATTAAAAATTTTAAATTGAAATGATGAGATGGGAATAGTAATACTTAAGAAACTCATACAATAAATTTTTTACAGTTATTGAGACATTTATTTTTACAGTAGGTTTTTTTTTTGGGGGAAATATTCTTACAATAAGTTAAATAAAAAGAATGAATGACAACGTACAAAAGACTCTTAAATGTCCATAATAATCTTAATATACATATATATAAAAGAGACATTAGAGGCTGCTGATGTGGCATGCCTCAATGATCAACAAACATATTTATCTTTTTTCTAGGGTTTTTTAGTTATTTTTTTTTTTTAATTTCAATTCATTACCATCTATTTTGCTAATTAATAATCCCATTAATTATCTTTTGTCATTATCAAGCACCATTAACTCAGGAAAACCCTCCAGCTTCCTCCTTTTCGCCTCCTCACGACTTTTCTTGATTACACCATTTTGCTGTTGGCATTTTCTTAAACTATGATGGAGAAATTAATCTCTGTTCTTTCGATAGACCTCAGAAATAGAAATGAGACATCAGATATGTAACGATCTAAAGATTTGATGAAATATGTGAAATTTGTGATTTTATGTGATTTGACTGTTTTACCTCTTCCCGTAGTTGCATTATGGTATTTCTGAGGTGTGAGAGTGATTGACATAATTTCTGATGCATATTGGTATCATTTATGTGATATTGTGATTTTTGATGGCTTCGAGAATCTTATTTTAGACTTATGGGGATATCTTTTGATCCGTGCAATGGATGGCCGAATGGACTGCGCCAACAACTTCGAAATATCAATTTTAAGCTAGGTAAACCTTTGATTTGGGTTCTGATGCACCCGAACTCATTTCGACCTATTGATCAGAAAGTTGGAAAATTAAAAATATGAGTGTGGGACCCACATTTAATCGAAACAACCTCGGATGGAAAATTCAACTTCGTCAGCAAATCCAAAATGTTGATTTTAGGGTGTTAGAAATGTCGGTATCATTTTATGGCTTTTAAATCTCATTTCGACCCTCGATTTAGAAAATTATGATTTCGGGTTTCGGGGGTCAACTTTGTGAAAATATTTTTTTTTTGAAAATCCTTAGCCAACGCATCAGGAACGACAAATTTAGTATGGTTGCATAGTTCGTTTGCATATATCGGACTTCGAACGAATCCCGTGCACCCCGTGAAAGTCCAGATTGGACTTTAAAAAGGAAAAAATTGCTGTCATAGCAGATTTTCAGCTATATATTGCCGACTTTCTCCTCTTTTTGCCCATTTTGCTCATTTTTCATCTTGTCTCTTAAGAGTTAAACCCTAAAATAGTATGAGAGCTTAAAAATAAAGTTTGTGGGAGCTTGGGAAGCTAGATTAATACCTATTTCTTGATTTTATTATGAATTTAAGGTAAGAATTCATCATTTTCTTAGTAATTTCTTGATAAATTTCTCAAAATCCCCAAAAACTTAGGGCTTGATTTTACTTCAATTTCACTTCTTTTCACTTGAATAATATTTTTATTTTATAATTATTAGTTTTTTTTTATCAATTTAACTATCAAAACAATTTCGATTCTTGATTTTAACCCGAAATTCAAAGATTTTACCCGGTAAAGCTCAAAAATGATTTTTCTTCGATTTGAACCTCATTTTTGACTCGATTAAACTTGAATTTTTAGTTGTAGATTTCTAAAAATATGGAGAACATATTTTTAAATTAAAGTTTAAATTTTGCCCTTCTTTTTCAGAAATTCATTTCGGGGGTTCGTTTTGACCCCGAATTAAAAGTAGTTAATATGGATATCGTTGATTTTGTTTTGACGCGTTGATTTCATATTTGATGTTTTTAGCAGAGTTCAATATTGTTCATGAAATGTAAGGTCGTGAGTTCGAAGTGTAGTGGACCGATTTCGACCTTTGAGGTAGGTTATGGCTTAACTCTTTCAGACTGGGTTGAGTAGTAAATGATGATACAAAATGCATGCTAAGGGTGGGAACTAATCATGAAAAATAACTATTTATGTGTTGTGCCCGTGTGGGGGCCTATATGTGATGTAATTGTCAAAATTGAGTTATTATATGATATGTGTGACTGTGTGGGGTTCTATGTGATATTAATAGCCTTGAATACATGTGAATAATTATATTGTGTTGTAAAGATGCTTAATATGGTACCATTGGTGTATTGTGATTATATTCATACTTTATTTGACATATGAGACATATGAAAACTCATGGATGAAACTGAAATAATGAGTGAATATTGGATCACTTAGTTGTGAAAATATAACATTGTGGTTGGTTGTGAAAATACCCATTGTGATTGGTTGTGAGCATTACATCCTCATATCATACTCATTCATGAAACATTAGTACCACCATGGCAATATCTAAGAAACACTCGCAACATCTTTTTAAAACCCTCCCCTAGGGATGTGCCGGGGAGAAGATATTGTAACACCTTATAAAACCCTTTTCGAGGGATATATCGGAAAGGAGATATGAGATATGTGGATTGTATATGAGTTGACGAACCCCTCATAGGTCCTGCGTTGGGAGGCTTACCTCCGTAGGTGTATACGGGGATTGTGCGATGATTCTGGAGGTTGTGCGACGACCTCGTGCATCATCATCATCATCTTCATCATCATATATATTACACTTACTTTATTGTGTTATGTTGTGTTGTATTTCCATATTGACTTGTCATCTATGTATTTATCGTATCTTCTTTTACTTGTATTTGATGATCTTGTATATGCATGTTTCCTCTTGTTCTTATTATATGTGATATAATACATACTTTTATTATATCTTGATGTGATGTTGCAATATATGTAAGATATATTAGAACTGTTAGTGCAAGAGGTGTGGGCTACCATTGTGGGACATTTTCTGATTGCAGATGACGTTCCCTTAGTGTATATTTTGTATGCTTTATTTACTACTTTGCTTGGTCGGCCTATGATACCTACTGAGTACAAGTGGATCGTATCATGTCTACTGCGCTCTTTCGGTGCAGGTCCTAGCTCGAGTGTGCCTCAGCTTGATTAACTCGGGCTATTGTTGGAGCTTTCAAGGTAGCGGTTGGACATTTATGCGTTCGAAGTTCACTTCTATCTTTCTACAGTAGTTATGTCTTTATTAGTTTTCAGAGACAGTGTGGTTATTTTTTTGATGTATTTGACTCTTGGATTGTATTAGTAGTTCTTACACTATTGACACCTGGTTTTTGGCATGATTGATATTTTGGATAAGTTTTTTCCGCGTTTTTATGATTACTTATATGGTTCGGCTTCGTTCTAGAAGCATTATCTTGGAATATTTCTATCTTTTCCTCTTTTCGTATCAGTTTGGGTGATAGGCTTACTTGTCAAGGTGCGCCGCGACAAGTGTCATCATGACCCTCGTTTTTGGATCGTGACAACATAGAGTTGGGGTTTTCTGTAAATGGTGTTTGCCCCTTATGCTATGTCCATGATTTCTTTCTCCATTCATAAAAAAGTAACTACCCTAGGGATTTTTGCTCGTCCTGCAAGGTAGAAAGACACAATCAGGTAGCTATTTTTTTAAAGAGCTTCGAACCTAAAAAAGTCTTTTTTTTAAATTGATCTGATAAAATGGGTTGTGATGATGATTTGCTTCTATATGGACTATAATCTACTTCATTGTATTGAGAAAATGACATCTTTGACACTTAAATTCAAAAAATATTTCAGGAAAAAATATGAAATGGACCTGAGATAGCAGTAAAGAGGCAAAAGTTTTCCACCATGTCCACAGGAGTATAACTTATTGAAAGCTCTAAGTTTAATAGCATTCCGATAGAGGAAGAGATATTTACGAAGTGGATGAAAATTAAGAATTTGTTGGAATCTGATTAGAGTGCTGACATACAGGTTATCTTTTACTTCTTAGATTTTGATTAATAGCATTCCGATAGAGGAAGAGATGTTTACGAAGACCTGAAAAATAACTAATGATAAATCTCTTCTACATAGATCCACAAAAAAGACATTTAAATTTGACTGTATCTACGTACCGAGAGATGATCAAGGTCTGTTCCTTTATACAAGATTGAGAAAAAACTAACAATAGAAAAGTTGTTCTCCCTCTAATAGTTTCATCATTTTTTAACAGGCTTTGTCTATTTCAATGCTTCACCGATAGTTATTTCAGTTTTAGACCATTACAATGTATGTATCTTTTCTAATGGATAATTGGAAATAGCCAAAACATTCACCATGGAGGGTATAAAAGGGAACAGGGAAGTCTACTATAAAACTCTCGAAGAATTATTTAATTTCACCCTTGACATATTTGTCAGTGTGCTTGAAGACTAAAATGAACATATCGGGGACCTATTAGCTCCACCAATAACATTAAAAAAGTAAAGTTCTTCTCTTATATTGGATCTTATAGCTTTTGTGTTATGAGTGAAATGTTTTTACGCTTTAACGCAATAAGATTTCTTCTCTCTAATTGATTGAACTTTTAACTTTTTGGTATTATTTTAGGTTGGAGATAAAACAAGCTCCGGAAGGACTTCATCACATTCCAGGACTTGTAGAAGCTAAAGTAGAGAATATCGATGAAGTCTGGAATGTGCTACAAATTAAAAATAGTGCACGAGTTGTTGGATCCAACAATGTGAATAAGCACAATAGCCTTTCTCACTGGTAAAATAGATTGTGTTTCTAATTGGCTACTGGAAATCATTGCCACAAGAGATTTACATATATTTTTCCCTGCAACAACACATGAATATGCTCCTCTGGTTGAAGAGGTGTGGGAGGATCCTGCTAACCAGGGAACATACAAGAGAAGAGATGAGCTTCATTTCCTTTCTGACGTGGAAGGTTACTTCTTGATACTCTTTGGAGCATAGAAGTAATTTCTTTAATCATGTTATCCAGTGCAGTCTTTAGGGTAATGTTGTTATTAACAAATAAACTTTTTTCCCAACTAATATCTCAAATTTGTATGGGTAATGAGTTGTTTCGATTATCAAGTTGGTCTGATTTGTTAACCATATGTTGTTGATATGCATTTGGCTCTGTTTCAAAGATTGATATCGAATTTCTCCTTAATGTTTCTACTAGTTAACTTATTCTATTTTTAAGTATGCCATGTCAAGAACAATTTTGACGTGGTCCAGTTACTATCATAGGCAACTGCATTTTAGGGTAAATTTATTAAGTAATGTAGAATCTTAATATATCTGCTAATGAATAGATTCTCAATTTAAGTAATGCTAACCACTACAGAAGATAGACAATGGGTACTAAATACTGAAAATAGGTTGGTCACTTTATTTGCCTTTCTAATTATTTGAACAGATTTCCAGCCTTATAGTTATATGGATGAAAGTGGATAATATATCAACAGCTGTAAGCACACTTTCATTTAGTTAACTATGTTCTAAACACAGATACCACCTCTCCTTGGTCCAATTTCAACTTATATTTTAAGAAAAGAAAAAATCCAACTCAAGAAGGGATATAAACATTCAGTAGCAAGTCACGAAGACAATGCTCATTTAGGAGCACATGGTACAAAGTGTTCTTTACTTCTTCTATAGAAGAATTATACTTGCATAAATATTAAGAAACTTACTGCAATTCAAAAATTGGTTGTCTTTAATCTTACAAGCATCTCTTCTGCATATTACTTCTTTCATAATATATTAGAAAGATTTTTTTTTCTTTCTTCGAAGAACAAAATTCCATAGGTACCAACATTCATCAGAGTCTAAATAACACAATTAAAAGATATATTTTCTCTAAGAAGCTATCTAATGGTGTGAAGAATGGTAGTTAAGATTGCGTATGTGTTGTGATGTATAACTGAAAGAAAGAAACAACAGGCATGTTGAAGATGTTTACAAAGACCTGAAAAATTATCTATGATAAATCTCCTCTGTATAGATCCACAAAAAAGATATTTAAATTTGATCGTGTTTACTCATCGAGAGATGATCAAGGTGTGTTCCCTTATACAAGATTGAGAAAAAACAAATAATAGAAATGTTGTTCTCCCTCTGATAGTTTGATCGTCTTTTAACTAGTGTTGTTTATGCCGATACTTCACCTATGGTTATTTCAGATTTAGACGGTTACAATGTATGTATCTTTTCTTATGGACAAAAGGGAACAAACAAAACATTCACCATGGAGGGTACAAAATGGAGTAGGGGAATCAACTACAAAACTCTCAAAGTTTAAAATTGCGAATGAGAGAAGTGAAACTTTCACCTATGACATATCAATCAGTATGCTTGAAGTCTATAATGAGCAGATCATGGACCTATGAGCTCCACCGACAACACTAAAAAAGTAAGGTTCTTATCTTATATTGGAGACTGTATCTTTTGTGTTACGAGTGAAATATTGTTATGCTTTGACGTAATAAGATATCTTCTCTCTAATTGATTGAACTTTTAAATTTCTGATAGCATTTTAGGTTGGAGATAAAACAAGTCTAGAAGGGCTTCATCACGTTTCAGGACTTGTAAAATCTAAAGTAGAGAATATCGAAGAAGTCTGGAATATGCTACAAACTGGAAATAGTGCACAGGTTGGTGGATCCAACAATGTGAATGAGCACAATAACCGTTCTCACTGGTAAAATAGATTGTGTTTCTAATTGGCCTCTTATTGCACATTTTTACTCATTTCGTGTTACTAACTGACTATTTAACTGTTCAATTTTTCCATTATTTTTTAGCATGCTTTGTATTATGGTAACTGCCAAGAATTTGATCAATGGTGAATGCAAAAAGAGCAAGCTTTAGCTTGTGGATTTAGCTGGTAGTGAGAGGCTTGTGAAAACTGATGTTCAAGGTGATAGGCTGAAGAAAACTCAAAACATCAATAGGTCACTTTCGGCTCTAGGAGACGCGATATCAACTTTAAAAAATAGAAGCAACTATATTCCATGTAGGTAACACGCGACCATTTCTGACCGTAGGTTTCCGTTGGATCATTGAATATTGAATCCTGACAATTTTTCTTTTGTCAGCAAAAACTCCAAGATGACATATATACTCCAAGATTTATTAGGTAATCAAATAGTTCAAAGTATGGTTTTCAAATACACACAGTGTTCCAAGCCATAAGATCTTTATTTCCAAATTTCAACATTTTACTAAGTTTGGACTACCCTGCACGAGGGGAATCAAAAACATTGATGTTTGGACAGATTAGCTCACCTGATAAGGACTTAAGTGAAACTTTAAGTTCATTGAACTTTGCTACGAGAGTTAGAGGAGTTGAGTTAGGTCCTATAAGAAAACAAGTTGACATTAGCGAGCTTTAAAAGTTGAAAACGATGATTTGTAGAATGTCTTTAAGAATTCTTTGTACTGAATTCTACTCGACCAATTATTATAATCCGCTTTTTTTGTTATTCTTCTTTTTGGGTTGCTGCTTGACAAGGCAAGGCAGAAAGCTAAATCTAAAGAAGAATCCTTAAAGAAACTTAAGGAAAGCCTACAGAACTTAGAGAGTAAGGCTAAAGGGAAAGAACATGTGAATAAAACTCAACAGGATAAGATTACGAAAGTCGAAAGCCAGGTCAATTTGAAGACATTGTTACATGGCCAATCAGAGAAACAACTTTCACACCTTTCAGCTCTATAGGATGAATGAAAGTTGCAAGTGACTAAAGATATTATTTTACTGGTTCAATTTGGCTGTAAAATATTGAATGTTAGATTATCTATTTTGAATGTTAGATTATCTACAACAGAAGCAAAGGTATTTATACATTTTATGTTTATTTGGTATTTTGGATATATTCATTATCAAGTGCAGATTACTCCTGACAACATAGAATGTACATTCTTTACATTGTCTAACTAAAGAGGTAACTTAAGGCTGCAATTTATTATTACTATGTTGCTGTTATTTCCGGAATTAAGGTGTGAAAACACATATTTGTTGCTCTCTAGTTAGCTTAGAAATAAAAATTAACTTGTTGTTGCAGGTTGGAACTTATGATAATGCAGTGCATATGATGAAATTAGATTTGCTTCAGAAGAAGAGGTCAGTAACATAAAGTTTTAGCCTATTCTTTTTCTCTCAACAGATAGTTTTATTTGTTTTCTCTATTACTGATTTATAGGCTAAATTTTTCAAAGGTGATTTGAGTAAAATGTTTGGGAATTGTTTCCTTATTATTTTCATATTTAAGCAGTATTGTATGGAAAGACATTCTTCTGAACGAGCTGACATGGTGAAGCAATCAAGGCTATGCTGGAAGAACCAAACAAGATATGTTGTCGGTTATTGAGGATATTGAGATAGTAGCGTACGAGCGCGATGGAAAGATCTATTTCCTCAGAGCTGCCATTTTTCAGATTCATCAGCGAATCATCATCAACTGGTATTTTTGTTTATTTAGATCATTGTTTCTTGACATTAATAGCTCCTGATTATTGGAGTTTGCCAAAGTTGCTCAAAGTCTCCTTTGTGACTTGTTTTTTTTCATGCAAATTTCCTAAACTCATTTATCAGATTTCAAGGTGGCAATTTTGACTTGGATTTATGATATTTTATAACAGGGCCTCAATAAAATCCATTTTGCTGTTTCTTATATATTTTGATCTATAATAATTTTTTTTTTACTTGTCACAAGCTTAAACACTTAAGTCGTGATCTGGTGGCTTTTATGTTTAACAACTTCTTCTATGCTCAATCCAAAGTTAGGTCGGTTATATGTACCATTATTTCTTCATTTAAGCTCACGTCATCATTGTTATTTTGTAAATAAAATAAGAGTGAAAATTATGATAACAATATTATAAATAATACTAATACTGGTAATAGTAATCGTAATAATAAAAGTGTTATACGAGTCTAAAATTTATTCAACTAATAGCTATAAACTATATGGATTTTATTCTTTCATTGACTTTCATCTTTTGAGATCACTTTCTTCTATATAATTTTAGGTCTACCTTATTTTTTGGGGCATTCACTTATCATAAATCACTGCAGAACTTGTCTGTTTAACACATTAACTTATCTACAACCGCTTTCATTATCACTTCAAATACAATTCTAGAATCATCGTATGAAATTCATGTGGTAAACACCATTGAAGCCAAAACTAAGTTGCTTGTGCTTATGCCATATTACTTAGCCAATATGTTATTAAAACATAATTATTTTGTGAGTTTGGTAGTTAGCATTCCGATAGAAAAAGAGACGTTTACGAATCGGATGAACATTAACAATTTGCTGGAGTCTATTGTAGTGCTGACATACAGGTTATTTTTTGCTTCTTAGATTTTGATTTGCCATTTTCACACTTTAACAAGATAGATAATTGTAAATTTTCTTTTAAGAATTGTAGGAATTCGTTGTTACTATGAGGAACAACATTACAAAAATAGTGAACTACTGCAGATGATACTACATTTCGAGATGTGCAGTGTGTCTCTTTAAAGGGAGATGGCTAATAGCTCTGTGCCTAATGGATGATGTCTGTACGGAAAGTTCTTATTACAATCCAGCATTTCCTCCTCAAACTTATGTATTCTGAAATCTAATATTCTATCTCATATAGATTTTGTATTAGTGATTTAATAGCCTTTTTTCATATGATGGTAGATTTGAACTTTATGTTGTCCCCTTGATTACATCCAACATCATCTTATCTTGGTTTTATCATCCTCAACTACTTAAGTTCGTTGACAATTAAAAAATGATAAGGCAACTTAGTAAATCTTGGTATTAGTTACTGTCAGTTGGGAAGCATTTATTAGACGTGCCAACAATTTAGCGAGATAAGAGGATTAAAAAAAAGGGTAAACAACATAAATTCCAACACTTTGCTATCTAATTACTCTCTCTCCCAACTTTTATATTAATTACATAATATCCCGGATATGATACATTATTTAACCTCCCAGACATAAGCTTATGATAGATACATTACTAACCAATTAGTTGGAGATAAAAAAGAAAAAAACGTTAAAAGTGCCTACAATTGGAAAATTAACACACTCAATTTAAGATTTTTTCCATTTAATTACATAAAATTCTCAACAACTTCATTATTTGAAATTTGAATAATCAAATCAATCTTCATTTATCATAATCTTCCAAAACTAATTTCTTCTCCAATCGTTCATTCCCTGCGATCAGAAAAAAATTGAACATACTATAAGAATATGATGTCTCAGGCGAATCTCATATCACATATATATCTTTCTATGTATCAGAAAACGAATTTAAAACTTAATTTCTTTATATTTATGTATCAGAATAAGAAATATATATTGAATGTATCAGAAATCATTGATTACCTCTATCAGAAATAGTTTTATGTATCAGAATGCATGTAATATCTCTTTCAAAAAAATATCTATATATCAGAAAATGAATTTAATACTTAATTTCTTTATATATGTATAAGAATAAGAAATATATATTGAATGCATCAGAAATAATTGATTATCTCTGTCAGAAATAATTTTATGTATCAGAATGGATGTAATATCTCAGTCAAAAAAATATCTATGTATCAGAAATAATATTTATAGTTTCGTTTGTTTCATTGAACATTATGATACATAAATAGAATGTATATGGACGAAATTTATCAATCTGATACATAAAAATCATACCTTTGGTAATGAGCCTCTTTTCGCAACTTTTTTTTTCTCTTTGCAACATCAACAACAGTCTTATGAAGAAGTACGTTAATGGAGGTTGTTTGTGAAATTTTTCTGGCGGTCAATGACCATAACACACATACTATGAGTTTTTTTGGGTCTCTTTTTACAACTTTTTATTTTCTCTTTGCAACTTCAACAACAAACTTATGAAGGAGTACGTTAATGGAGGTTGTTTGTGAAATTTTTTCGGCGGTCAATGGCCATAACACAGATACGATTTTTTTTTTTGCTTATTTTTGGAATTTTGTCAATGAAAGTTAATAATTATCGAATTTATTGCTAACTTTTATTACTTAATGATTAATGATTTAATAGCCATGTTTTCTAAGGAAAACATAATTTTCCTTAACTGCAACAATGTCAATGTGATTTAAGGCTTAAAAATAGGAGTTGTGTGTTATGTATCAGATAAAAAACTTGTTTAGAGATTTAGAAGGATTTTTTGTAATTAGTTTAGTGGGATGAAATTTTAAGTAATATTGGATACTTAAGGTGTTATTTCGTGTAATTTATCCTTAAAAAAAAGCAAATAACACCTTCAAAATACTATGATATAATGGAGCAACTCATTATATTATGGTTAAAAATTATAAAGAAATGAATATTTAATTATAAATTATGACAATATTTATTTAATAATAAAAGTTCTTTGCGCGGATATATCCACTAGTTTAACATAATTAAGAGAGTTAAGTAAGCATTTTTGAATTCTTTTTGCATAAATATAAATGAGATAAATAAGAAAATTTTCAAAAAAAGAAGAAAAAAAGATAACTATGAAAGGAGGCCACAGAGAGGTGCCACATCATCTTATCTATGATCTTCTTTTTTATCATATATAGATTGAGAAAAATAGCTAATTGTGCACTAATCCTATTTAACGACCATTTAGGACGATCCACATAAAATTGTGTTGTAAGTAGCAACGAAGTTCGGAAGCAATTAAATAAAATGATGTTGCTAATCCATACCCCCAAAACATTACTCTCTCCATTCCACTTTAAGTGACACCATTTAAATTTTAAAATTCAGACAAGTCTATCTTAATAGTAATTTTTTTAAATATATTTTTTCCAATTCAAAATAGTTGCCCCTTCTTATAAAAATATTTGTTTCAATTTAGTTGTCCCTTTTATGAAATTAAGAGAATTTTATTATGTTCTTTCAATAGTACTTCCGTAAAAAATGACTAAACAAAGTGTATATATTCAAATTTATATTTTCAAAACATAATTAATAAGACTAATTTGACAAAAAACTCTAATAAATATTTTCTTAAAGAAGTTTCAAGTCAACAAGGGTAAGTTTTGAAACGAAGTATCTTTTGAATATTTTGAATTAATTTCTTCATTTATTTTCTAAATATTTTAGATTGTCAAATATTATGACATATACTTTTTTCATAGTAGTTTCAAATATACAATTTTTGCATCAAAAAGTTTGAAGATTTTATATCCAAATTTACTTACTAAATTTACTTACCAAGCTTACAAATTTACTTGTCAAACTTTGGTTTGACTTGACAAAGTGAAAGCCCACATATCTCGGAACTCTGATTGACATGAAATTACGTGGTATAACCTCAATAGTGAGTGATTTTGAATTTTTGACCCCCAATAAGAAAAGTCTTTAGAGACTAGTCTTTCTTTCCTTTTAAGTATAATACAAGTATAATTTTATCTCACCACAACTTAAATATTTTTAAACTTTTCATACTCATTTGTCTCTCAAATTCTATTTTTATTTTTATTAGTTTTACTTTTTTATTTTTCTTTAATTCTATTTCATGTTTTAATTCATTTGTCTTAGCCTTTATTTTTTTCTCTTTTTTCTTTTTTCTCAAACATTATCTATTTCTTTTTCTTATTTTTTAATTCATTTGTCTCAACCTTTATTTATATTTTTTTATCATTTTTCTTTTTTTTCTCATTTTTTTCAAACTTTGTTTTTATTTTATTCTCTCGTTTATATTTTCTCCATTTTTTTAATCCTTCACTTTTTTCTTAACCTTTATTTTTTTCTTGCCTTTTTTTTTTTCTCAATCTCTTTTTTTATTTCTCTATTTTATTTGATCTCTTTATTTTTTTCTCAACTTCTATTATATTTTGCTAATAAATAAAAAATTGAATAATCCATAAAGAGATTTTTTTTTGACATCAAAGCAAATTTAAGGGCATGAATTATTGTTAGGAAGTTCTTTGGGATAAGTTTTGCCTCTAAGGAAAAAATTAGAGAACAACTAATAAATTGAGACATAATGTGGTAGTGCCAAGTCTTGCTTGTGGAGCATAACTTGTTGTTTGAAAATCATTGAGTTAAGTCTTGCTTCTAAGGCAAGAGTTATAGAATATCTCATAAATAAAAAAATAATGTGGTAGTGTCAACACTTGTCCATTGGGCGTAACTTGTTCTTTGGGGAGGTTCTTGGGCTAAGTTTTGTCTTAGAGGCAAGACTAATAGAGCATCACATAAATCAAGACACAATATAATAGTGTCAACTCTTGTACATGGGGCGTAACTTGTCAACTAAGTCTTGCCTCTAAGGCAAGAGTTATAGAATATCTCATAAATCAAGACACGATGTGGTAGTGTCAACTCTTGCACATAGGGCGTAACTTGCTATTTGAGAGTCCTTGGACTAATTCGAGCCTCTAAGGTAAGAGTTATTGAACATCTCACAAATTAATACATAATGTGGTAGTGTCAACTCTTATCCATGGGGCATGACTTGTTTTTTAAAAGTCCTTGATTTATAAAACATCTTATAAATCAAGATACAATATAGTATGTCAAATCTTACCCATGGAACGTAACTTGTTGTTTAAAAGTCCTTAGGCTAAGTCTTGCCTCTAAGGTAAGAGTTATAGAACATCTCATAAATTAAAACATAATGTGATAATGTCAACTCTTACCCATGGGGCGTAACTAGTTATTTGAAAGTCCTTGGGTTAAGTCTTGCCTCTAAGGCAAGAGTTATAGAATATCTCATAAATCCAAACACAATGTAGTATTGCCAACTCTTGCCCATGGGGCACAACTTGTTACTTGAAAGTCCTTGGTCTAAGTCTTACCTATAACGAAAGAGTTATAAAATATCTCATAAATCAATACACAATGTGGTGGTGTCAACTCTTGCCCATGGGGCATAACTTGTTGTTTGATGGTCCTTAGGCTGAGTCTTACCTCTAAGACAAGAGTTATAGAGCATTTCATACGTAAAAAAAATACAATGTGTTAGTGTTGTCTCTTGCCCAATGTACGTAACTTATTTGAAAATTCTTGGAATAAGTCGTGCCTTTAAGGCGAGAGTTGCAGAACATCTCATAAATAAAGACATAACGTGGTAGTGTCAACTCTTGCCCGTGGGACATAATTTGTTGTTTGAAAGTCTTGGAGCTAAGTCTTGCCTCTAAGGCAAGATTTGTAGAACATCTCATAGATGAAGACATAATGTGGTAGTGTCAACTCTTGCCTGTGGGGCATAATTTGTAGTTCAAAAGTCTTTCAGCTAAGTCTTGCCTCTAAGACAAGAGTTGTAGAACATCTCATAAATGAAGATATAACGTGGTAGTGTCAACTTTTGCCCGTGGGACATAATTTATAGTTTGAAAGTCCTTGAGCTAAGTCTTACTTTTAAGAAAATAGTTGTAGAATATCTCATAAATGAAAACATAATGTAGTAGAGTCAATCCTTGCCTGTGGGCCATAATTTGTTATTTGAAAGTCCTTGAGTTAAATCTTGTCTCTAAGGTAAGAGTTAAAGAGCATCTCATAAATCAAAATACAATGTGGTAGCGTCAACTCTTACCCATGAAATATAACTTGTTGTTTGAAAGTCATAAATTTTGCCTCTACAATGTGGTAGTGTCAACTCTTGCCCATGAAACGTAGCTTGTTGTTTGAAAGTCTTAAGTCTTACCTTTTGAAAGTCATAAGTCTTGCCTTTATAACGTGATAGTGTCAAATCTTGCTCATGAGATGTAACTTGATTGGAAGAAATCAAAGAAAAGAACAAAAATAATAGAGAAAATACCCAATTACTCCCCTGAACTATACCCAAAAAGGCTATGACACACCTCAACTTAAAGGGGGTCCTATTACCCCCTGAACTAATTAAAAGTGTAATTTTGACACCCTTTGTGCCTACGTGGCACATACGTGACACACACGCGTGCCTACGTGGACACTTCAGTGTGTTGTGCCACGTAGGCACTAAGGGTGTCAAAATTACACTTTTAATTAGTTCAGGGGGTAATAGGACCCCCTTTAAGTTGAGGTGTGTTATAACCTTTTTGGGTATAGTTCAGGGGGTAATTGAGTATTATCTCAAAATAATAAAAATTGCGGAAAAAGACGAAAATGAAGAAAAATATTAAAAAAATTAAAATCAAAGAAAATGTAGAAGTTGATAGAGAACGAAAAAAAATAAAGTTTGATAAAAATAAAAATAAGAAAAAATAAAATAAAAATAAAGGCCGAGAAAAATTTAAAAAGAAAAAAAAATAAATATAATTTTTTTTTTTTTAATAAAAGTAGACGTTGAGAGGAGTAAAGAAAAAACGTAAGGGTTGATAAAAACTAAAATGAATAAAAAAAAAGGAAAGAAAAATAAAAAATTAAAGTAAAATAAAAAAGAAGTTGAGAGGAAAAAAGAAAAAAAAGTAAGGGTTGAGAAAAATCAAAAATAAAAAGAGAAAAGAAAAAATTAAAATCAAAGTAAAATTAAAAAAAATTTTGAAAGATGAATAAACATAGAGTTGTTATTCATTATGCGGATTATTTATGTAATTTACTCCATTGATCAGGGACAATTTTGTCTAAAAATATATCACTTAATAGCTGAAGGCTATTTTTATAAAGTTTTTTTATTTGAGGTTAAAATTTGAAAGTCACCTTATTTTGAGGCTATTCCTATAGTTTCCCCCTTGTTTGACTTGAGAAAGTGAAAAGCCCACATACCTTGGATTAGTGGCAGACCTAAGATTTAAAAATAGTGAGTGCTTAAAAAATTTTAAAACTGAAAAAATAAAAATTCACACCTCAATGAGGTTTGAACCCAGGACATCCCTTCTAGTGGAAAACCTTAAAATGAACCTAAATATCAATACACCCAATCAACTTTTTGTTTAGTGGGTATTTTTATATATTATATACCTATTTTTGTATATTTTTTACATAATTTTATATATTTCACGTCGAGTTTAGTGAGTACCAAAACACCCCACAAATGAATGTAGGTCCGCCCCTGCCTTGGAACGGGGAGAACAGTGAAAGTTTAACACTGAACACCATACTCAAAAAGCTTAGCAATTCATTACAAAGAAACCAAACGAGTAACACCCCCCCCCCCCCCCCCCCCAAAAAAAAAAAAAAAAAAGAGTAGCTACTACTTCATTTAAACCATATATTCTCATTGAGTTATTATTCCTATTCTCCAACTTGTCAAAACAAAAAATAGGTCAAATAAATTAAAATAAGGGAAATAATAAAAGTTATCACCATAAACTCCACACACAAAAAACTTTGCAATCCATTACAAAAAACCAAACAAGTAATTAATACTCGAAGGAAATTATAAACATTGCTACTACTTCATTTTAAACCATATATTATCATTTAGTCATCACTCCTGATTCTCCAACTCGTCAATCCGTTGATTCAACAGTTCAACTCGAGTAACCAACCTTGTCACAGAATAAAGCAGCCAATAAAACATCAAGGCAGGCACTATCAACAGCGCGTTGCGCTGGCTCTTCACTATCGATTTTTGGTGTTGCATGAGTTCGATGGGAGTACAAGATTCGGCTTAAGTTACCCGTCGGTCGAGTCTCGTACTTCCAGTAAATGTCCAACAAAAAGAATATACCAAATGGAACTATTGATAGGAATGGGCTTAGGAAGATTTCGCGTTATGGATATTACCCCTTTACGTAAATCGTAACAGGTATGTACAGGAAATGTTAAACGTATTTATAATATAGTATTATCAAGTAAAAATTATAAACAATTAAAAATATGATTAAATAAATTAATAGAAAATAAAATTTCTATTTTCTTCGTTTCAAAAGAGTGACATACTTTTCTTTTTAGTTCATTTAAAAAAGAATGATTTCTTTCATTTTTTAGTAAAATTTTAATTCTAACTTTCCATGTGACATATTTTAGATCACAAGATTAAATGACATTTTGATACATTTGACATAACTTTAGCTTAGAACCATAAAATTTAAAAATCTTCTTTATAGTCCCGTGTCAAGTCAAATAAGTCACTTTTTAGAAACAGAGAGAGTAATATAATTTTACAAATTTATATAAAGAAATACTAACTATAATAGCTACTATGATGTGCAATTCAACTTTAACATTTATACTTTCAAATAAGAAAAGAATTATATTTTTGTAAAATATATTATTATTATTATTATTATTATTATTATTATTATTACTATTATGCCATGTAATTTACATCCTAAAAGAAAATAAACAGTGAATTTATCAGTATCATCATGATAGTTTTGAGATAATAAAATATACTAATAATTTACTTATCATTCGATTCGAAGAGAATGACTATCTAGATTAGAATGAGGATTCAATATTTTGTGATAGTTATCATTTTAAATAACGATTATTTTGAGACATATGATAAATAATAAAATATGATAATTTTGAGACATATGACATAATATGAAGATCAATGACAAGTGATGAGGTAAATATTAGACTAATTAAGTATTTTTTGTAAAAAATGTTAAATGATATTCATCCTCACGGTGCTTTCAAATTGTAAATATACAAAGCAATAACTTGCTATTTAAATTATGAGAAAAAGGTGCGAAAAATATTTGTACTTTGTCAAAATTTGCAGTTACTCATATTGAACTTTGTTGGGGTTTTATGACCCCTCTAGAATTTTTTCTGTATTTAAATGACATATATCTGTCAACTTGGATCACTGCGTGTATTCACGTACCTTGAGCGCGTAAGGGAATTTAAAAATCGTTATAAACCTATTTTTTGGACACATAACTTTTATATATTTTTCATTAGATTTATTTATTTTTTAATATAATGTATTAAAGAGAGGTATAAACCCCCATTCTTCTACTCTACTCCCGTTTTTCTCTTCGTTGTTGAAGGTAAAATCTTTTCATTGATTTTCTTTATTTTCTTTGGTAAAATTCTGATATCCTTTTTAGTTTTCTTTGTTTGTTTAAGTCTTTTTCTCGCTATTTTCTAACTTCTTCTCAATATTTTCACTAATTTTTAATTTATGATTTTTAAAATTAGGGTTAGCCATGAAAGATGTAAAATTCAATTTTGAATAAGATTTGTTTAGACAAGGAAGATCCAATGTAGAATGGGAGGTGTGATGCTTTCATGATTTCTTACCCCATTTGAAGACTTCTTGATCCGATAGTAATCTGGAAAGAAGATTTTGGTCTTGCCCATATTATGGATCAAACAAGAATAACTTTTTTCTTTGGAGGCATGATGTGGTTTATGAACGATCTAAGTTCATTATTTCAAAGTTGGTGAAAAAAGTGAAGGACATGAATAAACTATTAAAGATAATGAAGACGAAGGAAGAATTGGTTGATGCTTACAGTGATAAGGAAATTATAGAGATAAAAGTTGAATCTGAATTCACTCAAATGAAAAAATAATGTAATTCATTTGTTAAGAAGAAAGACGAGGTGAAAAATACACCAGAAAAAATGATTGAAGTGAAGAAGATGGAGAGCTTTAGTAGTATTTTCATGATGTGTATCTTCATAATGTGTATTGCTATATGGATCAAAATAACATGTTGAAGTATTTTGTACAGTGTTGTAACATGAATTTGTCGTTGGTAGTGTTCCTTGTATGGTGGTTTGAACTTGATTTTATTGAATGAAATTGATTTTGTTGAATGAAATATCCTATCTGAAATTGATTATTGATTTTGAGTACTTGTTTGTTTTGTTGATTTTGTTGAGCTAAATTCATTATTTAAAAATTGATAGAAACATCAGATAGCACCATAAAGGATAGATACAAATTTATAGAAACACTCAATACAAAATTCTATACAAAATTAGTGCATAATCAGTGCATGAATTCTATGAAAAATTAGTGCATAACTGTTTCAGATGCAACTTGAACTTTCAAGTGCAACATAAGTCAATACATAATTACTGCACAAATGTTTGAGACACAACATTTAAGTTCATCATAAAAACTTCACAAAAAATAACCTTGCAAAAGTAAATCACATTATTTGTAAAAATAACCTACCCAATGAACAATACAACATCAGTTTTAATCTAAAAAACTATCAATATTTTACAACTACTTTCACTGCGTGGCTTGGATTGTGAAGAAGCCATTTTTTGTCTTTTGTTCATTCTTATCGCTCATCACTTCAAGCTAGTTTTCAGTCACTGCTTTTTTTCCCTCCACTTTACTCCTATTTTTGGTTTGTAACCAAGGTCCCCAGTAACATCAGCAAGCCTTATAGACTGTGAAGAACTAGTATGTAGTATCATACTACCTGGCAACCCAGACTGTAGATAAAGAAAAAAGGAAAGTTATACACATGTAAACCTCTAAAATAAAGTAAACTTAAATTTTTTTATTAGCACTTACATTATATGTTGAGAGACCATTTTCAGCAATCAAAACACCTATTTCAACTGTCTTTGAACTTTTACCAGTTACTCCTCTATCGCATGTACTAAATTGAGCATGAACAGGTGAATCAGATGAATTTGGTGGAGTATAAATAGGTGAAGCAGGTGGATTTGATGGAGCTTGAGTAGTGTAACTTGTTGAATTTTTAAACCACTTATGCAAAGGTGTCCTCATTGCCTCTCCTATGTCACCAAGAAGTATTTTTCTTGGTTTTCCCCTGCCTATTGCAGCTGTTGCAACTAGTGCTACATCCCTACCCCTTATCATGCCTCTTGCAACTCCTACAACATGTTTAACACCCCTACCCCTTCCCCTGCCTTTTGCAATTCCTGCAAAATATTCAATACCCCTTCCCATGCCTCTTATATTTAGTACAACTGGTGTAGCTTGTGCAACGGTTCATCAGGCCTTTTACTAGGTGTAGGAGGTGTTGCAACTTGTTCATCCTGTGATGTCTTTCTTGGCCTTTTCCTAGATCTAGGAGGTGCGTCAGGATTATCACTTATTTTTCTTGTCCTTTTCCTAGGTCTAGGAGGTACATCAGTAGTAGTAGGAGTATTTCTTGTCCTTCCTCTAGGTCTTGAAGTACCTGGTACATCACTTGGTCCAACAACAACACTACTTAATCCAATAGAATCCTACAAAAAAAGAGGTGAAACAGTCACATATTCAAAAATAATTAAACTACAAGCAAATGATGTAAGTCATTTAAAGTTACACATCTTTAAAAGACAACCTGTTTTGTTGTGATTTTATCCTTGACAGATGCTACAAGTCATGTTAACTCCTTTTTTTGACATCTTTTCACACTTTTTGGTCTCACCAAACTCTTTATTCCTTTTCTTTTTTGGTCTGCTAGGTATAGTTTTAACAACTGGTGGCTCCATATGAGGATTTGTTGACTCTGATCATATGTACATGTTGGCCACTGGTTGAATGTAGTGAGAATAAGTATTGAGATAAGTCTCCTTACTATAGAAGCTATCAACAAAATTATTTGGTTCCCATTTCTTGTAAAGTATGGCTGCAATTCCATGTGGACAGGGTATTCCCTTGAGCATCTAAGATCTACAACTGTATGCACCATCCCTCACGTCCACACTCTGTACATATGATTCATCTGATATTTCAAAACCTCTCTTTCTATTAAAGTCCATATTACATCTCATTGACTTTTTTAGTGTTTTTTCTAATACTCTCAAAGTTAGGGATGGGCATGGTATGGTATGTACCGAATACCATATCAAAATCAAATTTTTTTATACCGCGGTATAGATGTTATGGTATTTGGTAGGATTTTTAAATTATTTTGATATTTGGTATGGTATTTGATATTTATGCAATAAATATCGAAATACCATATACTGCACCGAAGTTTTTTAATATTATATAAAACCCATATATATTTTATTTAAGATTATTAAATATATTTATATATCATCCATTAGCCAATTGAACATAAAAATAACTTTCATTCAAAAATAATTTTTTTTGAAAGATTATTATTTAGGAGTACTATGCTTAAGTTTAAGTAATGTTATTCAGAATTTGTATCTTGAACTAATCGTGATTAAAATATTCTTTTTGTATAATTGATTAACCAAGATAGTTGTTCACCTGATATGATTGAGACGTTTTTGATGTTTAAAGTTATAGTTTTTTTATATGAATATATGTAAATCGAAATCAAATAAAGTATGGTTACCGAATTATCATACCGTAAAATATCAAAACCGAATTTAAAAATACCGAATCATACTGAACTAATGTGGTATGGTAATGGTATTATTCTTTTAGATATCGAAAATCGAAGTTATCGTACCGGAGTTTAAAATATCATACCGTACCGTACCATGCCCACCCCTACTTAAAGCCATCGAAGATATATTAATCAAACGTGTTTCTAGAAACTTAGTGAATTCACCTAGTCTAGTCATTTCCTTCACCCTTATCTCTTCTAGCATAGTAATAATTATTTTATGACTTGATCATAAGATCCAAGAATTAAAGCTCTCAACCATGTTATTATCTATGCTATCACACTAAAAGTCAGTTTTAAATATATTTCACACCAAGTTTGTACCTTGTAATAAAGTAAATTTGAAACAATATTTTCATCACCTAGCATGGCCATTTGGTTCAGATTTTTCTTCATTTCAACCTCAAAGGTTCTTCTTGCACATTTCCTAAGCTGATTCCGTCTTTGAAGACCTTTTCATTTTTTCCCAATTGGAAAGGATGTGTCTTGCACACATCCTATGCTCCACTTCTGGTAAAAACTCCATCAGCGCTGCTCTAAGACCCTGAAAATCAGATCATAAAATTGAACACAAACAAATTATATATTCATAACTACACATAATATTCATTAAACATAACTAAATGAAGAAAAATTATACCTTTTGCATATCTGAAATAATTGTGTAATCTCTGCTATCTGTTAATCCCGAATCTTCTATCAACAATTTCACAATCCATATCCAAGTGTTCTTATTCTCATACTCTACTACATCTCAAGTAATATGCAACATTTGATTATTTTTATCTTTAGACACAACAACCAACAACTGTCTCTCGAAGCATTTTAACAAGGCTGCTAACGTGCACTTTCTATAAAAATCACCCTAACTCGATCGAAAAATTCAATCGATACACCGATAAATATTGTCACACCATATGATGGTACTAGCTATAATCTTCCATCGTTCAATTTTGGTAACTTATTGCCCTCAAAATTCACTCAATATCGGACGAGGTTAAGGATACGTCGTCAAGCTCTGATTCTCCAAGGTCACTATATCTAAAGCCTATGGTGGATCAACTGACCCTCTGGCTAATCAAAAACTCCGATTCTTCGCATCGATGACTCCAACAAACAACACCCCTATAGTGAAGATGAAATTTGCGAGAATCGAGCATCTCATAAAGGGAAAACACTATCATATGTTTCATCAACTATGAAGCAAGGTAAGATTTGTGTGAGTATAGATAAGGAGGATATACGAAGTCAAGTTGAATACTGGAAGAATGCAATCATAGGATTTGTAATTGGGGATACCCCTTATCTGAAATCTATTGAGGCTTATATTTTGCATGCCTGGAATTGTGATGCAAAACCTCAAGTGTTGAGTCAAGATGATAAGTGTTTTATTTTTAGATTTGTATCTGCTGAAGATTGTGATAGGGTGTTAATGGGAGGACCTTACACTTTTTATAACAAACCTTTCATTTTACAAGCATGAGTTATTGATTTTGAATTCAATTTGGAATGTATCACCACCATACCTTTGTGGGTCACCTTCCCTGGATTATCGGTTGGGTACTGGTCCCGTGAAACATTGAGTATAGTATCAAGTGCCATTAGCAAAGCTAAGAACACTGACCAATTTACTGCCAATGTGGAGAGAATATCATATGCTAGGGTATTGGTGAAAACTGATATAACACAAACCCTAATTGATATAATTGAGATGGTCATTCCTACTGGTATTTTCCAACAACTAGTAGAATATGAATGGATACCAAAATACTGTGGTAACTTCTTGAAGTTTGGCCATGTCACTGAAAATTGTAGATTTAGGAAAGAACATATCGAAACTGAAGAAGAGTAGTTTAATGAAGTGCCAAAGAAAATGAGGAGGAATAGAAGAAGGAAGAAACCACAAAAGACACAATGGTTGAAAAAAGATGATGTCCAAAAGGAGGTTGAACCAAATGACATTCCCGTGTCTTGCCCAAATGACTCATACAAAGACCAGACTATACAACACAGTTCGATGAAGATTCAGACAAGTGGGATATGTAATACGGGCTAAGACAGTACTATAAAGACTAGCACAAATTCTTTTTCCCCTCTAATGCAAATCCCAGCTGATGATGGACCTCCAGGTAAGCTTGGAGAGGCTCCCAATATATGATCTTCTCTACATGGAACATTAGGGGTTTAAACAACCCCTAAAATAGAAAGATGTGAGACTCTTTCTGACAAAGCATAAAATAGATATGTTGGGTTATTGGAAATAAGCGTAAAGGAAAACAAAACTAGTGACATCCTAAAAAAGAAGGTCGGAGGATGGAACACATGTTGTAACTACCCCTATGGCCCCAAATGGTAGGATTTGGATATTGTGGCAGCCTATAGTAAATATGTATATAATCCTGGTCAAGGCATAATTCATTCACTGCTATGTAATTGATGCTTCTAGCAACTTCTCAACTTATGTCACTGTGGTGTATGCAAAAATTAGTATGTAGTAAAGGATGGAGCTATGGAATGAACTCAAAGTACTAGGTGGGTCAAATTAGGAATCATGGATCCTTAGTGGAGATTTCAATGTTCTATTATCATGTGAAGACAGAATTAGCTTTCCTGTCACCCAACAAAATCTTCAGGGATTGTGTGGATCATCTCCACTTAACTTCACTGAGGGTAAAAGGTTGCTACCATACCTTTTGTAATAAATAACAGCAGGATCACAGGGTGTACTCCAAAATAAATTGGGCCCTGGGAAATTATCATTGATTGTAGAATTATGGGACTATTGAGGCTGACTTCCTACCACCAGGGGTATCTGATCATTCCCCAATACTTATCCAACTCAATGTCCAACAAATAATAAGACCAAAGTCTTTCAGGCTATATAGTACTGTGATGGAGCATCAGAAGTTCCTCGAGATTGTGGCAGCCACATGAATAAAAACTTTCTCTGGAACTTATATGTATAAGTTAAATAAAAAACTAAAAGCTCTTTAATGTGATTTGCAGGGGATGAATACATAATTGTCAACCTATACTAAAAAAATCCACCAAACCAGAGCTCAGCCGGACATTACATAGAGTAGGCTTGCTTTAGAGCTAATGAAACAAGTGTTGATTTAGGAGGAGATGAAGCTTCTAAAGAAGTTTCAGCACTAGGATTTGGTAAAAGAGCAGGTACTAAGGCAAAAGTCTAGAGCAATATGGATCAAATATGGGGATGCCAATTCCAAGTACGTCCATACATAATGCAAGATCAGAGCCAACAAAAGTTCCATAACCTCCATCTATGACAGTGCAAGTAACAAAATCACTGATCCTAGCCTTATTGAGAAAGAGTTCACTGATTTTTTTACTGCGCTAATTAGAGCTTCTACACCTAATATACCATGCCCAAACTCTAAGGTGATCAAGAAGGGCCCTGCCTCTCATACCATTAGAAACTTGAGCTCATACAAGATGTCGCTGATTAGGAAATTCTACATACTTTGAAGAGTATGCCAGTAGATAAATCTCTTGGGGTAGATGGGTTCCCTGTTGAGTTTTATACAAGCCAATGGAACACTATCAAGGATGATGTCATATTAGCTGTAAAGGAGTTCTTTAAATCAGGTAAGCTGCTGAAAGCTTACAGTTGTACTGTAGTGACCTTGATTCCCAAATTCCCCAATCCATCCACGGTCAAGGACTTTAGGCCAATAACCTATTATACTAGCTTTTATAAGTTACTTATAAAAATCCTAATCAATAGGATAAAAGAAGTCATAGGCACACTCATAGGTCCTTCACAATCTGCCTTCATAGAGGGGAGAAAGATCATAGATAACATCTTATTCAGTCATAAGTTGTTTAAATGGTACTCAAGAAAAGGGTTGTCCCAAAGAAGTGTGCTAAAAGTTGATCTCAAGAAGGTATATGACTCTATAGAATGGTGTTTTCTTAGGAGTATGCTAGTAGAGTTGGGTTTTCCATTAAAATTCAAAACTTAGGTGATGAAATGTGTATGCTCTATTTCTTACTCTTTAGTATTGAATAGGGGACTCACTAAACCATTCCAGGGGAAAAGAGGTATAAGCCAAGGTGACCCTATGTCACCTTACCTGTTTGTAACAGTTATGGAGTACCAAAATAGAGAGTTACAATGTCTTAATCAGGAAAAGGGTTTTCAATATCCCCTAGGTGTAAGAAGCTTGGTGTTAAATGCATATGTTTTGTAGATAACTTACTTTTGTCTTGCAAGATGAAATCAGATCAATGATATTGATCCAACAAGCCTTTTTGAGGTTTACTAGAGTCACAGGGCTGCAGGCAAACATAAAAAAAAGTTCAATCTACTTTTTTAGAACTCAACCACAGGTGAAATAGAGAATTCTTGATTACTTGGGTTATGTAAAAGGAGGATTAAATTTTAAATACCTAGGGGTGCCTCTCTCTTAAAAAAACTCACTACTAACCAATGTATGCCACTGGTTGATAAAATAGTAGAGAGAATGAATTGTAGGAGTGAAAAACTACTATTCTATGTAGGTATATTACAGTTGTTAAAATCTGTTGTCTTTGGTATTCAAACTTACTGGGCACAAATTTTCCTGATGCCAAAGAGGATCATAAAACTGATAACAGGTGTATGCAAGGTATTTTTGTGGACAGGTACTACCTTGATATAAAAAAAGACACTTGTAGCTTGGGAAAAGATTTGTCTTCCTAAGTCTGCAGGTGGTTTAAATTTCTTGAATATATACTTTTGGAATAAAGCTGCAATCACTAAACATCTCTAGGAATTGACAGAAAAGAAAGATAGCCTGTCGATAAAATGGGTTCATGCCTACTTTTGGAATAAAGCTGCAATCACTAAACATCTCTAGGAATTGACAGAAAAGAAAGATAGCCTGTCGATAAAATGGGTTCATGCCTACTATTTGAAGTCTGAAAATGTTAAATCCTGTGAATACCCAAAAGATACCACTTGGGAAATTAGGAAGATCATAAGTACAAGAAAAGTGCTTATGGTAGCTCCAAGACTACAAGGTGACTTGAAGGATAGGCTGAATGCATGTGTTACAGGAGGAACATTCACTATAAAAAAGCTCTATAATGCTCCCCCCCCCCCAATTTTCAAAGGTACCTTGGAAAGCCATCATCCTAAATTATTCAGTATACCCAAGGCACAAATTTATTCTTTGGCTCACACTGCTGCATAGATTGTCTTTAGTTGAGAGGCTAGCTAAGTTTGGAATTTGGGTGCCAAGAACTTGTGTATATTATGGAAATGCTGACGAAACATATGATCATTTATTTTTGGAATCTGGTATCACCAAACACCTGTGGATGAGACTACTGAATTGTCTAGGTGTGCATAAGAGTATAGGTTGCTTGACCAATGAGACAGAATGAGTTGCAAAATAAGCTAGAGAAAAATCTGCCAGAAATGCTATTCTTTACAGTATATTTGCAATGATATTCAACATCATATGGAGGAGCAGAAACAATATCAAATTTCAGAAAAATAGACATGAAAAAGACATGGCGTGAAGGAAAATCGCAATCCACATCCACGTTCAAGGCCAAATGCATAGAAAATGGGAGCTGATACTTCAACAAATTGCTGCAACGTCATGATGAAGATAGATCGGTGAAGTTTAGAATTAAAATTGATGTAATTTTTTCCTAGTATTTACTGATCATTACTGGTTTGACATCCCTGCATGTTAGGAGGGACTTAGAACTAGTATAATTTGGTTTCTTAACATTGAAAAATCAGGAGGTTTGTCCCTGTTGTGTTTTGTAAATACTCATTTGATGAATAAAATTATTTATTTACCAAAAAAAAATCCAACAATTGTCCTTTGATTACTCCCTTCAAAAAAGATCTACTAAACCAATACATTTTCTACAACCATCCAAAAAAGCTTTTTTGCATTCATCAACATATAATGTAGAAACTTTGAAAAACAAGCTTACCACTATCATTAGAATTATCAACTTTCACAACACAAGTGGAACTAGGATCGGACCTCAACATTTCATCTCTATAGTTAAATATTCTTCTAAACTCTTTCACATAATTACTTATTAAATCTTGAAGTATTTTACCTCTAGCTTTCCTGGCAGTAGTCTATCCAACATGTATCCCCAGATTTTTTCTAATCAACTGTTGGAAATGAAATATTCTCATGTTTGGCTGCTCAGTGATTCTATCTTTGAAATGCTTGTGCAGAAATTTAACATTACACATGACATTTCTAGAGGTTTTGATACACCTATGCTTAGGATTGTAGGTTTTAATTTGAAAATCATTGCTAGACTTGTTAAGACTTGCATATAATAGCCAAGGATACCCTTCCCTACATCTAACCCTAACCTTTTTAGACTCATTAATATAATTCTCTAACTGAACAACTTTTTTAAGTGCATATTTTGTAACAACATCTCTAAACTCATTCAAATCCTCAAAAATCATACCCAATTGCCACACAACTTGTTTTGCAGATTTGTCATACACAACCTCTCTACTATTTGTCCTCCTTAACCCATCTTCTTAATCAAATTCCATACTGTATTCATCAGAACTATAATACATAGGAACATCCCCAACAACTTTACCTTTTAAATTTTTATCAGCAATTTCTGTCTTATCAAATCTCAATATGGACCAACTTCATCAAGAGAAACTTCTTCAAGGTTATTAGGTATTCTTTCTCTTCTCTTCCTCTTTTGGTATGTCCTCCTTTCAGCCCTCAAGTTTATGTCCTCCTCATGCACATCACTTTCAAATTCAACATTATCTTTAACAAATAGATCTTAATGATCTGAATCTGAACTGTTTTCAGTTGAGTGGTCAGAAGCATCAATAATTGCAGCCTCACCAGCAGATGCAACAAGTTCATTAACTGCTGGTTGAGTAGGTGCAACCTCATCTTCAAGCTCATCTTATCCAGCAGTAATTGGTGCTTCATTAAAATGACCCCCTTCACCCCCTCTTTCAGCAACCTCATTTTCTTCATGAGCCCCCTTGTGCCCTTCTTTATTAAAAGCAATAAAAGATTCCTCATTGATACTAGTGTATTCCAGCAAATCAATGAGACTATCAACTTGATCAAGTTGATCATCCATGTAACAAATGTACACCTTAACAATATTTTTATTTTCAAAGAATTGTGAAAGTTCATAAATGTTTCCATCACTTTGAATATCTAACAGATTGTCCCTTTTAGTTGGCCTAACATAAAATGTGCAACTTATTGTAGTATACCCTAACTCTTTTAAAAAGCTAGTTAGCTCAAAATAAGATAACTTATCCACATCTACATAAAAAATATCTGTGACTTCACCACCCTCATATTTTGATTTTTGATTTTTACTATTCAAAATTTCATCACAATAATATCTCAAGGTTATATATGTAAAATCACCCATTTATGAAATTTAGTCACATTTACAGTGAATGACAATTAGAAAAAAATTAATTTTCAAATATATTTTAATCAGTCACACTAGAAGAGTCAATTTAGATTACGAAAAAAATCTTAACTTATTAATAAAATAAGAATGATTTAGATTAGTAAAAAATATTAATTTTGACAAATTATGAAACTTCAAACGACACAATCAAAACTTGTTGAACACTAAGCCTAAAGTAATTGTCATAAAATTTTAATTTTAACTTTAACCGTCACAAAAAATATAGCTAACCTTGAAGATTTGTCGAACATCAACACTTTCACAACTCTACAATATGAAATCACACCTCGAAAAATACTAGAAGACATGCTATTGTTGACCTTGCAAGCAAATTTTTTTTAAAGAGTCGTGAAAATAAGAAATAAGGAAAATGAAAGAAATCAATGAAAATATCTGAAAATAAATATAGAGAAGAGGAAAGGTCACTTATTTGTTGAATAATTATTTATCTTTTATTAAATTTGTGGATAATTATGAGTTAAAACATAATTAAGAGAAATAATTATTTGTTGAAAGATCGCGTACGAATCGCCTTTTAGGTGATTGATTATGTTGTCTAAGTAGGCAAATATATGTCATTTAAATACGAAAAGAAAAAATCTAAGGAGATCATAAAACCCCTACAAAGTTCAGTATGCGTAACTGCAAATTTCGACAAAGTATAAATATTTTTACATATTTTTCCTTAAATTATTCTCAATCTTCTTATTCATATAAATTAAAAAAACTATTAAGAATAATTTATTTATTATAGAATTATAATGATCAACAATGTTAATATTCACCACATAATTTGCCTAACACATAATTTGCCTAAGATCTGTTAGGCGATTCCCTCCTCATATTAGACATGCTTAAAATGTGTAGTCTGGCGAGTAAGGCAGAAGCCTAACAAGATTAAAGCCTCACTCGTATGATCCGATGCATTTTACCAGTGCCTTGTTCGGGAGCAAGTTCAAAAACCGATACTTAGAACTCATTTAGTATCAAAGATTAAAAATAATTATGGAAAATTAATTTAAGATAAATTTATCACATATTTAAGATAAATTTATCAGAGGAGATAACTCATCACAAAATTCTAATGTCCTTCATATTTCACCTGGAGAATAAGATTACTTTCGAAATAATTAATTTTAATTTCTAAATAACTCACTTCTCGATCAAACGACCCCTTAATACCTACTATCTGAATACCAACTCTTTCTCCCGTTGATAACTATTCATAAATAACTCACTCAACCAAACGACCCCTTAAACACTGGTACTACTCATATTGATACCCGCCTGATATGATAACTAACTATTGATGCCCGCAAGATATAATATCTGTAACTACGTTTATGCTAGCAATCTCATCCTCCTTCTTCAGTTCTAGGTTTCTGCTTTCCTATTAAACTATTAATTGATAGGTCTTTTACATAACTGGACAAAACTCCTACCAATAAAAACCAATGCCGAATAAGGTTTATAGTTAAATTGCTAATTTTGCACTGATCCTATTTAACGACTGTAGACACGTAAAATTTATTAGGTCAAATTCATACAAAATTTGGATTTGATCCATATTTTATTGGGTTTAAAATTATTTTGGGCTATAAGAATAATAAGCCCATTTTATTCCTCATCAAGGACTTCAAGGTCCATTACACTTGGAAGCCCAAACTCATCAAGTGACGTGGCATCCCAGTCAAATCCAAGACCAATGAGACGCCGCCACATGTACAAATAATGTGGAAATCTCATTCAAATTCAAGAACCAGTCAAAAGTCGCCAAGTATCAAAGTGACATGTTTCGGCCAATCACAAGCAACTAGGCCTACCACCTACAACTATAAATAGGGGGTAATATGACATGATAACGAAGGGATTCGGTGAGTATTGAAGGAAGCTTCTGCATTGACTACACAGCTCTTCAACGAATCGACTAACGGAGTTCTGCCCGAAGGTCCACTCGACAAGATGAAGTCCTGTCAGACAATTCCTGGAGATCCAAACGCATTTCTAGGAGGCTCAAATTATCCCACATTCGAGAATCACGCTGCGAAGGCCCTCGAATCACGGAAAAACTTAGCAGAGAAGAATTGAGAGAATAACGGAATTGTACTCACAAGTTTCATCTTAATAAAATTATTATTTTCTTTTATTTATATTTTTGCTTGCAGTTAATTTTCCGCATAAACGAAAATTTGTTGCGAATAAATTTTGGCACGCCCAGTGGGACCAGTTCTGCTCTCCATCTCTTCTTCCTGCAAATCAAATTCAACTACTGCTATGGATGTCAAAAATCCGAAAGATGTCTCGTGCAAGAACTCTGCTACTGCCACATCTGATGAGCTCAGCCTTATTGGTCCCCTCACTTGGCGCAAATTTAAGACCAGTGGTTGGGACGGGTCTGAATACTTTACTTTTTTGGAGAAGGGAAAAAAGAGCAAATCTGATATGAAGGTTGAAGCTGCAGCCCCTGGGGGAAATTTGACATCCTTGTTATGTGATGAATCCTCTCAAACTGGAGTTAATTTTAGTGAATCTGAAGATTCGACTGATTTACCAAATTCAACAAATGTCAATGCCTTGATGGCCGACACAACTAATATGGATGAGAAGTTCGCAATAATGGAACAAACCATTGAAGTTTTGAAAAAATCTGTCGAGGATAAAGATCTTCAAATCGCTCAACTGATGAATAAGTTGGAGTCCTTCGCCCACGGAGAATCGAGCCACGACCCTACTTATCCACTCGACTTTACTCTGCAAAATAAGGATATTGATGAGTCACCTAGCAAGACTAAAAAAGAGAAGCATTCTACTTCGGCTGCTACTTTAACAGTTCAACAACTGCAAGATATGATTGCAAATACCATCAAGGCACAATATAGTGGTGCATCACAAAGTTTTGTAGGATACTCAAAGCCGTATTCTAAGCGAATCGAGGGCTTACCCATACCAATTGGATATCAACCGCCAAAGTTTCAACAATTTGATGGAAAGGGAAATCCAAGGCAACATATCGCTCATTTCGTTGAGACTTGTAGCAGTGCTGGTACGCATGGTGATCTTCTTGTCAAGCAGTTTGTTCGTTCTTTGAAAGGCAATGCTTTTGATTGGTACACGGACTTGGAGTCTGAATCAATTGATTGTTGGGAGCAACTAGAAAGTCAGTTCCTAAATCATTTCTATAGCACCCATCGTACCGTCAGCATGATGGAGTTGACAAACACAAGACAAAGTAAAAATGATCATGTAGTGGACTACCTAAATCGTTGGCGAACATTGAGCTTTGATTGCAAGGATCAACTTTATAAAACTTCCGCGGTTGAAGTTTGCATTCAAGGGATGCATTGGGGCCTTGTGTATATCCTCCAAAGAATTAAGCCTCAAACTTTTGAAGAATTATCTACGCGCGCTCATGACATGGAGTTAAGCATTGCAAGCATATAATGACGTCGCCTATTTTTGATCCTAAAAAAGAAGTCACGAAATTTAACGACTCGTTAGAGGATCAAATTGGGGAATCTATGGTGACGACTGTGAGTTCTAAGAAGGCCTCCACAAGACAAAAACTAAAAGAGAAAGCTCCAAAGCAACAAATGCAAGAAGAAGAAAATCAACCAACCTTGAAAGAGTTACAAGCAAGGGTATATCCTTTTTCTGACTTTGATGTTCCTGGAATTCTGGATGAGTTGCTAGCCAAAGAAGTCATTGAACTCCCTAAGTCAAAGCGACCCGAAGAATAAAACAAAGTCGATGATCCTAAATACTGTAAATTTTATCGCATTGTTGGTCATCACACCACAAAATACTTCATCCTGAAGGAAAAGATCATGACATTAATGCAAGAGGGAAAGATCATCATCGATGATGGCGATACAGTTGATGCAAACCATGTTAGCGCCGACCTGGATCATAAAAAAGATTCAATTTCAAAAGTTCTACAACCCATGCTCTGTGGAATCATCAAAAGGTGAGGGAATCATCATGCTACAATTTGGAAGCTTTGACCCGATTGGGGTTCTAGCCTTGAAGAAAACAACAAGAAAATGCATGCAAAATGACTTCTCCAATAGCAAGAAGGGTGGTACTTGGACATTGATCGCTCACAAAAGAAGAAAATGTCAAAGGGCTTCTAAACTCCAGTTTTCAAAAGACGACCCAAGATCAAATGCATATCTGCTTCAACCGATGGGGGCAGTAAATATCAAATTGAAGTCTAATAATACTTCATTGCAAAGGGTTGGGAGGAATGTTACATTACAAGAATTCATCCCCAAAATGCTTCTTAAGGCACGAGCATAAACTGCATGATGCTCCTCGATGCACGAGCCTAAACTGCATGATGCTCCTCAATGCACGAGCCTAAACTGCAAGTCAACCTGCTCCTCGATGCACGAGCCTAAACTGCAAGTCAAGCTGCTCCTCGATACACGAGCCTAAACTGCAAGTCAAACTACTCATTGATGCACGATCTTAAATTGTAAGTCAAATCACTCCTGGCCCGCATGAGTCTAAACTGTGAACGGCTCTACAAAAAAATAAGTAGTAAAAGAGAAAAATAAAGAAAAGTATGAAGCCTGAATGCATATTTGGAGTCCTTTGAAGATGTCATCTTTAAAGCAAAAGCAAAAGGATTCTTCATTATCTCTAAGCAATGAAGTCTTCTCGACTAGTAAAATAACTTGTGGTACTTTGAATATTGCTCTAGTCCGGCCTTCACCAAATTACAGAAGTTATGCATCCCAAAACTTGAAGTAGAAGAAGAAATTCATGAAGTATCCAAATCTGACTAGAAGTAGAGTATCACAAGATTTAGGCTACAACTTTGAAAAAAACCCTTAAGAAATACAGAAGTTCAATGATGGTGGTTTTCATGTCAAACGTATATCTGTGAGTCTACTTTCCAATGCAAAAAACGGAACCTAATTCCGATACTTTCACATCGAGATATGAAATTTCTCGTGACGCTGCGCAAAGCTGAAATAAAAAGCGAACCAGAATCAGAAGGCTGTTTTCCGAGCAATATCTGGGACGATTCGGATGCAATATGGTTGTGGTTTCCATGTGAGAAGTATCTTTGCGAATCTAATTTTCAATGCAAAAAATGGCACCTGATTTCGACACTTTCGTGTTGAGATATGAAATTTCTCGTGACGCTGCGCAAAGCTGAAATAAAAAGCGAACCAGGATTCGAAGGCCGTATTCGGAAAAATATCTGGGACGATTCGGATGCAATATGAGTATGGTTTCCTCGTGATACGTAGATCTACAAGTTTAGTTTCTAACTCAAAAAACGGCTCTTGATTTTGATGTTCTTAAATCAAGATATGAGAGTTTTCGTGAAACTGCACAAAACAAGTAAACAGTGACGAAACAGAACTGAAGGTCTGACTTTGAAACGATACCTGGACAGATATGGCGATAAGACGAGTGTGGTTTTCGCGTAGAACGTAGCCTTGAGAGTCTACTTTCCAACACTACAAGCCGTTTGTGATTCAGATACCTCCACGATGAGTTATGAAGCTTTTTCCACAGACGTGCCAAAGTGTTGAAAGCTCAAAAAGAGGAAAAGAACGTGAGTCGAATTTCTTCTCAAGCTGAATTACAATAATTAAAGGGGGTGTTGATGTCCTTTTATAGACTCTGAAAGGCCCCAATTTGATTTCAAAAAGGTATCTGCCGAACAAAGTTGTCTTCTACAAGGACTGGGACGTTTAGGTGTCCACAATAAGTCAAATTCCTAATCCTTTTTGAAGTGAGATAACATCATTAATCAATCCTATTAAGATTCGATATAGGACTAATAGCCGAATCCTATATGATTTGGATATATTTAGTCTTAAACAGAATTTACATTGGATTCACGTTATTCTACCCGAATAATCATGACTTTGAGGAGTCGGATTTTGACAAAATGCTCACGACGCATAAAAAAGAAAAAGAAAAAAGTGGGCTTAAAAAATACTTCAAATCTCGTCTCTAACAGGTTCGACAAATCAAACACCTTGACGAGCCTTGAAGTAGGGGCATCTGTAGACACGTAAAATTTATTGGGTCAAATTCATACAAAATTTGGATTTGATTCATATTTTATTGGGTCTAAAATCATTTTGGGTTATAAGAATAATAAGCCCATTTTATTCCTCATCAAGGACTTGAAGGTCCATTACACTTGGAAGCCCAAACTCATCAAGTGAAGTGGCATCCCAGTCAAATCCAAGACCAATGTGACGCTGCCACATGTACAAATGATGTGGAAATCTCATTCAAATTTAAGAACCAGTCAAAAGTCGCCAAGTATCAAAGTGACATGTTTCGGCCAATCACAAGCAACTAGGCTTACCACCTACAACTATAAATAGGGGGTAACATGACATGCTAAAGAGGGAATTCGGCGAGTATTAGAGGAAGCTTCTGCATTGACTACACAACTCTTCAACGAATCGACTAACGAAGTTCTTCTCGAAGGTCCACTCGACAAGACGAAGTCCTGTCAGACAATTCTTGGAGATCCAAACGCATTTCTAGGAGGCTCAAATCATCCCACATTCGAGAATCACACTGCGAAGGCCCTCGAATCTCGATTCTTCTCTCCTAAGTTTTTCCGTGATTTGAGGGCCTTCGCAGCGTGATTCTCGAATGTGGGATGATTTGAGCCTCCTAGAAATGCGTTTGGATCTCCAGGAATTTTCTGACAGGACTTCGTCTTGTCGAGTGGACCTTCGGGCAGAACTCCATTAGTCGATTCGTTGAAGAGCTTGTAGTCAATGCAGAAGCTTCCTCCAATACTCGCCGAATCCCCTCTTTAGCATGTCATGTTACCCCCTATTTATAGTTGTAGGTGGTAGGCCTAGTTGTTTGTGATTGGCCGAAACATGTCACTTTGACACTTGACGACTTTTGACTGGTTCTTGAATTTGAATGAGATTTCCACATCATTTGTACATGTGGCGGCGTCTCATTGGTCTTGGATTTGACTGGGATGCCACGTCACTTGATGAGTTTGGGCTTCCAAGTGTAATGGACCTTGAAGTTCTTGATGAGGAATAAAATGGGCTTATTATTCTTATAACCCAAAATGATTTTAGACCCAATAAAATATGGATCAAATTCAAATTTTGTATGAATTTGACCCAATAAATTTTACGTGTCTACAACGACCATTTGGAACCATCTCTCATAAAGTTTGTTGCAAATAAATTAGCAACGAAGTTATAAAAAGATTTCATAAGATTCTATCCATACTCCTAAATTTCTCTTGCTAATCCTTACTCCAAAACTATTACTCCCTCCGTTCAAACTGATTTGACTTGTTGTGAAATTTCAAAAAATAAAAAGAGACTGTTGAATCTTATAATTTTAAATTAAAAATATATTAAATGTACCAACTGTACTCTTTAATTCCGTGGTCTTTTTTTAATTTCGCGGTTTAAATGTAGGTGGAAAATTAAAATTAAAGATTTGCTATAAAAAATGATCTTTTTGAAATAGAAGAAATGTAGGTCAAATAAATTGAACAAATTAAAACGCAGTAAACGTTATCACCATAAACTCCGTACTCAAAAACTTTGCAATCCATTACAATGAAACCAAACGACTAATACTCAAAAAGAGTTACAAATATAACTAGTACTTCATTTAAACTATACGTTATGATTAAATTATCACTCCTGATTCTCCAACTTGTTAATCCGTTGATTCAACTATTCAACTCGTGCAACCAACCTTGTCACAGAATAAAGCAACCAATAAAACATCCACGCGGACGCGATCAACAACGCGTTATGCTGGCTCTTCACTATCGATTTCTAGTGCCGGATGAGTTCTGTGGGAGTACAAGACTCGTCCGAGTTGCACCTCGGCCGAGTCTCGTACTTCTAGTAAATGTCCAATAATAGAAATATAAAAAATGGAACCACGGAAAGGAATGGCTTGAGGAGATTCCGTGTTATGGATATTAAACCTTTGCGTAATAGGTATGTACCAGGGAATGTTAAAAGTATTGTCTTCTTCAACGTTTTCGGGTACAAGAATCTGTAATTTAACACAATAACTTCAACACTAGTTCAAGTTTAAAACAAGAACACTATGAAGTACAACAACACCCTCAACACAAGATCAAAGTGATCTTTCTAAGAAGTGTATTTTATTTTTTCAGAAATTAAGATGAAACATAAATATAAAGTCAAGTCCCCCGACTTCACGGAGTGTCCTTAAGGAATAATTCCCCTCACTGTATGCGAGGTTTTGAAATCTTCCTCCCAGGATAAAATGACTTTCAATCCAACTATAGTGGTACCTCAAATAATTGGATTCGTCGAAATCACTCAACGATTTAATTGATCACAAGGAATGTTTTGAAGATAAGAAGAGTTTGTATTTCAGAAAATTTTTCATACCAAAACCTATGGATAAATGCATGTTCATATAGACATCAAGTTCCCCTTCCGAGAGGTGGCAATGGTTTATCTGAAAAGGTGTATCCTTTGGAAGAGTCATATCTGTTCATTCAAAATATTGTATCTTTTTCTGAACAGACACAACTATCTGAACAGTCACTCATTTTCCAAAATAATATGTCTTTTCATAAAAGATTGTATCTCTCCATTTTCCATTCACACCAATTGAATCCAATAATCCCCCACATGAATGGGAAATGACTATTCTTTGTAAAACTTTATGGACAAATATGTGATCATCAAGCAAAGACTGCTTGCATCAGGATAAGTGGATTTCCCTTTGAACTTTCCTTAGTGAACATGCATCGGATGCACTCGGTCAATCGGTAGATTTTATATCTTTGAACCATCGAGCTTTAATGTACACCTAGACAACACATGTCACACAACCAGCCTTTTACCATTTATAGTTCTCACGGTTTTATTCTTTTCAGCCATGAACACGTCCCAGTTTCATGAGAGCTTAGAGAATAGGCCTTTACTAACATTCTCCTTGAAGCAGCTTCCACTTCGCCCTCACATAGGTGATTTCTAAACGTTCAATCCTATAGATTAAACTATTTGGTCAAATCTTCCAAATTTAGATAATCATTAAAAGACTTCCACCTTAAGTCTTATCATTGTTTACTAAACATTGTCTACATCATGAGAATGAGTTGGTATTTTGACAATGTTGAACCTGTCAGACACAACTTTGTTTGATCTCCTTGAACCTAGCTCTTGGGATCTCTAATCTGCTAGGTAGAGTTACCGCCATGCTGACTTGTCCTAGGCCTTAAACCTATTTCCTTGGATGTTCTCTCAACTCCTTCTCTAGATAGGCCTTTTGTAAGTGGATCCGACACATTATCCTTTGACTTTACATAGTCAACAATGATAACTCCACTAGAGAGAAGTTCTCTAACAGTATTATGTCTCATTTTTATATGATGAGATTTACCATTGTACATCATGCTCCCTGCCCTACCTATCGTCGCTTGGCTATCACAGTGTATACATACTGGTGCCACTTGTTTGGGCCAATAAGGAATATCTTTCAAGAAATTCTGAAGCCATTCCGCTTCTTCACCAGCTTTATCGAATGCGATAAATTCAGATTCCAATGTAGAGCGAGCAATACAAGTATGTTTGGATGATTTCCAAGAGACCTCTCCTCCACCGATAGTAAATACATATCCACTCGTGGACTTTACTTCATTCGATCCGGTGATCCAATAAACATCACTGTATTCTTCAAGTACCGCAAGATATTTATTATAATGCAAAGTGTAGTCTTGAGTGTATTTAAGATACCCCAAAACTCTTTTCATTTCCATCCAATGAGTTTTATTAGGATTACTTATGTACCGACTCAACTTACTAATAACTCATGCTATGTCTGATCGTGTACAGTTCATTATATACATTAAACATTCCAATACTCTTGCGTACTCCAATTGTGAGTCACTTTTACCTTCATTCTTTCGAAGTGCAAAGATCACATCCAATGGAGTCTTGGCAATACCTAATTCCATATACTTGAATTTGTCAAGTACCTTTTCGATGTAATGAGACAGTGACAATGCCAACCCTTGTGAAGTTCTATGGATTCTTATCCCTAAGATCACATCCGCAACTCCAAGGTCTTTCATATCGAACTTGCTCTCGAACATTCGTTTCGTTGCATTTATGTCTGAAATGTCTCTACTGATAATCAATATATCATCCACATATAAACACACAATGACTTGGTGATTTGGAGTGTCTTTAATATAAACACATTTATCACATTCAATAATTTTGAATCCGTTTGCCAACATGGTTTGGTCAAACTTTGCATGCCATTGCTTAGGTGCTTGTTTTAGTCCATAAAGTGACTTAACAAGTTTACACACCTTATTTTCTTTTCCTGAAACCACAAAACCCTCAGGCTATTTTATGTAAATTTCTTCTTCCAATTCTCCATTTAGGAATGCGGTTTTCACATCCATTTGATGGATTTCAAGACCATATACCACCGTCAAGACAATTAACATTCGAATCGAAGTTATCCTTGTTACCGGCGAGTATGTATCAAAGTAATCAAGGCCTTCTTTTTGTTTGAAGTCTTTTACTATAAGTCTTGTCTTGTATTTGTCAATAGTACCATCCGCTTTGATTTTTCTTTTGAAAATCCATTTAGATCCTAAAAGTTTGTTTCCTGGAGGAAGATCAACCAACTCCCACGTATGGTTGCTTAAGATTGAATCAATCTCACTATCGACTGCCTCTTTCCAAAAGGATGAGTACCAAGACGCCATCGCTTTCTTAAATGTTTGAGGCTTATTTTCTAAGAGAAATGTTACAAAATTCGATCCAAACGAAGTTGACGTTCTTTGATGTGTACTACGTCTTGGATTCTCATCATTATGTACATTCTCACTTAGTTCATCTCGAGGTCGTTTAGACCCTCCACTAGACTATTCATATCTAGTTTTATACGGATAAATGTTTTCAAAGAATTTAGCGTTATTTGATTCAATTACTGTATTTTCATTAATATCCGAATGTTCGGATTTATGAACCAAAAACCGACATGCTTTACTAATTTTAGCATATCCTATGAACATGCAGTCCACCATTTTAGGTCCTATCTTAACCCTTTTAGGCATTGAAACTTAGACCTTTGCTAGACACCCCACACTTTGAAATATTTCAAGTTGTTTTTTTTTTCCTTTCCATTTTTCATAAGGAATTGATTGTCTTACTATGGGGAACTCTATTGAGTATTCGGTTGGCTGTAAGGATAGCCTCCCCCAAGCTTTACGGTAAGCCTGAACTTATAAGTAAGACATTCATCATTTCCTTCAAAGTTCGGTTTTTCCTTTCCGCAATTCCATTAGATTGAGGTGAATATGGGGCCGTAGTTTGATGGACAATTCCATTCTCTACACATATTTCGGCGAAGGGAGATTCATATTCTCCGCCCCTATCACTTCTTATAGTTTTGATCTTTTTCTCTAACTGATTTTCAACTTTTGTTTTGTATTGCCTAAACGCATCTATTGCTTCATCCTTACTATTTAGAAAATAGACATAACAATCTCTAGTGCAATCGTCAATGAAAGTTATGAAATACTTTTTCCCACCATGTGATGGTGTTGACTTCATATCACAAATATCAGTGTGGATTAAGTCTAAGAGTTTGGAATTCCTTTCGACGGACTTATACAGATGCTTAGCATACTTTGATTCCACACAAGTTTGACACTTTGATTTATTGCACTCAAAGTTTGGCAAAACTTCTAAGTTAATCAGTTTTCATAATGTTTTGTAATTAACATGGCATAGTCGTTCATGCCACAAATTGGGAGACTAAGCAAGTAAGACGAACTTGAACTTTTATTGATTTCAACATTTATTACATTCAGTTTGAATAAGACCTCATTGAGGTAGCCTTTTCCTACATATACTTCTCCTTTACTAAGTACAAATTTTTCGGAAATTAATACACATTTGAATTCGTTCTTGTCTAGAAGTGAAATAGAAATCAAGTTCTTTCGTAACTCAGGAACATACTAGATATTGTTAAGTATCAACACTTTGCCGGAAGTCATCTTCAAGCACACTTCTCCTGTTCTTTCCACTTTTGAAGTAGCGGAGTTTACCATGTAGATTTTTTCTACTTGAGCCGGAGTGAACATCGAAAACAATTTCTTGTTAGCACAAACATGACGGGTGGCACCAGAATCCATCTACCATTCGCGATGATTTCCCACCAAGTTTTATTCGGAAAGCATAGCACACAAATCGTCAATTTCTTTCTTAGACTCAGTCAGATTTGCTTGATCCTTCTTCCCTTTCTTCGGGGCACGACAATCCGTAGACTTGTGGCCAATCTTGCCACAGTTGAAGTACTTTCTCTTGAATTTCTTCTTGGGTTGATTGCTTTCATTTCCATCTTTCTTTCGCTTTTTAGAGTTGTTTTGGTCATCTTCTACAATGTTTGCTCCGCTCATTACAGAATTGCCACTTGACTTTCTTTCCGCAGCCTTGTTATCTTCTTTAATGCGTAGTCGTATAATCAAATCTTCGACTGACATCTCCTTACGTTTGTGTTTCAAATAGTTTTTGAGGTCTTTTCACATTGGTGGTAGCTTCTCTATTATTGCCGCTACTTGAAACGCTTCATTCACAATCAAACCTACAATACAGTTCATATGAATACTAAGAACATTTTTAAATTGTTCAACAACGGTATTTGTCAAAATCATACCTTCCGCTAGGAGATCATGGATGATCACTTGCAGTTCTTGTAATTGGGAAACAACCGACTTGTTGTCTATCATTTTGTACTCCAGGAATCTTGCAACAAAGAACTTTTTAGTTCCGACATCCTTCGTCATGTACTTCCGTTCTAGCGTTCCCCATAACTCTTTTGCAGTCTTGGTTCCGCTATACACATTGTAAAGGTCATCTTGGAGACCACTCAAGATATAATTCCTGCAAAGTAAATCTGAGTGTTTCCAAGCCTCCACAATTACGAAGCGTTCTTTTTCAGAGGTTCCCTCGGGCACCTCCGGAGCTTCCTCAACCGTGAACCTTTGAAGACACAGAATTGTGAGGTAGAAGAACATTTTCTGCTGCCATCTCTTGAAGTCAATACCCATGAACTTTCTGGGTTTCTCCGTTGGTGCCATAGCTTGCGGAGCATTAGTACGACTCGTCGTGGAAATACTAGTTGCCGCCATAGTCGTTCCAGCATCATGCATTTGACTATCAGTCGTCATTTTCCTGTCACCACAAGACAGTATCTTAAATATGTCGAAATACTTATTAAAAAATTACATCAACTATAAACACTTCTTGTTTCTAGTTTAACGATGAAGTTTTTATGACTTCCAATCGTCAACCGAGTGATCTTTAACTTGTGATGAAGATTTTATTTCTTCTAATCACTAGTTAGGTTCAAACGGAGTAGAAAGCTAAAAGCTTTAATCTCCAGAAACCAAGCTATACAGATTTGAAAAAAAAACTTTAGTGAAAAAAAAATTTCACCAAACAAACAAAAAAAAATTCTTTTCTTTTTCTAAAAATTATTTCTTAAGATTGTTGTACTTCATAGTGTTTTTATTTTAAACTTGAACTAATATTAAAGTTATTATATTAAATTATAGATTCTTATACTCAAAAATATTAAAGAAGAAAACTAAAAGTATTATCATAATTGCTTCTGCTGCTGCGATGCAACCTAGAACTACCCATTGTAATGCCATAGCTTGTCAATATTTGTTTTTTTTTTTTTTGGGCAATGCTAAAAGCTTGGTGATTGAGAGTATGAGTTGGACTTTTTTTTGGAGTTTAAAATCGAAAGTGTTGGAGATTTTGTAGTGAGGTGGCAATGGAAGAAGGTGACACGTAGGTTTGTTATGCACACGTTTGGTAGACAGATGGCAAGTTGTTGTAGAGATTTGTTTTGTTTCTTGTTAACTTTTTCTTCTTCTTCTTCTCTCTTTTTTTCTTTTTTTCTTTTTCCCGTTTTTGTTTTTTGTTTAAGCTAAGAAAATGATAAGAATGACCTTTTCTGGCAAGTCTAAAAAAAAATGCTTTAATTAGAGCCATTTTGATTTTTTGAGTTTATCTAAAGTGAGTAATTTTAAATTTCGTTGAATGTTGATAAATTAACTAAAAGATTCAATTGGAAATGTGAAAAATTCACGATAACTCTATTTTGATGGTGCAATTTTTGTCTCTTTTCGTTACTTCTGATTTATTTTTGCCCTAGCAATGAAAAGCTACACTCTACTAATCAATAAAGGAGGTTGAAATTGTGAAATCTGATGTTTAAACTTTAGTAGAAGCAAAATATGTAAGTTTTTTTTTGGTTTTACTTTTGATAGACAAAATTGTTCAATGCCTATTATTGATAAAAATGTCAAATATGTCCAGGCACACGTAAATTAGTCCGAACAATACATGTATATATTCAAAAAACAAACAAACACATGTATATAAAAAGAATTATTTCTATTGTATGGTTCAATTATTTGAGGTCTATTTCGGTGTCTTTTTCTTTGAAGATGACAAAGACAAGTTAACAAAAAGATCCAGTTTTTAATAAGGAGCAATTTTGATTCATTTCCTTAAAAATAATTATTTCAATTTGTTCGAATTATTTTTACTTGATATGGATTTAAGAAGTAAAGAAAATTTTTAAATGTTAGAATTTTGAATTAAAATATGTCAAATATATAAAAATATTTTATAATTAAAGTTGAAAGTGCTCGAAAATTTGATTTAGTATGAAAAACACTATGAGAAGTCACTTCCATTTCATTTTTCTTGTACGAGGCCATGAACTTGTCATACCTTCAAACTTTTTAATTTCTTGAAATATTGTCTTACATATTGGGTTAAATCTTATAGCTATAACCACATATTCGTTGTTTGTTTAAACGTATAACTGCAACTATTTTTGAGTTACATATAAGTTTTTCTATATGTAATTTAAATATTACATGAATTCTTTTTTAAAATTCAGCTACATGCAACACCAAAATAAAATATGAAATTCTCGTGTAGCAAAATAGATTTATCATTTGAGAGTCTTATTAATTATTTGTTATATAATTATAAATAAATAACATTTTAAAGTCTTATTAATTTAGGCTTTAAAAGAAAACCTCAACAATATTAGAAGAGGTCAGTAACTTTATACCTTATTTATTTACTTTCAATGCTTCCCTTATCTTAAAATAATTGTTAGTTTAAAAGATTAAGAGAATATTAATTTTGTTTTTAACTATACCCTTAACATTAATTATTTTAGAATTAAGAGGAATGTAAATAGATAAAAATTAAATAATTAATAATGGACATATTAGTCAAACCACACTACTAATTAACACTATTAGAAAACAGTAAATTTTCGACGTCCAGTTTAGTCGAAAAGTGATCGGAAAATAAGGTAGTTCCAACTATTTTTTGATTACTTTATGGTAGTCGGAATATAGCTTGTCGGAAAATATTTTCCGACTGAAGTAGTGGAAAATTTCCTACTACAATAGTCGGAAATGTAGTTGGATATTTTATAAATATTTATTTAATAATTTTAATTATTCCGACCAGTGTAGTCGGAAAATTAATAAATAAATATTTAATAATTATAATTATTCTGACTACTGTGGTTGGAAATTTAATAAATAATTATTTAATAATTTAATTATTTCGACTACTGTAGTCGGAAAATTAATAAATAAATATTTAATAATTATAATTATTCCGACTACTGTGGTTGGAAATTTAATAAATAATTATTTAATAATTTAATTATTTCGACTACTGTAATCGGAAAATTAATAAATAAATATTTAATAATCATAATTATTCCGACCACTATAGTCAGAAAATTATTAAATAACTATTTAATTATTATTATTATTATTTAATAAATAATTAAATAATTATTATATTGCATTAGCTTACACTGCTTTCAGATCATAAACAACATAACTAATGTATTTTTCATAATTGGATCAAACATGAGAAAAATTTATAAATACAACCACTTTAAACCATTCAAAACAAATATCAAATCAATTAGTTTAAACATCTAAATGTCACAACATAAAACAAGAACAATAACTACAATCTAATTATCATCTAATTCATTATCTTCCTCGTCCTGAAATACTTGCGGCATGTGCTTCTTAACCAACTCTTCCAATTTATCAAATTTAGCAAACTTAGCGTCGTTAGCTGCACATTTCTTCCTCAATTCCACAATTTGATTTTTCATCGCTTTCATTTCTTCCATAGTTTGTAAAGTAGAAGAGGAACTGGAAAACAACGAAGAATTACTCGAGGATTGGAGAACCCCTGTCCCGTAGGTTCTACCTTTCTTTCGACCACCTACCACAGTTGTCCACATATTATTCAGCTCTTCAGGTGATGGTTGGACTATGGTACTATCCTCTGAAGTAGGTTGGGTTTGACACCACTCTTCTATGCTTTTTTGAAATTCTTCCTAAAAGAAAAATTATTTGTCAGTATGTAAACAAGAAAAATTGAGTAATAATAAAACAATGTATGTAAAAGTTATTATCTTACATATGCATTCTTAGCACGTGGTTCGACCCAATCTCCTCTTGTACCGTCCTTGTTTTTCTTCCTATGCGTATCTTCGTAGACATCAATAAAAGGGCGCTCTTTTCCCCCATTTGAATATTCCTGCAAAATTTTAGAAAAAGAGATAATGCAAGTACGAAGACAAGTTCAGGCAGCATAGACCAAAACATCTTAAGACTAATAATAGATCATGGAGTCCATGATTCGAGAATGCTCAAATCCAACAGAAGTAGTAGTTTAGGTGGATTCTTTTCAAGTGTTTAATCTATAAATAGATAGTTTGGAAAGAGTCAACAGCTATATAGGGAGCCAATGCCCCAAAGTTGCTAATACATTCAACAAAAATGTGCCAAAGATACTATACACTATATAAGAAGCTACAAGTTAAATTGGAACTCCTGCATCAATTTTCAAGACTTTATACACTATATAAAAAGCTATAAGTTAGAAACTCTAATTATTTTCCAATATGAGGTGGCATTCACTGGAGTTTCCAACCAGTACTTTCTTTATAAAGTATTACTATCATATATACAATCTACTTCCCATGAAGACTTATCACCACTTACCTAGAACTTAAACATATGAAATTTTCTAGTTCTAGCTCCAAGATAAGTTAAAAAGTAAACATTCACAAGAAGAAGCTCTGAAAAAAGTGTTTCATCTGAATATTTTACGATCAACATGTTGGTCTGAATAACAATTCATGTGTCACTTATGTTGTTTCTAGCCCGCAGAAAAATATCCCAACATATTTTCCAAAGAATCCCTTTTTGGGAGGTAATTACATTCTTCATGTTCTGTATGTTTAACTACTCTCAACTTTCTATTTTGAGAAGATTTTGGTCTAGTTCTATCTGTTTTTTCCCTGTTTTTTTTCTATTATGTAAGAAGTTTATTTGTTTATGTTACCTTGCAGATTCTCATATTTTTTACCTTGTCTAATGATATCAGTCTTTGCATTAGCTGCAACAGTAATGTCCTTTTGGCTTCCGATATGGCCTCTAGTCTTATATATACTTATCTTGTCATTTTAAGTGCTATCTAGGCTTTCCTCCATAAGTAGTTTTCTCATTCACATTTCAGTCGCTTAACTCGTGATAATATTACATAGATACGAACATAGTGCATAATTCTTGAAAATGATTTGTTCTAATCCATAACATGAACTAGTGAATTTGACATAGTTAATCCATTGTAAAACATAGGACCAGATTTTATTAGCTAAAACAGTTTCAGCAGTTTAGCTAAAACAGTTTCAGCAGCTAAAACAGGAGTATGTGTAAATAATGTGACACAAGTTTTCACTACTATAATTTTGATGTACCAGACAGTTTAATCGGATTTAGTTATTTTAGTTTTTTCAGAAAGGTGATGGATAATTTTAATGATCATTGTCCAACCAGAAATATCTACTTTTGGATCTCCTTCTTTCTAACAATTGTAAGTCCTTGTTATGTTCTTTTTTTCTTTTCTCTTTTCTTCCAAAGAATAACTTTCTCTCATGTTTTTGACTTTTCCAATAATGGTTATTGAAAGTTAATCCTATTGGTTGGTACTAAGATTCATCGCGTGGTGGTCAAGATGGCAGTTGAAATCATGGACAGTAGTCCATTGGAAGGGTTTCATCAGTTTAACCTCCGAGACGAGCTATTCTGATTTGGGAACCTAGGTTTCTGCTGCGGATAATACAATTTATATCATTCCAGGTATGAGCAATAACATAAACTTTATCCCCTACTTCATAGGTTAACAAAAAGTGTATTACAATTATTTTTATCTCAATGATATAGTGTCTTCGAATATGCCTTACCGATTGCTCTTCTCGGTTAATCATATGCCTTACCGATTGCTCTTCTCAGTTAGTTTCTCTCTTTTTTTTAAGAAGATTTCTATAATCAGACCATTCAAAATCTATCTCTCAGAAATATTAAAACAAACAACTTAAAGCTGATACATGAACATAACCTATCTAAATTATTTTCCTTAGCACAAAAGTCAATTCATTTCTCTCAATATCACAACTGATGGAAGTCCACAAAACACTCCTGATTAAAACCAAAACCAAACCACCACCACCAACAACACCAACAACAAACCTAGTGTATTCCCACCAAGTGGTAATACAAGATGAACTAGATCAAGTTCACAACAAAAGAAACAAGCAACAACAAGAGCAACAAGATGTCAACAATGCTGGTGAATCGAAATAGGCCACACACAGTTTCACTAGACTTCAATATGAACAACAACAAGAGCAAAAAGATGTCAACAATGCTAGTGAATTGAAATAGGCCACACATGGCTTCACTAGACTTCAATATGAACAACAACACGAGCAAGAAGATGTCAACAATGCTAGTGAATCGAAATAGGCCACACACGGTTTCACTAGACTTCAAGATGAACAACAAGAAGAAGATAACAACAATAGTAAATCAAAAAAGTCCCACATGGCTTCACTATGTCACGGTATAGAACAGTGAACTAAACCGAACAAATAAAAAATTTAAGCTATTATTACCAGTTTTTGTTGGTGTGTAGCGAAACTCATCGAACCTCCAGTGTGCAACGAGCCACCCATTTGAGACGCACTATTTGCCTTTGCCCGTTCCCTCCTTGCCCTATATTCAGGAGTATCCCATTTTTTCAAGAACTGATCCTACACATTAGCATTCAGCCATCCAGTTTTTTTCAAGTGCCTCCGGGCCTCATACAAGTGTTCTTTGATACGTTGAGCTGCTTTCAACTTGAAAATGCGTTGTATTTCATTATCATGACAAGAATTCCATGCACACTTTGTCTGCAAAATAGTTTAATATAAAGTCATGAAATAAGTTGACAGATATAAAGGTAAATTCATCATTGATAGCATACTGAAATGGTAAATTCTTTGATTTTGATTATACCACAAAATGATTCCACATAAGCTCTCTGATGTCGAGTTGAATCTCATTCCAAATACCCCACGACTCCATGTAAAATGGTTTAATTGCTTCTATAATCATATGTCCGCCGTCATAAGCGGGAATGAACCTGCAATAAAGTTATATTAAATTATGTTAGCTTTCAAAAATTTTAAAAATTATGAAAAAACATAAGATTTACTTACCCATTATCATCAGGGGCGATAATTAGCCTCTCGTTGCCATCATATTCTACTACCTCTTTAAGTTTAGGAATCTGGGAAGCAGCTGCTGTAGCATTAGACGCTGAAGAACTATTAATGAAGGGTGATGTTGATGTGTTGGGACCTTCAATTCTCAATTCAGAAAGGCTAGGTATGGATGATGTTGAAGGTACAGATGAAGAGCTACTATGTAGACTATTATGGGGAGAAGAGGGATGAAACTGGTGGGGTGGTGGGAGCATGAAAAATGTATTTGGTAGTGAAATAGTTGCCCTTGTAGGAGGAATAATATTTGTAGTAGCTGGTTGAAGAGTTGTGGTAACAGGTGGCCGTGGTGGTGGTGTGTATTGACCTTCAGAAAGATTATCAAGTCCTTTCTTACCTTTCTTACGCGGTCCATTACCATGACCTTTCTTACGCGGTCCTTCTCCATAATCATGAACATTCAATCTAAGTTCAGAAGGATCAAATTCTTCATACAAGCGTTCGTTATGCTACAACTCATTTGCTAATTCATCATCCACCCTTTCTTCAACACTTGAAATGTCATTCTGATACACTACATCCAATTCATCCTCTACTATAACTCTACCTACGGGATTTGTTTTTATAACTACCCGCTATGCAGATTTATTCTTACACAAAGGATAAGGAGCGTAATACACTTGTTTAACATTTTGTGCAATGACAAATGGATCATAGAGTCCATACTCCCTTGTACGCTTAATTTCAACTATTTTGTACTGAGGGTGCACCTTTGTACCTAACTTAGGAGTAGGATCATACCACTTACATCGAAAGAGAACCAATTTTTTCTTTGGCCAACCAACATGATAATCGAGTTCTAAAATCTCGTGAAGCACACCATAATAATTAATAACACCACCATTACCTTTCACCCAAACCCCACTATTGTTGGTTTTCTTTCCCTTAGAGAACTCTTCTGTATGAAATCTGTACTCATTGACAGAGTACTTAGAAAACTTTCTGACTTTAGCATCAGGTCTCCAAGGTATATCACGTAAAAATTAGCCATTTGGATCATACTTAAGTGGATTATGAACCTATAAAAAGTTTTAAAAAAGTTAGAATTTAAATACACATGACATTGAACAAAAGTGTAAATTGTGTTAAATATCTAAACCACACTGAAAACATAGGATAAATAGCAGCATCCCCATGTAAAGCCACGAAGTAGCTTCCCGATAAAGTTATGACTTTCATTAGTTACAGCTTAGATAGACCTTGAATGATTGTCCTTAATATAAATATACTCACTTATAAAAAGGAAGGGCCTCGGGATAATTTAATAATACATGTGTTGTAGCTGACTTAAGCTCCACCTCATTCAAATCTCGAACTGGACCACCTTTCGGACTTCCTTTACCTGGTTGATTGAATATTGAAAATGGTGGTGCCGAAGGATCTGTATTGTCTTCATCATTATGCCTATTAGGTCAGTTTCTCATAAATGGTACATCATGTTCAAAATAATATGAACAAAAATAAGAGGTCTCTTTAGCCAAATAAGCCTCACATATTGATCCCTCAATTCGAGATCTGTTTTTTATGGTCCGTTTACATTTGCCAATAGTCCTGCATAGTATGATCTTTTAGATGAAATATTGTTCAATTAAAACACATGAAGGTAAATGTTAAAAGTCAATACCTCTCAAAGGTATACATCCATCGAAACTGAACATGACCTCCAAGTCGTGCCTCTCGCACAAGGTGAATTGGAAGATGCTCCATAACATAAAAAAAAACAGGAGAAAATTTTTTGGCCAACTTGTTTAAGGTTAAGCGGATGTTGATATCCATCAAAGATAGGTTCTCCTTCCTTAATGTGTTAGAACATAAATCTTTTAAAAATAGGCTTATCTCTGTTATGGGCTTCCAAATTCTACCGGGCAATGCACAAAATGTAATAGGCATCAATGACTCTATAAAAATATGACAGTTATGGCTCTTTATAAAGGTAAACTTTCCTTCCTTCATGTCAACACACCTAGACAAATTTGACGCATATCCATCTGGCATTCTCAAAATGTTAACCCAATCACAAATCACTCTTCTATCCTCCAAAGTGAATGTATAACTAGCCTTGGGCTTCTGAATATTATTGTTTAAGTATGTCAGGTATAACTCACTACGCCGACAATACTCCTTTAAGTCCATCCTGGCCTTCAAGTTATCTTTTATTTTGTTACTTACATCCATCACTGTATTAAATAAGTTGTCAAAGAAGTTTTTCTCAATATGCATGGGATCCAGATTATGAGGTAGATGATTATCCTTCCAGTAATCTAACTCCCAAAATATGCTTCATTTAGTCCAGTTATGTGTTACACCATAACCAGGTATCCTGGATGGTGGAGACTCTGCTACCTTAGGCAGATTTCTCACTCTATTCCAAATTTCTTCTCGCGACAAAATTGGTCGTGGCTCCTCAAAATAAGTCTTATTCTTTATAAAATCACTAGTATTTCTCCTAAACTCATGTTGCATTGGCAAAAATCGACGGTGACAGTCAAACCATAAGCTTTTACCCCCATGTTTCAAAGTGAATGCTTTTGTGTCTTCCATACAACAAGGGCAAGCTAACTTTCCCACAGTCGACCACCCAGACATCATTCCATAAGCAGAAAAGTCATTTATAGTCCACATCAAAGTAGCACGCAATCTAAAGTTTTGTTTTATTGATACATCATATGCTTCCATGCCTTCATGCCATAATAAGTTCAACTCATCAATCAATGGCTGCAGATATACATCAATCAAAACTTTGGGATTGCGAGGACCTGAAATAATGCAAGTTAGAAATATATATTGACTCGTCATACACAATTCAGGTGGAAGATTATAAGGAGTCACAAACACTGGCCAACATGAATATGGTGTAGCTGAGACAAAAAATGGAGTGAATCCATCAGTAGATAATCCTAACCTAATGTTTCTTGGTTCACTAGAAAATCCGTATACACACTATCAAAATGCTTCCATGCTGACAGATGACATAAACACTAGGTGGTCTTTTATTTTCATAGTACCATCTCATATGAGAGGCAGAGCTCATTGATGTATACAACCTCTTTAACCATGGTATAAGGGGTAAGTAATGCATCGACTTCACAGGAACCTTCTTCCCTTTAGAATGTATGACTTTCTTATAACGAGGCTGATTACAAAATTTGCAATATTATAAATTTGCATCTTCCTTATAGAATAACATGCAACCTTTCTCGCAACAGTGAATCCTCTCTAATGAAAGTCCTAACTTAAAAACCAACTTCTTTGTTGTGTAGAAATCCTTGGGTAAGTCAAGTTTATTTGGGTTAAGTTCATTCATAAGTCCAATGATAGAGTTCATTCCCTCTTGAGAAATTGAATAGTCTGACTTAATACTCAGTAACCGAACGGTAACAGATAACTTAGAATGCATTGATCCTTTATACAATGGATGACTAGCTTTCTTTAACTGTTCATAAAAGTGGTTAGCCTCATCATTTGGTTCATTTTGAGCCCCTGAGTGTGTCCAAAAAACATCCCTGACCATCTCACTATATCATGAACTTTCAACATTATTCTCTCTTATTGGATTTTCAACATAATTTTGAAAACCAAAATTATTAGTAGCACTACTCTCTCTATGAGCTGTCCATACAGTATAATTCAACATAAAACCCTTCCTATAAAGATGTAATGTAATAACATCTGGACTCAATAACTTTCAATACTTGCAATTCCAACAAGTACACCTAATTGTCCCTTCAATAAGAAAATCATTAAGTGTCACTGCTTTAGCAATAAATCCAGCTACCCCAGCTTTATATTCCTTTCTCAACCCCGCACGGTTAGGATAAAGTCTATTATACATCCATGTACGATCTTCATTTTCCATCTACATAAGAACGACAACAATAATAATAGAAAAGAGAAACAAAAATAAGAAAAACAAAATAATAATAAGGTTGTTTAGAGATGTTACTACGCAGTGGACACAAACAAAAAACTAAGAGATTCAACACAACATAGTAAAGAAGCCAGCAACAATAGAATATTTTAATTAAAAGAAGAATTTTTTTATCAGTAAAAGGTATCCAATCCATGTGATAGCTATTTACTTGTTTAATATCTTGGAATTTTTTTATCAGCAACAATAGCTATTTACTTGTTTAATATATATGTATGAAGTTTTTTATGGCCAGGAGCAACACTTGGAGAGGGAACAGGTGCTACAATGTCTGATGATGAAAATGAACTACAGATGGATTTTTCATTAGACCAATCTGGAGGTGATGCACATGACTTGATGGGTATGGGATTTGGTCTTCCTACTGAATCTTAAAGGTTTCTAATGGAGAGGGTCATACATGAACTCAAAATTGAGCTCAAACAATTTCCACCTAACCACTTTTATGACCACCAAGCATAGACTTTATTCTTACTATTTCTTTAATTTTGTATCATGTTATTTTTTATTTTCTTAATTTTCTCCTCTTTGTAACACATTAAGTTCTAGCATCCCTCATCAAATTTAAGGCTATAGATGGAATAGGCCACGACCTAAGAGTATGATCAATCCTTATATTAGTTTCTTCTTACTTCTCATCAAGCAACTTTTTGTCATGTTGGTCAGTATTGTCTGATCCAAATAAAAATGCTCCTATATCCCAAGAGCTATTCAATCTACTGATGCATTAATCTTTTTTTTAAAACTCTGGTGTTCGTGCCATCTTACACACACCTCGACTGTTCCACAAAGACTACTAATGCAGTTTCTTATATCAGTCTGTTTCCTATTTTATCAAGAAAAGAATAAAACAAACTGAACTCATCCTGTATCAAGTACATTTCCTACTGGTTGTAGAATAGTTATGGCCTTTTAGCTTGAAGCTGACATGTAAATAACTAGATGAGTTGAAACTAAATACAACTCTTTTTCATAAGCTCATCATACATCTTTAAGGAAGCTTTATCTGTCCTTTAGATCTTTATATCATTTTTATTTTAAGTTCTCAAGTTCTTGTATTACAACAACCAACCGTTTTATGCTTATTTAGTAAATAACTAGTCCAATTTGCATGATTCATGTTTATGTCAATTAGGTTATATTGTTTTCTACTATTCCCGAAATTGAAGCGGATAAAAAGTAGTTGTGATAATGTAAAGTTTATAGTAGTGAAAAGTCATCATGGCAAAATCTTCTTCTTTTGTAGGCAATCAGAGTACATGAAGAATTTTTCCTTCCAGGGGAAGTGATTTTAGAATAAGGTAGCATGGCAGATCAACTGTATTTTGTCTGTCATGGTAAAGTGGTATGTTTTTCATCTTTTAAATTCCACTTTCATTTTAAACAAGATTCTAAAAGAAATAATTTGTAAACCTAGGCGGAGAAGTAAAATGGAAGTAGTAGTAGCTATAGCAATTAGTCTGTTATATAAAGATTTGACTGTGTAAACTGTTTGTTCATATTTTTATTGTCTACAGGAAGAACTAACAAATTTGGAAGAAAATGAAACTGAAGAATCTCTCCTGGATCTTCAAACGTACAACTTTGTTGGTGAAATTTCTGTTCTTTGCAACATTCCAGTTCCTTATACAGTTCAAGTTTCTGAACTATCTCGACTACTACGAATTGATAAACAAGCTCTAGTGGAGATTCTGGGAATATACTTCTTTGATGGGCGCTCCTCTCATATCTCAAGGATTATATGTGATGTAAGAGCTATCTCTATCATAATTAGGGTCTCAATCGAATGTGAGTAATCATAAAGTAACATAACAATGCTAAATCTATCCATAATAGGAAGTAAAGGAACTCAAAACTATACCTTCATTCTTGGGAACCACCCCATATAAAGATTTCCATAATTCACACTGTAATATCCAAACAATAATATTCTAACCAGCTAACCTGAACAAATATTAACCTAACTGGACACTATAATACCGAATAGTATAATAAAACACTAAACAAACTTTAATCATAATATGTACCTATAAATCCCCTAAAAGACCAACATATACAATCTCCAATCAATCATACTTGTATTAGTCGATGCATATAAAGGAATGCAAGTCATACAGATCAGGTGATGCAAGATGATTCAAGTGTAAAATTCAAATGCAGCACATCAACCAGTATAACACATCTAATGGTGATTCAGTAACCAAAGCCATGAAGTTCATTTTTTACCTCGAATCAGTGAAATTGACCATCGCCGTTACCACTTCTTGCGAGAGACGCAACCTTTACAACCAACTTTTAAGAGAGACGCAGAGAGAAGAGAGCTGAGAGAGAGAATAGAGAAGCATGCCTTAGAGAGAGGAAGTGAGAGAGAGACAGAATTGGGAAAGCTGTGCGTTTAGGGTATATTAAAAGAAAATTTCCGACTACTTCAGTTGGAAATAAATTTAATATGTTTAATTATTTAAAGTTTCCGACTACTTCGGTCGGTTAAGAATTTAATATAATAAGTTATGTATTGAAATTAATTATTTATAAGATTTCCAACTACAGTAGTCAGAAACAATTTTATTTTATTTAGTGATTTAATTTTTATGACTACATCGATCGGTTATATATATTTGATATTTGATACTTAAAATTTAATTATATATTTAAATTAATTAATACAACTTAATTAAATATTTAAATTAATTAATACAATGTGAAAGACTACTGTGTAACTTATATTTTACATATAATTATTTATTTAATAACTTAATATAATGTTTCAACCACTACAGTCAATACAAATTAAATATATTTAATTATTTAATTAATTATATTTCCAACTACTGTAGTCGAAAATACATATTTAATTATTTAAATTTTTTGACTACTTCGTCCGGTTACGTATTTAATATAATAAATTATGTATTGAAATTAATTATTTATAAGATTTTCGACTACAGTATTCGGAAACAATTTTATTTTATTTAATTATTTAATGTTTCTGACTACATCGGTCGGTTTATATTTTTGATATTTGATACTTACAATTTAATTATATATTTAAATTAATTAATACAACTTAATTAAATATTTAAATTAATTAATACAATGTGAAAGAATACCGTGTAACTTATATTTTACATATAATTATTTATTTAATAATTCTATATAATGTTACTACCACTACAGTCAGTACAAATTAAATATATTTAATTAATTATATTTCCGACTACAGTAGTCGGAAATACATATTTAATTATTTATTTAAATAATTATTTAATTTTAGTGTAAGGGTACGATTATATATTTAATTAATTAATTTCATTTTAGACTACAACGGTCAGAAATATATATTTAATAATTTATTTTAATTTTTTTTAAATTTTTTGCATAAATAACTGCTTATACATTTTGTAATATATTTATTTAATTATTTATATTTACGACTACGGTGGTTGGATATATACTTAATTACTTTTAATTTTATTTAGTTATTAGTATTTTCAACTACAGTAGTCGTAAATATAAATTTAATAATTTATTTAAATAATTATTTAATTTTCATATAAGGACTGATTAGATATTTAGAATTATATTTATTTAATATTTCCGACTACAGTAGTCGGATGTATATTAAATTAATTATTAATTTATTTATTTATTACTGTTTTCGACTACTGTAGTCGGAATTTATATTTTCCGAAATTTGCAGCCAAACATTCCGACTGTTTTTGTCACAAAAAGTATTGAAAGAATATTTTGTAAAAAATAAAAATTAAAAAAATAATATTTTCGACTGAAGTAGTCGAAAATTTTTGACTATTTTTCAGTCGGAAAATAGCGAATTTCTGGTAGTGTAAGTTTTTTCTTAAGATTGTTCAAAACCTAAACTGTAAACTATTTGGAGATGGAAAGAGTAGAGTTTTCATGTTAAAAATTCAAAAGCATATAACTGAAAATTTGATATTGTTTCTCAATTTTTGGAAATTCAACATATAGTCGAAAGGGACCTAATAAAATATAGTTCATTGCACCGCAACATAACACTATCTTGTCCTACCAACTCTTAATAGAAAAAAGTATATTCTCTTTAACCCAAGAAGTACAATATTGTCTCATTACATGGTAATTAAAAAGGCAATTCTCATCGAGAAAAACTAGATCTTGCGCCTTATTGATAATATCTCGATCACAGTGGCCTTATCTTTAATGAGCTGCTTTGTTTCACCATTTTTAATGATATTCAGAAACACCCTATCCTCAAATTTTGTAAGATCTTCATTAGCTCTTGGGCATTCATAAAGATATGAACTCACAAAGATAACTTAAGCCTACTTCATCTAAAAAAAATAAATTTAATTAAGTAATAAGAATAAGCGAGAATAATCTTCTACCTAAATCAGAGTCCTTAAAGCCTCCTACCTAAGATCATTTCCTTTGTAAGATAAAATCATGTCATGTGCATCCATACAACATAACAATCTAACACTAAAGAACTTTAGAAAAAAAGGACACAAACAAATGCATCAAGAAAGCATGAGAGAGTTTTGTAGCTTACTATTTTTAGGTTTGCACTTTCTGAACATGCTAAATTGAGATGACTTTGACCTATTGTATTATTCACGCCAATTAAAATTTCAAGCACTCATCATGCCCATTGAGTTTTCCAGCTTATCTAGAAGGATAAGGAAAAGAAAGAGAAAAATATTTAATAGTTAGATAATTCTTCATAAAATGTTAGTCATGAACTGAGGAATTCTATTTCTTGTAGAAATTCTTCAGACGACTTTTTAGGAATTCTATTTTTGGTAGAAATCTTCAGCGACCTTTTTTTTCATCACCATTTATTTCTTCAGAATTTTTTTTTCCAAAGAATATTTTTTCATAAATTTATTAATTGAAGGAAAAGGGTGAAAAGACAATTTTGTCTATTAATGAAATTTTTAATAAATTATAAAAAGTCCAGTTCACCCTTTAAGGGGTCGTTTGGTAGAGTGTATTGATAAAACTAATGCATGCATTAATTAATGTGTGTTGCCTGTACCTTGTTTGATATATTTTTCAGCCTATATATAACTAATGCTTGCATTAGTTATACACTCTATTATGTATTGAGGTGTGTGTTAGTAATACACACCATTTTCTATGTATTAGTAATACAATGATTCTAACACATGCATTAACTTATTAAATGACATTATTACCCCTCAAAATATTTTTCACTTCCTTTTCCCACCATTTATCTCATTTCCTAGTTTCTTCGCACCATTTTTAAAAAGCTGTCATGGGGAGAATATACACCTGTGCCTAGAAGGTTTGGTTATTCTTTGCCATAGAGATATCATATTCTTCCATTCTTTTCTTTTCTACGTTATAGGCTCCTCCAGGAAACCAAAAGAAAAAACCGCGTTGTCCACTTTCATATCAGAAAAGAAAGGTTTAAAATCAGAAAAAAATGGCAGTATCTCCATTGGGGTATTTTTGGTGCTACTTGTTCATGTTGATTGTATTTCATTCTATCCCTTGAAAAGAGAGTGTACAAAAAAGAATATTTTTGGTAAATAAATACTTTTTTTATAAAAATTATGTAAATATATTTTATTTTTAATATATCAAATCAAACGTTGTATAAAAAATAATGGTTGCATAACTAATACTAATACTTGCATTAATAATGCAAGCATTACTAATACACCTTATTCAGCATTATTTTTATACACTCTACCAAATGATCCCTAAGGGTTTTCACACTTTAAATATATTAGATAGATTATATATATTATATATATCGTAAGCCTAAAGAAACCTAATATATATATCTTGAACTTTTCGTGAAAGGCTCCTAAGCCTAAAGAAACCTAAATATATTAGGTTTGATATATATCGTGCATGATTTTCATTTTTCTTGGTTAAAGCTTGTGAGTAGGATCCATGCGATTTTGATCATTGATATGTTGATTCACTTTTTATATCAAACATCCAATAAATCAAGCACAAAAATATATGCACCACAAACCAATCCACATTTGATGGGTGAGCTGTGTCACACCCCCTTTTTACCAAAAAGCTTCATTTTAAGTTTGAAAGAGTTTTCATTATTAACTGAAAAAAGATACAGTTTGTTTCGAAAATAATTTTTTACATTTAAACTCAGAGTCACCACTTAACATAAATCTGGTGTGCCAAGTAACCTTTGGAAATTCTTTTTCAAAATGAATTTTTGACTCTTTAAAACTTATCCACGAACAGAGATTCTGATTAAGGAATTCTATTGACTGAGGGGAAGGTGTTAGACACCCCTCGATCCTATGGTTCGACCACGGTCGCTTCGTAGAGTATATCTTCTAGTATAACACTATAAAATGCATAAACCAAACGAAAAAAACATAACACACAAAAACAAACAACAAATAGTCAAAAACTCCAAAATAATGTCTAGTCCAATTTATTACAAACCAAAATAAAAATGCTGAAATAAAAATCTAAACTTCCAACTATCCTATACTACGATTTACCCGATGCCTCAGTCCTTGATCACAATCGATCTTCCGAATACAAAGTGTCGCAGGGCATTCCCCGATGAATATATAAATATGACCTGTAATACCCCAAAAATCCAAATCAATATTAGCGCCATGTTCCAAGATCATGCATAATACCTTATAGTTCTTTGGTAATTTTACGAGTGATTTTGATGTATATTAAGGCCTCAAATAACTTCCAGCTATTAGACGAATCAAAATGATCCTTACCGATTAAATTTTTGATAAGAATATTGCTTTGGTCAACTTCAAAAGAGCATATCTTTTATTCTACTTAGAATTTTCTAGTTCAAGACCCACCAAATTGTAGGAAATTGAATTACCTTTTCAGGATGCCAATTTCACCTAAATTCGATACTCAGGTGAGAAGTTATGACACTTTTAGTAAAAAATAGTAGCCCAATGCGATAAGGCCGCATCGCGGTGATGGCCAAAATAGCGTTCATCCATTTCCAGTATGTCACTGCGATAAGCACCGCATCGCACCAAGGGGCATTTTCGCTCTCGTCACTTTTCAGTGAGGCACCGCAATTGGCACCGCGTCGTGCCAAGGTTCCAGTTCAGAATTATCCTTTTTCTAGTGGCGCAATGCAATAGCACCGCATAACGCCGTTGGGAAAAATGGGAATTGTTAGCTTTCCAGTGGTGTAACACGATAGCACCGCATCGCGCTGGATCCAAAAATTAGGATTTCTAGCCCGCGACTTAATTTCTAAGGACCGTTTGGTTATTTTTCAAAGCCCCAAATTCGTCTAAAACACGTAATTGCAACCCTAAAAGGAAATTATGATCCCTATTACTCACAAATCCTCTTCAAGAAATTAATCATCTTTCAAGAACAAAACCCTAGCCTTCAAGATTCAAGATCAAATCTCAAGAATTCACCATCAATTTTCACAAATTCATAAATCAAGGTATGTTTGGTTTTCATCCTTGGGTTCCTTCTACCCTTGGAGTTCAAGAATCCTTTTTGAGAATTTAAATTATGAATTACATTCTTGAATTGAATTGTGTTCATGCATGTGTTGATTTTATGGGTTTTAAACTAAGAAGGTTATGAATTTCAAGTAAATAAACTAGCATGTATGTTGAATTATGTACTCCTCATGTCATAACCCATGAATTGTGAGTTGAATGTTATAGTCATGATATCCCCATGTTATTCTTTCTCATGTACAAAAACCATGCTCCCCAAGCGTTTGACAAAATGTCTGTGAATAAATTGTGCATGACATCCTAATTGTAATGCTTTTAAACTTGTGATATGGTTCCATTATTTATGCTATCGAGTCCTGGGGGTATTGTATTCCCAAAATTAGCTGCTTGGTTTCCAGTCATAATAGAATAATTCTGTAGTATCCCGAACAGTAGCATTCAGTTAGTTAACAGAATCAACGTGAGTTCAGTCAAGCTTAGTACAATCTAGTGATCTGTGTCGGTTCAGTTGGGAGTAGGATTCAGCACCGAGCGAACTCAGGGATGGGGGATTTCCTTCCAGTACAAGGTTTGACCCTTAGTAGCAGTCCTTGAGTTATAGAACTACGTAGCAAGCGTAGGGTAAATCGTCTTCCTGCCAGACTAGGATTGACGTAACCATATATATCTCATGAGTCTTCCTGCCAAATTAGGGTTGACTCAGCCAGTGTTAGTAACCCGTGGAACAGTGATAACACCCTTCCAACTGGGGTTACAAGTTGGACCCCAAATCAGTCTATAAACGGGGTATATTAGTTAGATGATAACTCCCACAGTCTTAGTTCCAGTACTCAGTGTTTAATATTCAGTATTCAGCATTCAGTATAGAACTCAATTCAGTTCTACATGATCATAACTTGCAGTTATCAGTAATCAGTTATCAGAAACTCAGTACTTCAGTTTTAGTCTAATTCAGACATACGATATATGCTTGATATTACATGTTCATTATCTTCAGTAGTCCCAGTCTTGCATATACGCTCATCCAGTCACTTTACGATATTTAGTTGTTATTATTACTCATGCACATGAACCCATGCATATTAGCCTAACCTCACCTAACATACCAATACATTCAAAGTACTAACTCATACTCTCTCTTGTGCTATGATATCTCATATCATAGGTTCGGACGCTCGGGTTCCTGATCATACTTAGCTAGATCAGTCGCAGTCACAGTAGTGAGTCCTCATCCCCTGAGGATGCGATACTAATTTAGTCAATGCATCATTTCAGTATTTCAGTTATTTTAGACAGTAGTTGTGAGTTAGTTGGGGCCTGTCCCATCAACTCTTTTATTTCAGATGTGTTAGAGGCCTTTAGACATTATCGGTTAGCAGTTATTCTATAGATGTACTCAGTATTAATTCAGTTTTATGAACCTTATGGCATTTTCAGTTTTATATTCACATATGTTTTCATTATTATTACTCAGTGCTCACAGCAAGTACCGGTTATGGGTTAGCTTATGGTTCTTTGGGGTCGTAGCCACCATGTGACGCCCAGAGTGTAGTCTCGGGGAATTACAAACTTGGTATCAAAGACAGGTTATAAAGTGTCCTAGGGAGTCTGAAAGGTGCATTAAGTAGAGTCTTGTTCATTTGTCTGAAGCGCGCCACACTTATGGACAAGAGGCTACGAGGCATTCTAAGGAATATTTCCCTTCTTTTAGTGTTCATGTCGTGAGACTGAGCATGAGCTCATGTTAAAATCTTTGTCTAATCTATTCTCCCTTCCGTTTACATAACATGTCTCCCATAAAGACAAGCAGATGAAGAAATGTGAACCAACCAACACCTCCACCCATTCAGAAAGATCCCCTGAACGAGCATGTTTCTCATACAGAGTTCAGAGCTTCATTCACTACTCTAGCCCATTCTGTAGCAGCTCAGAATGTTTAGCCAACTGCTGTTTCGGCCAACCTAGTGGCCAATACTGCCACAGCTAAGAATTGGGACTTTAACCGAATGAATCCTCCTCTATTTTTGGGTTCCAAATATGAATCCTCCTCTATTTTTAGGATCCAAATCTGAAGAGAATCTACAGGAATTCTTGACATGGTCCCAAAGGTAACAAACATTATGGGGGTAACTTCTAGTGAGAGTGCTGAGTTAGCTACCTATCAGTTTTAAGATTAGCTCATACATGGTTTAAGCAGTGAAAGGTAGATAGTGGCACAAATGCAGGGCCTATAGAATAGGAAAAGTTTGCTACTGCCTTCTTATATAGGTTCTTTCTATTGGATTTGAGAGAGGCTAAGGTGTTAGAGTTCATCAACCTGAAGCAGGGAAACACAAGTGTAAAAGAGTATTTCCTCAAGTTTACTCAATTGGCCAGGTATGCTCCTCATATTGTAGCTGATAGCAGGTCTAAGATGAGCAAGTTCATGTCTAGGGTATCTGACAGTGTGGTTAAAGAGTGTAGAAATGCAATGCTGATTAAGGAGATGGACTTGTCTAGGTTGATGGTCCATGCTCAATAAATTGAGGAACAAAAGACTAAGGAGAAAGACAGGGAAAGCAAGAGGGCTAGAACCGGTAGTTTTAATTTCTCTCAGCCGAAGTCAGAAGGCGAAAATCATCCACAGTTTCTCCCAAAATATCCAGTCCCAGCTTTGTCTTCGGCTAGGGAACCGATGTACAAATTTAGGAATGATAATAAGGATAGGGTGCTAGGCTCTAAATCTCAGAGTAGTGTAAATAGTGCTCGAACAAATCCTCTTTGCCAGAAATATGGTAGAAACCATCAGGATATCTGTAAGGCTGGCAACGATGAGTGTTTCGAGTGCAGTAAACCAGGACATAAGATCAGAGATTATCCTCAGGTGGGTTCACAGAGTCAGCATAATTATCCCCAGTTCAGTCCGGTCGCCTGTCTCAGCAAGGTGCTGGTTCCAGTGCCACCAGTGGGCAGAATCAGAACAGGCTCTATGCACTTCAGTCCCGATAAGATCAGGAAAGTTCTCCTGACGTAGTTACTAGTACCTTTCAAGTCTTTCATTTACATATTTATGCTTTACTAGACCCTAGAGTTTCTCTTTCTTTTGTAACCCCTTATATAGCCATCAGCTTTGAAGTCAATCCTAAAATCTTAGTAAATCCTTTCTTAGTGTCTACCCTCGTGGGTAAGTCTATCGTAGCCCGACAGGTAAACAAGAACTGCCCGGTTACAGTGTCTCAGAAAGTTACTTCAGTTGATCTCGTGGAGTTAGAGATGACGGATTTTGATGTCATTCTTGGCATGGATTGGCTCCACTCATGCAATGCTTAATTTGATTGTAGAAACAGAATATTTTATTTTGAGTTTCCAAATGAACCAGTCCTTGAATGGAGGGGTAGTACTACAACGCTTAGAGGTCAACTTATTTTGTACCTTAAAGCGAGGAAAATGATATCCAAGGGGTGTATTTACCATCTTATCCGAGTAAAAGACTCTACTTCTAAGACCCCAAATCTTGAGTCAGTTTCAGTAGTGAGGGAATTTCTAGATGTGTTCTCTGAAAATCTTCCCGGAGTTTCTCCTAAAAGGGAAATTGACTTTGGAATAGACCTTTTTCCAGATACACAACCTATCTCTATTTTTCCATACAGAATGGCTCCAGTCGAACTCAAAGAGTTAGAAGAACAGTTGAAATATCTCCTAGATAAGGGATTCATTAGGCCCAACGTCTCCTCGTGGGGTGCACCAGTCCTATTCATGTGTAAGAAATACGATTCTCTCAGAATGTGTATTGATTACCGTCAGCTGAACAAAGTCACAATAAAAAACAAATACCCACTTCTCAGAATCAATGACTTGTTCGACCAACTTCAGGGTGCCAGTTATTTTTCTAAGATAGACCTTAGATCTGACTATCATTAGCTCAGAGTCAGAGAATGTGACATTCCAAAAATATCTTTCAGAACTCGGTATGGTCACTTCGAGTTTTTAGTCATGTCATTCGGTCTCACAAATACCCCCGCAACCTTTATGGACTTGATGAATTGGGTGTTCAAGCAGTACTTGGAAATATTTGTTATAGTCTTCATATATAACATCCTTGTCTACTCCCGTAATAAAAATGATCATGCAAACCACCTCAGAATAGTATTGCAGACTCTCAACGACTATCAGTTGTTAGCTAAATTCAATAAGTACTAATTTTGAATAAGGTCAACAACTTTTCTTGGTCACCTAGTTTCTAGTGATGGCATTAGAGTTGATACTTAAAAGATTAAAACAGTGAAAAACTGGCCCATACCCATCTCTCCGTCAGATATCAAGAGTTTCTTAGGTTTGATTGGCTATTACCGGCGTTTTGTTGAAGGGTTTTCATCTATTGCATCCCCCATGTACAGATTGACTCAGTAGAAAGTTAAGTTTCAATGGTCAGATTCTTGTGAGAAGAGTATTCAGGAGTTGAAGACTTGACTCACCACAACCCCAATTTTGACATTACCAGATGGTTAAGATGGGTTTGTTGTGTATTGTAATGCTTCCAGAGTTGGTTTGGGATGTGTTTTGATGCAGAAGGGTAAGGTTGTGGCCTATGCCTCTAGACAACTTAAGCCCCATGAAAAGAATTACCCTAACCATGATCTTGAGTTAGCCGCTGTTGTGTTTGCCTTAAAGATTTGGAGGCACTATTTTTATGGGGTGTATGTTGACGTGTCAATAGATCACAAAATCTTGCAGTATGTATTCTCGTCGAAGAATTTGAATCTGCATCAGAGAAGATGGTTAGAATTACTTAAAGACTATCACATGAGTGTTCTGTATCACTCGGGCAAGGATAATATAGTGGCAGACACCCTCAGTAGGTTGTCCATGGGTAGTGTTGCTCACGTTGAGGATGGTAAGAAGAAGTTAGTTGAGGAAGTTCACCAGCTTGCCAGATTAGGTGTTCATTTGGTTGATTTAGCTGAGGGTAGCGTTTGGGTGCAGAATAGTTTAGAGTTTGCTTTAGTTGCTGAGGTAAAAGAAAAGTAGGACAGGGATCCAAGTTTAGTTAAATTAAAAGAGTCAGTTAGAGATAAAAAAGTAAAGGTTTTCTCCCAAGGAGGAGATGGCGTGTTGCGTTGCCAGGATAGACTGTGTGTGCCTTGTGTTTGATGATTTGAGACAACGAATTCTTGAAGAAGCACATGGTGCGTGTTACTCAATTCATCCAGGGGCCATGAAGATGTACTGCGATCTGCAGAAAATCTATTAGTGGAGTAGGATAAAGAGGGACATTGCAGAGTTTATAACTAAGTGCTCCACTTGTCAGCAGGTTTAGATTGAGCATCAAAAGCCTAGTGGGTCTATGCAGGAGTTCAGTATTCCCACTTGGAAGTGGGAGGAAGTGAACATGGATTTTATGATGGGTTTGCCTCGTACTCGTCATCAACATGTTTCAATTTGGGTCATTGTAGATAGGATGACCAAATCAGCCCATTTTTTGCCAGTCCATACTTCTTATTCAACTGCGGACTATGCCAAGCTCTATATCAGGGAGTTGGTTAGGTTGTACGGTTCCCCATTGTCCATTATCTTAGATAGAGGCAAACTGTTTACTTCTCACTTTTGGAAAGCTTTTCAGAAAGGTATTGGTACCCAAGTTTACCTTAGTACAACCTTCTAACCTCAGACAGATGGTAAGGTAGAAAGGACCATTCAGAAGCTTATATGTTCAAAACAACCTTTCTTACAAAGAAATTCCAGTCGATATCCTTAATCGACAAATTCATAGACTAAGGAACAAAGAGGTTCCCCTAGTCAAGGTTATTTGGAATCAGTCCGTTGAGGGACCACTTGGGAAGCAGAAGCAGATATACAAACCAATTACTCTTATCTTATCTCCGCAAACTCAGATTCATCTTAAGGTAACAATCTTCTTAGAATTTCTCTTTTCCCATGCTCAGTTTCATCTGCATATGATTCTTATGTCAGTCATGCATTCACAGAATCAGTTTATTCATGTGTCATGTTTCAGACTCAGTCATGTAATCACGTTATTATCATCTATATTCAACATGTAACCAAAGTTCCTTAGTGCTTTCAGTCTAACCAGTCTCATTCAAGGATGAATGTTCTCAAGGGGGAGATATTGTAATACCCCAAAAATTGAATCCAATGTTAGCATCATATTCCAAGATCATGCATAATACCTTATAGTTCTTTGGTAATTTTATGAGTGAGTTATATGTATATTAAGGCCTCAAATATCTCCCAGCTATTAGACGAATCAAAATAATTCTTACCGATTGAATTTTTGATAAGAATGTTGCTTTAGTCAACTTCAAAAGAGCATATCTTTTATTCTACTCAGAATTTTCTATCTCAAGACCCACAAAATTGTAGAAAATTGAATTAGCTTTCCAACGATGCCAATTTTGCCTAAATCCGATACTCGGGTGAGAAGTTATGACACTTTTAGTGAAAAATAGTAACCCAACGCGATTAGGCCGCGTCGCGGTGATGGCCAAAATCACGTTCGTCCATTTCCAGTGTGTCACTGCGATAAGAACTGCATCATACCAAGGGGAATTTTCACTCTCGTCACTTTCCAGTGAGGCACCGCGATTGGCACTGCCTCGTGCCGTTGGAAAAAATGGGAATTGTCAGCTTTCTAGTGGTGTAACGCGATAGCACCGCATTGCACTAGATCCAAAAATCGGGATTTCCCGCCCGCGACTTAATTTTCCAGGGATTGTTTGGTCATTTCCCAAAGCCCCAAATTCGTCCAAAATACGTAATTGCAACCCTAAAGGGGCATTATGAGCCCCATTACTCACAAATACTCTTCAAAAAATTAATTATCTTTCAAGAACAAAACTCTAGCCTTTAAAATTCAAGATCAAATCACAAGAATTCACTATCAATTCTCACAAATTCATAAATCAAGGCATGTTTGGTGTTCATCCTTGGGTTCCTTCCACCCTTGGAGTTCAAGAATCCTTTTTGAGAATATAAATTATGAATTACATTCTTGAATTGAATTATGTTCATGTATGTGTTGATTTTATGGGTTTTAACTAAGAATATTAGGATTTTCAAGTAAATAAACTAGCATGTGTGTTGACTTATGTACTCCTCATGTCATAACCCATGAATTGTGAGTTAAATGTTGTAGTCATGATATCCCCATGTTATTCTTTCTCATGTACAAGAACCATGCTCCCCAAGTGTTTGACAAAATGTTTATGTGAACAAATTATGTATGACATCCCGATTGCAATGCTTTTAAACTAGTGATATGGTTTCATTATTTATGCTATCGATTCCTAGGGGTATTGTATACCCGAAATTAGATGCTTACTTAGTTTCCAGTCATAATAGAATGATTTCATAGTATCCCAAACATTAGCATTCAGTCACTTAACAGAATCAGCGTGAGTTCAATCATGCTTAGTACAGTCTAGTGATCATTGTCGGTTCAGTTGAGAGTAGGATTCAACATCGAGCGAACTCAGGGACGGGGGCATTCCTTCCAGTATAGGGTTTGAACCTTAGTAGCAGTCCCTGAGTTACAGTATGTAGCTAGCATAGGGTAAATCGTCTTCCTGCTAGACTAGGGTTGACGTAACCATATGCATCTCTTGAGTCTTCCTGCCAGTGTTAGTAACCTATGTCACAGTGCTAACACTCTTCTAACTGGGGTTACAGGTTGGACCCCAAATTAGTTTATAAACGAGGTATGTTGGTTAGATGTAACTCCCACAGTCTCAGTTCCAGTACTAAATATTTAGTATTCAACGTTCAGTACAAATCTCAGTTCAGTTCTACACGATTATAACTTGCAGTTATCAATAATCAGTTATCAGAAACTCAGTACATCAGTTTCAGTCTAATTCAGACAGATAATATATGCTTGATATTACATGTTCATTATCTTCAGTAGTCCCAGTCTTGCATATACTCTCATTCAGTTACTTTATGATATTTAGTTGTTATTATTACTTATGCTCATGAACCCATGCATATTAGCCTAGCCTCACCTAGCATACTAATACATTCAAAGTACTGACGCATACTCTCTCTTACACTATGATGTCTCATATCATAGGTTTGGACGCTCGGGTTACTGACCATACTTAGACAGATCAGTCAATCATCCACAGTTACAGTAGTGAGTCCTCATCCGTCGATGACGTGATACTAATTTAGTCAATGCATTATTTCAGTATTTTAGTTATTTCAGACAACAGTTGTGAGTTAGTTAGGGCCTGTCCCATCAACTCTTTTATTTCAGATATGTTAGAGGCTTTCAGACATTACCAGTTAGCAGTTATTCTACAGATGTACTCAATATTGATTTAGTTTTATGAACCTTATGGCATTTTTAGTTTTATTTTCGCATATGTTTTTATTATTATTACTCAGTGCTCACAGCCGGGTACCAGTCATGGGTTAGCTTGTGGTCCTTTGGGGTCGTAGGCACCGTGTGATTCCTAGGGTGTAGTCTCGGGGTGTTACATGACCTCGGGGCATTCCCCGACAAATAAACACACCTGATAGAAAAAGGCGATATAAATGGAAAATTATTTCAAACAAGCATTCACACATTCGGTAATATAGAATCCAAAGTCTTGCCTACCCGAAACCTACGATTTGCCTATAGATTTTTGGCCTAACACATGACACTACCGAGTTCAACAAAATTAGTGTCCATTTCAAATCAAACAATGGTTCAATGAATTAAACTAATCGATATTCACCCTTTTATTGATTTTCATTTCCACCCTAAAATTTATTCCCAAGTAACATGATTTTATCTACCAAATGAGATATCAATTTCGTCACAATCCATAGTCAGGTAAATTAACAATGCGTCAACACAAGTAATTATTCACCACCAACAGGGATCAACCAACAACAATGTTCAATCCAATGCACCAAATATCACCAATAAATAAATAAAAAGATGAAAGAAGTAGAATTGGACCTCAATTTGAAAATTTTATTTTGATGAAACTGGATTACTTGATTTTGAGCGCCACAGGACCTCAACAGCAAACTCGTAAACTCGATTGCGGTCCACTTCGAACAAAACCCAGATTTCAGAACAAAACGAATAAAACCAAAATTTGATCTGACTGTTGTTATTAAGTTCCGAAAGTGACAGAACTCGATGAGTTGGGTATTTATGGTAGTTTAAGGAGGAAGGATATGGGTTTTCCGATGGGTCATTGGAACAAACAAAAATAGAGGGGTTTGGGGGGTTTCAGGCTGGAATGGCTGAATTCGGCGAAAAATTCATTGACAAATTCAAGAACAGCCGACAGGTCCCTCCCGTTCAGCTGGTTCACTATTTCCTCTCACTCTTTCTCTATTTTATCTTTTTATTCTCTCTGATTTTCACTCTATATAGCTCTCTCTCAATTCTCTCCCTCGATTTTGCTCTCTCGTCGTTCACTCTTCTCTATTTTTCTCCTTTTCCTTTCTCTGTAGTGTAGTTTGTTAATATGTATATGTGAGTAGAGAGTTTTCACTTAGTGAATCTGCTCAATCCATGGAAATAGAGATGTATATATATGTTTCTCTGTGTGTGTGTCTATGGTGAGGAAGCCGTATGAAGGTGTATGTGTATCCAAATCAAAAAAATAGTAAGGTCAGTGTATCTGTATTGTGTGTGTAATCTGTGTATATATGGAATCCGATGGTGGGTGCGTATTCTGTTATGGGTGAGAAAAAAAATAAAACATGAGTTTTGAGGGGTGGCGCAGTGGGTATGTAGGGTAAGGGGTGAGCTGGGGTAGGGGGTGAGGTGGTGAGGATAAGATGAGGTAGTTAATTTTTATTGGGTGGGTTGTTAATTTGTTAAGAATTTTGTTATTTTTATCTTTTTGTGGAGGGATAATCACATGGGGGTAAGGTACATGGTAAGACAGGGTAAATGGGTAAATTCAGTTGTTGGGAGGGACAAAATTATGTGTCTACAAGTTGAATAACAAACCAAAGCTCTTATTTCATTTGTACACATACGTTGATCAAAAGGCAAAAAATATAGAGGCTTAATCATTATCATTCGTTTGCACACTTCGAATAGAAGAAAAAATAAAAATCTCTTCTTCACACTTAAATGTAATATCTTGGAATTTAATCTCATGAATCATGTTTTTTTTTTTTTTATATTTTGTTTAACTTCAGTTGCTAGCGAAACTGAGATACAATGGTTTAAACTAAAGATTAACGAATAAAATAAGCCCCACCTGTCAAAATCAAAACACCGCAAGTTACAATATCACATCACAAACATTATTTTTCTAGAATTTTGTAATTTTGATTTTAAGATAATTTTAATGGACTATTATCTTCAATAGTATTATGATTACCTGCACTCCTCCAAGGGCATTGTCGGACTTGGATCAACTGTCTCTAAGCCTACCTTGAGTGCTCGCGCCCTTGGGGCTTTCTATTTATTCTATTTGATTGTGTCAAAAGGTCCAATGAATTGGGATTTCCCTATTGGTCCAGGTCATTTCGACCAAGGCTTGTCATAGATAAGAGTTGTGTACGATACATTTTAGTCAACTATCTTATACGCGAGACTTTCTTAGCAAGTAACAATAAGCTTTTTGTTGTTATCTCTGTTGATGAAGTATATTGTCTGTAGACACATAATTTTGTCCCGCCGATGATATTTTTATTTCCGATATCTCATAATTTAAGCTCACTTTTTATAATTTTTTCCCAAGTAAATAAATATCCACCTCACCTTTACTTATTTATGCATTTACTTTTGTTTGTTTTTATCTAAATAATAAGTCATAACAAACTTTGTCTTATCCTAATATCCTAACAACCCACCCAACTAAAAATTGACAACACATCCTAACCCCTACCCCTCCTAACCCTACCCCACGTAACCACCCCTCCCCCCACATTTCTTTGACACAAAGAAAAGAGCACATAGACACCCATATATAGAATTCCCTCACAGAAAACATAGGGGATCGTCACTCACACAAAGCACACACGCATATATTCATAATTCTCATTCTCACCAGGAACCTCACTCTCCATCACCATATTCACATATCACACAATAATATATACACATACAGTGCACGCATAGGGGGGGTCATCATCTTCTTCACCAAGAAATTCACAAATATACTCACAGAAACACTTCACACACAAAATCACACACATAGGGAGTTGTAGAGGTAGGAGAGAGAGTGAGATCAAGTGAGGGGAGAGAGAACAAGAGAGAAGAGGGGTTGACGGGGGTTGAATTCTCCGGCGAAACTCACCGGAAACTCATCGTCTTGGCTGCCAGATATATCGAAAGCCATGGTTTGGCTACTGTTCCGGTGAATCAAATCGGAGAATAGTACCGTCAGTTCATTTCGACCCAAATTCATGCCAAAAATAGGTCACCCTCTCTCTGTTTTCAGCTTAGATTCACTGGAAATCGAGACACACATTGAAATGAGGTATAGGTCGCATCCAGTTATTTACTTTGATGATTGTGTCGCCGGAAAAACGTCGAAACATACAGTGGTTCATCGGTTTGCTACTGTTTTGAGTCTTGGGGTCCCGTTTTGTCTTAATCTGCTTCCCACAACCAGTTTAGAGCTTTAATTTTGGCGATACCGATCTTGGGTGTTTTTTCGATTGAGGTTTTCTATTCGGGATTCTAAATTTGGGCTTCTTTAACATCATTATTCAACTGAAATTGATTATCGAAAGGTCCACTTTCTTAACTCCCTTTTTCTTTACCTTGATTTGTTGAATTGTCTTGATTATGTTGGTGCAACCATGGTTGGTGAATTTTTGTTGAAGTTGTGATGTGATGATTATATGCGTAATGTGGTTGATAAAAACGAAGCTAGCGGGGCGGGATCGAGAAATTGATAAAAAGAATGATTTTAGATTAATGTTAGTTTGTTGGTTGTTCTGTTTAGTTCAGAATAAATTTTAAGTTTGTGAACACGATTGGATCATGTTTAGGTTGAAATGGATAGGCAATATAGGTTTGGGTAGGCAAATTTTAGAACTTGTTGATTGGTTTAATGTTTGAATATGAAATATTGGTTGAATGTTTTTTTTTCTAATTTATCGTATTTAGATTAAAATGTACTATTTAGATGGGGAATGCCCCGAGGTACTTGTGTTTATCGGCCGGGGAATGCCCCGAGTATTTTGTACCAAGAGAACGTTCGTGATGAAGGCCCGAGGCGTCGGGTAGAGCATTAGTCTAGAATTAATTTAGAGTAGGATTTATTTTTACGCATTTTTTTTTGAATTTTTGGACTGTATAATTGGACTGGACACTAATATTTTGGATTGTTTTATCTTGTTTGCTTGATTGATTGTTTTGCATGTTTTGTGTGGTTTATACCCTCGTGGTGTCAAAGTTAGCCGATACGCTCTACCAAGCGATTGTGGTCGAACCACGGGATCGAGGGGTGCCTAACACCTTCCCCTCGGTCAACAGAATTCCTTAGCCGGAATCTCTGTTCGCGGATCAGTTTTAAAGAGTCAAAGCTGTTTTGAAAAAGGATATTCGAGGGTGACTTGACACACCCGATTTATGCCAAGTGGCGACTCTGAGTTTTGAATATAAAAAGTCCTTTTCGAAACAAATCTTCATTTTGTCACTTTAATAATAAAAATCCTTTCGAAGCCATAAAATCATAATCTTTTGGAGTACGTAAAAGGGGTGTGACAGCTCTGGCGACTCTGCTGGGAACTTTACAGAATTCGAGCTTATTTTGGAGTCGTATCGGTTTTGTTGGGCATTACGAGTGTATAAGCATTGTTTGTGATTTTGGTTTGTGTTTTCACTTTTGTGCGTTTTCGTGCTCTTTGTTTACAGTATTTATCCTATGTGTTACCTCTTTATATCTGGCATTATTTGCTTAACCCGAGTCAATTCTTTCCGCAACAAGTCTCTGGAGCGCACGTCGTGCGCACGAACTCTAGTTGAGTCACCTTTATTTTAGGGGGGAGCCGTTGGATGTATGGAGTAGGTGGAAAGCAAAGTAGCCACTATCGGCCATATGCTCCCCCGAATGGCCTTGTTAGTAAACCACTACGTAGGTCAGCCTTTAGTTCATTCTTATGTGCATCATATTGAGACCTAGCGGGGCCCACACGGTCCTTTGTAGGAAACTCACCTTTAAAGCATCCCTACGTGCTAAATGTTGCATCTTTGAGAGTAATGTGGTCATTTGACGGACCGATTTGGGGAAAACATGTGTTAGAAGTAAAGTGTGAAAAAAAAAGAAAGAATAAAAGTGAGTCGAAAAGAATGAATCAAAAGGAGTGTCGTAGTTTATTTTAGAGTTCTTTATGGCTTTTGTTCTTTCGATCCAAAACTCAAAAAGTTTTTTTTACGTTTTGCATTTATCTTCCCAAAGTACCGTAAGTTCAACAAAAAAAAAATGAAAAAAAGAGGGTTTTGTTTGCCTTTTCTACTTATTTGTCAAAAACAAAATACCAAAAATATTTTTTTTATATAATTAGTGGTGTCAGTCTTAGTTGAAATGTCTAGTTGAAAATCCAAAAAGTTTTCACTCGTTTGTTTTTGGTTGTCTCTTAAGTTAGGGTCAATTTATTAGTTAATCGCTAAGTGTCCAATCTGGACGAACTACGCATACCTGATTCCCGTCCCTCGGGGCGGGATACGTAGGCAACCCTCGGTGGGTCCAGTAACCTTTATTTTGGCCTTTGTCTTAGTATTAGGCTAAGTATTTTACCCCATAACCTAAAGTTGTTAGCCAAGTAGGCTGATTTTATTCAGCGTTACTGTTCAACGATTGAGAGGCATGAAGCGGTCGGTCCCATCGACGTACGTCCGCATCAAATTCCCATTGGTTGTGAACCTTTTTGCTCTTATAAAATTTTTGAGATAATTTCTTATCTGCTACTACAGGATGGATCTGTCCACAAAGTCTAGAGTCCTTATGGTTGTCAAGGTACCCAAAAAGTTGATCAAGTGGTGGGGCACGTTCAATTACTCTGAAAAGCACGAAGTGAGGAAAGTGTTAGGCAATCTTGTAACACTCATGGATCTCACGCCTCATCCGGATTTAATAGAAGCTGCGTTGACTTTCTGGGATCCAAATAATTTGGTGTTTAGGTTTGGAAGTTGTGAATTGACTCCTACCCTGACAGAAGTATCTCGTTTGTTTCGGCTGACTTACATGGGTCAGCAGATGATTTTAGCCGCAATCATACACGTAAGAAATTCCTTTGACTCTGTGGATTAAAAGATAACAAGCATCTGGGATATCTCAAACAATCTTGGATTTCCTTGGACTATTTGTTTGCTAGATTTGGGTCCTTAGAGGGTTTCGACTGCTTTTGGGATGAATTCTGTACTACCAAAAAAATCTGGGAACAACGTCGTCTTGAGGTTTTCTATCTGGCTTTGTTGGGTATCTTAGTGTTCCCGTTAGATGAGAGGTGTATCAATACTCGTCTACAATCAGTGGTGATAGCTTTATTCAAGAAAAAAGATGAGGTCACCATTGTACCAATGATCTTAACAGAAATATATAAGGCTTTAACTGAAGTAAAAGGAGGGGTACGATTTTTTGAGAGGAGTAATCTGATATTGCAGTTGTGGATGATGGAGCACTTGCATACGCCTTCTTTTATTAGAGAAGATGTGATCGACCATTTTATGAATGATCGAGTGCAAGCTATGTAAGAAAGAATGCGTTTTGACAAATTTTCTTTTCCTATTGGATTCAATCCTTGGATCGAATTTCTCAAATCAAGAACTCCGAACAACATTCTTTGGTGCTATATGTGGTTTTGTCCTAAGAAAATCTTTATTGGAACTCAAATGCAACTCTTTCTAGTTTTGATAGGACTTAACTGCACTAGGCCTTACAGTCCAAGAAGGGTGATGTGTCAGTTGGGTAGGATGCAAGAAGTCCCCCCAATAATGGATCTTCTAAAGGATGTAGAGTACTTTAAAGACCAAGCCGTGGGGGAAAGCAAATATGAGCAATTCTGGAATAACGCGATAAAGCTAGGTGTCGATACTCTCGAGGAAAATCCAGGATGCACCCAAAACTATGAAATCTGGCTACAATCTCTGCCCCGTGGCATTAGTAGACCCTTACCATCCCAACTTAGAGGGCGAATACGGGAAGCAATCATGGTAGAGGATGATGAGCAGGAAGATCCGGGGGCCAAGTTGGAGTTTTTGAGAGTTCAGTTTTCACGTTTGATCACAATTGTGGATGGGTGTCAGAGAAACCTTTGCGGGTGTACTCTCCAAGAGGCGGGGATACGGGCGAGAAATTTGTTCCCAGGTATCAAAACGTCGTTGCAGGATATGTTGCAAAGTCTGAGGGGAAAAGTAGGGACTTCACAGATGGGTTCATCTCAGTCGGGGACGTCACGCAGAGCACCAGTTTGAAAGAGCATGTCTTATATTTATGTGGTTTTGAGTCTTTTATGTTTCTGTCATTGTAGGTTGGTGTTTGTGTTAAGTCGGAGTCAAGTTGTTTTTGATATTCGGGTCTTTATTGCACGCATGTCGTTAGGGGTTTAGAATGTTGTTTTGTATTTGTTGTTTAGTTTTAAAGTGGTCCCAGATTCGTTGTATGTTTTGCTGTCTTTCATCGAAATGTTAGGATGTTACGTCTTTCTTTTATTTACTTGTTTTAGTTTCTCGTGAAAAAAAAAAACCTTCAATTGTGTGATGTTTATGCATAAGCCGCCTGAACTACGCAAGATCTGATTCATGTACAACATGATACGTAGGCAACCTACTTTTGGGTTCGATCTAATCATTTTGTTTCGTTGTTTTTCATTATTTTTCCTCTTTTAAAGAAAAAAACAAAAGCCATAAAGAATAATAAAATAAAGGTAGATAACGAGAGAAGTGGAAAGAATGGAGATGGATACGAAAAAAAATAAAATAATAATAATAATAAAAAAGAGTGTAGATAAAAATCGGGATGATGTTGAAATGACCTCGCTACCCTCAAAGGCTAGTAGAAATGAACATGAATTTAGGACAATTTTACCAACGTGATTCCCATGCTTGTTGTGTGCCCTAATCCTAACGGATGTCGTCTTTGATGAGCATGTTCTTTCAGATAACAGTGGTAGGTTGGCAGCACTCTGGCTAGTCACCCATACTTCACTAGATCCAAAGCAAAGCTCGCCATGGCTAGCAGGGAGATTAAGAATTCGCTCATTGACCCAGATCAGGATCACAGGGAAGAAAGTTCAGAACACAATGATGAGGTAGTAAGGCTCAGGCAACAATTGATAGATTTGCACCGGGCATGGGCCAGCGGAATGCTTCCTCCTCCGCTCCCTGAAGGTCTTGGGAATATCTCTAATTGCCCACTGCTCTCTCAGGCGCAATTCTCTGTTCCTACTGAGTCACCTGAGCACGCGCCAGGATTCACTCCGCGACATTATTATCCTGACAATTCTGGTGTGCCCTTGGAAGCTCCTCAATCAAGACCAGCTGCTCAGCCAGCGCTACCGATCACACCAGTATTCGTGGCTCCGCCACCACATGAAACTCCCATATATGCTGTTCGTCCCACAATGAGGCTTTCTAGGTCTGCCAGTGAGCCAGTACTGAAGGTTCCAGATAGTTAGTATTATGCCCCTGAGCCTACTTTGCAAATGAATAAACCGTATGGGTACACTCAGCCGCCTGCATTTCCATTTGATATGGAGAAACCTGTCGCAGCAGAGGAACAAGATATCATAGCCCGAAAATTGAAAAGTTTAGAACAAGCTATGAGGAATTTGTAAGGAATCGGAGATTATAAGAGTGTTTCCTATAAAGATCTTTGCATGTTCCCAGACATCAACCTTCCCCCTGGGTTTAAGATGCCTAAGTTCGAGAAGTATGCAGGACACGGTGATCCTGTGGCACACTTGAAACGCTATTGCAACCAGTTGAGGGCTGCAGGAGGAAGGGAAGAGCTGCTTATGGCTTTCTTTGGTGAGAGTCTTTCTGATCTGGCTTCAGAATGGTTTATCGATCAAGATATCGATAAGTGGAACAACTGGGACTACTTAGCTTCTGAGTTTGTGCAACATTTTTAGTCTAACATCGACCTGATTTCGAACGAAAAATCTTTGGTCAACATGAAGAAGAAAAACACTGAAGGTTTTAGGGAATACGCGATAAGATGGCGTGAACAGGAAACCAGGGTAAAGCCTCCAATGAAAGAAAGTAAGTTGGTAGAAGTTTTCATTCAGACACAGGATGAGACTTATTTTCAATATTTACTCCCGGCAATGGGAAAGTCTTTTATTGAAGTCCTCAAAATGGGGGAGATGATAGAGGACGAAATTAAGACCGGACAAATAGTAAGTTTTGCCTCATTGAAAGCCACCACACAAGCAATTCAAGGTGGATCTGGCGCATTCGAAGGTAAAAAGAAGAAAGAGGGCGTGGCGACTGTCGTAGCTGGAACCCATTCCTATCCTAAAAGACCACCTCGCCTCTATCCCCAATCCCAAGCCCAAGTCTACGCCCAAGCTCCATATATTCCTCCCCACCATTTTTACCCTCCACAAAACCCTTTATATTCCATGCCAACGCCTCCGTACCCAGTATATAGCGCGTAACCATATGCCCAAACCTCTTCTTACCCGCAGTGGCGTACGCAAGCCCCACAAAATTGCCCATTCGCTTCACCAAATTACCAAAACCCTTCCAGACCCAGTTTTCAACCTAGGCCTGAGTATAGGAAAGAGAAGGCAGTCAAAAATCAATTCACACCTCTTGGGGAGTCATATGATAGCCTGTTTGATAGGTTGAGAAAGTTGAAGGTCTTAAGCCCAATTCAAGGAAGGCTTTCAAATCCACCGCTGATGAATCTCGATTATTCTTTAAGGTGTGCGTACTGTTCTGATATGCCAGGACATGATATCGAGAAATGCTGGCATTTGAAGAGAGCTGTCCAAGATTTGATTGACACAAATCAAATGCTGGTCCAGGCCCCGGAGGGTCCAAACATTAACCAGAATCCGCTGCCAACCCATGCTGAAGCCAATATGTTAGAATTGATATATGAGGGGAAAGAGTCTTTAAGGTGTTATAAGCCTATTGTCAAGATACGGACCATTGAAGAGAAATCGGTGAATGTAGCCGAGTCTTTGAAAGCAAGGTCATTGAGCCAGGAGGGAATGAGAGAAGATAAAGCCCAGGAAAGCACAAAGAAACCCCTGATCACAGTATAAGGCGCCAGAAGGTATGTTGATTTAAGTCAGGATAAACCTAAGTTGACAGTGGTAGGAGCTCTGAGTCAGCCCATCTTGACGGTGAAAGGAGCACTGGCAGCGCCTATTATCCTCAAACCGGTGACCCAACCTCCGATAGTTGATACGAAAAAGGTTCCCTGGAATTATGGGCGGACTGTGATGACCTATCACGGGAAATAAGTAGTGGAAGATATAGATGAGGTAGGATGTGTGACTAGGTCAGGAAGATGCTTCGTACCTGAAGGTTTAAGAAAGTCCAAGCCAATGGTGAGTGGACCGTCATCTATCAAAAAGCCTATCACCGAAGAAGAAGCTGAAGAATTTTTGAAAAAAATGAAATTGCCAGAGTATTCAATAATAGACCAGTTGAAGAAAACCCCTGCTCAAATTTCCCTCTTATCTTTGTTTTTGCACTCCAAGGAGCATCGTGATATTTTACTGAAGGTATTAAATGAAGCATATGTTCCTAGGGAGATTACAGTAAATCATCTTGAGAAAATGGTTGGAAAAATCTTTGAGGTGAATCGGATCAGCTTTTCTGATAATGAATTGCCCGTTGAAGGTATAGGGCATAACCGGGGACTTTACATTACAGTGAAATGCGAAGAGTTCTACGTCACTCATGTTATGATTGACGGAGGTTCAGGTGCAAATATCTGCCCTATTTCTACTTTGCAAAAGTTGAATATCGGTGCTGAAAGGATCAGGCCCAACAATGTATGTGATAGGGCTTTCGATGGTGCAAAATCAAACTCCATTGGCGAAATAGAACTAATGTTGACCATAGGGTCTGTTGAATTTGCTACAGAGTTTCAAGTACTGAATATAGACTCCTCTTACAATCTGTTGTTGGGAAGGCCATGGATCCATAAGGCCAAGATGGTTGCATCTACACTGCACCAAATGATTAAGTTTGAGCATGACAGGCAAGAGGTGGTTATTCACGGTGAAGGAGATTTGTCCGCCGGTGAAGATTCTCCCTTGTCTCTTATTGAAGGAAATAACGTAGAGGAGACATTCTTCTATCAAATGTTTAATACAGTGCCAGTGAATCGTATCCTTGAATGGCAGGTTATACCGAGACCGCAATTGTCTTCCGCTTCTATCATGATGGTGAGTGAACTTTGGAAATACGGATTTGAGCCAGGAAAGGGTTTGGGAGCGTCTCTGCATGGTATAGTTTGTCCCATATGTCCAAGTGAGAATGTGGGCACGTTTGGTCTGGGATTTGAGCCTACGACTGAAGATTTGAAGAAAGCCAAGGGAAGGAAAAAGGAAACATGGTCACTCCCTCGCCCAATGCCACTACTCAGTGAATCATTTGTTAAGAGCGGTGTCACGAAGCATGTGGAATTTGAAGTTGAATTGGTTGATGACTTCCAGAACCTTTTTATTGAAGTTGATATGGTCGAAGCAGCAGAAGGTACCAGTATGGCAGACGTGCAACTCATAGGTCCAGCTGTCCAGTTCAATAATTGGGAAGTCACTCCTCTCCCCGTCAGGAGGGAGTTTTGGTAGTTTATTTTGTTTTTCTTTCTGTTTATCCGAGCTATTTCAGGGTTGTAATTCGGATTTTTAGTTTGTTTATGTTATGTTGGCATCTATGTTTAAACCCTCCTATCTTTTTATTTAATGAAATGCAATGTCACTTTTGTTTCGTGTCTAATATATTTTGTTTTTCTTTTCTTGCACAGTTCTCTTTATGCTGATTCTAATGACATGACATGCATGCGGAATTTTCAGCCTGACCTTAAAATCCAAACTAATCAAGATGTAATGAAGCAGGATGGAGAATATGATGAAGAAGAAACACTAAAAGAAATAAGCAAAGAGTTGGAACAGTTTGAAGACAAACCGAATCCTAATTTGAATGAGACTGAGCCAATAAATCTAGGGGATCAAGAAGATGTTAGGGAAACTAAAATCAGTGTACATGCTTTTCCATAGCTAAAATATAGAATGATTCAAGCATTAATTGATCATAAGGATGTTTTTTCATGGTCTTATGATGATATGCCTGGTTTAAGCACTGAATTAGTGGCTCACAAATTGCCAACTGATCCCGCGTTCCCTCCTGTCAAACAGAAGTTAAGGAAGTTTAAAACTAATGTAAGTATTAAAATCAAAGAGGAAATCATGAAACAACTTGAAGCCAAAGTAATTCGAGTGTCTCGTTATCCCATGTGGTTATCCAATGTTGTTCCCGTACCAAAGAAAGATGGCAAAATTCGAGTGTGTATTGATTACCGTGATTCGAACAGAGCCAGTTCGAAAGACGATTTTCCACTCCCCAACATCCATATTTTGTTAGACAACTGTGCTAAACACGAGGTTGCCTCTTTTGTGAATTGCTATGCTGGATATCACCAGATCATTATGGATGATAAAGACGCGGAGAAGACATCTTTTATCACACCATGGGGAACTTATTAATATCGAGTGATGACGTTCGGTTTGAAGAATGCTGGAACAACATACATGAGAGCCATGACCACTATGTTTCATGATATGATGCATAAGGAGATTGAGGTCTACGTGGATGATGTGATTATTAAGTCAAAAAGTCAGGCCGACCATGTTAAAGATTTAAGAAAGTTCTTTGAAAGGCTTCGCAGGTATAATCTCAAACTCAATCCGGCAAAATGTGTATTTGGAGTTCCATCTGAAAAGCTGTTGGGGTTTATAGTCAGCCGTCGGGGAATTGAATTGGATCCCTCGAAAATCAAAGTCATTCAGGATTTTCCCCCGCCCAAGAATAGAACGGAGGTGATAAGTTTGCTTGGTAGACTGAACTACATTAGCAGGTTTATAGCTCAACTCACAACCACTTGTGAGCCTATATTCAAGTTGCTGAAAAAGAGTGCTGCGGTAAAATGGACTGAAGAATGTCAGGAAGCGTTCGATCGAATCAAAAGATATTTGTCAAATCCGCCCATGCTGGTACCCCCGGAGCCTGGTAGGCCTTTGATATTATATTTATCAGTCATGGATAATTCTTTCGGTTGTGTCCTGGGTCAAATAATGTCACAGGAAAAAAAGAGCAGGCTATTTATTATCTTAGCAAGAAGTTCACCACATATGAAGCCAAGTATACTCTTCTTGAAAGGACGTGTTCTTCCTTAACTTGGGTAGCACAGAAGTTGAAGCATTATCTCTCATCCTATACTACTTATCTCATCTCCCGCATGGATCCTTTGAAGTATATCTTTCAGAAGCCTATGCCGACAGGTCGATTGGCGAAGTGGCAAATATTGCTTACCGAGTTCGACATTATATATGTGACTCAAACCGCCATGAAAGCCCAAGCCTTGGCAGATCATCTTGCTGAGAATCCCATCGATGAAGAGTACGAGCTATTAAAGACATATTTTCCTGACGAAGAAGTGTCGTATGTCGATGAAGTCATTTTAGATGCTGATCCAGGTTGGAAGTTGTTCTTCGATGGAGCTGTCAATATGAAAGGAGTCGGAATAGGTGCGGTTCTTATCTCTAAATCAGGACAATATTTCCCGGTAACAGCACAACTTCGATTCTACTGTACTAACAATATGGCAGAGTATGAAGCCTGTATTCTTGGTTTGAGGTTAGCTGTTGATATGGGAGTCCAAGAATTATTGGTGTTGGGAGATTCGGATTTGCTCGTCCATCAAATTCAAGGCGATTGGGAGACGCGAGATTTGAAGCTCATCCCGTATCGACAATGCTTGCAGGAGCTATGTCAACGTTTTTTGTTAGTAAAATTTAGGCATATTCCAAGGATTCATAATGAAAATTCTGATGCTTTAGCCACTCTGTCTTCAATGCTCCAACATCCTGATAAATCCTACATCGATCCAGTGCATATACAGAGTCGTGATCAGCATGCTTACTGTAATGCGGTTGAAGAAGAGCTCGATGGAGAACTCTGGTTCTTGGATATCAAGCGGTACATTCAGTCAGGAGAATACCTAGCATATGCCACCAACGATCAAAAGAGGACTATTAGGCGTTTGGCTAATGGATTTTTCTTAAGTGGGGGAATCTTATATAAGAGAACCCCAAATCTGGGACTTTTGAGGTGTGTAGATGCAAGAGAAGCCTCGACAGTCATGGTTGAAATACACTATGGAGTATGCGGGTCGCATATGAACGGTCATATCTTGTCAAATAAGATTCTTCGAACAGGTTATTACTGGCTTACTATGGAGAGGGATTCTATTCAATTTGTTCGAAAGTGTCATCAATGTCAGGTGCACGGCGATCTGATACGTTCTCCTCCTGTTGAGTTGCATGTAATGGCCTCTCCATGGCCGTTCGTGGCTTGGGGAATGGATGTGATTGGACCGATTGAGCCGAAGGCATCAAATGGACATAGATTCATTTTGGTAGCCATTGACTACTTTACAAAGTGGGTAGAAGCAGTAACTTTCAAGTCGGTGACAAAGAAGGCTGTGGTAGACTTTGTTCATGCCAATATCATTTGTAGATTTGGAATTCCAAAGATGATCATTACAGATAATGCTGCCAATCTCAATAGTCATTTGATGCAAGAAGTATGTCAACAGTTTAAGATCGCACATCGAAATTCTACTCCATATCGCCCAAAGGCCAATGGTGCTGTAGAAACCGCCAATAAAAATATAAAAAAAATACTGCAAAAAATTGTACAAGGTTCTAGACAGTGGCATGAAAAGTTTCCGTTTACATTGCTAGGTTATCGCACCACTGTTCGCACTTCAACAGGGGCAACTCCATATTTATTGGTGTATGGGACAGAAGCAGTCATCCCTGCAGAAGTTGAAATTCCCTCTCTTCGAGTCATTGTAGAAGCAGAGATTGATGAATGGGTAAAAACCCGACTGGAACATTTGAGTTTGATCGAGGAAAAAAGGCTAACGTCCGTGTGTCATGGCCAGTTGTATCAGAGGAGGATGGCTCGAGCGTATAACAAAAAGGTCCGTCCTAGGAATTTTGAAGTTGGTCAGTTGGTATTGAGACGTATCCTTCCTCACCAGGTTGAAGCGAAAGGCAAGTTCTCCCCTAACTGGCAAGGTCCCTTCGTTGTGAAGAAAGTGTTGCCCAATGGAGCCTTATATTAGACAGATATTGAAGGCAAAATGACAGAAATGGCTATCAATGCTGATGCGGTCAAAAGATATTATGTATGATATTTGATCCTTTGTTGATTTTATTGCATGTTTAGTACTTGCATTTTTTTTTAAGATTGATAAGGCATTTTATTCTTCTATCCAAACATTGTGTCATTCTTTGTTTACCCGTTTGAGCTTCATTTTATTTTTCTTTCATATCCCTCTTTTGGAATCAAAATAGAGTCAAAGATAAAAGTCAAGAAAATAAGAATAAAAGAAACAGTTCGGAAATAAAAGAAAAAAATCAAATCAAAACAAAGAACAAGCTGATGGAACTACGTCCGACCTGATTCTCCTCTATCGGGAGTGAGATACGTAGGCTGCCCTATTTCGGGCTCGGTCCAACCAAATAAAGATTTAAGATTCACCCAGTCAACAAAATTGGGGCATGAGTTAATGTGTTGTTTGAGTCGATTCCAGAAGTTATAAGTCCCACCCCCACTTCATGTGTCGTTCGAACCCCTTGCCATTTTTTTCTAACCTTATCCAAAAGCCAAGTTACAACCAAAGAAAGTCCTTCAGATCAATTTTTGATAATGTTAAGGCTAAGCATGCAATGGATATGATGATGCATTGTGAGGTACCACGTGTCTCCCTCAACATAAGAAATCAGGAAAGAAATACAAAATGAGAGAGTCTTATTGGTGAAAACCCCATGGGCATCATAAGACGATGGTGAGTTGAGAGAAATACAAAAATGAGAGAGTCTTATTGGTGAAAACCCTTGCAGGCAACATAAGGCGATGGTGAGTGGAGAGAAATAAAAATGAGAGAGTCTTATTGGTGAAAACCCTCACGGGCACCGTAAGGCTATGGAGAGTTCAAGAGAAAAGTGAAAAGTGAAAAGAAAAAGATTTGTTGGTGAAAGTCTTTTAAGATGTCGTCAATAGAATATGATGAATGCGTGCAATGGATTTGAAGAAACGGCTCAACGGCAAAGGCACGAACACAACAACAAATGAGGAGTTTGGATAAGAAGATCAGGCAGCTGAATCCAAAATGCATGTCATCCTCATTGGAGTTGGTTGTCGTATTCAAATAAGTTTTCTTTATGGGACATTTCCCTTTTCTTTCATTTACATATTCATGTTTTTTGTCTTTTTATGTCGTTTATCAAAATAAAGTCACAATCATTTCGTTACATTTTAAGTCAAGTCTGTGTCAAAACAAGCGAGAAAGGATTTCAAAATTTACTACTAGTCTTTCCAATTATACGAGGAAAAGCCAAGGAACAACACAAGAAAGAAATATGATCATAATTCAACACGAAACAAAGGAAGTCTGTCAACCGACAAACTGTTGGATTCGTGGAAACATTCAGGTTTGGGAAAAGGGTGCACCTCAGAGGCATGGTAAAATGGAAGCCCATTGTTCGAGTCGGAACTCACTTCCCTCAATATGGATCCGGGTCAATGATGCGGCAAGACACGACAAGTGTTAGCGATTTGGGAACAAAGATGAAAGGAACGAGTGAAGGGCAGATACCTGAGAAGCCAAGAGCTGCAAGCCACCACTAAGTTTTTAACTGACAAACTTTCTTTGTTGAAATAGGGGCAAATTCGCTTCACTTAATTCAGCTACCATTGGAAATGCACATCTGTGGGATTTTACTTTCTGTTCAGGACCTTCCTGAAAAATGAGATTTTACTTTATGTCCAGGACCCTCCTGAAAAATGGGATTTTATTTTCTGTTCAGGACCCTCCTGAAAAATGGGAGTTTACTTTATGTTCAGGACCCTCCTGAAAAATGGGATTTTATTTTCTGTTCAGGACCTTCCTGAAAAATGGGATTTTACTTTATGTTCAGGACCCTCCTGAAAAAATGGGATTTTACTTTCAGTTCAGGACCCTCCTGAAAAATGAGAATTTACTTTATGTTCAGGACCCTCTTGAAAAATGGGACCACGCTTTTAAATGAAATACTACTTTACTATAATTTTTGTTTGGGATAATTTTCGTTCTAGTTTTAATTTTGGGCTTCAGGAGCCCGCATGAAGAACAGGGTTATGAAATAGCAAGTCAGGAGCCCTCCTGGAGAACAGAGTGAAGAAATGAAAATTCAAGCAACAAAGTGATGAAATAGCAAGTCAGGAGCCCGCCTGGAGAATAGGGTGAAGAAAAGAAAAGTTAAGCAACAAAGCGAAGTAATTGAAAGCCAAGCAACAAGTTGAAAGAAATTGCAAGTCAGGAGCCCGCCTGAAGAATAGGGTGATAAAAGTCGAGTCAAGAGCCAACAAAAGCTGTATAGATAGGATTTTGTAATTTCATTTATGTTTTAACTTGTAATTTTTATTTTTGATGTAATGACAGAGCCGCGGACCGGAACCTCGATGGAACCTCACTCGACTCTCCAACTCGGTATAGTCCACTTCTCTTCCAACCCTTTGAGATACATGTGACTTCCTCATGACTTGGGTAGATAGGGTGTCCAACAGGATTTGATTGTCCTTCTTTCTTTTACTCCTCTCTTTGAATAATGATCAGGACAAAATTCGGTCTCGTTGTTTACTTCTTTGTCTGAAAACACTGCGTGTTTACATTCAAAGGGGGCATGATGTAGACACATAATTTTGTCCTGCCGATGATATTTTTATTTCCGATGTCTCATAATTTAAGCTCACTTTTTATAATTTTTTCCCAAGTAAATAAATATCCACCTCACCTTTACTTATTTATGCATTTACTTTTGTTTGTTTTTATCCAAATAACAAGTCATAACAAACTTTGTCTTATCCTAATATCCTAACAACCCACCCAACTAAAAATTGACAACACATCCTAACCCCTACCCCTCCTACCCCTACCCCACGTAACTACCCCTCCCCCACATTTCTTTGACACAAAGAAAAGAGCACATAGACACCCATATATAGAATTCCCTCACAGAAAACATATGGGATCGTCACTCACACAGAGCACACACGCATATATTTATAATTCTCATTCTCACCAGGAACCTCACTCTCCATCACCATATTCACATATCACACAACAATATATACACACACAGTGCACACATAGGGGGGGTCATCATCTTCTTCACCAAGAAATTCACAAATATACTCACAGAAACACTCCACACACAAAATCACACACATAAAGAGTTGTAGAGGTAGAAGAGAGAGTGAGATCAAGTGAGGGGAGAGAGAACAAGAGAGAAGAGGGGTTGACGGGGGTTGAATTCTCCGGCGAAACTCACCGGAAACTCGTCGTCTTGGCTGCCAGATATATCGAAAACCATGGTTTGGCTACTGTTCCGGTGAATCAAATCGGAGAATAGTACCGTCAGTTCATTTCGACCCAAATTCGTGCCAAAAATAGGTCACCCTCTCTCTGTTTTCAGCTTAGATTCACTGGAAATCGAGACACGCATTGAAATGAGGTAGAGGTCGCATCCAATTATTTACTCCGATGACTGTGTCACCGGAAAAATGTCGAAACATATAGTGGTTCATCGGTTTGCTACTGTTTTGAGTCTTGGGGTCCCGTTTTTTCTTAATCTGCTTCCCGCAACCAGTTTGGAGCTTCAATTTTGGCGATACCGAGCTTGGGAGTTTTTCCGATTGAGGTCTTCTATTCGGGATTCTAAATTCGGACTTCTTTAACATCATTATTCAACTGAAATTGATTATCGAAAGGTCCACTTTCTTAACTCCCTTTTTCTTTACCTTGATTTGTTGAATTGTCTTGATTATGTTGGTGCAACCATGGTTGGTGAATTTTTGTTGAAGTTGTGATGTGATGATTATATGCGTAATGTGGTTGATAAAAACGAAGCTAGCGAGGCGGGATCGAGGAATTGATAAAAAGAATGATTTTAGATTAATGTTAGTTTGTTGGTTGTTCTGTTTAGTTCGGAATAAATTTTAAGTTTGTGAACACGATTGGATCATGTTTAAGTTGAAATGGATAGGCAATATAGGTTTGGGTAGACAAATTTTAGAACTTGTTGATTGGTTGAATGTTTGAATATGAAATATTGCTTGAATGTTTTTTTTCTAATTTATCGTATTTGGATTAAAATGTACTATTCAGCCGGGGAATGCCCCGAGGTACTTGTGTTTATCGGCCGGGGAATGCCCCGAGTATTTTGTACCAAGAGGACGTTCGTGATGAAGGCCCGAGGCGTCGGGTAGAGCATTAGTCTAGAATTAATTTAGAGTAGGATTTATTTTTACGCATTTTTTTTTTAATTTTTGGACTGTATAATTGGACTGGACACTAAAATTTTGGATTGTTTTATCTTGTTTGCTTGATTGATTGTTTTGCATGTTTTGTGTGGTTTATACCCTAGTGGTGTCAAAGTTAGCCGATACGCTCTACCAAGCGATTGTGGTCGAACCACGGGATCGAGGGGTGCCTAAAACCTTCCCCTCGGTCAACAAAATTCCTTAGCCAGAATCTCTGTTCGCGGATCAGTTTTAAAGAGTCAAATCTGTTTTGAAAAAGAATATTCAAGGGTGACTTGGCACACCCGATTTATGCCAAGTGACGACTCTGAGTTTTGAATATAAAAAGTCCTTTTCAAAACAAATCTTCATTTTGTCACTTTAATAATAAAAATCCTTTCGAAGCCATAAAATCATAATCTTTTGAAGTACGTAAAAGGGGTGTGACATTGTCGAACCAGCAGCACCCTGATTACATCCTCCCCTCTCCAAGTTGAACATCATTAGAAAAATGCAGATTATTAAATTACTTCTAACCAAAACAAATGTGGCTTCACTATCATAGTGATGAGGCATCATAAAATACTGAAACTCATATTCAATGATCGCAACACAAAAATTTTCTATTCCCTACAAGTTTTAATCTTTGAGTGAATTTATCAAGGACGCGAAAGTCAACATGACTGGTTCTGAATTCAAACCAAAATATTTGAGATTCAAATAAGTAGGTTTTATTTTCTTCTCTTTTTTTGTGGGTTGGAATCTTTTTCTCCAGTTCCCTGATCGCAGTGTTGTTGTTCTATTTCTTTTGGGTACTCTTGTTGACAATGTTATTAGCACTACCTTTGTTGTTGGCTCACTTTCTGTCACTGACACCTCTGTTGGAACTCTCTGAATCTCTTCTCGGGATCATGTTTGCCACGTCCTTGATTTTCATCTCTAATTTGGCTAGGGATTTGTGAATTGTTTTGGGCTCTTACTTCTTTCAACCAAATCATTAAACTCAGTATCAACATTGTCAATTACCCTGATTTTTAAGACCCTTGATTTGCCCTCGCCCTCTTGGCAGCGTTCAACAAGAGAATTTAGTATATCGAGGAGAAAAAGTGAACCAACTATGAAGATCAGTGCGAGTACAACTGTCCTCCTAGACTCAAACGCCCCCACCCATCTGCCTTCTGTTTTTGCAAAAAAATAATTGATCAGATTTGCTGCAAAGATCTCAATTGTTATGGAGATTTGAAACACTGTGTTCAACATGCCATGTGCCTATAGGGTGCCATTTTAGATAGATACATTGGCATAGGCTACAAAGAAATATTTATTAAACTGTCAGTATATATATCATAAATAAGAAATAATAAATTTGTCTAGTTAGCACCCAATGAATGAGTCTAGTCAGCCTACTCAACTACTTAAACTAAAAATTGTTGTCAGATGTATAATATATGTATACTTCATGTATAATATGTATATAACTATGTATAATCTATGTATATCCGCTGGCAAAGATAAATAATGAATTGTGTAAAGATCCCAAAATAAGTACCTAATTGGCAAAGTCAATACCAAACCAAGAATGAGCGCAACAATATTTTTGGCACATCCTTTGAGAATAGCACCAATGAAGAAACGAGTTCGTCCACAAAGCAAGACTTTTTTCTTTCCATAAGTCTAGTTACACTTGAAGCAGCCCATGAAGCAACAAGCGCAACCAAATATAGAGATAATGTAAACAATGTCAATATTGGGCTGTTGAATTTGCAATACTGATTTGTTGACAGTATGTGCAGTACTGTTTTTACATACACAACAACAACAACATACTCAGTATATTCCCACCAAGTGGGGTCTGGAGAGGGTAAGTGTACGCAGTCCATACCACTACCTCAGATGTAAGATAGAGAGGCTGTTTTCGATAGACTCACGACTCAAATTAAAATAATGTAGACAAGAAATAGTAAAAGGACAAGATACAATAAAAATAACACATCTAATAATACCACATACAAGATACACCAAGTAATACAATAAATGATACAACATGGTAAGAAAAAAGGAACAGAGAACCAACCTGAATAACATCCATGTCAATTTTATCATCAAATGTGGAGCAACACTAGATTACTCAGAGGTTTTAGTAAGGCCTAGGTCGATCTGTTTGCGTTCTTTGGTTGAGGCTGGATTTTTCAAAAGATAAAAGAGTATTGAACAACAAAATAGAGAGTTTAAAGACCTCACCTAAATATATTCATGGAAAAAACCTTAGTATTTTTTGTTTCTTCATTCTAAAGGCAACATGCTTGTTTCGTTCAATTTTTCAATAAATAAAATATTCAACAGACAGAAAATAGCATATACATAAAAATATTAGATCTTCAAATATATCAAAAAGAATAACATATACATAAAAACGATAGATCTTCACACATTAAAAAGAATAAATACACACTACGAAGCAAAATAATTCACATTAAATAAACAAAAAAAAAATGTAAGAGTAAGAAGTAAAGTCATAAAACGACTCAAAAACCTGTAATATGGTTAGTTACAAATCATTTTGCTTGCTCTCATACAAACATTTGTCCTTGGGCTTAAAGTAGGATTGTACCTAAGTTTGTTAAATATTAGAGTAATAAAAACAATAATTAATGATATTTAGAATTTCTAAACTAATGAAAAAAGTATTAGTTGTCATTAATACTTTTAAATATTAGGAAAAAAAATAGTGAAGAGACAATTTTGTCTAAAATAAAGACTCTTAATGAAGGACAAAAAGTTCAAACAACATTTCTAAGGCCCTTCACACTTTTAATATATTATAGATTATAGATATAGATACTTAAAACATTCTTGTAACACTTCTATAATAAAACTAGTGGAAACAACTTGTATCAGCATGGAATCAATATTGTAAAAATTAAAGTTACAAATATATTTTTGTTAAAATAATAATTAGAATAAATATAGAAAAATATACGATGTCTATTTGTTGAACAAATATATACATTATCTATTGATATTTTAAATAAATTCTAAACTTTTGATCATCTAGGAATATAATAAGTATTGTAAAAAGATGTTTTTCAATATAATTCATTAAAGGAATGTTAGTGAACTTTTAAAAATCAAAGGAACACAAATTATTAAGTTTCTTTAAATAAAATCATAGATTCGGTAGATTTTTAGTTTTAGAAAATAAAGCGAGAAAATATCGAACTAATCAAATAAACTATAAGAGTAAAATATATTTTATATATTAAGTTAAAAAAATGAAACATTAAAATTTTTGTTGCAGATTAGAGGTGATTTAAATGACTACAAACCAACATATAGTTAATGCTTAAAGTTTCAATTACAAAAAATATTGACTCGTAAGAATAGAATGTTTAAGGTGATTAAAATAACTACAAGCAAACAGGTAATTAATACTCAAAGTTTTAATTATAAAACCTATTAACTTATAGGAGTAATATGCTTAATCAAATACTATACAACTTTATTTGAGAAAACTTTATACTAAGTTAAAAAGTGAACATATGTTTCAAATTTAAATATTCTCACCATTTTTATATTTATATAATTACTAGATATCGAGGAGTTCGTGCTAGCACGGGCTTAATAACTAATACTTTCTTGTCTCAATTTATGTGACACATATATAATTTAGATAGTCAATCATATTTTTTAAGACGAAATAGGGCCAAAGATATCCCTAAACTATTCAAAATGAATCAAAAATATCCTCCATTAGTTTTTTTATTCAACCCCCCTCTCTCTAACTGAATGACACCAAATACGCCACGTGAATAAAAAATACCTCTTGGACAGTCCATATCAACATCCACATGAAAAATTCCTCATTCAATACTACATCATACCCATTTTTTTTTGTCTCTATTGAGAGTAATCTTGTCTCTCAAACCTGATTCCTTGTATCTTTGATATATTTTTCTATTATAGGGGAAAAATTTAGTAAAATGAGGAACCACAACATCTAACAATATCAATAGAAAGTGATATCTACAACAATTTTGTTAATGTAGTAAAACGAACATGCATAGTTTTTCCTCTTAGCACATTTAGTGACTCAGAAAGTGAAAAATATGAAGGCTTGAATATTGAGGGGTATGATTATGATAAACAAATAATTGCTAGTTGATTGATTGCCAGTTATATTATATAGTTAAAAGAAAGTTGCTGATGTGGCAAGTTTGTCAGAAACAATTAGTAGATATTTCGGTATCTTGATCATAGGTGGTTAGTGAAATTTAACCATAATTAGTAGATATAGAAATTAGTATATAAACAATACTTTATCATAGCTGTAAACACAATGTAAATACACAAAGTCATTCTCAGTCTTACTTTTTCACAAATACACTGATTTCTCTTTTCTATGAATTAGCTAATCAGTGAACTATCATGAAGTTCTACCTTACAAATTAACATGGTATCAGAACGAATCGTCTGATTTAGAGAGTTTTTTTCTCTCTGATCAGATAATTTTTTTTATGGAATATCGTTGGATATTTGAGTGAGATCAATGGCGTCGAATATGGACCATAATCATCCTTGTATTTGATAACATCTGATATATGTGAAGCTATACATATTAAAATTCAGCTCACAGGAATGGAAAACTATTCCTTTTGTAGTCGTGCCATGCAACTGAACCCTTGACGAAGAACAAGTTAGGTTTCATTAGTGAAAGTATTAAGCGAGATGATTTTATCGATCAATCAGAGAAATTGCATTGGGATCACTGCAATGCAATGACTCTCTCATGATTGATAAGTAATGTAAGTAAAGACCTAATTAGTGCCATTTTATTTCGTTCAAATACAACTTTAGTGTAAGAGAATTTAAAGGAACGATTCGATAAAGTAAATATGCCAAGAATTTTTCATCTTCACAAAGCTATAGTTACACTTTTTCAAAGAGTTTTCCTTGTTTTCGTGTATTATTTAAAATTAAAAGATATTAGGAATGAATATAATTTTATAGTGCCACCTATTGCGTATGACTTTGAAAAATTAAAGGAAAATGGTGATAGTATGAGTAGATAGAGATTGTTGTAGTTTCTCATGGATTTAAATGATAGTTACGGGAAAGCAAATAGCCAAATCCTCATAATGAATCCTTCTCCCAATGTAAATAAGTTCTATGCATTGATCATTCAAGAAGAGACTCATCGGGTATTGAGTGGAAGACAGTATGCCATTGGTGAAATGAGTGATCCTATTGCTCTATTCACAAATAAACCTAGCAGAAGTGGTTTTAGGTCTTAAGAATTTAGAGGACAAAGACCTGGTGGATGTGGACGTCAATCTTATAAGGGACAAAAAAGAGGCTTTCTGTATTGTGATCACTGTGATATGAAGGGTCACAATAGAGAAAGTTATAACAAACTAAAGTATTGTACACACTGTCACTTGCAAGGCCACACACAAGAGATATATTACCAATTGATAGAATATCATGCAGACTATAAAGGAATGAAGAAGGTTAATGCTTTTGAAACACCTTTATTGGACCAAAAATGCAGTACTTTGGCTCTTTGCTTAAGGGTGAAGATGATCAACAAAGTTCCAATTCTCAAATATAGTATGCAGGTAATTGAAATGAACAATATGTCCCTTTTATGCCACATGCAGGAAATAGAAATGACTATCATCAAGGAAGAATTAATGATTTGTAGAAATCCGTGTTTATCAATGGAGCAATTCTACTGTTCACACCAACTCAGTACAACTAGATTCTTCACATGCTACACAAGCCTATGAAAAGTGATTCAAGTACAAATATGGCAAGTATTTTTGCTGAAACTTCTTGTTATCATAATATGGTCAAATATCTAGACTGGATGGTAGATTGTGATGCCACGAATCATATGGTTAGTCATGAACAATTCTTATATCATAGATTGTTAGTTACCAATTCAGAGAGGGTACAACTTCCTACTGGTGATTCAACTGTTATCAGGAAAATAGAAAAATTGCTTTTTCCATAAGGTGATGTAGTTGACAATGTGCCGTGTGTGTCAACTTTTAAATTTAAGTCATTTTTAGTATTAAAACTGACTAAGAATTGCAATGTTGTATTTTTATTTTCTGATTTTGTAATTCTTTAGGATCTCTTCAATGGGAGAGTGACGGAAATTGGTAGAGAAGCAAAATGATTATATATTTTGAAGTCAAACTAGCTACTAGAATCTAAGCAGAAGTCACTTGAAGTTGTGGCTATTTGTGGTGATACAAATATATGACATAAGAGATTAGAAAATATCCCTATGAGTGTTCATAGAAGAATAAACTTGTTCAAGAATAAAATCTATTTTACTTTACCAAATTATGGTGTATGTCATTTAGCAAAACAAGTCAGGTTACCATTTCCTGTTAGTCATGCTAGAAGTTCTAAATGTTTTGATTTGTATGGGGACCATACAAAGCTGCTACACATAATAAAATGTAATTTTTCCTTACAATAGTTAATGATTATTCTAGGTAGACATGGATATTTTTGATGCAACTTAAATATGATGTTTCTACTATCTTAAAATATTTTATTGTGATGATTAATACTCAATTTGATTAGAAAATTAAAGCATTCAGGTCAGATAATGATGGTGGGTTTTTCAACACACAATGTTATGAGTTGTTTAAGGATCATGAAATTATTCACCAAAGTTTTTATCCACACACACTTTAGCAGAATGGTGTAGTTGAAAAAAGACACAGACATATTTTGAAAACAACTAGACCAATAAGGTTTCAAGGTCCTCTACCAATCAGATTTTAAGGTGAGTGTATTCTTTATGTTGTTCATATTATCAATAGAATTCCTTCCACAGTATTACACAACAAATCACCTTTTGAGATGGTGTTTATGAGATCACCTGACCTATTTTACATGAGAGTGATTGTATGCTTGTGTCATGCTATCAATCTAGACAAATCAGATAAATTTGGACCAAGAGCTATCAGATTAGTTTTAAAAGGATATGGTGATACATAAAAGGGTTATAGACTTTAAGATTTTGAGCATCATAGCTTTTTTATTAGCATGGATGTGATGTTTGATGAAACAACATTTCCTTTTAAGACTTGTTCAGATGTTATGAGTAAGAATCCATCATGGGATACTGCTTAATGTTTGGAATTATCCGCACTATCTACTGATTTATATTCAGTTTATAATAACACTGCAATAACTATTCCACCACCAACAAAAGAAGTTTCAGTCTCTCCTATAGTACATGATCATTCCTCTTTATCTGGTCATGAGATACACACTACACTAATGCTTAATATACATAAATCACCATGTCCTATTGAAAAAAGAACATCTAACAAGATAAGTAGACTATCTAATTTGGCAAAAGAATTTTGTTACTGGAACAAAGTGCAAGTCTGATTAGTGCCTGTATTCAATCATAAATAATGTTGATTATAGTAGTATTTCTCATCTATATCAATGTTACATTGCAAATGTATTAGTAGATACTAAGCCATAATCATATTGGTAGTCCATTACTGATAGTAGATGGATTCATGCCATGAAAGAAGAAATTCCGGCCCTTGAAAACAACAAGACTTGGGAGATTAATTCACTACCACTCAATAAGAAAGTAATTAGATGTAAATGGGTCTATAAGATAAACTACAAGTCTAGTGGAGAAGTACAGAGATTTTTAAGGCAAGGTTGACAGCCAAAGGTTACAGTCAAATAGAGAAATTGGATTATTAAGAAACTTGCTTTCCTATTGTTACAATGGTTTTTGTTAGAAGCATTTTGGCTATGGTTGCATCTAGGAGATGAGATGTTCAGTATGTGTATTTTCTTTCTTACAAGGAGATTTAGTTGAAAAAATTTATATGACGCTACCACAAGGGTTCCATTATGATAAAAAAAGGTAATAATAAGGTGTGCAGGCTGCTTAAGTCTTTGTATGGGCTTAAACAAGCCTCAAGACAATGGAATGTAAAGATCATTAATGCATGGTAGCAATAGGGTCCACACAAAGTCATCTTGATTATTCATTACTAACCAAAAAGTTTGCAGATGGTATTATAGTCATTCTGATCTATGTGGATGATTTGTTAGTGACTGGTAGTAGCATAGAACTTACTGAAGATGCTAAACAAGTACTTAAAGATAATTTCAAGATTAAAGATCTTGGTGACTTCAGCTATTTTTTAGGCATTGAATTTTTTAGAAGCTCAATAGGTATACTAATGCATCAGAGAAAATTTGCATCAAAACTTATCTCTGATTTGGGATTAGGAGGATCCAAACCAATTATGTAATATACCATACATTTTAAAATATGTATGACCAACTTAGAATTGATGAAAATATTTAAACTCAAAATAGTAAGGTGGTATTTGAGCTTAAAGTTAAAGTTAAGTGTTAAGTTAAAGTATAGGGATTAAGATTTTAGAAAAGTAAGATAAAATAAGTGATGTACTTGCTTGATGTAATTAAGCTAGTTTGTGACAAGTACATGCATTACCTATTTTGAATATATGATAAAATAGAGGCATAAATTAATAGACTCATTTGAGGCCCAAATTAAGTGAAATAAAAAGGAAAGGATGACCAACCCAATACCTAATCTATTTAAGGCCTAAATGACCAGTCCAATACCTAATCTATTTAATCCCCAAATAACCATCCTAATACCTAATCTATTTAAGTCCCAATATGATGTGATCCAATTTTAAATAAATTAAGTTAGCTAAAAAGGAGGCTAAGTTAGCAGTTACAACTGCTAAGACAGTAGCTTTTGAGAGTTTGTATAAGGGGTTAGAGGAGAAAGACGGGGAAAAGAGGTTGTTTAGGCTTGCCAAGGCGAGGGAGTGGAAGGGTCAGGATCTAGATCAAGTGAAGTGCATTAAGGGGGAAGATGGTAGAGTATTGGTGGAGGACGCTCTAATTAAGAAAAAATGGAAGTCGTATTTTCATAAGCTTTTGAATGACGAGGGGGACAGAGGTGTTGTGTTAGGGGAGTTGGAGCACACCGGGGAGTGTCATGATTTTGGCTATTATTGGTTTTTTAAAGTAGAGGAGGTCAGTGAGGCTGTTCGCAAGATGCGAAGGGGCAGGGCGACGGGGCCCGATGAAATTCTAGTGGATTTTTGGAAGTTTTCTAGCGGGGCTGGGTTGAGGTGGTTGACCAACCTATTTAACAATATTTTCAAGTCCGCGAAGATGCCTAAGGCGTAGATATGGAGCACGATGATTCCACTATATAAGAACAAGGTTGGCATTCAGAGTTGTAACCACTACCGAGGTATTAAGTTATTGAGTCACACGATGAAGATTTGAGAGAGGGTGGTGGAGCGGAGGTTGAGAAAGATTGTATCTATTTTAGAGAATCAATTTGGATTTATTCCTGGTCGTTTGACGACTGAGGCAATTCACCTAGTGCGGAGACTGGTAGAGTAGTATAGAGAGAGGAAGAAGGATCTTCGCATGGTGTTTATTAACTTGGAAAATACATATGACAAGGTCCCTAGAGATGTTCTTTGGAGATGCTTGGAGGCGAAGGGGGTTCCGGTGACATACATCAGAGCGATTAAGGATATGTATGAGGGGGAAAAGACTCGAGTAAGGATGGTGGGAGGAGATTCTGAGCATTTTTCGGTCTTGACAGGGTTAGATCAAGGATCAACTCTCAGTCCATTTTTATTTTCCGTGGTGATGGATGTGTTGACGCAGAGTATACAAGGCGAGGTGCCTTGGTGTATGATTTTTGCGGATGATGTAGTTTTGATTGATGAGTCGCGGCAAGGTGTTAATAATAAGCTGGAGGTTTGGAGACAAACCATGAAGTCTAAAGGTTTCAGATTGAGTAGGACCAAGACAGAGTATTTGGAGTGCAAGTTTAGTGACTAGAGGCAAGATAAGAAGGTGGTGGTGAAGTTGGATTCTCAGGCAGTTTGTAGAAGGGATAGTTTTAAGTATCTTTGGTGTACGATTCAGGGGAATGGAGAGATAGATGAGGATTTCTTGCACCGTATTGGGGCAGGTTGGATGAAATGGAGCTTGCTTCGGGGATTTTATGTGATAAGAAGGTGCCTCCTCAGCTTAAAGGAAAATTCTATAGAGTTGCAGTCCAGCCGGCTATATTGTATGAAGTGGAGTGTTGGCCAGTTAAGAATTCTCATATTCAAAAGTTGAGGTGGCAGAAATGAGGATGTTGTGTTGGATGTGTTGTTTTACAAGGGCTGACAGGGTTAGGAATGAAATTATTCGGGAGAAAGTGGGCGTGGTATCGGTGGAGAAAAAAATATGGGAAGTTAGGTTGAGATGGTTTGGTCATATGATAAGAAGAGGCACGGACGCCCCAGTTTGTAGGTGTGAGAGACTAGTGTTAGATGGTTTCAAGCGGGGTAGGGGTAGACCAAAGAAATACTGGAGAGAAGTGATTAGACGTGACATGAAGCAGTTACAGCTCACTGAGGATATGACCCTGGATAGGAAGGGCTGGAGGAAAAACACTAGGTTAGAAGGATAAGGTGGGTGGATGAATCATAGTTCGTAGTTAGGAGGGTTTTGGTGTATTTTGTTTGGTAATGTACATTATTTTGTGGATGTTGTATCTATGTTAGTTTTATCATGTCTCATGCTTTGAATATTTTTGTATATTGTCCTGTGTCTTGAGCCGGGGGTCTATCGAAAACAGCCTCTCTACTTTTTTCGAGGTAGTGGTATGGACTGCGTACATTCTACCCTCCCCAGGCCTCACTAGATGGGAATATACTGGGTTTATTGTTGTTTTTGTAAGTAGGTGTATCACGTGCTTTGACTTTTTGAGCAACTTAAAGTGCCTAGTAGGTGCATCACCTACTTGAACTATTTTGACCAAAATGTGGTTGAGAATGGGCAGAAAAGAGGCGGTCAAGCAGGGGAATTTATAAGGTCTGAATTATTTCATTTTCTATTCATTCTTACTTCCAAAAAATTAGATGATATTTAGTTCTCTCTCTCTCTTTTCTCTCAAGTTTAAAACAACCGTCTCTTTTCTCTCCTAGGGTTCTTGAAGTAGCCCTCCTTCTTGCAAGCAAAAGTAAGTAAAAAAACTTATGATTTAATTCAATTCTTACTTAAGAGATTGTGAAAATCATAATCTTTGTGTTTAAAAGTATAGGACAACCCTCTCCAAACTTGACAGTCCAACTTTTTTCTAACTTCTAAGAGATTTATCTTCTTCTTTGGCTAAAAAATTAAGAGAAGTTTAGAGTCTTGAAGAATCTAAGTTGGAAGGATAAAAAATTTAGAATTTTGAGGTAAGGTTCTGACTCAGTTTCATCCCTCCTTATGTATAGTTAGGTGGAGAACTTTATATGTGTTTTTGTCTTGAACTCTTGGGATGGTGATTGAAAATAGTCTCTTATTATTTTAAAAAAGATTTTGAAACTATTTTAAGCTGTTTTATGTGTGTTGTTGTGGCAAGAAGCTGGGTGACCTTACAAAATGATTATGTGGAGTTGTATTGAGGTGAAAATGTAGAGTGTGAATTTGGGAAGTTTTTCTAGTGGTTTATGAATTTTTAAGACTGTTTATAGGTTGTTTTATAGGTATTGTTGATGTTAAGTAGTGGGCCACATTATAGGATGGTTTAAGGAGTTATATGGTAGTATAAAGGAGGGTCGGGTGATACACCATGTGTTTGGGGGTTGGATGGTCTTATTACTCGTCAAGTGTTAGCTACTATCTTGCAAGCTTATAATGTGATTATCTTCTAATATTAGCTTCATTATGTACTTATGTTATAGAGTAATACTTAAAGAAATGATTGAATTATTGTAGTCTCATTGACCAGACGACAAGGTATGTAAAACTACTTGATTTTATATTCTTTGGCATGAATCTAATACATGTGTTACAAATTAAGTTTTCTAAGTGATATTACTTGACTTGTATGTTTATACTTTTATGATGAACCCTTGTCACATATTTCTCTTAGATGAGTCAAAAAGATTCTAGATTACACATGGTAAGCATGTTCATTTGTCGGGTACACAAACTTCTCATTCATCGCTAACTTGCTCCAATTGATTTAGTTGATCATGTACGTTACTTTCTCACTTGATTATATGTTCCTCTCATTGGAGATCAATTCAAGTGTCTTAGTATATAATTGTGGCTCCTACAATCTTTATTTGTTTCATCACATAGTTTTGTATGTCCTTAATCAAAATGTACTCTTTTCCTCAATTTGAATCTGCCCACATGCTTCACTAACTCTCATACTCATGTAACCTTTTTATTCAATATCATTTACTAAGTATCTAGTTATTATATCACCGTATAGGTTCCTTATCCTTTTGTTGAGGCATTAGATGTCTTCACTTGATATGCACGTATGCTCCTATTTAAGATGTTCAAATGCTCATTGTGCTTAATCTGTCATCGACGACGGACCTAGGGTTTCACTCTAGTGGGTTCAATCAGTAAACATGAATAAATGGTGATCTATTATTTGTCTTTTTTTGTTTGTTAATGCCCCCTGATCTATTATTTGTCTTTTTTTGTTTGTTAATAATGTAACCTCAAAAAGAAGAGTCTATTTATAAAAAGTAAAACTCTCATAACTTTTTTTACTAACAATGTTGAGAAAAAGATTGTAGTAATAGTAGTCGTTGTCTTACTTTTGTAGTTTCTCGTTCTTCGATTTCTAGTATTCTCTATTGTTTTGTGTAGTTTGATTATATTATTATCTTCTTGTAGTATTGGAATCTACCATCTGTTGTCTTCTATCATTGTCTTTTTTTCTTGTACTTTCATTACTTCTTTTTTTAGACTGTTATTGTCTTTTGGCGAAGGTTTATTATAAATAATATTTCTATATCAGTAGTAGGGGTAAGGTCTAGGTACACTCTACCCTCCCTAGGCCCATTACTATGAAACTACAGTGGGTATATTGTTGATGTTGAGGAAAAAAAATAAAAACTTACAACAAACCTATTTACATTTATTTTAAATAAACTAAAGTAAATTAACAAAAGATATATAATTTCAAAGAAAAATAGTTGCATGTTAAAAAAAGAGAGAAACGACGTCAAAATATCCCTAAACTTGTCTGTCAAATTTAGTTTAGCCTTTTAACTTTACAGGTAATTATTTACCCCCCTATACAACTTTCAAGTGAATTAACCACAACCTTAAAATCATAATCCCAGTCTCACAATGGAGAGTGCACTACACACGCGTCATGTCATTGCCACATAAAAAATTACTATTTTTTCCTTTTTTAAAAAGTAATTCCTATTTAATATTTTAATGTATATATGTTTGTGTACCTCCTACTCCATTTTGTTTTTTCTTCAGACCACCCCTCCACCCCCTCCACCCGCCCCGTTCTTTCTTTCTCCTCCTCCATTACTCTACCCTCCCAAGGCCTATTATTATGGAACTACACCAGATATATCGTTGTTGATGATGAAAAAATAAAATCTTACAAATTATTGTAAATGATTATAATAATGTGGATGTCCATAATTACTTGGTGTAATTCTCCCTTTAAGTGTAGTAACTCCCATACCTCCACTACCTCCTCATTGATCATCCATTCCTCCATATTCTTTCTCACTTTCTTATGAGTTAATGCCATGTTTATGACACCTCTTGAAATTTTCCTCTGTAATACTATAAATAGAAGTCTTGAGGAAGATGTTCTACACTTGAAAAAAAGAAACTTATATTATATTTCTCTCTTGTTACTTTGTTCTTATTATTTCTCTTGTCTTGTTCTTTACATTGATATTCTTGTTTTTGATATTCAAACACGTTATCAGCATGACTCTACTATTTTGAAGTTTTCAATCCGTCAGTATAATCAACTTACTTGTCTTGAACATTACAGTTTGTTATTTTCTTTTACCAAACTTTTGATTTTAACATTAAAGATTACACATGAAAAATTAAAATAATATAGTACCATTGGTCATCTTTATATGCTACAAGAAAAATATGTTACATGCTTGTTGTACTAAGTTTTTGCCACTTTTATTTTTTTACTATCATAGTTTGTATGTCTCTAGAACTTAATTTTTCTTTTCATATGCAACATGAAATTTAATTTTGAAGTTGTTCGGCAGTAACATTTTTGGGGTAAATTTTTTATTTCATATTTTGTGTTTTATTTATAGTTATTATTTGGGTTGATGTTTTCATAGTGTATTTTAAAAGCCTTTGTTTTTGTGAAAAAAAAAAGTAACACATTGTTTTATTAAAAAATGTGTTAAATCTTTGAAAAAAAGTCTACTATTTTGAGATTATGTTATTGTATTACTTTCTAACTTCATTATTTTAATGATAGTTTTCATCATGTCAAATTTATCAAAGCTTGAGTTTGTGGCACTTGACATCTTCGGGAAAAATTACTTGTCATGGGTTCTGGACGCTGAGATTCACCTAGCTACTAAGGGTCTTAGTGCTACTACTACCTTGGATAATGAAGCGTCGAGTCAGGATAAGGTCAAGTCTATGATTTTTCTTCATCATAATCTGGATGAAGGATTGAAGGATGAATACATTACAGTGAAAGATCCAGGTGAATTGTGGACTGATTTGAAGGGAAGGTATGATCACCTAAAGGCCACGATACTGCCTAGAGATCATTATAAGTGGATGCACTTACGGTTTTAAGATTTTAAAATCATTGTTGAATATAATTCTATTGTATTCAAGATTGTTTCCCCATTGAAATTTTGTGGGAAAACTATAAATGATGAGGACATGATGAAAAAATACTTACTACTTTTCATGCCTCAAATGTGATATTGCAACAGCAATATTGTGAAAAAGGCTTTCAGAAGTATTCTAAATTGATCTCATGCCTTCTAGTTTCTGAGCAACATAATGACCTTTTGATGAAAAATCATGAAGCCCCATTCCACTGGAGTTTCTCCACTATCGAAAACAATAGGTTACAAACACATGGCTAGTCTAAAAAATGGCAGATTGAGGTTATAATAATATGCATGGATGTGGCAATGACAGAGGACGATATAATAATTATTTTGGTGGTGGTAACCAGAAAAGAGAGAACCAAATGGGTCTTTAAAATAGTCCTTCAAGAGACAATTATCATCGTTATGGAATGAAAGGCCATTGGAAGAATGAATATCAGGAGCCTAAGCATTCTGTTAGGTTTTATTAAGAATCTTTAAAAAGAAAGAGTAATGAAGGTGGGACCTCTTCTAATGGCCGAATGAAGTCACACTTGACTTTCAAAAATGATGATGAGATAGGACCTTCACTAAAATATGATGACAATGTTGAGGCAAACTTGATCTTGAAAGATATTGATTTTGACCTTGATGATATCATTTATTTGGAAGTTGAAGACTTCTTTGAAGATCAAAATTAAATCTTGATATATTTATTGGAAAAATAAATAATGTTGTTTCATTATGTTGTTTTTTTAGTTATCATGTTTTTAATTATGTTTTTTTTTTAAGAAAAACAGAGTATTTAAGTTTCATTATAAGATTGTTAGATTTCACATTTCTTATCGTGTATTTTTATTTTGTGAAGATAATAATTTTTTTTCAATCTTTAATTGAATAAAAAATGAGTAATGGAGATATGTTCCTTCTTGATAGTGCAATAACTCACACTATATTAAAAAAAAAAATTCTCTAATTTAATTATGAAAAAAGCGTATTTTAATACAATGTCTGGTAGTATAAAATTAATTAAGGGCTCTGGAAGAAGAGCAATATTGACCATTGATAATGCATTATATTGTAGTAAGTCTCAAAGAAACTTGTTAAGTTTCAAGATTATTCGCCAAAATAGCTATAATATGAAGGAAAGGTTGAATACCTTTATATTACTAAAATAAAAGATTAGGAAAAATTTGCGCAAAAAAAACTATCTACACTTTCTTCTGGATTGTATCTTACAAGTATTTGTATAATTGAATCATATGCCATAGTGAATAAAAGGTTTACAGATTCTAATAATTTTATCATTTGGCATGACCGGTTGGGCCATCTCAATTTTAATATGATGCACAGAATTATTGAGAATTCACATGGGCATACTTTGAAGAATCAAATTATTCTTTAATCATAGGAATTCTCATGTGCTTCTTGTTCTCAAGGAAAGTTGATTATTAAAACATCAGTAGCTAAGGTTGAGATTGAATCCCCTATATTTTTGGAATGTATATAGGGTGATATATGTGGACCATTCACTCTCCATATGGACCTTTCAAATATTATATGGCCTTGATAGATGCATCTACAAGGTGGTCATATGTGTGCTTATTATCAACTCGCTATTTGGCTTTTGCGAGATTGTTGGCTCAAATAATAAGGTTAAGAGAATAATTTTTATATTATCTAATAAAGACTATTCGTCTTGATAATGCTGGTAAGTTTGTATCTCAGTCCTTTAATGATTATTGTATGTCCACTGAAATAAAATTTGAGCATCCAATTGGTTATGGTCACACTCAAAATGGTCTAGCAGAATCATTGGTGAAACGTCATTAGTTGATAGCTAGATCAATGTTAATGAGGACAATTTTTTTTTTCAATATGGAAGTATGTTATTTTGCATGAAGCAACACTTGTGCGCATAAGGCCAACCAGTTGTCATAAATTCTCCCTATTACAATTAACTTTTGATCAACAACCAAATATTTCCCATCTTAGAATTTTTAAGTGTGCGGTATATGTTCCAATTTCTCCACCACAACGCACAAAGATGGGACTCCAAAGAAGGTTGAGGATATATGTTGGGTATGAATCTCCTTCCATTATAAAATATTTGGAACCTATAAAAGGAGATTTGTTTACGATAAGATTTGCTGATTGTTATTTTGATGAATTAGTATACCCAACATTAGGGGGAGAACATAAGCAGCTGAAACATGAGATAAATTGGAATGAATTATCACTATTTCATTTATATCCTCAAACAAATCAATGTGAGCAAGAGGTTTAAAAGATAATTTACATGAAAAATATTACAAATTAGCTACCAGATGTATTTACGAACCTTCCAAGGGTTACTAAATCTTATATTCCAGCTGAAATGCTCCAGTTCGAGTTGATGTCCCGATAGAACAAGTGATTAATGCAAATGAGTCTAGGCTAAGTTTGAAATATGGCAGACCAATTGTTTCCAAGGCTAAAGATCCTAAAAAAAAAGAAATAAATGATCAGAATGATCATGATATGGTTACAATTGCACAAAAAAAATCCTCGAGATCAATAAATGATAAGACCACTGAGGAGGTTAAATTTCCTGAAACTATTGAGAATGAAGAAATCTCAATAAGTTATGTCTCGACGAGAAATAAGTGAAATCAAAATAATATTGTGGTTGATAATATTTTTGCTTACAATGTTGCTACTGAAATAATGCAACAAAATAAGAATTTGGAATCAAAATCTATCAATGAATGTAGATAGAGAAATGATTGGCAAAAATGGAAGGATGCAATTCAAGCGGAATTGACTTCACTTGAAAAACTGAAGTTTTCAGATCAATAGTCTAAACATCAGAAGGTGTCAATCCAGTGGGGTACAAATGGATTTTTGTGTGAAAACAAAATGAAAAAGGTGAAGTCGTAAGATTTAAAGCACGACTTCTGTCACAAGGTTTTTCGTAAAGACCTGACATTGACTATGCGGAGACATATTCTCCTGTGGTGGATAGAATTATCTTCAGATATATAATAAATCTGGAGGTTTATAAAAGTTTGATATATGCCTAATGGATGTTGTCACAGCCTATTTGTATGGCTTATTGGACAATAATATTTTTATGAAAATTCCAGAAGCCTTCAAAGTGCCTGAAGCATATAAAAGTTCACAAGAAACTTTCTTAATAAAGCTTCATAAATCCTTATATGGATTGAAACAATCATGACAGATGTGGTACAATCCTCTTAGTGAATATTTACTAAAAGAAGGATACAAAAATGACCCTATTTGCCCTTGTATTTTTATAAAAAGGTCCGGATCTGAATTTTTTTATAATAGTTGTGTACGTTGATGACTTGAATATTATTGTCACTCCTAAAGAACTTTCAAAAGTTGTTGAGTGTTTGAAGAAAGAATTTGAAATAAAAGATCAGGAATTTTTGTCCATCAATCAACATACATTAAATTTTTTTTAAAGAAATTTTACCTGGATAAATTACATTCATTGAGTACCCCAATGGTAGTGAGGTTAATTGATATAAGCAAAGAGCCATTCTAACCTTAAGAAAATGATAAAAAGCTTTTTGGTGATGAAAATTCACATCTTAGTGCATTCGGGGCACTAATGTATCTTGCCAATAATATTCGACCAAATATTTATTTTGCGGTAAGTTTATTGGAAACATTCAGCTCTTTCGTAACATAAAGACATTGGAATGGTGACAAACATATATTCAGATATCATCAGGGAATCATTGACTTGGGATTATTTTATTCTAATGAATCCAAGTTAGAAATGATTAGTTAAGCAGATGTAGAATACTTGTCTGATCCACATAAGGCTCAGTATCAGATGAGTTATTTATTTACATATGGTGGAACTACTATATTATGACATTCAATGAAGTAAACATTAGATACAACTTCTTCAAATCATGCAGAAATCATTGCCATTCATGAAGAGAGACGAGAGTGTATTTGGTTGAGATTAATGACTCAACATATTTAGGAAATGTGTGGATTTTCTCTTAATAAGGATATTCCAACTACATTGTATGACGACAATTCTGCATGTATAGCTCAATTGAAGGGAGGTTAGATTAAAGGACATAGAATAAAACATATTTCACCAAAATTCTTTTTTACTCATGTTCTTAAGAAGAAAGGTGAAATAGATGTTCAACAAATTTGCTCGGTCGATAATTTGGCAGATTTATTCACTAAAGTATTACAAACCTAAACATTTGAGAAACTTGTATTCAAGATTGGGATGCACCTTCTCTGAGACATGAAATAATGTTTGCATCAGGGGGAGTAAAGTACGTGCTGCACTCTTTTTCCTTGGACTAGGTTTTGTCTTAATAGATTTTCCTGGCAAGGTTTTTAACGAGGCATCAGACAATACATATAAGAATATATGTGTACTATTTCCCCCCCACTAGGTTTTTTTCCAGAGGATTTTTTTGGTAAGTTTTTAATGAGGCACATTGTCTACCATTGGACATCCAAGGGGGAGTGTTGTAAATGATTATAATAATGTGGATGTCCATAACTTCTTTGTGTAATTCCTCCTTTAAGTGTAGTAACTCCCACACCCTTAATACCTCCTCATTGATCATCTATTCTCCCATATTCTTCCCCACTTTCTTATGAGTTAATGTTACTTTTATGACACCTCTTGAAATCCCCCTATGTAATTCTATAAATAGAGATCTTGGGAAGATGTTCTACACACTTGAAAGAAAGCAACTTATATTATATTTCTCTCTTGTTACTTTGTTCTTATTATTTCTCTTGTCTTGTTCTTTACATTGCTATTCTTGTTCTTAATATTAAAACTAAAAATAACGTATTTACATTTATATTTTATAAATTAAAGTAAATTAGCAAAAAATATATAATTTTAACGAAAAATAATTGCATGTTAATGTAACGCCCCGAGTCTATACCCCGAACGCTACATGCTGCCTATGATCCCGAAGGACCACAAGATAACCCAAGATTGATATTTGCTGTGAGCACTGAATAATAATACTATAATAAATGTGGAAAGATAGGATGAAATACCATAAGGTTCATAACTAATAACAATTACTAGTAATTACTAGAGTACTCTAGTCCGAAAGCCTCTAACTGTCTGAATATGGAGTTGATGGGACAAGCCCCCAACTAATCCCGACTACTAAACTACTGATAAACTGAAATAATAACTTTGTCCTCGAACTAAGAGGACTCACCCTTAAGTCCGCTGCTGATAGTCTGGACTGCTATATACGGTTAGGAGCCCATGCGTTTGATCTTTTGATATAAAACACCATAGCAAAAAAGAAAAGTATGCGTCAGTACTTTGAATATACTGGTATGCTAAGTGAGGTAGGCTGATATGCATGGGTTCATATGCATGAACAATAACTGGCTGAGCAATATGATCATAACGGAATGAGAGTATATGCCTGAATACATAAACTATAACTGAGATCATGATAACACTGAATACTGAGTTATGAATACTAATTAACTTATATCTGGGTTTACTGATAACTATATTACTGATAGGTGGGTGACTATTTCTAACAGTCCTAATACTGTAGAACTAAACTGACTTCTATACCAAGCTGGGTGACTGTGTCTGACAGTCCTAATTCTGTAGAAGTAAACTGAGTTCTATACGGAGACTAAAACTGAAATTATGTGAGTAATCATCTAACCGATATGCCCCTTTTCTGAATAGATTTGGGGTCCAATTTGTAACCCCAGCTGGAAGGGTGTCAGTACCGTGCCATGGGTACTAATACTGGAAAATTAGGATGCCAAGCCTAACTTACGGGTGACACCTGGGCGGAGTTAGGAATAATCTAATGGGTGACCCCTGGGAGGTAGTCAATCCTAGTCTAACGGGTGACTCCTCATACTGTGCTGGCTACGCAGTTCTGGAGTACAGGGACTGCTACTAACGACTCTGCCTCTCTGAGGGGTAAGTCGTCATCCCTGCACTCGCTCGGTGCTAAATCCTACTCTCAACTGAATAGACACTGAATTGATTTCTAAACTGTACTAGGATGGACTAAACTATTACAAATTGTGTTGTCTAACTAAACTCAACTAAGTTTACTGAGTCCCGTTGACTGACGGAATACTACTGAGTTCTGAACTGTATACTGAACTGAGACTGATTACTGAATACTACTGTTCGTGATACTACTAAGACTATTCTATAACTACTGTAGCTCTAGGTAAACAGCTAGATTTTTTTGGGTATTGAATACCCCCTGGACTCGATAGCATTAAAAGTAAAATACTGCATGACTTTAATAGCATAATAGTACTTGCTCAACAATAATGCATTCATTTAGACATTTTTGTAAAACAGTTGATATACATGGGCTTGTGCATGAATGAAATTACATAATGCTTGCACTAGTCATTTCACATAAGTATTTTGACAAACACTTGGGGAGCATGGGCCTTTCACATATCAATAAACATGTAATACTATCATGGATACTACATTCAACTTGAAATTTGAGAGTTCAACATGAAGTCAACATAATTCAATCCACACTAACTAGTTTTAATGAAACTTGTGATAATTCATAGAATTGAAAACCCATTAGACATCATAATCAAGATTAAATTCAAATCCACCATGAAATCTATGAAATCAATTAACTTATAGTTTAAAAGAGTTTCTTGAACTCCAAGGGTGGAAGGAAACCCTTGGATGAACACTTCACATACCTTGGTGCTTGAATTCCCGAAGGTTGATGGTGAATTTCTTGAATCTGGATCTTGACTTTGATAGGTTAGGGTTTGTTCTTGAGAGGATTTTAGAGAGAATGAGTATTTTATCTCTAAGAATGATCTAATTTTGTGTTTTGGTGGCTGAATAGAAGTAGTATAAAGAACCAATTACCCCTCTGGATGTGGAATTAAAAGAGAATAAACCATGCCCAGTGATGTGCAGACCGATGCGCCGTGTCAATTGCATCGAAGCGATGGCCAACGCGCCGCGTTGAGTTAGTATTGGTTCACTGGAATTTTATTGAAAGCTAGGGGAAAATTATCTATTGACGTGATGGGCGACGCGATGCATCGAGATCACATCGACCCACTATTTTGGTCACTTGAACATGGTTCAAACGAGGTCTAAAAAATCTGAAACTCACTCAAAGTGACCTTCTGACATTCCTGATCTTAAATCAACCTAAGAATCAATATCTTAAGGTCATAAGGGTCATGAAATAGGATCACCAACTTACGAAGGATGAAATACTTCTAAGTATAAACACTTAGCTGAAATTTCTAAGTCTGGGACCTCTTTTCAAGCATTAACAGACTGAGTTAAACTTAAAATTTTATGGGGTCTTATAATATCTCCCCATTGGGAACATTCAACCTCGAATGAGACTGATTATGCTGAGAATTATTGATGGAAAAAGTTTATACACTGAACATACATATCTGATGCATGGAATACATGACTGAAAGTACTGATGAGCTAAGTTTTCATTTTGAATATGCATATCTGATGCATGAGTACATGACTGAACTAATTCATGAATGCATGCCTGAATATGCAACAGTAATGGATACCAAGTTCATAACTGTAATTGAACATGAAACTAAGCCGATCTATGGAAGACTGTTACCTTAAGCTGAGAACACTGATGAACCTGAGATCATTTATTGAACATGCATGAACGGGAACATGAGAACATAACTGAGTTTGAAATATGATATATGAACTAACTATCGTGAACTGAGTTGATTCCTTGGATACATTCCATGACATGGAAATGGTCATATGACTAAGATTGGAACGAGAGAGTCAACTTATGAGTACTCATTACTCTAACTATATCTTGTTACATGAAGAAAAATTGGAAGGTTTTGTACATGAAAGCTTCGGGGTTACAGTGCATCTCCCCCGTGGGACATTATGTCCCCTGAAGGATGCTGACTTGACTGAGATACTAAGGAAAGCCTGGGATGATGCACAGGGCACCTGCGAGCTGAATCGTGACTGAATATCTGGGATCTAAAACTGAGGCATGATATATGAACTGAGTTGAACTTGTAAATACCCAAATGCTCCATCCTGTAATGATCATATTCATAAGACTTCAGATAGGATGACTGGGTGGAAAGATGGGAAACTATACAAACTTGTCCGCCTGATTGCTAAACTGAATTGCTGGCTTTATGGACTAACTCATACTGAAAATTATACTCAATTGGAGTATTTATTGACACTCTTTCTATAAAATTCTACTGACTTTAGGGAGAAAGGAAATCTTGGCATGGTCTGAATAAGACATCTGAATAAAAAGTCACCACGTGGCTACAATTCTATAATATGGATCAAGACCTATGAAACATCATCTAAGATAGAGTTACTAAGCCTTATGCACTGCAACTACTAACTTGCAATCTTAGCCACGTTTCTCAACTATTTCCTCAACTGTATTTCCCACTTCAACACTGAATTTCACTTAAGGCTACTGAATATATTCACATGGGCACTGAGCATGAATGCATAAACATACTAACTTATTTGATTAACTGAGTGGATTATAGCTAAATACTGGTCATGTAGGATTGTACTGTACTTAGTATGGACTGAAACTGTAGAACATCATATGCGGTAAGGACTGACTTAGTAACATGAGATAACTGAGCATGAATTGATGAAAACTATATTATCTGAGAATGAAAGACCAAGCGTATAATATGATTCTGAATTTGTTTGTAAACTCAGGTACTAAAATATTGATAACTGAATAACTGATAACTTTACGCTATGGTTAAGCAAACTTTAAACTGAACTGAGTTACTGATCAAATTACTGGACTAAGACTGTAACTAAGTGATGGGTTATTCATACTGGAACTGAATACTGGGTTATGATAAATACGTGATAGATACTAACATAAATCGAGGATCTGAATAGACACTCATACTCGACATTTTCTCAACTTCTCATCTCATGAAAAATTCTGATTTCCCTCCCTTCAACAACTAATTATAACTTCTTTCTAGCCATTTACTTAGCACACTAACCTAACATTCAGTCCTATTTTCATAACTACAGCCTCGTGTAAAACAAACATGCAAAAATCTTTCCTTATCATGAAACATTTACTCTCTCCCATCTAAGCAATCGTTCATCACTACATAATTTCATAAGGAGATTTCACTAAAGGGTTAAAACATGAGGACCTGAAGCGTAAATGGATACTATGTCAAACCTGACACTTAACTAAGGCCTGAGGAATAGAATATCAATACCATGGATTTATTAAGAGATCTAAACTGAGGATATACATGACATAATCTGAATTTAGCCGACCGTTAGGAGTGTAGCATGAGTCATGGGAACTAAGCATACTGCAAAGCATGAGTACATGAGTCATAAACTGCATGATCTGAATTTGGAGTTTCTGTATTCATGGAACATGATTTATAATACTGAGTGAACTTGAACTCCTTATACTAAGAACGGTAAGCGTACATGATTTTCGATCATGTGCACGAATATGAGCTATGATCATAGAGATGACATGTAAGGCGTGAGTTGATATCGTGATAGTTGAAGTGCAAAAGTTTTCACTGAGTTTTCACTGAGGTAAGGATGGGTTGGGCATCATCCTTTTCCCATTGCTTGTCTACACATACTGACCTAGCTACTAAAATTTGAAGGCCTGACTTTCTGAGATACCATAACCGGACAGTTCCTGCATACCCGTCGGGCTATGATAGATTTACCCACTGGGGTAGAGACTGAGAAGGTCTATGCTAGAATTTCGGGACTGACTCCAAAGTCAAAGGTTATATAAGGAGATACAAAGGACAAAAAAACTCCTAGATCTAGCAAAGCATAAACGTGCAAATGGTAAACTTGTAATGTACCAGTGGTCATCTCAGGAGAACTTTCATGATCCTGTCGGGACTGAAGTGCATAAATCCTATTTGGGCGTTGCCCACTGGTGGCACTGGAAGTGGTATCCTGCTGATTCGAGCGACTGTGCTGAGCTGAAGGACGGTTGGACAGACCCTGTTGGTGCAAATCCCTTCCCCTCCGAGTCATTACTCTACACTCCCACATCCTATTGAATGGATTACCACATCCAAAACATACATCACTGCCAACTCTACACACACCTAGGTGATTTCTACCACATTCTTCGCAAGGCGGATGGGTATGACCACTGCTCACACTACCCTGGGTTTTGGATCTTGGTGCCCCATCTCAACTGTCATTCCTGAACTTTGGTACTAGTGCACTAGCTGGGGATGGAGCTGGAAATGAAAAATTTTGACTGAACTGAGGACGGTTACTGATAACGCTCAACTTACACGTCAATTTATTGAAAGACGGTCGTCGTCAATATATTTACCCAACTTTGGAGTCGGGGTCAAATCCATGAGAAATAATGTGAGTGGCGATTAAACTAATTTGAAACTATAGCTACAAGTTAAATTCAAACAAATGAGACGAAAAGATAAAATGGGGGTTTTCAATGATCAAACAATTGTTAAAGTTTTAACTTGCTTCAGAGCTCAAAACTAAAATTTTAATAGTTCAAATCAGTGATAGAGAGGAACTAGGGTTGTGATCACTATGATTATTAAACTTCATTAAATAATAACTGTAGTATTAGGTTATCATGACTTGTGAAAAACACCAAATTATCAGTTTCGACAGTCCATCAAAGTGTTTCTCAACCTGCCTAGATGTTGAACTCCCTAATTCTCTCGAACTTAGGAAATCATTCTATTCATACTGATTTTATCTCAAGTTGAACAATCTTTTTACAACATTAATCATTAGATGGGAGCTTAACCTTCCCAAAACCTTATTGATAATTCGTTACCTTTAGTTTATTTCTCAGTTCGAGCAAATCAACATAAGGCAGGATTTATTATTTGCAACCAATAAATATAAATCATAACAAAGGAATTAACAAGATATCCCCACAATCACTCAAACCCTAACCAACTATTAAATCCATGAAGGAATAATCATAGATCCCACAAACCTAGTTATGGGTTTTAGTTCCACATGAGAAAGAAAGAGATAACAACAATTGTAATCATCATTCAAAGTAATTAAACTTACAAAAGATGAAGTCTGAAGTTGATTCTCTTCTAAGTTCAAGAGAAAATTCCCACAACCAAATCAAAGAGTTGAAAATTGAATTTCAAGTTTTTAAGCCCCAAAAAGAGGTGTCTTTGCCTTTTGAATAAGTTAAAGATGTTCTACCCCTTTTTATGATTAGAAAACCCTAACATATGCTTTAAATACTTCATCCTAATTATGGAAACAAAATCACGGTATTTTCTCAGACAAATGACGATGTGTGTGACGGTTTATCAGGAGTCTGAGGCCTTATCAAGAATGTCATCAGCTCCTCTTCACATTTGAACAAATTCTGTGTTCAGCTGACGATGAAGCCTGATGGCTTATCAGACATGTGATGACTTATCAGAATTGTCATTGCTTCTTCACTTCAAGTTCTCAAGCACTGCCTAATCCTGACGACAAGCCTGATGGTTTATCACAACTCTGACGGCATACCACAGGTTGTCGTCACTTCTTCCAGCTGAATCTCATTCTCTGTCTAAGGCTGATGGCAACTCTGATAGCTTATCACAAAGTTGATGACTTATCAGATAAGTCGTCAGCTATACTTACCTCTCTACTTGCTCAGAAATCAACTCTTTTACTTCCATTATTGCTGGTTCTTTTGCATCTTGACTTTTATTGCAATATCAAAGAGAAAATAATAAAAAACGACAAGATTTTCTTAAGACTTTGCAATTATTCTTAGTTAAAAGGCTCAAATGTGTTAGTATCTGCTCATACATCAACAACCTCAACTTAAAATAATTGCTTGTCCTCAAGGAACTAAAACATAACCAAGAGAATACAAAGTACATTCGGCAGTCAACCATCAATATTATCTAATAACATCTTCACCATCTCCCAGGTCAATTAATTTTAAAAACAACTATGTATATTATTGAAGAACAACAATGCGACACACAGGAATCAAGATATGGCATCAATTTTGAAATAACAACCATGCATGTACCAAGATTACATTATCCAAACAAGTTAGCAACTAGCAACGTAACCAGTATGCCCTTACAACAAAGAGGTCCCTCTTTACTCATATGTGAACTCAAGCATGTCAATGCTGGGATGGTCAAGAGACACTTACTGTCATAAAGAAGTTCCAGTCAATGTATTCCAAATACCATAAGCTTGCCCTTAGTTTCATTACCAAAGCTTTCAGACAGTTAAGTTAGGATCACTATAGGACTTTTCTTCATCTCGTAATGTAGGCTTGGGGCTGGTATGATACACAAGGATATTTAAAGTAACTAAGCCTCCTTGGCACTACACTATTTTTGGGGTCTCACTTATAAACCATTACCTTATTTCTCTCTTTCTTGATTAAAGCATATTCAAGCAGGGTGCAGTTTTTATTCATTCATTTTTTTTTTCACAACTTTTCTTTTCTCATTCTTTTTCTACCACATCCAGCCTTGCATTTTTTTACCCTTCATCATACTCACTTTACATCATGCACCCCTATGATAGCCACCCTCAACTTAGGCTATTTGCCTAAGTCAAAGTGCACAATGTCCAAGGAGGACCAGGGCCAAAATAGGTTCATTATGATACAAATGAGAAGGTGATAGGTATAATTAAAAGAATAGGCATTCAGGCTCAAAATCAGGATCAAGAGATATTATTCACACATGGAAGGTCATTTAGGCTAAAAGTGGACTAATATCAACAACGACCTATAATCCTCTCCTAACCGCTATCCTACAACCAAGGTAAGACCAACCGAGCAAGTTTTGGATTTAACACACAACTAGAACTAGGTAGTATCTCACACATACATGGCACAAAGGTACATCACAATGGTCACAGTGGTCACACATAAATGCATATCACACAGTTATAAAATAGACCATTGGAGAGGTGTTCAAAATTCAACAAAAACATGTTAACTGCCTAAGGTACTTGTATTTCTCCTAGTCAACTACAATATTTTACAACAAATCACAATACGCCTAAACGTGCCGGCTCTACTAGGAACAAGACTCCAGGGAAAAGAGGAGCGATAACAAAAACCCCAAGAGGACATCAACACCCACAAGTAGCCCCACCCTCAACTTAAAATCATGCAATGTCCCCAATGCGTCAAACCAAAACAAGAGAGTTATAAACACACCTGTGGCACCATGGGTGCGAAGATAGGATGTCAATCACATAATACGAATACAAACAACAAAATACCTTGGTTTTTCTCCCACGCAATGCCTGATTTAATGTCGCGACACGACTAGGTTATCTTGACTACTCAGAATTCATCAAGATACCTTAAAAGTATTTCATCCTTATCCCTCCACTTAGACAGTTTGAATTGTCGGCCCATCTTTTGATCTTTACATCTTTTAGGTGCGTTGGGAAAATATGAGAGTATGATAAGGAAAGTTCTATCATGCCACTTCGAAGACTTGAATCACTTTCCTAATTTTGCACTGAACTTTTGTGTGGGCTCATTTGGCAACAGTGAGATTCTTAAAAAGCTACTAAATGGACATCGATATTTAAGCTTCTTGGTCTTTAAGATTGGGGTTGTATTATACCCTTTCGTCATGACAAACTCCAAAATATAGGAATTTTCCTCCTAATTTCCAAAATTCATCATTTTCTTGGGTGATTCAACTTTCATCATATCCACCAAGCATAATGTTGAAAAGTGATTCGAGTGAGGTCTTCCCCCTAATTTTGGAGTTGCATCCTTCTCGACCTCTTCACCCTAAATTAGGCTAGAGTTTTTATAAGAGATAGGCTTGATTTCTTCTTTTGCCTTAAACACAATTTTCTCAATCTTGGCATCATCTCTCATGGTTGGTTCGGTTGGTTGGGATATCACCAAAGGTTGCTCATCATGAAGATCAACATCAATATAGGGTTCTTGCTCCTCATCTTCACACTCTTCTATTATTTTAAATGATTCCACATACAAGATATCATCTAAACATAATATAGAAGGATGCTTTGAATGATTGACCTCTATATCTATCTACCCATAAATGATTGGCTTCATGTCTTGACGCATATCGCATACGATATCATATGTTTCTTTTTGGAGATCCAACATTCATTGAAACATAGCTTTATTGCCACCCTTTTCGGTGCTTTCTTCTTTTTTTTCTTGACTATAAGACCTATCAAACTTATAAGAAAAACTAGAATTTGGGTTAGTGTAATAGAGGGAGGGGGCATTTGGGAAATCACTCCAATGTCCATCTTGACCACCACATAAAGAACAATCATACTTCCTGTAGGATGGAGATGGTGCACACATCTATATTCGGGGAGCATATCTACAATCTCGCCAAAAGTGAGTTCCATCACAATATGGACATGGATCATTAAGATAAAACTTCCAACCACCAAGCTCATGTTCATTCCATGATGCTATAGTAATAAGTAAACTAAAATACTAATCTACCTAACACAAAAAATAAAAGAAAATTAAAAATGAATATTTACAAGTTTGAATTCAATCAAGTAGGCTAAAATTCCAAACCAACTCAATACGCCAAATTGTTCCCCGGCAACGACACCATTTTTAATAACGTCAACAACACCATTTTTGATAACGCTCAACTTACACATCAATTTAGTGCAAGGCGGTCATCGTTAATATATTTACCCAACTTTGGAGTCGGGGTTAAATCCACAAGGAACAATGAGAGTGGCGATTAAACAAATTTAAAACTATAGATACAAGTTAAATTCAAACAAATGAGATGAAAAGATAAAATAGGGGTTTTCAATGATCAAACAATTGTTAAAGTTTTAACTTGCTTCAGAGCTCAAAACTAAAATTTCAATAGTTCAAATCAGTGATAGAGAGGAACTAGGGTTGTGATCACTATGATTATTAATCCCCATTAAATAATAACTATAATATTGGGTTCTCATGACTTATGGGAAACACCAAATTATCAGTTTCGACAGTCCATCTAAGTGTTTCTCAACCTGCCTAGATGTTGAACTCCCCAATTCTCTCGAACTTAGGAAATCATTCTATTCATACTGATTTTATCTCAAGTTGAAAAATCTTGTTACAACATTAATCATTCGATGGGAGCTTAGCCTTCCCAAATCCTTGTTAATAATTTGCTACCTTTAGTTTATTTCTCAGTTCGAGCAAATCAACATAAGGCGGGATTTATTGTTTGCAACCAATAAATAACAATCATAACAAAGAAATTATCAAGATGTCCCCACAATCACTCAAACCCTAACCAACTATTAAATCCAAGAAGGAATAATCATATATCCCACAACCCTAGTTATGGGTTTTAGTTCCACATGAGAAAGAAAGAGATAGCAACAATTGTAATCATCATTCAAAGTAATTAAACTTACAAAAGATGAAGTTTGAAGTTGATTCTCTTCTAAGTTCAAGAGAAAATTCCCACAACCAAATCAAAGAGTTAAAAATTGAATTCTAAGTTTTTTAGCCCCAAAAAGAGACGTCTTTCCCTTTTGAATAGGTTCAAGAAGTTTTACCCCTTTTTATGATTAGAAAACCCTAACATATGATTTAAATACTTCATCCTAATTATGGAAATAAAATCAAAGAGCACAGTATTTTCTCGGACAAATAACGACGTGTGTGACGGCTTATCGGGAATCTGACGCCTTATCAAGAATGTCATCAACACCTCTTCAAATTTGAACAAGTTTTGTGTTCAGCTGACAATGAAGCCTGTCATCTTACCAAACATATGATGACTTATCAGAATTATCGTTGCTTCTTCACTGTAAGTTCTCAAGCACTACCTAAGCCTGACAACGAGCCCGATGGCTTATCATAACTCTGATGGCCTATCACAAGTTGTCGTCACTTCTTCCAGTTGAATCTCATTCTCTATATAAGGATGACGGCAACTCTAATTATGATAAGCTATAGAGAACTAAAAATTAACTCTTTTACTTCTATTATTGCTTGTTCTCTTTCATCTTGAATTTTACTGCAATATAAAAGAGAAATCAATCAAAAATGACAAAATTTTCTTAAGATTTTGCAATTATTCTTAGTTAAAAGTCTCAAATGTGTTAGCATCTGCTCATACATCAGTTGTCACCCTCTAAACCTAGTTGAGCAAAATTAATGCTACCCATTCTAGATCTCTTGTTCTCTCTCTCACTCTTCTTAAGCTTCTTCTCCTCAATCTGTTGAGCATAGACCATAAGCCTAGATATGCCCATCTCCTTAATTAATATTGCATTCCTACACAACTTGACCATACTATCAGATTCCCCAAACACAAACTTGCTCATTCTGGACCTATTGTCTGCTACTACATAGGGAGCATACCTGGATAACTGAGTAAACTTAAGAGAATACTCTTTCACACTCATACTTCCTTGCCTGAGATTGATGAAATCTAATACCTTAGCTTCTCTCAGCTCTAAGGAAAAGAATCTATGTAGAAAAGTAGTAGCAAACTCTTCCAATTCTATGGGTTCTGCATATGTTCCCCTGTCTACCTTCCACTGCTTACACCAAGTATGAGCTACATCTTATAGCTGATAGGCAGTTAACTCAGCACTCTCACTGGAAGTCACTCCCTTAATAATTATGACTTTTTGAACCTGATAGAGGAACTCCTGTGGATCCTTTTCTGACTTAGATCCTAAGAATAGGGGAGGATTCATTCGGGTGAAGTCCCAAATCATGGATGCAATATTATTGGCCACTGGGTTGACCTGAACAATAATTGGCCGTTCATTCTGAGCTGTTACAGAATTACCTAGAGTAGTGAATGCAGCTCTAAATTCTGGATGGGAGACATGCTCATCTAGAGGATCTATCTGAATGGGATGAGGTGTTGACTGGTTTCCAGTTTTTTTTTACGTTAGTCTTTTTGGGAGGCATGTTATGTTACCAGAAGGAAGAAAAAGATTAGACTGAGAATTTAACTTGAGCTTATGCTCACCCGCACAACTTGACTATCGAAGGAAGGAAAACTTTTCCTAAAACATCTCATAGCCTCATGTTCATAAGTGTGGCGCGCTACACACCCATGCACAAGACTCTACTAGATTCGGATTTCAAACTCCCTAGGACTCTTTTGAACCTTAGGCTCTGATACCAAGTTTATTACGCCCCGAGTCTGTACCTCGGATGCTACACGGTGCTTATGACCCCGAAGGACCACAAGCTAACCCATGACTGATATCTGCTGTGAACACTGAATAATAATACTACAATAAATGTGAAAAGATAGGATGAAATTCCATAAGGTTCATAACTAATAATAATTACTAGCAAATGAATACTGAAAATATCTATCTGAAGTACTCAAGTCTGAAAGCCTCTAACTGTCTGAATATGGAGTTGATGGGATAAGACCCCAACTAACCCCGACTACTAAACTACTAATAAACTTAAATAATAACTTTTTCCTCAAACTAAGAAGACTCACCCTTAAGTGTAATGCTGATAGGATGGATGCTAAATATGGTCAGGAGCCCGTGCGCCTGATCCTATGATATAAAACATCATAGCACAAAAGAAAAGTATGAGTCAGTACTTTGAATATACTGGTGTGCTAAGTGAGGTAGGCTGATATGCATGGATTCATATGCATGAACAATAACTAGTTGAGCAACATGATCATAATTGAATGAGAGTACATACATGAATACATAAAAATATAATTGAGATCATAATAACACTGAATACTGAGTTTTGAATACTAATTAACTGATATCTGAGTTTACTAATAACTGTATTACTGATAGGTGGATGACTGTTTCTGACAGTCCTAATTTTGTAGAACCAAACTTATTTCTATACTGAGCTGGGTGACTGTGTCTGATAGTCCTGATTCTGTAGAAGTGAACTGAGTTCTATACTGAGACTGAAACTGAAACTGTGGGAGGTAATCATCTAACCAACATGCCCCCTTTCTAAATAAATTTTGGGTCTAACCTGTAACCCTAGCTGGAAGGGTGTCAGTACCATGACATGGGTACTCATACAGGAAAACCAGGATGATAAGACTAATTGATGGGTGACACCTAGGCGGAGTCAGGCCTAATCTAACGGGTGACCCCTGGGAGGTAGTCAAGCCTAGTCTGATGGGTGACTCCTTATCCTGTGTTGGATATACAGTTCTGGAGTACAGGGACTACTACTAACGACTCTGTCTCTCTGACGGGGAAGACTTCATCCCTGCACTCGCTCGGTGGTAAATTCTACTCCCAACTGAATAGACACTGAACTGATTTCTAAGCTATACTAGGCTAGACTGAACTATTACTGATCGTGTTGTCTAACTGAACTGAACCAAGTTTACTAAGTCCTGCTGACTGACGAAACACTACTACGTTCTGAACTGTATACTGAACTGAGACTGATTACTAAGTACTACTGTTTGTGATGCTACAGAGACTGTTCTGTAACTACTGTAACTCTAGGTAAGCAGCTAGATTTTTAGGGTATTGAATTCCCCTAGGACTCAATAGCATGAAAAGTAAAACACTGCATGACTTTAATAGCATAATAGTACTTTCTTAACAATAATGCATTCATTTAGATATTTTTGTTAAATACTTGATATACATGGGCTTGTGCATGAATGAAATCACATAATGCTTGCACTAGTCAATTCACATAAGCATTTTGACAAACACTTGGGGAGCATGGGCCTTTCACATTTATAAAGGGCCTAATATACCCTTAAAGTATTTATAATGGTTCAAAAATACCCTTTACCCACTTTTGGGATCTAATATACCCTTCCATCCACCTATATGGCTCTATTTTACCCTACTCCTTAATAGGAATTTTAGAAAATATCATTAGTTTTTTCATTTATTATGTGACAATTTTTTATTGGTTGAAATTTAATTAATTAAAACCTCAAACTTATTCTAGTTTAACTTAAAAAAATCCGACCCAAAGCTCAAATCCAACCCTGTGACCTATTTCAAAAACTCTGTTGTTTCTCCATCACACAATGAAAGATAATATTCTTCTCCATGGCCACCACAAAATTCAATCCTTTCTTGTATAACACTAATTTTATCCAACAAGTTCCCAACTTTCAAGAACTATAAAGCTTGAAATTTTGTGTCATCATCAAGTCATTTTTTTAAATTCTATGTACCAAGAGAACTCAGGAAAAAACAAAAGGAGAATAAATTAACTTTCATAAAAATTTTCAAAATCAATCCAAAATATCAAACCAAAAGTCAGAAACTCTAATTATCTAAGATGAACCTTGGAGCTAAGAAAAAAAGAATTTCACCCCTTGAACATGGTAAGATGATGAAAATTTTATCTTTTATAATATCATTGACTGAATCTTCTCTTTATTCATTAATCAGTTAACTAATCTTCTTCCATGAAAAGAAGTTGTTTATATAAAAAGCTTACAGATTATATCAAGAAAAGGTGACCCTGTTTACATGAGTCGTGCCCTTTCCATGCAACCATCCATATGATTTAGTCCATCTATATTTATATGGATTTCGTTTCATCTTAAAATTCTTGTTATAGAATCGAATGATCTCTACATAGAGAAACACATAAAGTTTTTCCTTTACTAGATGAAAATATTTGGGTCGGGTTGTTGGGTTGGATTTGGATGTTGGATCGGGTTTTTTAAGTTAAATGGGTTGGATTTGATGATTAATTGGTTTTTAATTATTAAATTTCAACCAATAAGAAATTGTCACATAATAAATGAAAATACTAATTATATATTTTAAAATTTATGTTAAGGAGAAGAGTAAAATAGAGTCATATAGGTGGATGGAAGGGTAATGAGAGTATTTTTAAACCATTTACAATACTTAAAGGGTATATTAGAGATTTTTCCAAATACTAATTAAAAAAATACCTCATACCCTATTTTTTTTCTTCAAACCACCCCTCATTTCCTCCCCCCGAACCTACCCCTACCCCCACCTCGCATTTTCTTTCTTCTCCTCCGTCAAACCCATCCAATGCCCACCCCCACCCTCACCCTTGCAAATACTACCTATCTCTATCCCATTCTTTCTTTCTCCTCCTCCTTCAAACAAACCCATCTAGCCCCCACCCCTATAAACACCACCTCCCTTGTCATGCCCCATTCTTTTTTTCCCTCTTCCATCAAATAAATTAAAACACCTTGGGTTTGGAACCTTTAGAAAATTTTCTAGATTTGTGGGTTCTGGACAACATATGAGTGGTGGGTACCAGTCGTATAATGAGGTATGAGTGGTTTGCTTTGGTCGTATATTGACCAGTGTTGGGTGGTGGGTTGGATTGGTTTTTGGAATAGGTATGACTTGGGTTGGTACGAGTCGTATGGTTGGACACAGGTCATTTGGTTTGGTTTTTTCCTTTATTTTATTTGAGACTTAGTAAAATAACTTCAATTTGAGTAAGAGTAGCTCACCATGAGCCGTAAGCCAGGTTACAAGTCGTACCAAGGACTCGTATAGTGGACAGTGTTCAAACCTCTTGTCATTCTATATTGCCTGGGGTATGGGGTCGAGGGTACTAGTCGTATGCTTGGGTATGACTTAGTTTGGGTAAATCATATATTGGATAGTGTTAGGTCCAAGGAGAAGGTCTAGGGTATGAGCGATGGTTAGCACTCATATTGGAGGGTATGACTGGTATGGTATAGTCATACCCTATGATGAATTTTTTATGCAGTTTACGTGGGGGCAATTTAGACATTTCCCCACTTAACCTATTAAGGCCCCATTATTTCTAAATCACTTGGTAGGTTATTTACCCTATTATTCTATCATTAAACATTTAGAAAACTCTCTGAAACACTCTATAATTCTCTCTAAGGCTCTTGGGTAAAGGAAGGCTAAGGTTTCACTAAAAAGGTCAATTTGGGGTTTGATTTGGGTGATTTATCTCCATCATCTTCATCATCTAAGGCAAGATACTTCTGCCTCATTGTTAGTTCCAACTAAAGGCATGATTTATACAATATTTTTATGGCATGATTATTGTATGGTTGTGGGGTTTTCATTATAAATGCTTGGTTATGATTTTCCCTACGTTTTAATAGCATTTTTACATGCTTTTATGGTGGTTTGGATAATTGGTTTAATGGAAATGGTTGATTGGTAATTGGAATTGGTTTTGGAAATACTATGCCCTCAACATATTTGATAAAATGCCTATATGATAATGCTTTTACTATATTATTAGACTTTTAATGGAACTATTGCATGGTATGGTTTGGTAATGTAATCCTAAATGGTATAAATGGTTTGGAATGGTTAAATGAAATGGTTTGGTGGTCATGGATATGATTAATTAAACTCCCATATGGGGTACATGGGAATCCCCCAAGTAAACATAATAATGAAACACTTGTGGGGTGCATGGTTTTACCCCAAGTTAACTTGATAATGTAATCAATAGGTACATGGGAATCTCTTTACATAAAAAGGTTGGCTAAGGACATTGGAAACTGAACGGACACTGGAAACTCATGTTTGCCGATATAAGGGGTTGTTCATAGAGACCATAATGATACTATGTAGTACATGAGAATCCTCTAAGTACACAGTACATATGTATCATGGAGAGTGAAGGGTACTCAGGAATACCCTACTAGTATGGTATCTCCAGTTCGTGCGGCTACACGTATCTGGGCCTATTCAGGGGGTGCACTGGACCCATATATCTTGCAGGTGGTTCTGGGATGGTTAAGCTACACATACCCAGGTTAATAATTTCAAATATATGTTAAACGTTGTTCCCTTTCCCGGTATGGTTATACATATATATGTTATATCCCCACACAATGCAGGAAGCAACCATTATACTCCTCCTGCTCAGTGATTAGATTTGTGATCGGCTATTGGATTGAAATGGTGATCTTTCATATTCTGGAAGTCTCCATTTCATGTTCATGGATGTTTTTACATTCTTTAGATATTGTATGGATATTGGTTTTGTCTATGATTGGGGGAATATCCTAACCGAATATTGTTTTTCTTTTGGATAGAGGCTTTTTTGGAACTACTATGGGTTGGTATGAGCGGGATCGGTATTGGTGTCAGCCTTATTATTTGCATTGGTAGTGGGGTTGATACTGTTGGACTAAATTTCTCACTGTTCCATCCTTTTATATTATGTTATGGATAAGAACTTGGTTATTGTTTTAGTTTTAGCTTATAGTTTTTGTTGGGTTATGGTTATCAGTTGGGTTTGGGATGTTTGGGCTCTTTTGAGTCAGTCTCGGTTATAGACCTATTCCAGAGTTTGGATTTGTGCAATTACATGCTATCTTTTTATATGTTCGGAATTCATCCAACTTAGGGTATATGCTTGATGTTAGGTTGGGTATCGGGGGTAGCCTCCGGTCCTTGTTGGAATTCAAATTCCTATTATGACCAGAACCCTAGTCGGGTCATGTCAAATTGGTATCGAAGCTTTAGGTTTATGGTCAATTAGGAGTCCACAAAGCCATGTCGAGTAGAGTTTCTTTTAGGGATGTGTAGTGCGCCACACTCATAAGGGAGAGGCTACAAGGCATTTAGGAATATTTCACTTTATTGGTAATTTATTTTCAAGCTGCAAGGTCTAAGGTTATTTCTAATCCTGGTTTGTTTTCTTTTCAAATCATGCCTCGATGATCTGAGATGCAGGGTAACTCTTCTGTCATATCTGGGGACAACGTTGATTGGACTAGCATTACTCAGGGAATCCATACTCGGTCTAGGGGTCCAGTCCTTGATATTTTTAGAGTTTTCCCAGTTTCTACTCTTCATCCTAAGGGTGAGGTGACTAATACAGAATTTCACCAATCAATTCATGTTATTGCTCAGTTGGTTGCTACTCAGGCTGAGCGAGATTAATCTGGTATTTCATCTACTGAGGCCACAATGGTTGACTAATTTATAAAGACAAATCCTCCTACTTTTATTGGTGTGAAGGTGGGGGAGGATCCTCAGGGTTTCTTGGATGAGATAGAGAAAATTTTCAGGGTAATGTAGGCTACGAATATGGAAGGGCTGAATTTTGCTGCTTACCAGCTTAAGGATGGAGTGTACCAATGGTACGAGGAATGATATAGGATGAGAGGTGATATGTAGGAGTCAAGTTTATGGGAGACTTTCTCTAATACTCTTTTAGACCACTTTTTTCCTTAGGAGTTAAGAGAAGTAAAAGCGGATGAGTTAGTTAATTTAACGCAAGTGGAAATATCTATCAAGGGATATGACTTGAAGTTTCATCTATTGGCAAGGTATGCTCCGGATATGGTGCCTGATATGCGGGCAAAGATGAGACATTTCATGTTTGGACTATCTTAGAGGTTGATCCATGAAAGGGAGATTGCATTGTTGATCAAGGATATGGATATTTCTAGGTTGGTTGTTCATATACATCAGGTGGAGAAGGAAAATAGGAAATATGTTGAGTATGGGGAAAGGCAGGGTAAGAACTTCAGGTCATCTGAACAAGGTGATGGATAACAACAAGGCGGTCAGTATTGAGGTAAGTGGCCAAATAAGATGTAAGGGAGTTCTAGTTCCTTCTTTACAACTAGTGATCCTTATCTGAAATAGTCAGGTGATAGGTGTCAGTAGGGTGACAATAATTTTTGGGCACAAGGTGCCCAATCTCAGGAAAGTGGGGCTTAGTCAGCCTCATCATTCCCTCTTTATCTGTTTTGTGGTAGGTTGCATAGGGGTTTCTGTGATGAGAGGAGGGTTAGGTGTTTTCAAATATGGCCATCCAGGCCATATGCTTAGAAACTGTCTAATTGGTAAGGGTGCTTTGGGAAAAAGTAAGGCTCCAGTTACTTTATCTTTTGCTTCTACACCAAAGGGTGCTGCTTCTGCATCTATTTTGCTTCTGTCACCGATGCAAGTTGGAATAGATTATATGCTCTTGCTACTCAGTAAGAATCCGAGGCATCGCCAGATGTCGTGACTGGTACATTACAGCTCTTTTCTCATAATGGGTATTATTTCCTTGATCCAGGGTCCACTTTCTCTTATGTGACACCATTTGTGGCTGTGTATTTTGATTTTAATCCTAAGGTTATTTTGAATCTTTTTTCTGTTTCTACCCCAGTAGGTGAATTTATTATTGCAAAAAGAGTCTATAAGGTGTGTGTGGTATCTATTGGTAGTAGGCAGACTTTGGTGGATTTATTTAAACTTGATATGGTGGATTTTGATGTTATTTTGGGGATGGATTGGTTACACTCTTGTTACGAATCCTTAGATTGTCAGACCCATAAGGTTGTCTTAGGTTCCTTGGTGAACCGATTATTAAATGGGAGGGTGGTTTCTTATCTCCGAGGAGAGGTTTATTTCTTATCTTAGAGCTTAGAGATTAATCTCTAAAAGGTGTTTCTATCATTTGGTCTGGGTTATAGATTCTAACTCGGAAGATCCTTCTTTTCATTTGGTTCCGATGGAGAATGAGTTTCCTGACATCTTTTTGGATGATCTTCCTGGTTTTTCTCCAGATAGGGAGATTGAGTTTGGTATTTATTTGGTTTCGGACGCTCATCCAATATCTATTCCTCCTTATCGAATGGCTCCGACTGAGTTAAAGGAACTCAAGGATCTTTTGGACAAGGGTTTTATCCATCCTAGTGTGTCCCCTTGGGGTGCACCAGTGTTATTCGTGCGCAAGAAGAATGGTTTCCTTCGGATGTGTATTGGCTATAGGCAGTCTAATAAGGTGACAGTCAAGAACAAGTATCCTCTTCCAAGGATAGATCACTTATTTGATCAGTTGCAAGGTGCCAAATTCTTTTCTAAGATAGATTTTCAGTCTGGGTATCATAGGTTTAATATTAGGAAGGAGGATATCCCTAAGACAGCTATCCAAACTTAATATGGGCACTTTGAGTTCCTGGTTATGTCATTCAGTTTGACTAATGCCCCGGCTGTATTTATAGATTTGATGAATAGGGTTTTCAGTCAGTTTGTGGATCATTTTGTCATTGTGTTCATTGATGAAATCTTGGGGTATTCTAAGAATAAGGTGGATCCTGCTAATCACCTTTGTGTGGTGTTGCAGACCTTGAAGAAGCAATAGTTATATGTCAAGTTTTCCAAGTGTGAGTTTTGGTTAAATGCTATAACTTTTCTTGGTCATATTATTTCTAGTGAGAGGATCATGGTGGATCCGCAAAAGGTGGTTGTGGTTAAAAGGTAGCCTAAACCCATGACTCCTACAGATGTTTAGAGCTTTTTGGGTTTGTCTGGGTACTATAGGCGGTTTGTGGAAGGTTTCTCGATGATAGCTGCCCTATTGACTAAGTTAATTCAGGAGAAAGTAAAGTTTTCTTAGTTGGATGCTTGAGATGGGAGTTTTAAGAAGCTTAAGGATAAGCTAACTTTTGCTTGTGATACGTCCCAGAAGGGACTTGGTTGTGTTTTGATCCTATACTTCCAGGCAGTTGGAGGTGCATGAGAAAATTATCCTACTCATGATTTAGAGCTTTTAGCGGTGGTCTTTGCTTTGAAAATCTAGTGGCTTTGTTTATATGGAGTACACGTGGACATTTTTTCTGATCATAAGAGTCTACAGTATGTGTTCACTCAGAATGAGTTAAATCTCAGGATGAGGATATAGTTAGAGCTTCTGAAGGACTATAATATGAGTATTCACTACCACTCAGGTAAAGCTAATGTGGTTGATGATGCTCTTAGCAGGTTGTCCATGGGGGGTTTAGCTTATGTGAATAAGGAGAAGTGGGAATTGGTGAAGGATATTCACTACTTGGCTAATCTTAGAGTTCTCTTTTAGATTCCAATGATTGTGGTGTAATGGTACAGGAAGTGGTTCGGACGTCTCTTCGTACAAATATCAAGGAGAAATAAATGCTAGATCCTAGCTTGATGATAATCAAGAGTGATGTTGGTAGGCAAAGGGTGATGGTGATTGAGATCAGTGTGATGGTACCTTGAGGTACCAAGGGCGATTATGTGAACCTGATGTTGATAATTTGCTAAAAAGGGTTTTGGTTGAGGCGCGTGAATCACGCTATGTTGTTCATCCCAGTTTGACAAAAATGTATCATGATCTCGGTGAGATGTATTGGTGGAATGGTATAAAGAGGGATGTGGCTGATTTTATAGCCAAATGCTTAGTGTGCCAATAAGTCAAAGTTGAGAACATGAGGCCTGATGGGTTGTATCCAGAGATTGATTTGCTTGAATGGAAATGGGAAATGACCAATATGGATTTTGTTACCGGTCTTCCTCAGTCTTGGAACTAATTTGATTCGATTTAGGTCATCATGGATAGGATGACAAAGTTTGCTCACTTTTTGTCGGCACAGACTAACTTTTTGACTGAGAATATACGAGGTTATATCTTCATGAGATTGTAAAGTTACATGGGGTACCTATTTTGACTATCTCTGATCATGGTACACAATTTTCATATCACTTCTGGAGGTCTTTTTCTGAAGGGGTTGGCATTAAGTTTAGTTTGAGTAGTGTTTTTCGTTCATAGACAGATGGGTAAGAGAGAGGACTATTCAGACATTGGAGGACTTACTTTATGTATGTGTGATTGATTATGGAGGAAATTGTGTTGAGCATATACCTTTGGTAGAGTTTGCTTACAATAACAGTTACTATTTTGGTATTGGAATGACCCCTTTTGAAGCATTATATGGTAGGAGGTGTAGATCTCCTATTGGGTGGTTTGAGCTTGTTGAAATGGATATGTTTGGTCCAGATTTAGTTTATCAGGCTATGGAAAAGGTGAAGGTGATTCGAGATATGCTTAAGGCTGCCTAAAATCGCCAAAAGTCCCATGCAGATATAAGGCGTAGAGACGTGGAGTTCGAGGTTAGAGATAAGGTGTTCCTAAAGTCATTTCTCATGAAAGGAGTGATGCAATTTAGTAAAAAGGGGAAGCTCAATCCCTGCTATATTGGCCTATATATGGTTTTGCGGAAGGTGGTAATATAGTGTATGAATTAAAGTTTCCTTATAGTTTGAGCTCCATTCATCCGGTATTTAATGTTTCGATGTTGAAGAAGTGTCTTGGTGATCCTTCTTCGGGGGTTCCTTTGGAAGGAGTAGGTATCTCAAATTCTCTGTCTTACGAAGAAGTCCCAGTTGAGAACCTATATCGACAGGTTCATTGGTTACAGACCAAGGATGCGGCCTCTGTTAACGTTCTATGGCAGATCTACAAGGTGTAAGAGGCCACGTGGGCAGCGAAAGCGGATATGAAGTCCAAGTATCCGCATTTGTTTTCAGCTTTGAATATTTGTGCGGAAGGTATGTGTTCTTGATCACATCTTTATTTTCTAACTTGGTTAAAGGTTGGATTGATATTTGATAACGCAAATGACTCTGCTTGATTTCTTTGCCTCTTTGTTAAAGATAAGACAAAAGGAATCTAACGGGTGTAAATGGTGCTTGTACCTACCTTGTTTGTCATTCGAGGATGAATGATCCTAGTGGGGGAGACTGAAATACTCTGGGTTCGGGATCCTTACAAAATTTTTCTGAATTTCTCAATTTTGGATAACATACGAGTGGTGGGTACTAGTCATATAATTGGGTACGAGTGGTATGCATTGGTAGTATGCTGACCAGTGTTGGTTGGTGGCTTGGATTGGTTTCTGGAATGGCTATGACTTGGGTTGGTACGAGTCGTATAGTTGGATACAGGTTGTTTTGTTTGGGTTTTTCCTTACCTTGATCTGAGACTTAGTAAAATAACTTGGATCGAGTACGAATGGCTCACCATGAGCTGTAAGCCAAGGTATGAGTCGTACCATGAACTCGTATAGCGGACAGTGTTCAAACCTCTTGTGATTCTATTCTGCCAGGGGTACAGTTCAAAGGTACTATTCATATGCTTGGGTATAACTTGGTTTGGGTAAATCGTATGTTGAACTGTATTGGGTCCAAGGAGGAGGTCTAGGGTATGAGTGGAGGGTACCACTCATATTGGAGGGTACGACCGGTATGGTATAGTCGTACCCTGTGACAGGATTTGTATATAGTTTAAGTGGGGGCAATGTAGACATTTCCTCACTTAACCTATTAAGGCCCCGCGACTTCTAAACAACTTGGGAGGTTATTTACCCTATTATTCTATCATTAAACATTTAGAAAACTCTCTTAAACACTCTAAAATTCTCTTTATGGATCTTGGGTAAAGGAAGGCTAGGTTTTCACTAAGGAGGTTAATTTAGGGGTTGATTTGGGTGATTTCTCTCTATCATCTTCATCATCTAAGGTAAGATACTTCTCCCTTATTGTTAGTTCCAACTAAAGGAATGATCTATACAATGTTTTCATGGCATGATTATTGTATGGTTTTGAGGTTCTCAAATATATGTTGGTGTTTTGGTTATAAATGCTTGGTTATGGTTTTCCCCATGTTTTAATAATGTTTTTACATGCTTTTATGGTTGTTTGGATAATTGGTTGCATGGGAATGGTTAATTGGTAATTGGAGTTGGTTTTGGAAACACTATGCCCCAAACATGTTTGATAAATGCCTATGATAATGCTTTTACTATATTATTGGACTTTCAATGGAACTATTGCATGGTATTGTTTGGTAATGGATCCTTAAATGGTATAAATGGTCTAAATAGTTTGGAATGGTTAATTGGAATGGTCTGGTGGCCATGGATATGGTTAATTAAACTCTCTTGTAGGGTACATGGGATTCCCTCAAGTAAACATAATAATGGAACACTTGTGGGGTACACGGGATTCCCCCAAGTTAGCTTGATAATGTAATCTCTAGGTACGTGGGAATCCATTTACATAAAAAGGTTGGCTAAGGACATTGTTTGCACACTATAGTCGGTAAGACGTTACCACTACTCATAGCCTTGGTAAATAATAATGGAATAATGGTTTGGTTGGTTGGAAATGGTTTTAATTGGACAATAATGGCAGGGTGTGATATCTAAGTGTGAAGGTACGAATCCAATGCAAGGACACTGGAAACTCATGTTTGCCGACATGAGGGGTTGGTCACAGCGACCATATATATACTATTAGGTACATGGGAATCATCTAAGTACACTATACATATGCATCATGGAGAGCAAAGAGTACTCGGGAATCCCCTACACTTATGGTATCTTCGGTTCGTGCGGATACACGCATTGGGGACCGTTCAGGGGGTTACACTGGACCCAATAGCCTGTGAGTGGTTCTAGGATAGTTAAGCTACACATACCCAAGTCAATGATTTCAGATGCTTGTTAAACCCGGTTCCCTTTCTCGGCATATATATATATGGTTGTATGCACATTATTGGTTTACTTGGTTTTACTGGATGACATTATTTTATCCTTGTCTTAAGTACTTGCTAGAGTTCACCCGCAATCCCTTCCTTGGGTGGTTGTATCCCCACGCGATGCAGGAACCTACTATTATACTCCTCTTGTTCAGTGATTGGATTAGGGATCGGCTATTGGATTAAAGTGGTATGCTTCCATATTACAGAAGGATCCATTTCATGTTCATGGATGTTTTTACATTCTTTGGATATTTTATGGATATTGGTTTCGGCTATGGTTGGGGGCATGCCCCAACTAGATATTGGTTTTTTTTTGGATAAAGGTTTTTGTGGAAAAACTATGGGTTAGTATTGACATTGGTATTGGGGCTGATACTGTTAGACTAAATTTCTCACTGTTCCATCCTTTTATATTATGTTATGGACAGGAACTTGATTATTTTTTTGGTTTTGGCTTATGGTTTTGGTTGGGTTAAGGTTATCAGTTGGGTTTGGGACGGTTGGGCTCGTTTGGGTTGGTCTCGGTTATAGACCTATCCCAGAGTCTAGATTTGCAAAATTACACGCTATCTTGTTATATGTTTGGAATTCATCCGACTCCGGGTGTATGCTGGATAGTTAGGTGGGGTATTGGGGATGGTCTCTGATACTAGTTGGACTTGAGATGCTGATTACGACAAGGACCCGGGTTGGGTCATGTCACAAATCCATCCACCCTATTCCTTCAAATACCATCTCCTCCCCTATCAAACAAACCCATCCACCCCCAACCCTCACTCATACAAACATTGTCTCCCCCTAATAACCACCACCACCACTCTTGAAGTACATGGTTTTAAGATTTAATTTACTTTTTTGGAATTAGGGTTCATACCCAAATTGCTATATTCTTGAAATATGTTATTACTATGATATTGATAACTTTAAGTACAAATGAATTGCCTATATTCATGTTTTACTTGTGACATTCATATTGTGATTTTGATTTCATCGTCTTGACTCGATATTATTGAGAAATTTTAATGTGATTATTGAGCATGAAGTTTTGATGAATTTAAAGCATGAATTTTAAGCCCTAAGTTTAAGCATTGAGTTTAAAAGAAGATTATGCCCTTAAGCTCTATCGACAAGTTTTACATCATGATTCAAAGCAAAGATTGATCTTTTGATCTTAAGATAAGATATGGAATCCACATTTATTCATCCTAATTATGATTTAAAGAAAGAGAAGCATAGCTGATTTTTATTTTATAAACCCTTATGATATTTGGAGGTGGATTTCCTCAAGTATGAGCATCTAAGTATTCTGGGAGTAGTACTTAGCACCGAGTTGGGTATGAGTCAGAGGTCACATGCCCCAGAACTACATGCCACCGTAGGTGTAAGTCCCAATATGGGTTAATTATAGTGATCACTTAAGGTTCTATTTCGATGGCAAGGGTAGAAAAACTCTCTCCAATGTGGGCATGACGTTGCACTCCATGGTAGCTCACATGGTTTATGTCGGTTTGAAGAACCTCCCAAAAGAAAGAATAAAAAGTAAAGATTTTAGAAATGAAGTGTTATGGCTCACAAAGTTTATCCTTATGCTTCATTACTTATGTTTATGATTTTGCAGTCTTTGTTTTATTCAAGCTCAAGGTGAGTCATTTACACTAAGCATGCATCATTGAAAGTTTATATGAATGTTCAGTTCTTGTTGTACTTAAACATTCACCCCTACATACTCAGTACATCCCAGAAGTACTGACCTACATATATGTCTATATGCTACATTGTCTTATAATATAGGTATCAGTGGTAGCACACACATCATAATCAGACAATTTGTAGCATCCAGTCAGCAGGTTATAAGTTCTTTTGATTCTAGGACTCGAGTATTCTATAGTTCTAGTAACATTTTTATTCATTCAAATTAATTATATATAACTAGGGGGTTATGTCCAGGCAAACCATAGTCAATATTAGTAGAGGCTTTATTGGCAGTTATTCAGACTTGATGTATTTACTTTTAGTTTTGTTTTGTATAACCAAATTGTAAGTGTTTTAAACTGTTATAGGGTGGTCTCCGGGCATTGCAAACTTGGTATCAGAGCACAAGGTTCAAGTTTCCTTGGGTGTCTATGAAGCCGTGTCTATTAGAGTCGTGCAGAATGGTACGAAGAAGTCTATACTTTTCTTCGAGAGGCTATAGGGCATTTAAGAAATATTTCCCTTCCTTCATATCTCAGATTGTACTATAGAGATGTTCTTTAAGAAATTTATATAGATTCTTATCTTGCTCTATTCATGTCAACTATGCCTTATTATCAAGGTAATAAAAACAGTAATGCTTAAGTTCCTATCAATAGAGTTTTCTAAAAGAATCCCATTAGTTACCTTATGTTGTAATCTTTAAAAGTGTTCATTCTTATTCATGAAAATTGTGCGATAAGCCAAATTCACATGTGCTCTTAGATCCGTCCTCGGAATCCTATGACAGCCTGTGACCTAGAGTTAGAAACATGAACCTAGAAGTTTAGCAACAGTAAAGTGGGTGTAGTGTTATCTGAATCTAGTAGATTATATATCCATGGGGCTAGTTGTATGAATGGGTAAAAGTAGGCTTGAAATAGTGTATGCAAGAATTTAAGTTTGTTGATTTGAAATTAAGTATAATGATGTGTGTATGATCTAGAGGTGTACCCAAGGTGATGTGTGATTGAATTATCTCTAAGTTTTTTATAGTGTGTGTTCTTAGATAGTACCTTTGAGTTGTTAAATGCGAATGAGGCTAGTAATGTAGTATATAATCTTCTTACCAGCTAAGTTATAAGTTATAGGTTAGTGATGTTGGGTATATTGGTGTAATGGTAATTCTCATGGTTTTAGTAAACTGTAAGTTTAGAGATGTGAAATTAGTTGGATATGAAGGAAAAGAGACATATTATGTGTTTAGTAAAGAAAGTATGTTTTCAAGAAGGATGTAAGTATCTGATGATTTCTGAAGCTATGGAAAGTTAAGGATAGCATATATTAGTAGAGTGTTAAAGAATGAAGTTAGTATAGTTCATTAGAAGTTTGGGAATATCTATGTTATGTGTTAGAATCTAAGTTTGAAACATAGATGATTGCGCAAAGAGAAAGAAGAGTTGAAGCTCTAAAAGGTGTGAACTCAGGGTATGGTGATACTTATGAAGATTCTATATTAGTAAGTGTTCAAGTTACTAGATGATGACTAGTGGGGATATAGAAAGTTAAGAGTTGTATCTCAGAAGAAAGTACTAGCATTATTTTTTTTTACACTTTTAGGTGTAGTCTTTCAGGATGAGTTTATTATTAATGTGTATTGTTATATCCCGGACTCTAGATAAAAGGTGTTGCAGCTCTGTTTAGAGTTTATTAAAGGGGCCTACAGACTTAGAATGATGGCTTAAAGCTAAGGGGGAGATGATAAATGATAGAACAAGAAACCAAGTCAGGCTTTCAGATTTTAGTAGTGATGCCAGTGATTGTAGAACATAGGTAGAGGAGGAAGATGCCCGACCCATTCTTATTTTGGTGAAAAGTTTTGTACTTCAGTTATCACAACATCTACTCATGCCTTACATGTCAGCTCTATGATCATATCATATATTCATGTATTTTCCATACAATCATGTACACTTGTAGTTCCTAGTATGAGGAGTTCCAGGTTACTCGGCAGTACAAATCATATTCCATGAATTTATGAACTTCAAACTCAGGTCATGCAACTCATGACTCATGTACTCATGCTTTGCAGTATGTTCAGTTCCAGGTACTCATGCTATACTCTTAATGATCAGCGAAATTCAGATTATGTCATGTATGTCCTCAGTTTAAATCTCTTTATTAAATCCATGTCGTGGACACTCTATTCCTCAGGACTCAATTAAGTGGCAAAGTTATGCACAAAATTCTTTCATGCTTTAGGTCCTCATAGTCTAACCTTTTAGAGACCTCTCCTTATGAAATGATAGTGGTGATGAATGATTGTTTAGATGGGAGTAAGTAAATGTTCCGTATTATGAAAAGATTGTTGTATGCTTATTTTATCAAAGGCTATAAGTGTGAAGGAAGATTTAGGTAAAGCGTTAGTATATGTCATGGTTAGTTGAGACTTTCATGTATGTCTTCTTGGGGAAGTTTATGGAAGTTATTATTGATAGAGGTGTTAGAGAGTGAGTTAAAATTCCAAAGTGGGTTGATTGACCAAAAGTTTATATGTGGCAATAAAGATAGGCTTGAATGTTATGTTGGCATATAAGTGGAGGGTTGCATTGTGCGATAGTGTATTCCTAGTAAGAGGTTAAATTTAGTTGTTGAAGTAGTAGTAAAAATTATTCTTGGGATGAGATCTGTGAAAACACCTGGGGTATTTAATTCATAGTATAGACTAGTATCATGGTGTTATCTATTGTACCTTGTGATTTCGAGTTAGGCTTGAACAAGGAAAGAGTATGTAGCACAACTCAGACTTTGGCTAGAGTAGTCATATGAACCTATGTGAGAATCATAAGTTGAATCAAATGAGTATGGTATTTAAGGGGAAAAGTGTAGTTGAGGGATTATTTGAGAAGTGTGGCTAAGCTTGAAAGTTAGCAGTTGCATTGTCTAAGGCCTAGTAATTTATACCTAGCTAATGTTTTATAGGCCTCTGTTCTATGTAGCAGAGTTATAGCCATACTGAGATTCCTTATTTCGATATCTTACTCAGATCAGGCCCAAGAATTCTTTTCTCCCTCATGCTATTAGAACTTCTTAGAAAAGAGTGCTGATGAAATACTCTAGTTCAGTATAAACTTTCAGTATGAGTTAGTCTGTATAGCCAGCTATTAAGAATAACAATAAGACCAATAATCTCTTATAGATTTCCATATTTCCATGAGTATGTCTATTCCTTGAGGTAATTCATTCACATCTATGCAAATTTTGAATTCAGTTCAGTCCATACATCATGTCTACAGTTCAAATATTTATTCATAATTCAGTTCATAAGTGTTTACTGAATGATTTTAGTTTTTCGAGTATTCAAGCTCAGACATTGTAATATCCCTTGTACGACCTTAGTCTCGTTATATCATGTGTGATTACATAATGTACTTGGCGATGCCATGAAGCCCTTTTCTTTTGTTTCTAATACTTGTCTTGTTGAGGACCAATTTCTAATAAGAAGTTATGTACTTTATTCCATCCTTAGTAACTCTTGGGAATTTGTTGCATTAGTTATGTCTTCACAGTTCTTGTGTATGATCATATCATTAATATTTTAAGTGAGTTCTAAACTCTCGCCATGAATCAGCTCCTTATAGTTGATAAAGTCAAGTCAGCTCAAAAACCAGTTTCATGATAGAAGTTTAATGTTTCATCTTAGCTACATCCTTCATTACCAGACATGTCATGTGTACATTATTCTATACTTCTAAGAATTCAATGATTTCCTATCCATCATTCGAGGATGAATGATTCCAAGGGTGAGATAATATAACACCCTATATTTTTAGGCTAGAATTCAAACCATCGTTCCTATGCGTATAAGCTCAAAACCAATTATTTCTATGTGAATATAAGTTCCATGATCATTATCCTAGTGTTAAGAGTGCTGATGAGGTAAAAAATATTAATAGGAAACACTTACAACAAAGTTGAGCTAAGACCCTTTGATTTGGCCAAATTTTGGTATTCGATTCTATATGGGTCAACTTTGAACGTGTATAACTTTTTACATATGTGGAATTTTACATCTCAAGACCCACCAAATTATAGATAATTGAATTATCTTACCAATGATACCATTTTGCCGTAATTCAATATTTGAGTGAAATTTATGATGATGCCAAGGTCGTGCGCCATATGGCAATCACAAATAGACACTAGATGAGGTGTGCTATAGGCGTGCGTTGCACACCCTCAGGTGTTCATTGGTTGTGCGTCGCCCAACAATAGCATAGTGCCCAAAATTTCTCTCTTTTGATTTAGTATAATGGCTTTGAGGTCATTTCACACCCCTAACTCATTTCTAAGCATTCTCAAATGATTTAAGGGGTCTTAAATCACTTTATTTCCACTATCTTAGCCCTAACCATCTATACAATATATAAAAACCTCCCTCACCCTAAGAACAAAATCCAAGATTCTTTCCCCAAGAATCTAAGAATTCAAGCTTCCAAGTTCATGCAATCTTCAAGAATCTAGCTATGAGGTATGTAGAGTTTATGAACAAGGGTACCCCTTTTACCCTTGTGCAGAAATTACATGGTTTTAAGATTTAATTTACTTGTTTTGAATTAGGGTTCATACCCAAATTGCTATATTCTTGACGTACGTTATTACGATGATATTGAAAGCTTTAAGTACATCAAGAATTGCCTATATTGATTTTTACTTGGAAGATTCATATTGAGATTTTGATTTCATCATCATGACTTGATATTGTTGAGTACTTTTAATATGATTATTGAGCATGAAGTTTTGTTATGAATTTCTATGAATTTAAAGCATGAATTTTAAGCCCTAAGTTTAAGTATTGAGTTTACAAGAAGATTGTGCCCTTAAGCTCAATCAACAAGTTTTATATCACAATTCAAAGAAAAAATTGATCTTTTGATCTTAAGATAAGATATGGAATCCAAATTTATTCTTCCTGATTATGATTTAAAGAAAGACAAGCATAGATGTTTTTATTTTATAAACCCTTATGCTATTTTAAGGTGGATTTCCTCAAGTATGAGTATATAAGTATTCTGGGAGTAGTCTTTAGCACTGAGTTGGGTATGAGTCTGAGGTCACATGCCCCAGAACTACGTGCCACCGTAGGTTTAAGTCCCAATATGGGATAAGTATAGTGATCCCTTAAGTTAAGGTTCTATTTTGATGGCTAGGGTAGAACAACACTCCCCAATGTGGGTAAGATGTTGGACTCCATGGTAGCTCACATGGTTTATGTCGGTTAGAAGAGCCTCTCAAAAGAAAGAATATAAAATAGTTCTTTTAGAAACGAAGTGTTATGGCTTATAAAGATTATCCTTATGCTTTATTACTCATTTTTATGATTTTGCAGTCTTTGTTTTACTAAAGTTCAAGGCGAGTCTTTTACACTTAGCATGCATCATTGAAAGTTTATATGAATATTTAGTTCTTGTTGTACTTATGAATTCACCCCCACATACACAGTACATTACAGAAGTACTGACCTACATATATGTTTATGTGCTATATTGTCTCATAATGTAGGTAGCAGCGGTACCACACACATCATAATCAGACAGTTTGCATCTCCAGTCAGCAGGTGATGAGTTCTTTTGATTCAAGTACTCAAGTCAACTATAGTTCTAGTAATATTTTAATTCAGTCGTATTGAATAAAGATAGCTGGGGGCAATGTCCCGGCTACCTATAGTCAATATTTGTAGAGAATTTATATGCGGTTATTCAGAGTTGATGTATTTTCTTTCAGTTTTATTTTGTATAACCAAAGTGTAAATATTTTAAACAGTTATGTATTGAACATATTTAGCATAGACATCTCCTCCGCTTATTTCTTTTAGATTTATCTAACATATTTAGTTGCTCACGAGTTATGCAAGTATCATGGGTTAGCTTAGGATCACTTGTAGTTCTAAGCACCATGCGATGTCCAGGGGTGGTCTCGGGGTGTTACAAACATAGCATCAAAACACAAGGTTCAAGTGTCATAGAGTGTCTATGAAGTCGTGTCTAGTAGAGTCTTGTAGAATGGTATAGAGAAATTTGTACTTTTCTTCGAGAGGCTATAGGTCATTTATCAAATGCTTCCCTTATTTCATATGTTAGAACTTGCTATATAGATGTTCTCTAAGAAACTTATATAGATTCTCGTCTTGCTCTATTCATGTCAACTATGCCTTATTTTCAAGGTAAAAAAATAGTGAAACTTAAGTTCCTATTGATAGAGTTTTCTCAAACAATCCTCGCAGACTGCTATGGGATTACATGTTGGCTGGAAAAAAAATCCCATTAGGTCCCTTATGTTCTAATCTTTGAAAGTGTTCATTCTTATTCATCAAAATCAGCACTAAGCCACAGTCACATGTGCCCTCAAATCCCTCTTCAAAATCATATGACAGCCTGTGACCTAGAGTTAGAAGCATGAACCTAGAAGTTTAGCAATAGTAAAGTGGTCTAGTTTTATCTGAATCTAGTAGATTATGTATCCATAGGGCTAGTTGTATGAAAGGTGAACCAGTAGGCTTGAAACAGTGTATGTAAAAATTTAAGTTTGTTGATTTGAAATTAAGTATGATAATGTGTGTATGATCTAGAGGTGTACCCAAGGTGATATGTGATTGCATTATCTCTAAGTTTTTCAAGTGTGTGTGTTTAGATAGTACCCTTGAGTTGTTAAGCGCGAATGAAGCTAGTAATGTAGTATATAATGTTCTTACAAGCTAACTTATGAGTTATAGGTTGATGATTATGTGTTATAGGTTGATGATGTTAGGTATGTTAGTGTAATGGTAATTCTCATGGTTTTGGGAAACTATAAGTTTAGAGTTGTGATATTAGTAGGATATGAAGGAAAAGAGTCATATTATGTGTTTAGTAAGGCGAGTATGTTGTCAACAAGGATGTAAGTATGTGATGATTGCTAAAGCTATGGACAGTTAAGGATAGTATATATTATCAGAGTGTTGAAGAATTAAGCTAGTACAGTTTATTAGAAGTTTGGGAATAGCCATGTTAAGTGTCAAAATCTAAGTTTGAAACTTGGATGATTATGCTAATAGAAAGTAGAGATAACGTTCTAGAAGGTGTTAACTCAGGGTATGGTGATACTCATGAAGATTCTAAGTTTGTGAGTGTTCAAGTTACTATATGATGACTAGTGGGGTTATAGAAAGTTAAGAGTTGTATCTCAGAAGAAAGTACTAGCATCGTTTTTTTCACACTTTAAGGTGTAGTCTTTTAGGGTATGTCTATTATTGATTGTTTAGATGGGAGTAAGTATATGTTCCATATTAGAAAAAGATTGGTGTATGCTTATTTTATCAAAGGCTATAAGTGTGAATAAACATTGAGGTAAGAGTTAGTATATGTCATGATTAGTTGAGAATTCCATGTGTGTCTTCTTGGGGATAGTTTATGGAAGTTGTTATTGACAGAGGTGTTAGAGAGTGAGGTAAAATTCCATAGTGGGTTGATTGACCAAAAGTGTGTATGTGGTAATAATGATAGGCTTGAATTTCATATTGATATATAAGTTAAGGGTTGCATTATGTGATAGTGTATACCTAGTAAGAGGTTAAATGTAGTTGTTGAAGCGGTAAGAAGAATTATTTGTGGGATGAGTGATGATAGGCGAATTTACACGCCTATAGCACTATATTTTGCCCATATTTTAGCCTAGTTTTGAGAACAAATTATATATTTCATGCACTTTTAGTCCTTTTTCCTGTAAGTGAGCTAACGAACATGATTAGCAAAGTTTCAGGTATAAATGATGCAGAATTCAGCATTTCATGGATAACTTGACGCCAAAGAAAGCTTCACGAAAGGAGAAAAGCCAATCTTGGACGCCAAGGACTAAAGATGGCGCATGGAAATTCTGTCCCGGGCTAAAACAACATTTCTGAAGACTTTGGGGACTAGCAGTAATTTATTAGGATTAGGATAATGATACATTAACCTAGTACAATTGGGTTAAGTATTTCATTAGCTTAGTAGAATTTGGTTAAGCATTTCATTAGCTTAGTAGGAATAGGATATGGGTGTTATAAATACCCTATTCTACTAGAGATTTTGAGGCATTCACCATTCCACAAACACACTCTTACATTCTCCATTCTTACAATTAATTCTACTTTTTATTCTTCTTCTATTCATCTAATCAATTCTTAATTTCTGCAATAAGAGAAACGTTACTTTGCAAGGAATTCACGCCTAACGCCTACCACACTTTTCTACACGAAATATTTATTGTGGTATAATAACAATGTCTATTGTGATTTCCTTCGCACTCATGGGTAACTAAACTTCTCTGTTGGGGTTATGGAAGCCATATGAGATACTATCTATTGCTATGAGTTTGTGAATTCGTGACACGTATATTGCTTATATCATTATTCTCTTTATCTTAATCTAAATTCTTTGTGGTTGCAAACACAAGAATACGCCAGTATAACATTTAACTTGTTCGAAAGAAAGGTTATCTTTCTGGAAAAGAGATAATGTCAAGGTAGTAGGGTCCCATCCCCTATTAAAAAGTTAGTGTCGTAACTGGATTAACCTCTTGGAGAATTCGTACCGTTAGACACGCTTTAAGCTCGAAAGAGTTAAAGTGAAATAATCCTCAAATAGGTCGAAAGACGCCTAGATTTACCATCGAATACAATTCTCTATAAGCACATGCATGTCTGAATTCAACACACTCATAGTCAATAGAGACGTATAACTCAGAAGGTGGACATAACCCCAACTCCTCAATTCTCATTGTTTCACAACCTACTAAATATTCTTTCTCTTTTTACTTTGCTATTGCCGTTTTTAGCTACTATTTGGTTACATTACTTGCACAACAAGAATCCCCCCTTCTTACGAGACTTGCACTAAAAGTCTAGTAATCGTTGCTTACTTGTTGACCAAGCTATTCCCAGTGGGATCGATACCCAACCCAGGTTAGGTTCTATATTTGCTAACAACCTCTTTACACTCCTCCGAGAGTTGTAGATTGAGCGTTATCAATGAGATCTATAAAAGTGTCTGGGGTATTGAATTCATGGTTTAGGATAGTATTATGGTATATATGTTGTACCTTGTGATTTTGAGTTAGGCCTGAACCTGGTGAGAGTATGTAGCTCAACTCAGACTTTGTCTATAACCTATGTAAGAATCATAATTTGAATCAAATGAGCATGGTATTTAAGGGGAAATGTGTAGTTGAGGGAGTATTTGAGAAGTGTGGCTAAGCTTGAAAGTTAGTAGTTGCATTGTCTAAGGACTCATAATTTATACCCATCTTATGTTTTATAAGCCTATGTTTTGACAAGACTCAAAACTGGGCCATGTCGTATGGGCACCTCAAGCCCATATGAACCTGAGGTTGCCCCGATAACCCAACCTAGTTATTACATCAATCCCAAGGGTCAGGTGAATCCCGGCAATATAATAAGATTGCGGAAAACATACTACAAGTCATAACTTAAACATGTATAAACATTTCATTAGATTCATCAAACTAACTAATATACCCAAGTCCACAGTCATCCATAATACCTCTATACAAATCGATGTTTAGAAATGTATACGTCGGAACAAGCCTCCGACAATAGCCAAACCAAGTCAAAATAAAACTAAGTCTAAATATAGGATACCAAGAAGGAATGTCTTCCGAAGTAGTAAAGCTCACCACTCTAAAGTCAATGAATAAACCACTTCAATCACCCAATCAATGTGCAGGAAGAGAAATTTGCCTATGCTTATCTCTTGTTTCTATTTCATCATATAGAATGTTGTATTGTTTTAAGCTATAAATTATTGTGTTTAATGCTATATTATTCTTGGTTAATGGATAATTATGATATATGAAGGATATACAAGCTTCAAATCATGTGGAAAAAACTCTAAAAGTCTTGGAATGGATCACGAAAGCACAAAACAAAGCTTGATGCCAATTTGGACACCTGAAAAGTATTGGGAGAGTGTTGGCACATGTAAAGGAATATGAACGCATTATACACATAAATATACTCATAAGGACCCAAACCAGTGTGTACACATACGATATGCATTCGTCGCATGCTCTATTTTGGTGCAATACAGCGTATGCCGCATGCTTTACTTTAGGGGTCCAATGCCTTAGAGAAATGTAAGGAGCCAACTTCTAGTGAGTGCATGCGAATAGAATGCCTCCACTCCACACCTGGGATTTTTACTCCAATTCAACTCCAACATGGACTTGACTTACCCTTATGCTATATATACATGTTGTATCACATTTTTACATAACTTTTGGACGTCTTGGAAGATTGAGGAGGCTACCACAACTTCTTTTTAGGGTTTATATCTCTTTAATTTAGTTTCTTTTATGGTTTTTATCATAAATTCAAGGGATTGGATGATGAATATGTATATTAAAGGCTAAAACTCCTATCCAAGGTTAAGGCCACAATCATGATTACTTTCGTTTTGAATTAAGTTTGTTGATTTGCTTATCATCATTGGTTGTTTGTTTATTCTTGTTTTAACTATTTTAAGGATTAGCTATCCTTAGAATACATCAATTGTCAACCTTGTGATCTCAGGAGAGGGAATAGGATGATAGAACATGGGAATAAGCAAGGTATGGTTCGTAGTCTTTTATAAAATAAGGATTTCGAATTAGCATCTAGGATAGGGGTGTACCAAGAAGCTTTACTTGAATCACATGTAGGATGATATTTGTAAAGAACTTTAGTAAACTATTACATCCCCTCTCAACGATGTATTTGTAAGGTTCAACTTAGTTAAATTATTAGATGTTGGGAAACCGTAATCATGCAATTAACCCTACAAATAAAAAACCAAGATAAACAAGTTAACGAATGAAGTTCAATAACGTAGTATGATTGTTCGTAAGCCTTAAACCTAGTATTCTATCCATATATTGTACTAAGTTATTACTTTTTTCGCATTAGTTTAGTTTAGTTTAGTTTTAATTTACAATTCTAAAACTCTATTTTGCTACTCTCCCCAATTGGTTAAACTAGAATTGGATAGGCGGTGAACGCAAGTCCCTGAGAGATCGATACTTGGGATTTATTGAAGCCACTTTACTACTTGATAAGACAACGTACACATGCGTGTGCGCTTGGGCACTGTCAAGTTTTTGTTAGCAATCTTACACCTCATTCATACCACACTTTAGTTCAACACACAATTCAAGTTCATTTTTATGTTTAGGGACTCTAACCCCTCGTTAACCATTACTCAACAAGGTCATCAATTTCACCATACATGGATCATAATACCTTTACAATATCATTTAACAAATATTCATACTTATTGGTTCATTGCCGTAGTTCCAAACACCATCAACATACGACTAGACAATTCACTTAGACATTTTCACAAACATCTTGTGTGCATGCCTTTACCAAGGCCACTTTCATGTTTAAAATCATCAAGATTAGAGTTACTCAAGACTCACATGTTATTCCACATACAAAAAGCACCCACATGTACAAATCATTATCAATAACATATATAAACACAAGTCTAGGCAAAAGTTCACATTATTCATCATTAGGCAACAATACCCTTTTCATTTAATTTCAAAATAAACATGTACACTTACTAATCCAAGTGTAAAATACATGGGTTTAGAGTTATTTATCAATATTATGAGTGAAATTCCTTAGAAAACTTAATTCACCAAGAATCTTAACTTGACTTTGTCTCTTGAAGATCACCCTTGAAACCTTAGCCTCCAATTCTTTAAAAATGAGCTTGAGAGAGTGTTTTGGATGTTTTATCCACTAAAAATGTGTTTAAGAAGGACATATATACTTATATAGTGTGGGGACTTAGGTTTTAGAGTATAGGAAAGGACTACAAGGCCCTCAACTAAAATTTGAAAATTGGCCACGATGTTAGGTACAACTTACTTGAGTCAATCATACCCTAGGGTACGAGTGGTACCCTGACTCGTACCGTAGTCTCCTCCTAGGTCATCTATACTGTTTAGTGTACAACCACACACCTTAGATTTGTATCCAAAGGGTACGACTCATCCCCTAATCGTATGTTTCAACCGTACCAAAAGCACTCCACTCAAAGTTTAAGTCCAAAATCTACACGACTCACTTGGTACGAACCGTACCTTAACGTACGATTGTGGAGGCTATCACTCGTACCTAGGATAGTGAGTGAACCTAAACATACTGGCTAGGATATAAGAGAGTAGAGATAGAAGGATACAACTCATATCCAAGGGGTACGACTCATGCCCCCAGTCGTACCCAACTCAGAGACACTAAATGAAGAAGCTTTTCTCAAGGTTCAAAGCCTAGGTGTTTCATGTTCTATGTTGCAGAGTTATAGCCATATTGAGATTCCTTATTTTTATATCTTACTCATATCATGACCAAGAATTATTTTCTCCCTAATGTTATTAGAACTTCTTAGAAAGTGTGTTGAAGAAATACTCCAGTTGAGTATAAACTTTCAGTATGAGTTAGTCTGTATAGCCAGCAATTCAGATTAGCAATCAGACTGATAAGATCCTATATATTTCCATCTAGTCTTACTCTCTGAAGTTTCATGATTATGTCTATTCCTTGAGGTAATTCATTCACGTCCATGCAAATTTTGAATTCAGTTCAGTCCATGCATTATGTCTACGATTTAAATATTTAGTCATGACTCAGTTCATAAGTGTTCAGTGATTGATTTTAGTTTTCCAAGTAATCTAGCTCAGACATTGTAATATCCCTTTTACGACCTTAATCTTGTTATCTCATGATTCGTGATTACATAATATACTTGTCGATGTCATGAAGCCCTTTTCTTTTATTTCCTATACGTGTCTGGTTGAGGAACAATTCCTAATGAGAAGTTATGTACTTTATTCCATCCTTAGTAACTCTTGGGATTTTGTTGCATCAGTTATATCTTCAAAATTCTATATGTGTGATCATATTATGAACATTTTAAGTGAATTCTAAACTCTCGGCATGAATCAGCTCTTTATAGTTGATAAAGTCAAGTCAGCTCAAAAATTAATTTCATTATAGAAGTTTAATGTTTCATATTAGCTACATCCTTAACTACCAAACATGTCATGTGTACCTCATTCTATATTTCTAAGGCTTTAACAATTTCCTATCCATTATTTGAGGATGAATGATTTCAAGGGGGAGATAATGTAACACCTCACATTTTAAGGCTAGAATTCAAACCATCATTTCTATGTGAATAAGCTCAAAACCAATTATTTATATGTGAATATAAGTGTAATGATAATTATCCTAGTGTTAAGAGTAATTATGAGGTGAAAAATGTTCATTGGAAACACTTAGAGCAAAGTTGAGCTAAAAGCCTTTGATTTGGTCAAATTTTGATATTCGATTCTACAAAGGTAAACTTTACATGTATATAACTTTTTATATGCATGGAATTTTTCATCTAAAGACCCACAAAATTGTAGATAATTGAATTATCTTTCCAACGATACCAATCTTGCCTTAATCCGATTCATGAGCAAGAATTTATGGCCATGCCAAGTTGTGCGCCGCATGGAAATCACAAATAGCCACTGGATAAGGTGTTCTATAGGTGTGCATATCACACCCTCAGGTGTTCTTTGGCTGTTCATCTCCCAGCAATAGCATAGTGCCCAAAATTTCTATGTTTTGACTTAGTATAAGGGCGTTGAGGTCTTTTCACACCCCTAACTCATTCCTAATTATTCTTAAATGATTTAAGGGTTTTTAAATCATGTTATTTACACTCTCTTAACCCTAACCATCCTATACACAATTTAAAACCCTCCCTCTCCCCAAGAACAAAATCCAAGCTCCTTTCCCTAAGAATCTAAGAATTTAAGCTTCCAAGATGAAGCAATCTTCAAGAATCTAGATATTGAGGTATGTTGGGTTTATGAAAAAGGGTACCCCTTTCACCCCTGTACCCAAAGTGCATGGTTTTAAGATTTAATTTACTTGTTTTGAATTAGGGTTCATACACAAATTGCTATATTCTTGAAGTATGTTATTACCATGATATCGAAAGCTTTAAGTACATCAAGAATTGCCTATATTCATGTTTTACTTGTAAGATTCATATTGTGATTTTTCTTTCATCATCTTGACATGATATTTTTGAGAAATTTTAATATGATTATTGAGCATGAAGTTTTGTTATGAATTTCCATGAATTTTAAGCCCTAATTTATGTATTGAGTTTACAAGAAGATTATGCCCTTAAGCTCCATCGACAAGTTTTATATCATGATTCAAAGCAAAGACTGGTCCTTTGATCTTAATATAAAATATGGAATCCATATTTATTCATCCTGATTATAATTTAAAGAAAGACAAGCATAGCTGACTTTTATTTTATAAACCCTTATGCTATTTTGAGGTGGATTGCCTCAAGTATGAGCATGTAAGTATTCTGGGAGTAGTATTTAGCACCGTGTTGGGTATGATTTAGAGGTCACATTCCCAAGAACTACATGCCACCGTAGGTGTAAGTCCCAATATGGGTTATAGTTATGACTTAAGTTAAGGTTCTACTTCAATGGCAAGGGTAGAATAGCTCTCCCCAATGTGGGTAAGAAATTGGAATCCATGGTATCTCACATGGTTTATGTCTGTTAGAAGAACCTTCCAAAATAAAGAATAACAAGTAAAGCTTTTTATGCTTAAGACCCGAGATCAAATTGTAGGCTTATTTTTTCAAAGGCTATAAGCGAGAAGGAAGATTGAGGTAAAACGTTAATATATGTCATGGTTAGTTGAGAATTTTATGTGTGTCTTCTTGGGGATTGCTTATGGAAGTTGTTATTGATAGAGAAGTTAGAGAGTGAGGTAAAATTCCAAAGTGGGTTGATTGACCAAAAGTTTGTATGTGGTAATAATGATAGACTTGAATGTCATATTGGTATATAAGTGGGGATGCATTATGCGATAGTGTATTCCTAGTAAGAGATAAAATTTAGTTATTGAAGTGGTAAGAAGAATAATTCTTGGGATGAGATCTGTGAAAACGCCTGGGGTATTCAATTCTTGATTGACCAGTATTATGGTGTTATATATTGTACCTTGTGATTTCGAGTTAGGCTTGAACATGGTGATAGTATGTAGCTCAACTCAGACTTTGGCTAGAGTAGTCATATGAACCTATATATGAATCATAAGTTGAATTAAATGAGCATGGTATTTAAGGGAAAAGTGTAGTTGAGGGAGTATTTGAGAAGTGTGGATAAGCTTGAAAGTTAGTCATTGCATTGTCTAAGGTCTAGTAATTTATACCTAGCTTATGTTTTATAGGCCTATATTCCACGTAGCAGAGTTATAGCCATATTGAGATTCCTTATTCTGATATCTTACTCAGATCATTCCCAAGAATTCTTTTCTCTATAATATTATTAGAACTTCTTAGAGAGAGTGATGAAGAAATACTCCAGTTGAGTATAAGCTTTCAGCATGAGTTAGTTTGTATAGCCAACAATTCAGATTAATAATCAGACTGATATTCTCCTATAGATTTCCATATTTTGATTTAGTCTTACTATCCAAATTTTCATGAGTATGGCAATTCCTTGAGGTAATTCATTCACATCCATGCAAATTTTGTACAAGGGGTTTATGAACAAGGGTACCCTTTTCACCCTAGTTCCCAAAGTGCATGGCTTTAAGATTTAATTTACTTATTTTGAATAAGGGTTCATACCCAAATTGCTATTTCTCTTAGTATGTTATTACCATGATATTGAAATCTTTAAGTACATCAAGAATTGCAAATATTCATTTTTTACTTGTAAGATTCATAGTGTGATTTTGATTTCATCATCTTGCCTCGATATTGTTGAGAAATTTTAATGTGATTATTAAGCATGAAGTTTTGTTATGAATTTTCATGAATTTAAAGCATAAATTTTAATCCCTAAGTTTAAGTATTGATTTTACAAGAAGATTATGCCCTTAAGCTCCATCGAACAGTTTTATATCATGATTAAAAGCAAAGATTGATCTTTTGATCTTAATATAAGATATGGAATCCAAATTTATTCATCCTGATTATTATTTAAAGAAAGAGAAGCATAACTGGTTTTCATTTTATAAACCTTTATTCTATTATAAGGTGGATTTTCTTAAGTATGAGCATATAAGTATTCTGGGTGTAGTATTTAGCACCAAGTTAGGTATGAGTCCAAGGTCACATGCCCCAAAATTATGTGCCTCCATGGTTTAAGATCCAATATTGGTTAAGTATAGTTATCACTTAAGTTAAGATTCTATTCCGATGGCAACAGAAGAATATCTCTCCCCAACGTGGGTAAGACATTGTACTCCATGGTAGCTCACAAGGTTTATGTTGGTTAGAAGAACCTCCCAAAAGAAAGAATAAAAAGTAAAGCTTTTAGAGATTAAGTGTTATGGCTCACAAAGTTTATCCTTATGCTTCATTACTTATGTTTATGATTTTGCATTCTTTGTTTTATTCAAGCTCAAGGTGAGTCATTTACACTTAGCATGCATCATTGAAAGTTTATATGAATATTCAGTTCTTGTTGTACTTATGAATTCACCCCCACATACTCAGTACATTCCAGAAGTGATGGCCCACATAGATGTCTTTGTGCTACATTGTTTCATAATGTAGGTACCAGTGGTAGTACAAACATCATAATCAGGCAGTTTTCAGCTTCCAGCCAGCAGGTGATGAGTTTTTTTGATTCGATAACTTGAGTCAACTATAGTTCTAGCAATATTTTTATTCAGTCATATTTATTAGAGATGGTTGGGGTCATGTCCCTGCTACCCATAGTCAATATTAGTAAAGGTTTCATAGGCGGTTATTCAGAGTTGATGTATTTACTTTCAGTTTTGTTTTGAATAACCAAAGTGTAAGTGTTTTAACCAGTTATGTATTGAACATATTTAGCAAAGACATCTCTTCTGCTTATTTCTTTCAGATTTATTTAACATATTCAGCTGCTCACGAATTATGCAAGTATCATGGGTTAGCTTAAGATCACTTATGGTTCTAAGCACTGTGTGACATCCAAGGGTGGTCTCGTGTAAGACCCCGTAAGATCCTATCTAAATTCAGCTCACTATGGTATGTTAAAGGGGTCTAATACTTAGAAAATTTTACTAAGTGTTAGGACTTAGTCATTTCTAAATCACCTAAGCATTGATAATTCTATTTTTGACCTTCCTGACATCATAAAGTTAATTTTTAAGTTGATTCATGTTCGGTGATTTCAAAGGTACATCTCGGGTGATTTTTGGAATTTTTAGACGAGCGTAAGGGCATGTTTGGAAGTCCAAAACAGTACCAGCCCACGACAAGCGCTCTATTCCACCAATAAGGTAGACCTTTTTCAAAGGGCATTTGGGTTTTTTTCCCTTCACACAATTGGCCCATAGCACGGAATTAAGGGTCCCAAATAGCAAAATGATCATTCTATTCACAATTCTTTCAAAAAGAAAGCAATCCTTTCTCAAGAACAAACCCTAGCCTCTTAAAAATTCAAGATCAAACTTTAAGAAATCACCAAGAACCTTTACGAATTCTTCAATTAAGGCATGTGTGATGTTCATCCATGGACCCTTTTCACCTATGGGCTCCAAGAATCCATTTTCAAGATTTAAATCATGAATTTACATGTTTACAATAAACTATCTCCATGAATCCTAACGAATTTCGATTTTACATGGTGTTTACAAGTAATTGTTGTTGAAGTTAAACCTTACTAGTTGGAATAATGATGTTTTCATGTTAAATCCCTAATTTATGATTTATTATTGTAGCTATGTGATTATTATATGTTTTAAACTATTCCTAAGCTTTAATTCATGACCCTCATATGTTTTATGAAATGTCTAAGAGATGAGTTTTGAACAATGGTTCCTATCATGGTTTTAAAGTATTCATGTGTTCCTATTCTTATTGCTATCGAGGCCTGGAGGTTATGGATAATTGAAAACTTAGCTATTTACTTAGTCTTAGTATTTTCATAATGGTTTTAGATATGTAAGAACATTATCAGTGAGTCAGTTATCATATTTAGTTAAATTTAGATCAGTTCAGAAATCAGTGTCATTCAGTTGGGAGTAAAACTTAGCATCGAGTAAATGTAGAAAATGTGTCTACCCCGTCAGTAGGTATGAGGCACTTGTCTCCCCCGTCAGTAGGCATAAGATGGTAGTAGCTGTCCCCTAAGTTCCTGCCTCTGGCACCATCGATGACTTTGAAGGATCACTCGCCAGTTAGGCATAATGCCCTCGTCCTTCGGCACATTAGATTAGTGGATCCACACAACCAATGTTAGTACCCATGGCACGGTACGGACACCCTTCAAAATGGGGTTACAGGTTGGACCCTGATAGTATATTAGGGTATGTAGGTTATAACTAGCTCCTACAGTCTCAGTTCAGTATTCAGTATAGATTTCAGTTTTTGGTTTGCTTGACCATAGCATACAATTTTTAGTTATTCAGTATCTGTATTTTAGTATTTCAGTTTATAGACTATATCAGAATCATGTTTTATACTTGGTCATGCATTTTTAGAATTTTATAGCTTTTATGCATTCATACTCAGTTATATCATGCTATTCATTTAGTTATTATCTCATACATATGGCCCGTACATTTTAGCCTAACCTCATCTCATATACCAGTATATTCAAAGTACTGACTGCATACTCATTTCTTTCACTATGATTTCTTATATCATAGGTTCGGATGCTCAGGTTCCCGATCGTACTTAGATATTCCAGCGCATCATTAGTAGCAGTAGTGGCGAGTCCTCATCCTTCGAGGATGGGTTTATCTTATATTCAGTTATGTCAGTAGTTTAGTTATTTAGTCATTCGAAGTTAGTTGGGGGTTTATCCCATCAACTCCATAGTCAGTCAGTTTTAGAGGCTTTCAAATATTCAGGCAGATGGTCAGTTTATCAGCTGTTTTCATCAATATTTTTAGTATGTTTCCAGACGTTTAAAACTATGATTCAATATTGTTTTCAGTCTCTAAAACCTTATGGAATTATCAGTTGATGTTCTGCATATGTCCTCATTATTAGTATATTATTTCATGCTCGCAGCAGGTACTAGCTCATGGGTTATCTTGTAGTCTCTCAGGACCGCAAGCACCGTATGGCATCCAAGGTGTATTCCTGGGGTATTACAAACTTGGTATCAAAGCCTAAGGTTTTAAAGTGTCCTACGGAGTCTGAAATCCACGTTAAGTAGAGTCTTGTACATGGGTGTGAAGCGTGCCATACTTATGGGCAAGAGTTTACAAGGCGTTTTAAGAAAAGTGTCCCTTCTTTCAGTGTTTATGTCGTGCGAAAGAGAATGAGCTCTATTTAAACTCTCTTTCTAATTCAATCTTTCTTCTATTTACAGAATATGCCTCCCAAAAATACTAACGGAAGAAGAAACAGAAATCAGCCCGCACCTCTGCCCGTTCAAGAAGATACCCTGAATGAGCATGTCTCTCATGCTAAGTTTAGAGCTGCATTCACTACTTTAGCCTATTCAGTAGCAGCTCATAATAATCAGCCATCTGTTATTCCAGCCAAACCAGTGGCTAATACTTCTGCAACTAGGATTTGGTACTTCACCTGAATGAATCCTTCTTTGTTTTTGGGATCCAAGTCTGATGAGGATCTGCAGGAGTTCCTTGACATGGTTAAGAAGGTAATAAATATTATGGGTGTGACTTCCAGTAAGAGTGTATATTTGGTTGTTTACTAGTTGTAGGATGTAGCTCACACATGGTTTAAGCAGTAAAAAGGGGATAAAGGCACAGATACAGGGCCTGTAGAATGAGAAGATTTTGCTACAGCCTTTTTAGATAGATTCTTCCCTTTGGAGTTGAAGGAAGCTAAAGTGCTTGTGTTTATTAATTTGAAGTAGGGTAGTATGAGTGTGAGGTAGTATTCGCTTAAGTTTACTTAGTTGGTGAGGTATGCTCCTTATGTGGTGTCTGATAACATGTCTAGAATAAGTAAGTCTATCTCTGGTGTAGCTGATAGCGTGGTTAAGGAGTGTAGGACCGTGATATTGGTCATAGAGATGGACTTGTCTAGGTTGATGGTCTATACTCAGCAAATTGAGGAACAAAAAGCTAATGAGAAACAAAGGTAGAACAAGAGGGCTAGGACAGGTAGTTTTAACTTAGCTCATCCAAGATCAGAGGGTGGTGACTTTCCTCAATTCCATCAGAAATCCTCCTCCCCAGTTCTGTCCTCAGCTAGTGCTCCAGTGCCAAAGTTTAGGAATGATAACCAGGATAATGAGTTAGGATCTAAGACTCAGGGTAGTGTGAATAGTGGTCGGACTAATCTATTTTGCCAGAAGTGTGGTAGAAATCATCAAGGTATGTGTAGGGATGGCAGTGATGTATGTTTTAGATGTGGAAAGCTAGGCTACAGGGTGATAGAGTGTCCGACAGGTATGTGGAAAGGTAGGAGCGACCGCCAGAAAGGCCAGGCTAACTCGTCAGTAGCACCAGCAGGTCACCCAACTCAGCAGGGGAAGTGTCACCAATGGTCAGTGCCAAAATAGATTGTATGCCCTCCAGACCTGTCATGATCAGGATAGTTCTCCTGATGTGGTTATGGGTACGTTATAAGTCTTTCATTTACATGTTTATATTTTGTTAGATCCTGGGACTTCACTCTTTTTAACTCCTTATATAGCTATCAATTTTGGAGTCAATCCCAAAACCTTAGCTGAGCCCTTCTCAGTGTTTACTCTAGTAGGTATCTCTATTATAGCCAGGCAGGTATACAGGAAATGTCCGGTCATAATATCCCAGAAAGTCACTCCAGTTGATCTTGTGGAGTTAGAGATGACAGATTTTGATGTCATTCTCGGTATGGATTAGATCCACTCATGTTATGCTTCAGTTGACTGTAGAAACAAAGTCATTCAGTTTCAGTTTCCATATGAACCAGTTATTAAATAGAAGGGTAGTACTTCATTACTTAGGTGTCAGCTTATTTCATACCTTAGGGCGAGGAAAATGATATCCAAGGGGTGTGTTTACCATCTTGTTCGAGTTGAAGACTCTAATTATGAGACTCCTAATCTCAAGTCAGTTTCAGTAGTGAGGGAATTTCTATACGTATTCCCCAAAGATCTTCCCGGAGTTCCTCCTGAAAGAGAAATTAACTTCGGAATAAACCTTCTTCTAGATACCCAGCTTATCTCTATTCTTCCCTATAGAATGGCTCCAGCCGAGCTTAGAGAATTGAAATAAAACTTGAAAGATCTCCTAGATAAGGGATTCATTAGTCCTAGTGTTTCCCCATGGGGCTTTCCAGTCCTTTTCGTGGGAAAGAAAGATGGTTCTCTCAGAATGTGCATCGATTACCATTGCTTGAACAAAGTCACCATAAAGAATAAGTACCCACACCCCATAATTGATAACTTGTTTGACCAACTTTAGGGTATCTGTTATTTTTCTAAGATAGACCTCAGGTCTGGCTATCATAAGATCAGATTCAGAGAATGTGACAATCCAAAAATAGCTTTCAGAACTCGGTATGGTCACTTCGAGTTTCTAGTTATGTCCTTTGTCCTAGAAAATGCTCATGCAACTTTCATGAACTTGATGAACCGAGTGTTCAAGCAGTACTTGGACATTTTCATCATAGTCTTCATTGATGGTATTCTTGTCTATTACCATAGTGAAAACGATCATGTAGACCACCTCAGAATTGTATTAAAGACTCTTAGAGCCTATTAGTTGTTTGCCAAATTCAGTAAATGTGAGTTTTGGCTAAGATTAGTAACTTTCCTTAGCCATATTATTTCCGATGATGGCATTATAGTTGACCCTCAAAAGACTGAAGCAGTGAGAAACTAGCCCAAACCTATCTCTCCGTCAGATATCACGAGTTTCTTGTGCTTGGATGGCTATTACTGACGGTTTATTGAAAGGTTTTCATCTATTGCGTCCCCCATATCCAGGTTGACCCAGAAGAAAGTCAAGTTTCAGTTATCAAATTCTTGTGAGAAGAGTTTCCAGGAATTGAAAACTCGACTCACCTCGGCCTCAATTTTGACCTTGCCAAATAGTTCATATGGGTTTATTATTTACTATGATACTTCCAAAGTCGTCTTGGGTTGTGTTTTGATGTAGAGAGGTAAGGTCATAGCGTATTCCTCTAGACAGCTTAAAGCCCATAAAAAGAATTATCCTACCCAAGATCATGAGTTAGCAGCTGTTATGTTTGCCTTGAAAACTTGGAGGCACTATATCTAAGGGGGTGCATGTTGATGTGTTCAGGAATCACAAAAGTTTGCAGTATGTGTTTTCGTAAAACGATTTGAATCTTCGTTAGAGAATATGGTTAGAATTGTTGAAATATTATGATATGAATGTGTTGTATTATTTGAGCAAGGCCAATGTAGTAACAGACTCCCTTAGTAGGATGTCTATGGGTAGTGTTGCTTATGTTGAGAATAATAATAAGAAGTTAGTTCAGGAGGTTCATCAGTTCGCTAGGTTAGGTATTGGTTTGGTTGATTCAACTGAGGGGAGTTTATGGGTTCAGAATAGTTTGAAATTTTCTTTGGTTGCCGAAGTGAAAGAAAATCAAGATAGGGATCTCAATCTAGTTCAGTTGAAGGAGTTAGTCAGAGCTCAGAAAGTATAGGTTTTCTCCCAAGGAGGAGATGGTGTGTTGCGGTGTCAGGGTAGGTTGTATGTGTCGTGCATTAATGATTTGAGGTAGAGAATCCTTGCAGAAGCGCATGGTGTACATTACTCTATTTACCCAGGGGCCACTAATATGTACCATGATTTACGATAGATCTATTGGTGGAGTGGTATGAAGAGGGATATTGTAGAGTTTGTAGCTAAGTACTCGAACTGTTAGTAGGTTAAGGTTGAGCTCCAGAGGCCTAGTGGTATATTGCAGGAGTTTAGTATTCCCACTTGGAAGTGGGAAAAGGTGAACATGGATTTTATGATAGGGTTGCCCCATTCGCGTCGTCAGAATGACTCGATTTTGGGTTATTGTAGACAGAATGACCAAATCAGCCCATTTCTTGCCAGTTCATACTTCCTATACAACCGAGGACTATGTCAAGTTCTAAATTAAAGAGTTGGTCAGATTGCATAGAGTTCCATTGTCTATCATTTTAGATAGAGGTACTTAGTTTACCTCTCACTTTTGAAAGGCTTTTCAGAAGGGTCTTGGCACTTAAGTTCATCTCAGTACAACCTTTCACCCTCAGAAAGATGGTCAGGCAGAAAGGAACATTCATACCCTAGAGGACATGTTGAGAGCATGTGTTATCTACTTTAACGGTAGTTAGGATGATCACTTGCCTTTGATAGAGTTTGCCTACAATAATAATTATCACTCTAGTATTCAGATGGTTCCATACGAGGATCTCTATGGGAGGAGATGTAGATCTCCTATTGGTTGGTTTGAAGAAGGTGAGGCTGCTTTGGTAGGACAGAATTTGGTGTTTGATGTGATAAAGAAGGTTCAGTTGATCAAGGAGAGGCTTAATATAAACCAAAGCTATCAGAAATCCTATGCAGATATGCGTAGGAGAGATCTTGAGTTTTCACTTGGGGATTTGGTGTATTTGAAAATCTCTCCCATAAAGGGAGTGAAGAGATTTCGCAAGAAGGGGAAACTCAGTCCTCAATATGTTGGCCCTTACAGGATCTTGAGTCATTATGGAAAGGTAGCGTATGAGCTTGAGCTGCCTGTAGATTTGGCGACAATACTTCCAGTGTTCCATGTTTTCCTATTGAAGAAGTGTATTAGTGACCCAGCAGTAGTTGTTCCTTTAGAAAGTAAAAATGTACTGGATAGCCTTTCTAATAAAGAAATTCCAGTCGAGATCCTAGATCATCAGATTCACAGACTAAGTAACAAAGAAGTTCCCTTAATCAAAGTTCTTTAGCGGAATCAGTCCGTTGAGGGAGCCACTTGGGAAGAAGAAGCAGATATGCGAATCAAGTACCCTCATCTTTTCTCCGCAAACTCAGACTCAGTTTAAGGTAACAGTTCCCCTTAGATTTTCTCTTTTCCGTTCTCAGTTTTAGCTAAGTAATCCATTTCATGTCATCGCATGCATTCATGAATCAGATCAGTCATTCATCATATTTAAGCTTCAGTCATGTGATCATGTTTTTGGTTATGCATATCCAGTATGTAAACTCAGTTCCTCAGTATTCTCAACTCAATTAGTCTCATTCGAGGATGAATGTTTCCAAGGGGTGATATTGTAAAACCCCGTAAGATCCTAGCTCAATTCAGCTCACCATGGTATGTTAAAAGGGTCTAAGACTTCGAAACTTTCACTAAGTGTTAGGACTTAGTCATTTCTAAAGCTCCTAAACTTTGATGATTCTATTTTTGACCTTTCCGACATTGAAAAGTTAATTTTTAAGTTGATTCATGATCAGGGATGTCAAAGGTACATCTCGGGTGAGTTCTAAAATATTTAGACGATCGTAAGGGCATGTTTGGAAGTCCAAAATAGTACCAGCCCGCGATAAACCCACGACGTACACTCTATTCCACCAATAAGGTAGCCTGTGATGTAGTCTGTGATGCGTGCTCCAGTCTGGTAGACCAGAGCCCGCGGCGCGTGCTCCATCACTGCATCCTTAATTTTTCAGCTTTCAGCTACATTTTTCAAGGACATTTGGGTCTTTTTCCCTTCACCCAGTTGATCCATAATACGGGATTAAGGGTCACAAAAGGAAAAATTGATCATTCTATTTACAATTCTCTCAAAAAGAAAGTAATCCTCTCTCAAGAACAAACCCTAGACTCTTCAAAATTCAAGCTCAAAATTTAAGAAATCACCAAGAACCTTCATGAGTTCTTCAATTAAGGTATGCGTGATGTTCATCCATGGACCCTTTTCACTCATGGAGTCCAAGAATCCATTTTCAAGATTTAAATCATGAATTTACATGTTTGCAATAAACTATCTCCATGAATCCTTACTAATTTTTATTTTACATGGTGTTTACAACTAATTATTGTTGAAGTTAAACCTTACAAGTTGGAATAATGATGTTTTCATGTTAAATCCCTAATTTATGGTTTATTATTGTAGCCATGTGATTATTATATGTTTTAGACTATTCCCATGCTTTAATTCATGACCCTCATATGTTTGATGAAATGTCTAAGATATGAGTTTTGAACAATGGTTCCTATCATGGTTGTTAAGTATTCATGTGTTCCTATTGTTATGACTATCGGGTCCTAGGGATTATGAATACCCAAAAACTTAGTTGTTTACGTAGTCTTAGTATTTTCAGAATGGTTTCAGATATGTAAGAACATTATCTTCCAGCCAACTATCATATTCAGTTAAACTTAGATCAGTTCAGAAATCAGTGTCTTTCAGTTGGGAGAAAAACTTAACACCGAGTGAAATCAGTGTCTTTTAAATATTTTAAGTTGTTAATTATTATGAATTATAGTACTTTTTATATATTTTTTAAAAATATATAATAGATTAAAAAGAAAAAATTGACAAAGGAATGACCAATGAAATTTTGTCAAAGCAGACATGTTGACCTGCTGCCTGCTCGGGTGGAGTTTTACTGGCTCCTTCCCCCTTTATAAGTAAGTAGAATAGAATATTTCATAAATTGTGAAATGCAAATATCAAGATTGAAAATGCAAGTTTATTACTTCCTCCGTTTTAATTTGTTTAATTTACTTTCCTTTTTAATTCGTTTAAAAAGGATGTTTCTTTCCCTTTATCAATTCTTTAATTTCAACTCTTATTTGACATGTTTAAAATCATAAAATTAAATAATATTTTAATACATTCTACATATTTTTAATTCAAGTTTATTTTTTAAAAAATACTATTTATTTAGTACAAAATCATATTAAGTTCCAATGGAAGGAACATATGTAAAAACAAAGTTCAATAGAATATCTACATAATTATATTTTATCGTGTTCTCTAAGTTAAATAACTTAGATTAATATGACTGATGGTAGCTTATAGTTTTCTTTTTTATATAATTTCGAAACACTTAAAAATTTAAATTTAATTTTACTTCGAAGACCAAGTCGACAAATAAAAGAGAAGGAAAAAATGAAAGCAGAGGATGTATATGTCGGCTAGTAGAGGAGTACGATGCAATTTTGGGTTATTAATTGCAAGCCACATGTAATATAATATGCAATGATCAAATAGCCCTTTATCTTTTTCAACAATAACAACAACGGTTGCGTCGAAACCACCACTTTCTAATATATAGAAGAAAATACACAATACTGAGTATGCATATATATATATATATATATATAATTGTCCAACTAAAATAAGTAATAGACTCCTTATAATCAACTTTCAGGCGGTATTTTTGAAAGTGTCAAAAACTGTTTTCAATTTCTTTTCAATCAAAACATCATTATATTAGGGATTTTTTTACTAAAATATATTTGCAAACACACTGATAACACCTACTATTCACCTAACAGTTGACTTTCTGAACCCAATACGGAGTGAATAACTAAGGAGCTTCTGGATTTACTGATACAAACTTCACAGCAAAGAGAAAACCATTGTATCAAGTAATGAATGTTCATGCAAAGCAGAGGTAAACAATCAACATGAGAGCAGCTATAGGAAGCACTTTTTGTTATATATATTCCTCCAACAACAACAATAATAAATTTAATGTAACTCCATAAATGAGGTCTCAAAAGGGTAAAGATGTATGCGGCTTTACTCCTACCCTTTATGGGGTAGAAGTTGTTTTTGATTGACACTCGACAACCCTTCGTCCTTTATTCGAATTTACGACCGGCAATGTGAACGTGATCACACATACAACTTAAAGTTGTTTATTAGAAAATAAATACAATCAAAGTAGTCTGTTGAATGAAATGGAGAGGTAAATCATCATCATGATCAATATTATTGAGATTATGCATCATTAAGCAATTTCAACAAACATGAAATATCTTGATCAAATTTTATAGAGCTCGGATGCGAGGCGGGGCGTCATTATCACTTCTACAGGATTTACCTTACGCATGGTCATTCCCGGGCCTTCTTTCATATCCAAAGGCTCGCCCGATGGAGTTCTATAATCGAAACCTTGGATCAAATGACCTATCGTTAGGTATTCCACTTGCAACGCATAAGTCATTCCCGGACAAGATCGTCTTCCAGAGCCAAATGGAATGAACTCATAATGTTGACCACGGAAATCAACATCAGTGCTGAAGAATCTTTCTGGCTCGAATTGAACAGGATTTGACCATATTTTAGGATCTCGTTGTAATTTCAGGACATTCGTGTATAGTCTAGTTCCTTTAGGGATGTGATACCCTCTAACAACACAGTCCTCCGCGTTTTCGTGTGGTACTAACAAAGGCCCTGGTGGATATAATCGTAGTACCTCCTTAATGATAGCTTGAAGGTACACTAAATTCTTGATATCGCTCTCTTCTATCCATCTATCCTTGCCAATTGTCGTGTCGATTTCTTCTTGTGCTTTCTTCAAGACATGTTGATTGTTTATCAATAATGCCATTCCCCAATTTATGTGAAGAGCAACTGTATCTGCAGCATCTAGGACCAAACTCTGTGGGGAAAAATTAAAAGAACAGTTCATAAAATGGAAGAAAGAAGCAAAAGGAACACAAACGACAAAACAACTCCATGACTATTGCTATCCTAGTGTGTACTAGTTGCCAGAAAAAGAAGCGGGTAAAGAATTTTCATAATAAAATGAATCTTGCATCTAACTTAGCTCCAAAATTGGCTCAAGAGGTGATGATTGTCTAAGTAAAATTTCAAAGAGACATCTATCCATTAAAGGGCCGATGTGGACTCTTCATACTGCCCTCATGGCCAGGATCAGGATTTGAGTACATTTAATGCAGGGATAATTAAGCATATGGGCGCAATATCGGAAAATGAGAACTGAATAGGTCCTGTTCTACTATCACGTAAAGGAATAGATCTTAAACCTAACCTAATGTCAAAAACTATTTCAAGAGATGAAGATTGCCCAAGTCACGATTACCAATGTGGAACTTTTCACAATTTGGCGTACTAATTTAACCGAACAAATAATGTCTGATGCTCTGTTATAGATAAGAACTGCTCATATGATTGTTTTCCCCATTACAGTATTAGTAACCAATTCTTTCAATTTGTTTGTTTTACTTTCCTTTCTAATCTATTTAAAAACAAATACTCTTTTTTTAGCCAAACTCTTTGATTCTAACTTTTTACATACTAAAATATTTAACACCAAAATATTAAAAAATATTTTAATACATTATGCATATATTTAATTTAAAATTACAAGATTCAAAAAACTTATTTAAATTCTTAAACTCAGTATAAAAACATATTAAAACTAAGAAAGTCACATTGTATATTCAGAAATAAATTTTATTTTAAAAGTCTCATAGCATAGATATCAAAAATTTGTTTCAGATCACAAATTTCTAAAAAGATTCTAAAGGAGTAGAACTGTTACTAATAGATGATAAACTCTTAACATTGAGTTTATTTTCGCATCACACTTTCGGTTACCATCTGTCCTAAAACAGATCTAACATTCTATATTTAGAAATAATTTTATTTTAAAATTCTCATTTTAGGTTTTAATTAGTATGTAAAATTTGTTTTAAATCATAATTTTTTTAAAAATTCTCCATTTTTCTTAAAACAAATTATGTCCGTGTGCCACATAAATTTTGAGGAAAGGACAAATGAACTTACAAAAACTGTTGCTTTGATGATGGTATCACGAGAATGACCTCCACGTAAATGTTCATTGTTCATCTTCGAAAGCAGCACATCAATAAAATCATTTTCATCTCCACCTCCATTATCCTCGCTTAACATTTCTCTCATCTTCACATGCTCGTCTAACCATCTCTGAGAAATCGAATCAATATCCTTAAACGTTCTCTTCATCGACTTCACATGCCCTTGAAAATCCACCCATTTAAACAAAGGTATTGGAAAGGCATCCCATATTACAAACTCCATTGACAGAGTCAGAAATGCCCTAAACGCTTCCTTGCATCTCTCTACTTCTTCATCTCCGTCTTTCCCCGCTATCATCTTCACTATCAGTCCGAATGTCAGTTCCTCTAACCAATCGGTTAGGTTTATTATGGATTTGTCAATATTTTGCACTCGAGAATGGAGATTGTTGAAACTGCTTTGAATTTTATTGAGACGCACTTGCTTTAGCTTATCCAAACGAGAGTTGGATAGGACCTCCTGGATAACTAATTTCCGTATGTTTTTCCAGTATGGCCCGTAATTCGCGAGAAAAAGCATGGCGTTATTGTAGCCAAGATATTCCCCGTATAAACAAGCAGGACGATTGGCGAAAACTGCATCGTTAGTTGAGTAACAGTCTTTTACAGCATCGTAACTGCTGACTACTAATACACGAGGAAGTCCTAATCGCAAAGTGAATACGGATCCATATTTATCAGCTAAGTCTGAGAGTTTTCGAGCTAACGGGCGATCATCGCCATCGTTCTCGAAGTAAAAAAGATGGCCGATTATTGGCCATCCTCCGGAGATTTCTGGTGGGAGTAGTAGTTTTGAAGATCTTTTTGGCCATAGGAAGTAGAAGAGGAAGGCAAGGGTTACAATTGTTGTAATGGCTTCAATGGGAGAAAGAAGAAGATGATTGAAGTCCATATGTCCACAAATTTTTCTATAGTCAAGTGCTCAAGATATTACTCCTCCGTAATCTTAATATAGAGACTTCCTCAGTTTAAAAAAAATAATCTTTTTTGATTTGAGTTAAAATTTTAAAAATATTTTTTTAAAATTTTGTGATTTTAAATTAAAATTATGTCAAATTGATTAAAATATTTTTTAATCTTATAACTTGAAATATCTCATGTAGAAAATTAAAATTAAAATATTATCAAAGAAAAATACCATTATTTTTAAAACCAACTAAAAAGTAAAGTGACCATTTTTTAAATGGAGGGAGTAGCTATTTTAACATGCTTGTTCATTTACTAAATTACTGTAGTGTTAATTTCTTTTTTCATTTCTCTCTTACAACTAATACATTATGAAAGTTTGAACGAGCTATTTGTAAAGTTTAAATAAAATATTTTCAGGATAAATTATTAAATTATATTTTTTTAATCTATGACTTCAAGGAACATGCAAAGAGCAAAGAGAACAATTAATAAATGGCGAAAGCATGATTGGCGTTTGGCCATAAACGTATACGTGTCCAATTTAAATTTGTCAAATCTTGCATTCATATTATGGGTGTCAAGTGGGCCGGGCCGGACCGACCGACCCAATCCGACCCGGCCCTCGTAACTAATCCGGTCCGATTTGACCCAACCCGGTAAGTCCTAGGGCTTTAGGGTTCCGAGTCCCGGGCTGGTTATTTTTTTAAAATGGGTCCGGCTAACCCGGCCCGAACCAAGCCCGGTCCAGGCCCACCGGTTAACCGGCCCGGTCCGAATAACTTTTTAAAAAAGAATAAAAAAAAATGGAATTTTTGGCCAAACTAGCCGTTGGCCCAACGGCTATATAGCCGTTTTTGGGTCCAAACGGCTAGTTTGGGCCCATTTATTAAAAAAAAAAAAATTAACTTTAAAAAATATTTTTTAATTCAAAAAAAAATTCTATAAATACCCTACAACTTCAAATCATTTTTCACACAATTTTTCACTCTCTCAAATCTCATTCTCTCTCAAATCTCAATTCTCAATTCTCAAATATTCAATATATTTAATTTCTTAAAGTGTTCACTTTAATTTTTTAATTTTTCGTTTACAAAGTACGAGCGGAAGTTTCTAAAGTCGCAATCTTCGGATACTTCCAAAATTTGGCATTGTCGTTCCATCTCTTACGTTTAATTTTTATTTATTGTATTAATTATTTAATATTTAATTTTATTATATTTGTGTATTTTGAATATTTTTAGTTTAATTTAATTTATATTATGGATAAATTAAGAAACCTCACTACTAAAGGTGTTAAAATTTTTTGTCTCGGAAGCGGTAGTGGTAGTAAAAAGCGAATTACTAGCGGTAGAGGTAGTTCAAGTAGTAGATATACCCGTGTGCCTTCGTCTCCGGTACCGCTTGGTACACCTTTTGAGGAAGAAATAAGTGTAGGTGCTCACGATATGGATTATTAGAAGCTCAGGAAAATTACGGTACAGAAGAAGAAAATGAAGTAGATGTGGTTAATTTAGACGAAGATAATGAAAATATTGCTGAGACACCCGCAGTAGGAGATGTTAACGTTATATCTGAATCGGTTAATCTCCCTCCCCGTCCTCCCAGTGCCCCAAGACCTCGTAAAAGAACTAGTATTGCATGATAATTTTTTGAACGTATATCAGATATTGAGGTGCAATGCAATATTTGTCAACAAATATATAAGCATAGAAGTGGAGGCAAGCAAGGGGGTACTTGTACATTAATGAGACATGTAGTTGAAGATCACAAAAGAGAGTTAAATATTGCAAAAGGTGGTGGGGATGTTGATGGGCCAACGCAAACTAGAATGGACCCAGCAACCGGTCATGTAGCGAAGAAGTATAATAAATTGAGGGACCGGAAAGAAATAGCTAAAATGGTAGCTGTGGGTTGTTTGCCTTTTAATTCTCCTTCTTCTGATGCCTTTATTCGTTATATACAAGCAATTTATAATCCTATGTTTAACGGTATTCCTAGAACTACTTGTCGGTCTGATATTTTTAGATTTCATTCACAATATTGTTTTTATTTATCAACATTGTTAAAAAATATTCAATGTAGATTGTCCCTAACTTCTGGTCTTGGTCGTGCTGTAAATAAAAATGATTATTTAATCGTTGCTTGTCATTGGATGGATACTAATTCCGTGATGCAAAAACGTATTCTTGCTTTTTTATATGATGAAGATCGTAAACATACTGGACAATTTATTGTTGATTCTATTGTTAAAATTGTCTGATGTTATGGTATCGAAAATAAAAATTTATGTATTGCTTTTGATAATGCTTCTAACAACAACACTGCTATAAAAAAATTAAAATCTACGCTATCTCCGCCCTTGCCTGAAATTTTTCATATTAAGTGTGCATGTCATATATATAATAATTGTAAAAGATGGTCTTGAGTTTTTTGAGTTTTATATTGAAAAAATTCGCCTTGCTGTTGGTTTTATTAAAGGAAATAATCGTAGATCGAGAATTAGAGAATTTAAAGTTAAATGTCAAGAAAATGGACTTACACCGATTTTGATGCCTGAGGAAATTGATACTAGATGGAATTCTACGTATGAATTTTTAAAAACTTGTTATAAATATAGAATTCCTATTACACTAGCTTTTAACCAACATTACGGTTCATTTGTTGATTCTGCTGATTGCATGCTACATAATTTTGATTGGGTTGTAATTAATGATCTTGTTAAGTTTTTAGAAAATTTTTATATAGCTACGATTGAATTTTCCGGTGCTTATTATCCTACTGTTTGTAATATTTTGACATATATAGCCGATATTTCTGGTTTGCTCAAAGAATATAAAAATAAAGAAGGTTATAAAGAAGCTGTTGGCGCCATGTTTACGAAATTTTAAAAATATTTTTTCCCGATTCCCCCTATTTACTTGGTTGGTTCTATGCTAAATCCGTGCATGAAATATAATAATGTGTCACTTTAGTACTCTTATTTATACTAACTTAGAAATAAATACTAACCATGATTCTGAACAAGTACAACTTGATTTGTGGACGGCTACGGTTGATGCAAAGGATTACATAGAAAAATTATATAATCACTATGCTGATTTATTTGATTTAACCGTACCTACAAATATCACTCCAACTGTCGCTCCTCATCCTCCCGAGAAGCCATCATCTTCTAAAAGGCCGGCACATAGTGGTTTTTCTGATTCGCTTTATGATTTAAATTGTTGGAACAGTGTTGATGAGAGAACTTACACATCAACTTATCGGGAAGAGCTGAAATATTATCTTCGGACGGCACCAGAGGATCGCAGACGACGGATCAACACGTTGGATTGGTGGAGGAGTAATGAAACACCATATCCTGTGCTTTCAAGATTAGCTAGAGATATCTTGAATGTTCCAATGTCAACCGTTGCATCAGAGAGCGCCTTTAGTCAGGGACGACAGCAGCTTGGAGACAACCGACACTCATTGGGAAGCAATGCAATGAATGTTCTAGTTTGCCTCAGAGATTGGATTAGAGCGGAAAAAACAAACCAAGGAATGGAACCGGAGCCGAGCGATGAGCTGAAACTTGAAGAAATTATGACTTCACGAGAGAACTCAGCAGAATCAAGTCAAATGCATGGTTTTTCCCCCGTTGACTTCGACTATCCTATGCAAGTTCCCATTAATATTAACATGAATGAGTTGGAAAAAATGATGCATAGTTTATAGATTTTTCATTCATGTAAATTATAAATTTTGGATCATTTTGCAATCAATAAAATTCTCCAAATTCATTCACTCCTTAGTCCTTGCTTTTTATATTTTTTTATTTAACGATTTAAAATTTTAAATTGAATTTCTAGTTTTCTACTTTAAATTAAAAACTTACTTCTAATATATTATTAATTTACTACCAAATATTATTAATTTATTATATTAAGTAGCATATGTTTTGTATATTTGTGCATATATCTTCTATAGAAGTGTATATTTAACGTATACATGTGTATATGTTTTATAAATTAGTATATAAGTATATCTATATATATTGTAATGTATATATAATGTAGTATATTTTATAAGTAGTAGTATATATATATTGAATGGTGCGTATACACGTGTATATATCTTCTATAGAAGTGTATATATGTGTATATATCTTCTATAGACGTATATATTTAACATATACAAGTGTATATGTTTTACAAATTAGTATATAACTATATATATATACATATTGTAGTATATATATATGTATATTGTAGTATATATTTTATTTAAAATAGTACATATATATTGAATGGTGTGTATATATGTGTATATATCTTCTACAGATGTATATATTTAATGTATACAAGTGTATATGTTTTACAAATTAGTATATAACTATATATATATACATATTGTAGTATATATATATGTATATTGTAGTATATATTTTATTTAACGTATGACATATATATTGAATGGTGCGTATATATGTGTATATATCTTATATAGATGTATATATTTAACGTATACAAGTGTATATGTTTAATAAATTAGTATAATATAACTATCTATGTATTATAATCCATGTATATTGTAGTGTATATTTTATTTTAAGTAGTACATATACATTGATTGGTGCGTATATATGTGTATATATCTTATATAGATGTATATATTTAACGTATACAAGTGTATATGTTTTATAAATTAGTATAATATAACCATCTATACATTGTAATACATATATATGTATATTGTAGGATATATTTTATTTAAAGTAGTACATACATATTGAATGGTGCGTATATATGTGTATATATCTTCTATAGACGTATATATTTAACGTATACAAGTGTATATGTTTTATAAATTAGTATATAACTATATATATATATATATATATATATATATATATATATATATATATACATACATAGTATATACATATATATATTGTAGTATATATTTTATTTAAAGTAGTACCTATATATTGATTTAAAATGATTTAAAATGAATTTCTAGTTTAAATTAAAAACTTACTTTTAATATATTATTAATTAACTATCACACACACACACACACACACACACACATATATATATATATATATATATATATATATATTGTTGTATATACTTTATTTAAAGTAGTACATAAATATTGAATGGTGCGTATATATGTGTTTATATCTTCTATAGACTTATATCTTTAACGTATACAAGTGTATATGTTTTATAAATTAGTATATAAGTATATATATATATATAGTAGTATATATATATATATATATATATATATATATATTGTAGTATATACTTTATTTAAAGTAGTACATATTATTGAATGGTGCGTATATATGTGTATATATCTTCTATAGACGTATATCTTTAACGTATACATGTGTATATGTTCTATAAATTAGTATGTAACTATATATATATATATATATATATATATATATATACATTGTTGTATATATATATGTATATTGTAGTATATATTTTATTTAAAGCAGTACATATATATTGAATGGTGCGTATATATGTGTATATATCTTCTAAAGTAGTATACATTTAACGTATACAAGTGTATATGTTTTATAAATTAGTATGTAAGTATATATATATATTGTAGAATATACTTTATTTAAATTAGTACATATATATTGAATGGTGCGTATATATGTGTATATATCTTCTATAGACGTATATCTTTAACGTATACAAGTGTATATGTTTTATAAATTAGTATGTAACTATATATATACATATTGTTGTATATATATATATGTATATTGTAGTATATATTTTATTTAAAGTAGTACATATATATTGAATGGTGCATATATATGTGTATATATCTTCTAAAGTAGTATATCTTTAACGTATACAAGTGTATATGCTTTATAAATTAGTATATAAATATATATATATATATATATATATATATATATATATTGTAGTGTATATATATATATATTATACTATTATAGTATATGTTTTATTTAAAGTAGTACGCATAGTCATATATAATTATATATTGAATGGTACGTATATATGTGTAATTGTTTATATATATTTTTAAAAATATATATTGTATATTGGAGTGTATATAGTGTATATTGGAGTGTATATAATGTATATTGAATTTTTTATTTATTTTTTAAACGGGTTTGACCGGTTTTTAATCGGGTTTGATCGGGTTTTGATGGATTTGACCGAGTTGAGTTAAGTGGACCGAATTAGGGTGAATTTTAATTTTTTTACTGTTTGGCCCGATCCGATCCGATTCAACTAGCATCAAAACTGGCCTTCAATCCGGTTAAAATGGAAGGGCCGGTTCTGGGTTGGCATAATGAGTTCATTCATATTTCATATAATGAAGTGCATGCATTTTATTGGGAAAACGTGGCTTGCACACGTAACTTCATATAGAAAAAGGCCTCCACAATGGTTCCACTATGGACGTTAGAGGACAAAAGACAGGAACTCATGGGTAACTTAAAGGTCAAAGATTTATTTTCTGAAACTTATTATGGAAAAATTACCCCAATATTATTATATATATCTGCATGAAATCTCATATTTTTTATTTAATTATGTAAATCTTTATTTCAAGAAATATATGAGATAGTACGTATTATGAGTAAAGCGTTGTATCTTGAGACCAACATAATATATTTCGAATGTAGTGATATATTCGAGATTACAGATTTTCGAACAACACAATGTATTGAAATCAATGCAATGTATTCGAGATTTTAGTAATGTATCTGATGTTGGAGTAGCTTGTATATTGAGTATTAGGATAGTTGAGAAAGATTAGATCAATAAGTTTGGAAAAAGGTGTCCACAATGGTTAGCTTAACGGTCAAAAACTCATTTTCATAAATTTATACCAATACTACTAATAATAATAATAATTAGTTTTATGATGAAAACCTTATCGGCTACTAATATAATAAAGTTTTAAAATACATGACTCTTGCAAATGACGCTATACAAATAAACTATGCAAGCAAATTTTTGGCTGTTCACAAGAGTTTTTTTTTTAAAAAAGAAAAAATTATGAAAGATAAGTATGCTATAATTAAATATACAGTGAAAGTTGTCCATTCGAAAGTCACAAATAAGAAACTATATCAGAAATAAGTACTATAGTTTATACTATTACTATAGGTTGCACTATCCCTTGAAAATGGCCTTTCGTGACTTTTTGGGACTAACATTAATTTTTTCCTGAAGAATTTACAGAACTTGTACGTCAAATGAGGGCCTTATTTTTTAGAGGGAGAAATTAAATGCCCAAACCATCCATCCTCTATGAAAGAAATGGATGACAAAGACTTTATCCTGTGGGGATTGGAGCAGTTATTTGGAAAAAAAAAAAATCTAGATTTGTCAAAATTGATTTTATGTCCAGAAGAAGTAAAAACATTGTGAGGATACCTATAATTGCATGAGAACCAGATTGTTTAACAATGTATAGAAGAAATATATCATTGGCGTAGCAAAGATGGGATGGAGTTAGTCCTCTCCGTCATAACTTAAGCGGTATTCGTTCCTTTTTGTGTATACAAATGTGCATGATTTGTCATCGTAATTGTTAGCCTCCTATAATAGTATAACATGTTTTAATAATAACAAACTGATAAACAAATATGCAGGATACACTTAGGATGCGATCAAGGCAGAGAATCCATAGATGGGCATGCAATCTCAAAGCTATAATTGAAAGAGCATTACGGGAAGACCTAAGAAGATCCCTAAATTAAGGGAGTCAAGGATCCTAATAATCTAATTATGGAGCAACAATTATGGAAAGCAGATCTCTCACGGAGCTGAGGAAGGAAAGAAGATCATATACTCTACATGGACATATCTGATATGGACGTATATGGATATGAATCGCCATCCAAGAAAGGAAGATCATATCACGCGTAAGGACATATCCAATATGAACATGCCAAATGATGTGAGCTCCCAATCAAGAAATTAATACAAATCCTTGATTAAAAGAAAATCCCCTTGGTTTTCCTTTTAGAGCAAAGAAGAAACAAGAAGATGAAGATTATTTAAAGACGTTGAAGATAGAAGCACGCAATTTCACAGGAAACTATCATTTTATCTCAACTATAGTCTTCATAAATTTTGTAATTCTGTCAGTTTACAATAGTTACAAAAAGAAAAAGATTGAGTCAGTCCATTAGTTATACCAGTCAAGGCCGTGTCACAAGATCTGATAACATTAGATTGAGATTCAGAACTTGTTCAACTCTATTGTAACTTTCTCTCAAGTTAAGCTCTAAAGGAAACCTTGAAGTCCAAGGGAACTGGAATAGGCACCACACTGGTGATCCGAACCAGTATAAAACTCTGAGTTCTTCATTATCTTTCGTTTATATTTTTGGTTTAATTCTATTTTATCAAGTATACTAACTTGCAGGTCAGTCGACTTAAGAAAAAGTTTTCAATTCACACCCTCTTGAATTTCAATTGTATCAGAGTAGGTCTTATTATAACGTGTTGCTTAATCGCATGTGAGTAAAGATCAAATGGCCAACTATGAGATTTTCAGAGCATTCCTTTAGGACGAACACTTATCAACAAGGCCACCATACTTCAATAGATAACACCACTCGCATTGGAAGAATAGATTCAAAATATTCGTGCAATCTAATGACTTTCAAGCTTGGATAATTATCAAGAAGGGACCAAAGCCTATACCATGACTCAAGGACAAATAGAAGAAATCAAGCAGCATGAATATGGATGATTTTGAAAATTTTGAAATCACTAAAGAGCAATAAGAGGTAATCAAAACTATCGCTAGGGCTATAACTTTGCTTTAGTGTGCAGTTAGTGGGGAAGAATACGATAAGATATCTACCTGTGAAAAAATCAAAGAAATGTGGAATAAATATGAAGCTACTTATGTAGGTACTACCAAAATGAAGGAAGCAAGGATTAGTGCTCTAGTCAATGAATATGAGTGTTTCAAAATAGAAGAAAATGAAGGTGTGGAATCAATGTTAGCACAGTTCAGCAAAACTATTTGTGAAATGAAATCTTCAGAGATGATCTATTCAAATAGCCCTCACATAAACAGGTACAACAAGAAAGAGAAGATAAAACATGTATCCATCAATGCCATAACTCTGGAAGAAGATGAAAACATAGATGAAGAAAATAATAAAGGTGTGGCTCTCATAAGCCATGGGGTTAGGCAAATTATACCACAGAGGCAGCAAAGACCTCAAAACTTCAAAAACAATGAATTTACAAGAAATGATAATCGTTGTTATTATTATGGAAAATCGGATCATATCAAATAAAATTGTACAAAATTAAAAAGAAGTTTGTTCAGGAAAAATAAAAATTTTAAAACCTGGAGTGATGAAGATGAAACTGAAGACAATGCAGAAACAATAAACATACGTTTTATGTCAACAGGTGAATCCAGAGAGATAAGACCTTTTAATTGTTAGAATCGCAATATCATTCAAGCAAATCTTGATATGATATCATTATTGATGAAATTCAAAAGATTATTATTGAATACAATAAAATTGCTCAAGAAAAGAAAAATTGGCGAGCTCAGTTAAGACGAAAGCTTGAAGAAGAAAGAAGGAACTATCAAATTCAACTTGAAGCAAGTCAAATAGAAATAGCTTTACTTCAATAAGGTCTTGATGATTTGAAAATACAATTAAACAACATTAGAAAATCACCAAAGTCACAGTTCCATAAATTCAAATATTTTTAAGGTCAAATCAATATCTTCATCTAATTCTTTTAGTTGTGCTAAAATCTCCTTTTATTTTCATGGACCTATCTACTGCACCTATGAAAAAAATATGCACAAATCACATAACTGCAGACAACGATCTAAAGAAATGTGAATTTAGAGGTCTAAAAAGCACATCTAATCCTCAAGGACCTAAGACCACTTGGGTGCCTAAACAAAATTAATCTCTTATTTTGCAGAAATAGGTCTGCAAAAATTATAGAAAATAAATGTGGATAATAGACATCGAATGTTTCAGGAACATGATCTGAAAGAATGAAAATTTTTACTCCCTAAGAAAGATCGAAGGTGGATCTGTCAAATTTGGCAATAATGTCAAAGGAGAAGTCATATGAGTCAGCTCTGTGAAACTCAACTCTCATGCAAGCTCATTGAAGTTTATATCATTGATGGACTTAAACATAATCTATTAAGTATTAGTCAACTATGTGATGCAGGATTCGATTTATCTTTAAATGCGAAAAATTACTCCATCAAGCATGAAGAAAGGAAAATCACTTTTATTGGTGATCGTGTCGACAATATTTACGTTTTAAATAATATTGATTGTGCTACTCTGACATATCTCACTTCCCAAACTAATGACACTTGTTTATGGCGTAGAAAACTTGGGAATGCCAGTATGCATGTCATTGAAAAGTTTTTTAGACTTGAAATGTTGAATGATCTGCAAAACTAAAGTTTGAAAGGATCACATTTGTCATGCTTGTCAATTTGGTAAATAAATTTGGACATCATTCAAAGTCAAAGACATTGTTCGTACCACCAAACCCTGCAAATAATTCACATGAATTTATTTGGCCCAATCAAAACTGTCAAAATTGTTGAAAAAAATATGTGTTTGTTATAGTCGATGATTATTCTCGTTTTACCTTCTTGCTCACAAAAATGAAGCCTTCATTAATTTTGAGATATTTTATAGAAAAGTACAAAGAGAAGTAGGATATTTCATCACTTATGTTCATAGAGATTACGGTGGAGAATTTTAAAACAAAGACTTTAAAGATTATTATGTATAAAATAGTTACTCTCAAAACTTCTCCTCTCCCTGATCTCCTTAACAAAATGACATGATCGAGCAAAAAAAATAGATCACTCTAAGAAACTGCACGAATCATGCTACTCGAACAAAACCTAGCTGATCACTTTTGGGTAGAGGTAGTTATCATAATATGTCACATTTTCAATAGATGTCTCATCAGACCTATACTTATAAACACCTTTTATGAGCTATGAAGAGGAAAAAAGTCAAACATTAACTATTTTCATCCCTTCCGATGCAAATACTCCATCCAAAATAATAGTATGAATAATTGATCCTCAAAGTGATGAAGTATTTTTCTTGGTTACTCTCCCACTAGTCGTGCATGTAGCTCTTTCAATAAATGAATCTTGTGTGTTGAAGAATCTATGCATATAGACTTTGATGAATCTTATCCCACTACTATGAGTATGAGTTTTGATGAGGAACAGATGAATGACTCCCAGCACAAAGAATTCCCTGAGAAAGCACCAAACCTAGCCAACTCTAAGTTGACTTCTTCTCAACCAGAGTCAACTTCAATCACTGACTTATTATAAATAAACATTCCAAAAGAATGGAGACACAATACAAGATTTTCAACTGAATTCATCATTGAAAATCCAAATGATCAGATGTAGACAAGAATCTTCCTAAGAAAGCAAACATCAATGGCCCTTCTATCTCAAATTGAACCTAAAAAGGTTGATGAGGCTCTGAAAGACGAATCATAGGTTATAACCATAAGGAATAACTAAATCAATTTGAACGAAATCAAGTTTGAAATCTGATTGACAGGTCAAAAAATTACTCAGACATTAGAACCAAATGGGTCTACAACAACAACAATAATATACCCAGTGTATTCTCACCTAGTGAGATCTGGGAAGATAGAGTGTACGCAGACCATACCACTGTCTCAAGAGAAGTAAAGAGGCTATTTCCGATAGACCCCTAACTTAGGATCAATAACAAGAACCAGATGGGTTTATAGAAATAAAATGAACAAAGAAGGTAAGATCATCAGAAATAAGGCTAGGTTAGCAGCTCAAGGCTACTCCTACGATGAAACTTTTGCTCCTGTAGCAAGATTGAAATTAATTCATATTCTTTTAGTATTTGTTGCTTTTAAACATTTTAAATTGCATCAAATAAATGTTAAAAGTTCCTTTCGAAATGATTTTATTAATAAATAAGCCTTTGTTAAACAACCTTCAAGTTTTGAGAATCTGTCATATCCGAATCATGTTTTCAAAATTCCAAAAGCACTGTATGGTCTCAAACAAAGTTCAAAATCTTGGTATGAGAGAATGAGTACTTTTTCTTTGATCAATAACTTTTAGAGAGGAAAAATAGATACTACTCTTTTTATTCAAAAATTTAATTTCAGCATGCTTATTATACAAATCAATGTGGATGATATTATCTTTTAAAGTCCTAACACCTTTTTGTGTGAGAATTTTGGTAATCTTATGAAGTGAGAATTTGAAATGGGCCTCATGAGAGAACACATATTTTTCTTAGACCTCCAAATCATGCAATCTTTTAAAGGAACCTTCATCATCCAAATAAAGCACACAAAGAAACTTATCAAAAAACTTGTCATGGAGCAGAAAAAAGCCTTTGGAACACCTATAATTTCCTCCACTAATCTTTCAGACACATCAAAAAAAGATGTTATGAAAAGATCAATGGAGAAATATTTGGATCACTACTCTACTTGACCGCGAGTCGACCCGACATGATATTCAGTATGTGTAAATATGCAAGGTTTCACTCAACTCCCAAAGAGTCATGTTTGACTGCAGTCAAGCGAATACTTCATTATCTAATTGAAACGTAGGATGTTGGATTATGGTAACCCCATTCCTCAAACTTTATTTAATTGATTATTCAGATGCTGACTTTGCAGGTGACAAAAATAATAGAAAAGGTACTAAATGGACCTGTCAAATGCTTAGTGATGCCTTAATTTCATGGCATAGCAAGAATCGGACTTCAATTTCTTTATCAATCATCGAAGTTGAATACATAATCATTGAAAATTGTGGTACTCAGATTCTATGGATTATGCATCAATTTCTTGATTTTGATTTATCATTTAAATTTGTACCCATCATATGTGATAATACTAGTACAATTAATTTGTCCAAATAGACAGTGCATCATTGTAGAGCTAAACATATGGATATTAAGCATCATTTTATTCGTTATCATGTTGAAAATAGAGATTTAACTTTAAAATTTATTGACTCTAAAAATCAAATTGATGGTATTTTTATAAAATCCTTACTAGAAGAAAGATTTCATTTTCTTAGAAAAAGTCTTGGTATTATATGCATTAATGATATCTGATGCACAATCTTTTAATTTTGTTAATTTCTGTCTAAAATATTTTTGTCTCAAAATATTTTTCTTTTTGACTCATATCCTTTCTCAATCATTACCTTTTATCTACCCCTTTTTGTGCCTTTATCACCTCATCTTCTCTCTCCATATTAATATTTTTACTTTAACTTTTACTCTTTCCAACAAGTCTAAACCCTTTCCTCTTTATATGTCACCTTCATTCAAATCATATCATTTTACCTTTCCACCGTTTCACTTTTCCATTTCTTCTTTTTATACCCTTTCCTAAAATTTTCTTTCTTATCCCTTAAATAACCCGAACAACATCCATGGAAAAGCTTGCAAAAAAGTTCAATCGACAACTAATTCGACAATCATGACCAAGTCTTTATTCCTTAGTCCTTTGAGGAAGCTTCTTCTCAATCCTTGCAATCGACTGTCCATAAAAAGCTCTTAGCCTCTAGCCCTAACTTATCCTTTAAGAAAATTTGTCTCACCCCTCTTGACTCTCTTCCATCAAGGGACATTCATAAGTTCTGAATTGTATCACGGCAGGAGAATTTTTTCCCCTTCAAAAATCTCTTAGTGGTGTCCGAAAGAATTGTGAATCTCCCGCAGTTAAAAGAGCTTCACTGCAATGTAAGTTATTTTTTCAACATTCAAGACTTATCTCTAGTACTCCATCTTGGTGGTTTAGAAGTTTTTGGAGATTATGTTCACATGCTTTATGCAAATCTTCGTCTCTCCCAAGACAGTGGTGAGTTGAAAACTCTTATGCTTGGGATCAAAATTATCCTGAATGATTATTTTTTTTTGAAAAAAATTTTGATACTAAATTTTCTGGAGTAATCCCCTTTCTGAATGGTACCTGGTAATTTTGAAGTTAGTTTTGAAGAAGTTAAGAAAATTATCTTAGACCTGAAAGTAAATCTATCAAATTTTAATTCATTATCTCTTTGTTTAAAATATAAAATTTTGTCTCACATTATCGCCACCACACTATAAGAAAGTATATAATTTGCAACAACTTTTTACTAACAACTATAATATTGTTGGCAAAAATTGATAAATGGCAGCGACATAATAAAGTTATTGCTAATTATAGAATTTTTAGCCACAATTATCTTTTCATTGGCAAATACTTTAATTTTGTTGCCATATTCTACTATCAAGATGATATCTTTTAAATTCAAATAATTGGCATTTTAGCAACTATTATAGTTTTGTTGGTGAATTTTAATAAATAGCAACAACTCGATTTGATTGTTGCTATATATCGAATTTTTTAACCACAATTTTTTTCTTATTGCCTAATGTTTTAGATTGTTGTTGTCATAGTTTATGGGCGATGTTTTTCTTCGTTCCTTTTTAGCTGTCACGTTTCACTTATGGAAAATACAATTGTAATTTTTCTCATATCAATATGATTTAAAAAATATATCTAAAATATTGATAAAAATTTCTATTATATGACTCCATAAATTAAAAACTATCACAAATAAAGAGGAATATAGATAATATTGTCCCGTTTTATTTTAATTGGACACATTTTATTTATACGGTGATTAAAAAATTTATAAATTAAATAATAAATTTTACTACTTTATCTTTGATCGATATTAATGATATTTATTGTTCATTCAAATGAACATTAAAATTGTAATTAGTCACATTTAATGCATACTATTCCCTTGTTTTATTTTAGTTGACTTTTATTGACTTGACACTCCCTTTAAGGAAATATTTATAGAGACTTTTTTTTTATTAAAGTAACCATATTAATTATGCATTAAAAATATAAATTTGATTCAATACACTTTACATAGTTGATAAGGGTAATATTGAAAAAACACAGTAAACTTCTGTTGATTTTAGAACTCGAATAATTAAATTAAAATAAATATTTTAGCTATGAAGGAAATATTAATTGTAGGAATAAAATGTAAAAAGTTCATTAAATCTACCGTGATATAGTAAGTGATGAATTAGTATAAGATATTTATTTTTATTAAAATGATCAACTAAAATAAAATGGAGAAAGTTTAATTAACTTTTTTGTACCACGTACCAAAGCCAAAAACAATAGTTGAAAGAAAGGGCAACCATCAGACACTTCTAGAGATTACAATCAAAAAATAGAAAAGCTATACCCAAAACAAAAGTGATCTCTCAAGAACACTATTTCAAAATTCATGAAAGTTAATCTTCAGTGCCTTAGATCCAGCTCTAGTAAAGAATGGTGGGATAACTCTATGAGGTAAGTCCGATTGAGAGGGGTAATATAAATATTTTTACACAAACAAAATTAGCATCAATAAATTGTTATTTTTGGTAATAAACTTTCTTTTGCTAAAAAAATGTATTAATTGTGGCTTAAAATATAGGAGCAGTTAACTAATTTTTAATGTTTCGCCAAAAAAATTGCGGCAAAGCTGATTTTTTTTCCTCGGTTATTTAGCCCAGTATTTTTGTAGTTACTAATTTGGCTAGGTTTTTATTTTGTTATTTGTTATTGAGCTCTTCTTTTTCTACCTCAATTTTATGTCGCTATTCTTGCTAGTCGTCAAAAACGGTAAGTGATTAATTAGGTTTTCTTAATTAGTTATTCTATGGTCGATTTTTTCTTGTGATTGGAAAACAAAAAAGTTATTCAATGACTAATTTTAGATAGAGTTATCCAAATAAATTATTGTGATTATATTTTGTTAGTGAAATATTAAATTGGACAGTCTTAATTGGTATAATCACCATGAGTGTGGTTGTTATTCGGGACTTTGTGGTGTGATTGAGTGATAGAAGGTGTTTAGTGAAATTAGTTGAGGCCAAAATCAATTATATGAAATAAAATTGAAAAAAACTTACTTGAGTACTTTTTAAATACACTATTTCATGTGCTAAGGGCCGAAAGTCCACATCGTGAGGGTCTGGTTATACTACACTTGCCTTTATATTATTGTTGCTAAAATTTTATTTTCAGAAAGCACGGTTGGTCCTTATATCTCTTTGTAGTCATGGAAATCTAGAGATCAGTTAAAGTATACAACAGTAGATAAAGATTAAAATTTGCCTAAATCATTTGCATTTTTTGCTTGTGTCCTATTTCTTATTTTTTTGGTAAATGAACCTGTTTGATTTTTTGAGTCGTTATACAAATACATGCGATGGTAAAATATGATTTGCTTAAAAAATTATGTGCTAAAAGATTAGGTGGGTATAGTCACTTGTGTTTAATTTATTTAGTGACTTCCTTTTTAATGTGCTAATCCTTCATCATTGAGAATGAGAAGTTGGAATTTTGCTTATGCAATTGTTGTAGTGGTTCTTTCTTTGCTCTCTTCTTTGCATTTTGTTGTTTTGATTGTAAAATTTTATTTTCTTGTCCGATTTCAGCTTTGTCTTGATTCAATCTCTGATTTCTTCTCTCAGGTGAGCTTTTTACCTTATTTTTTTTACTTTTTGTTACATACATGTTGTCTTTGAGTTATTCGGTGATGAGAACGTGACCATACGCTTCCTTTTCTCTTTGCTCTTTCTTGTAGTGATTGTATATTTTATTTTCTCACTTCAAATTATGATTTTTTTTTACTTTTTCTTCATTTATTTTTTGGTATAATAGATTATAAATATTTGAACAATAGTTAACTATAATTATTACGAAAAAAGATTTAATTATGTAATTTATATTTAACATTTATATTTTGTTGTAGGAAAGTATATGATGGATAAGAATTGGATACTTCTTAAGAATAGGACATTATCAGAATACTTGAATGGTGTGAAACAGTTTTTGGACTTTGCTTTTTCCAATCCTGAAGTTGGTGCAATAATTCAGTAACCATGCATTAAATGTAACAATGTACTGAAAAAAAATATGGGAAGAAGTGAATAATTATTTACTTAATTGGGGAATAAGTTCGACCTATAAAAAGTGGGATTGTCATGGCAAGTTAGACTCATCATCAGATGACGAAATAAATTTTGTTGCAGACTCGAAATTAGAAAATGATGATGCTTCTACTTTTGAGATGTTGCATGATATGTATCATGGTGTTTCTACTAATAATAAAAAATTTGATAATACCACTGAGTCTAGATTTGAAGAGCCTAATTTCAAAGATAAGGATTTTTATAGGTTATTAAAGGATGCAGAACAAAAGTTATATCCAGGTTGTGAAAAGTTCTCAAAACTCTCTTTTGTAACGCGCCTTTTTCAATTGAAATGTCTCCATGGTTGGAGCAATACTTCATTTAACTCTTTATTGAAATTATTGAGTGATGTTTTTCCCAAACAAAATGTGCTTCCTAGTTCTATCTATGAAGTTCAAAAGACCATTAAAGATTTGGGTCTAGATTATATAAAGATAGATGTATGTGTTAAGAATTGTATCTTATATAGAAAGGAGTATTCTAATCTTGAGCAGTGTCCTAAATATAGTGAAAAAATATGGTTAGTAAGTAAAGGAGAAGATATTGATGATGAGGTGTCTTTGGAAAAATCAAATAAGAGAAAAAGAATTCCTAGAAAGATTCTTAAATATTTTCCTTTGATACCAAGATTGAAATGATTATTTATGACAAAACAAATTGCGGAAGATATGAGGTGGCATAAAACTAAGCGAGTTGATGATGGAGTATTGAGACATCCATCTGACTCATTGTTTTGTGGAGAAATTTTAAATTTTTGGAAAGAGAGTCGCCACTTAATTTTGAAAAGGAATTAAGAAACCTTTAAAGAGTTACTTAAAACGATTCAAAACAGAAAAATTATTTTAAGTTAGAGATTCTAGATAAACGGTTCCTATTAACATTTTAGGAAGGTGTTAGGTACCTAAAACGTCTGCTAACTTGCGGTTATCCGGATTGTTTGAAAATCGTCTTTGATTAACCTTGAAAAAAGTTTATTTTTTTTTAAAAGAAAAGCAATTTTAGGAATATTTTGGTGTTTATGCAAAACCAGTTTTTTAGCGACTTGACTAAGGATTTTACTAGGTTCGCAAAAGACACGTAAAATAAGTAAGCAAATAGGAAAAGGAAAAGGGGAGAAGTAGTTATTTAGGCTTTTAAGCCCAAACCGTCAAACCTGTCCTAATCTAGTTGGGTTTTTGACCCATTTTTCACCTATCCTAATTCTATGTTTTTGAGCCCTTTTCGGCTCGAGTTTTCACTTCACCTGTATTAAATACAAATTTGGATTCGAGGCCCAAATGAATAAATAAAATAAATAAGATAAATAAAGAAAACAATAAATAAACTAAAATAAAAATAACAGATGAGACTTTTGTCTCTTAGCCGATCGAACGTAGGACTTTAATCCATTTCCTTTCCTCCCGTCTTCTCGTATCCATACGCCAAACGATGGGCTTTTGGACCTTCTCTTGGGCATAGTTCAATGAGGTGGGCCTCTTGGGTCCATTAGGGAATGCAAAGGGAAAGAGTCTATTTAGGACTCCAAGATAGATTCATGTAAAGCAAGAAAATAAAGAACATATTAATACATGATCAACTAAAGAGGAAAGAAAACATGAAGGAAATTTATACATATTCACTACATAAGTAAAGAAACAGGAGTCCTAACAAATAATTGAAAAATAATTGGGAATGATAGGACACACATATCATCTCACATAATAGGCGCAATCAAGGTAGAAGAATTAAAGTAACTAACATGAGATCAATATAATGAAGGAAAAGGATACGGGGAACCCAATACCTAACCGATTGAGGACATATTATGACATGGATTTTTAATAATTAAAAGTTGATTAGTGAATACCGAGATATGCTCATAAAGGAAAAACAGTAGCATGGACGACTAGCAGGTTTCCAAGCAGTAACGGAAAGACAAGTTGAATTAATTTCTAAACTAAAATTTAAGGGGATATCAACAGGACTAGAGGAAAACAACCAACCGGAATGTAAATCGCACTTTAATGAACTCCTTTCGGTATATAAAATCATAAGGTGATTAGGGCAATTATTACGTAATAACTGAACAAAGTAAGCAAGGGTGGGAAAGCACTTAGGGATCCTGGATGCACCAAAAGGAAACACTGGCAGTAGACTTTCGAAAATGGGAGTAGATAACTGTAATACTCTACTTCACATCTCAACCTCGCTTTCGAGAGTAAAAGGGGCTATGACTTCATCCCTTCTTTCTTGACCAAGAAAAATTATCGAGAATCTTTAGTCTAAACACAATTTGCATACATAATGTAACAACAGAATTGAAACATCCTTTTCGAACAGGCATACTCAAGTGTTTAGCAAATCAACAGGGCAACATTGCATTTATCATTCTAACAAAAGGAAAAATCAAACTGGATAAAAATCTAAAGGAAGAACGAAAAATAAATTTCAAATTTTGATACCAAAATAGGCGCAACTGTCAAATTAAAGCAGGGGAGGTGCAGGGGTATTGTTCTTACTTCCATCCTTTTTTCAACGAATTCAAAAATACAAGATTTTTAACAATCAAAATGGTTATCGGAGAATTATACGATTTCTGGTATGACTTTGGACATATCTCATTGTTTCTTTTGGCATTGGAAAGCTAGAGGAGCTCTCGAGGCAGTCCTTCGGGTGGTGTTACTAGTTAAACAGAAAACAACAATCTGAGACTGTCACACAGTAATGACAAATAAGTCAACACATCATTATGGTCCTCCTTCTCGTTCGAACGACATGGCTATCGAGGGATCCTTGGACTTCCTAGAATATTTTGGACCTTACTCATCATCCTCTTGGCTAATGAGATACCAAAGACTCTTGAGAGGTAACTCTACCAGTAACATACCAGCTCGACAACTGCGATACTATCCAGTAATAATGACAGTTTAAATACCTTTATATATCAATTACAAATAGATCAACACATGGCTAGGACTAGGGAATACAATCAAAGCTACAAACTTTAATTCAAAATCCATCTATTGCCACCAGCAGTACACAAAATGAGAGCATTATCTCAATCAACCAGTCCTCAAATAAATGGCAAATCACGAATTCAAACTAAAGACAATGAAAGTCATATATCATGCAATCAACACAGCTTTCACTAGAATCTATGGCCTTCAAAGCCTCTACAACAACTAATTCCCAGCACAGAAAGTTATCACAAATATCGTTATATCTACAGAATGGTGAAATAAAGCAGAAATGAATGGAACTAAATGGAGCGAGGAGTTACCTTTTAGAGAGCAGCAAAATGGAACTACGAGTTGACGTCGGATTCCACTACCACCGGAGATACGTTGTAGTCAGCTTCGAAACTTTGATTAGTAGACCAATCTTTGGAAGCAAAATTCCCACTAGGAAGAAAGATTGAATCTTTACTCACAAGTTTTTCCTTTCTTCTGTTCCCTCCCTCAGTTTTTCAACCTCAGAAAATGTTTGAACTCACATCTTTCCACAACCCCTAATTTTCGAACCTAAGAGCCCAAAAAAAAATCCCCTATAACAGTGACCCAATGGCTTCTTATATAGAAGACTGAATTAGGGGTATTTCGAGACTTGAAAAAGAGGATATTTTGAATTCAAGTTTTGGATAGATATTTCCAGCTAACAAACTTGTACAAATTTTAATTTTTCTTGAGGAGATTGAAATAAAATTGGCTAATACAAATTATGAGGAAATGAATAATTCCCCAAGAACCAATTAGATTCAAACACCTATGTACGAATTAGTACCTGTCTCTCCCGAATTTGTGAATTTAGTTGTTGATAGGCCACTTTGACATTGTTCTAGAAGGTTCTCGGACCTCCTATGGTACACCATCGCGTGTGGAGCACATGGCACGTATGAGGGAAAGAGGACGGGTTGATTGTGGGTTGTTGAAGCTGATATGGGTCAATTGGGTTAGAGGTTTTGAGGGAAAATGGGAGTTGTTCTCATTGATGTTGAAGTTGGTTCTTTGCCGTTGTTTGTACGCTACTGAATAAGAAAAGGGGAAATGAGCCGGGTTTTCTTTTATTGGGCTGGGGATGTTGGGTATTTTGGAGAAGGGAATGGGCTAACCAAGGGGTATGTTGGGCTGGTAATTAAAAAGGGAGAAATTGGTTGCTTTGATTAGTTAATTGGGCCGAAAAATGGCTTATTTTGGGGTTGGGATAGATTATGTTGTTTTGGCTATTTAATAAATAGCCAAAGGAAAAAATTTAGACAATTGCATTTAAAAGTTATTCTAGTTAAAACTCAATCGACCAATTGCATAGTAATTATGGCCGAATTGATTTCAATTAAGGTCCTAATTTAACAAATTAACTAAATTGAATCAGAATTTGATATGAATTAACACCTTGTTTAACCCTGAGCTTCTTGACTTAATAAAATCAAACACATACGTATCCAAACAAATTTTTCTTGAGAATAAATTATATTTATCAAGATTTTAATTACTTTGAGATAAACCTTGATTAGAATCTGATATTTCGTAAAAATAAATATTTAAGTAACAATATTATATAATTTCGTATAGTTAAATACGACAATATATAATCTTTACTTAAAATGGCAAAATTACCCATATAAAATCCCTTTTATTCAGATAAAACAAATGTTTTAATTTTATTCAAAATCGAAGAAACTCAGAGTTAAATTCAGTTATGGAGGGCAAAAATTAGGTGTCAACACTCATTGTCATGAAAAGCTTTTGATAAAGAGTATCCTACTTTTGCTTTAGATCCCCGTAATGTTAGACTAGGGCTTGCTTTAAATGGTTTTAATATTTTTGGTTCAATGATTAATTCTTATAGAATTTGGCCACTAGTCTTGATTCCGTATAATCTCCCTCCATGGCTTTACATGAAACAATCTAATATTTTCTTGTCCTTGCTTATTCCTGAACCAAAAGGCGCTGGTATGGATGTTGATGTGCACCTCCAACCTTTGATTGATGATGTGAACATTTTATAGGAGGGTAGAGTCAAGACTTATGATGCTTTTATGATACAAAACTTTAAGTTGCATGGTTCTTTATTGTGGACAATAAATGATTTTCCAGCTTATGGTATCTTGTCCGGTTGGAGCACGAAAGGTAATTTGCTTGTTCAGTTTGTCATGTAGATACTTGTTCAATGTACTTGAAACATGATCGAAAGCATTGTTACATGGGACATCGCAGATTTTTGGATATTGATCATTTTTATCGCCAAAATAAAAGTTCGTTTGGTAACACAAAGGAAGTTAGACTTGCACAAAAAGCATTGAGTAGAGATGATGTGGTTTCACAACTAAATACGTCCTCACAAGTGGTAGCATGAGAAAAAGAAAATGGGATTCTGAAAGATGTGATAATTGGAAGAAGAAAAGCATATTCTTTGAACTCTCTTATTGGCTCAAAGCACCATTGCGCAACAATTTGGATGTAATGCATGTTGAAAAGAATATTAGTGAAGTTGTGATAGGAAATTTGTTGGATATTGAAGGAAAAATAAAGGACACATTAAAATCTAGATTGGACATACAAGAGTTGAATATCAAAAATTCACTCCATCCAATAAAAAATAGAGATAAGTATGTAGTACATACTTCCACTAGCAATTTATACAATGTCCAAATCTAAGAAGATTCAATTCTGTCGACTCATTAAAGAAGTTAAGTTTCCTGATGCTTATGCTTCTAACATTAGTCGTTGTGTAAAAGTTGATTAAGCTAGAATTTTTGGACTTAAAAGCCATGATCACCATGTTCTTTTTGAGCGTATATTTCCAGTTATTATTAAAAGAATCTCCCAAAGGATGCATATGATCCGTTAATTCAGTTGTCATTATTCTTTAGTGATTTATGTGCTAAGGAGTTGCGCATGGACAAATTAGATCAACTCTATAAGAGCATATGCATGACAATGTGTAAATTAGAACGTGTATTTTTACCAAGTTTCTTCGATGTTATGATTCATTTGGCAAAAGAAACAAAGGTGGCTAGTCCTGTTCAACTTCGATGGATGTATTACATCGAAATGTTAGATTGTTACTGCTATAAATTATTCTTTTAGCTGAAATTTTTATTACATAACTAATATATTTTTACTTAATAGATATTTGCGCACATTAAAAAGATATGTATGCAATAACGCTTGACCGGAAGGATCAATTGCCGAGCGCTATCTTGTAGAGGAGTGTATGACAATCTGTTCCAGATATTTAAAGGATTTGGATACGAAACAAAATCGTCCAGAGGGAAATTAGGATTCTTCCAATATAAATCCTAAGGGCCTATCTATATTTAACTGTCGTGGTAAACTGTTAGCAGGGAGTGATTGGGATAAGTTGAGTAATCTTGAAATTAATCAAGCTCATTTTTATATCCTTCAAAATTGTGAGGAAGTTTGTCCTTGGATTGAGTGAGATTCTTTTCACCTATTTTACATTTTTTTTCTTATGAATGCTCTTAACAACTTTATTGTAATATCTTTTGTCTTATTTTTTAAAATGTTCACAATCCATAGTGAACATCTAGAGATGTTATTAAAGGAGAATAATAAAAATGTTGCCAAGAGTCATAAGGAGGAATTTCCTTTGTGGTTTGAGAAAAAGGTAAATTATATCATTTGATGCTAGTTTATCTTTTTTAGCATAATCTGATTTTTTTCATGTAGTATTAATGTGTGTGAGTTTGTGTTTGAAATATTATAGGTTCTACAATTAAAATAAAATGATGATGAACGAATTACAGATCAATTACTAATTTTGGCAAGACGTCCGGATCCTCGTGTTTATTGCCACAATGGATATGTCTTGAACGATTTTGGATTTCGAACAATGGAATCTGAGCTATATTTGAAAACTCAAAATAGTGGTGTGGTTGTAAAGAGTGATGAGCATACCGAAAATATTGATTATTATGGAAAGATACAAAAGATTTTAGAGGTTCAATATATTGATAATAATTCAGTCATATTATTTCAATGTGATTGGTTTGAAGTTCCACCTCAAGGTCGATGTCAAAGTAGAGGTTTCAAAAGGGATGAATATGGACTCATATATGTAGATGTGACACAACTTCATTATACAAATGATCCAATCATTTTAGGCTCGCAAGCTCAATCTGTATATTATGTTAAACATGGCAAAAATGAAAATTAGCATATAGTAATAAGGGTAAGACCGAGAAATTTATATGATATACCCTAACAAGAAGATAAAATAGAGCTATTTTAATTAATTGACTTGGTTGAAAGGGGAGAAGAAAATCTATAAGTAGAATCAGATACTGATGTCATTAGAATCCAAAGAGAAGACATTGACGCGGTGAGTGTTGAAGCACTGTCTCAGAGTTAAATGGTCTTCAAGCAATGTTTATGAAGTTGGAAGCTTGTGATTGTGTCATGAGTTCACCTATTAGATTGTATATGCTAAAGTGTGAAAATGAGCTTTGAAATACACTCCAAAGCCGCCTCTATTTGGGGGTTCATTAAGGGCATTCTTGTCTTTTAATGACTTTTTTTTACACTCCAAAGGAGCACCCTTCGTTAAGGGTATTTTAGACATTGTCTTGTAATAGTATAAATAGACCTTTAACTTCCATTTTTCATAGACTTGGATGAATTAAAATTGAGTATTACTCTTAGTGTAGTTTCTTTCCTTAGTGTAGATCTTGGAAAAGTCACCGTAGTGTAGGTCTTGGAAAAGATATCCAAACTTGAGAGATTAATATATTTGATGGATTTCACTTGTGTTGATCAATTGGCAAGAAAGGTGTGATTGAGAAGTGTGAATTCCTTTGGTCCACCTAAGAGTGAGGTTTGAACTATTATTGATGAGGTGTGTTTGAAGGTTTGATACACTTTCTTGTGCTAATCATTGGTGATAGTAAGGGTCTCATTACCTATCTTTACTTTTATGCATCTCTTCTTCATCCCCTTTCTTATTGTGTTGTTTTCTTTGTCTTGTGGTTGCTGATTTTTGTGTCTTGAGTCCTTAATTTTGTGGATTAGGTTTTGTTCTTGTATCAGACCCCGCGTCGCGTCGTCTTCCAATTTTTCAGTCGTTGAATTCCAGTGACATGGCGTGATAGCACCGCGTCGCACAAGGGGTCCAGGTCGGGAAATTGTTTACAAAATTTAAAAGACGTGTTCAGGGTTAATGGGTCTTTTCCCATGATTTTAGTTTAGCTTGAAAATTAAAAATTCATGATTTTAATTAAAAATTGATGCCTATTTTATTTCATGTGTTTAAAATGAACACTGTCTACTTGATGCCTATCTGTTGAAATAGGTTGGTCATCGGTTGGATTATCTCGATGTTTCTAAGTCCATCTGTTGCAACAGTGGGAAGACTTGTTTAATAAATTCTAACAGATTACCTACCTGTTGTAATATATGTCTAAATCTATTCAATTTTGTCCAATAGATGTGTCGTCTGTTGCAACAGATACATTATCTATTGTAATATTTGAATCTAGTATTCCTTTTCAATTAATAAGTTCAAATCTAAGGAAAAAATAAAACTCATAGACAAAATAAAATAAATCGAAGCCTTCAGAAATTAGCTGAAATAAGTCAACGAATAAATGAAATGTAAAAAAATTGTTATGGATACAGATCTCAACAAATACATCAATAATTTAAGTATGATGCCAAGGATTACTTTGACCGGCTCAAGCTATAAAGATCTACTCACTATGGACAAGTTGTTCTTCATCCGGTGCTATGTAATTCGACTTTGCTCGTCGTGAATCTTTATTGTCGCTTACGTACGGTTTCTGCACATTTTGTTCTCCGTATTTCCATTAAAGAGTAGCACATTGTCAATGTTATTTAGTAGTAGCTTCTACATCCACCTGGAAATCCAGAATTGGTAAATGCTAATCACGGAGATACAACAAAACGAAAAAGGATAACTCATCTGTTCTAGCAAATCAAACAGGTCTTCCTCCTATTTTAAATTGTACCAAACAGATTATATTTCTGTTGCAACAATGAATCACCTTTTGGGATAAATTTCTACATGAGTAAGACCTGTATGATAATTTCCAATGGATGAACCATCTGTTACAACATATGAATCATATGTTGTAGCAGATAGGTCGTCTGTTGGTACAAATAAAAGTGGTACGAAGAGCTGTTTGATTTGCTAAAATAGATGACATATGTCGCAACAAATACTTTATTTGGTGCAACAAGTTAGTTGTCACGCCCCAAAATCCCATCGGACCGGACTGGCACCCGAAGCCGAGAAGGCTCGGGAGAACCCGTTCAAATACCTGTACTTTCACTTACATATCACCAAAAATTTGTACAGCACTTCGTTGCATATAGAAGGGTCTAATTACCTGTATCAGCACAACACGTACAAATATATATATATAATACTTGGCCGTCGGGGCCACCACATATACAAATATAACACCACTATATAAACTTCCATGACTTTACCCTTCCTTATGCCTTCCACTATATAAACAACCATGCACAAGAATAATCCAACATCATTTCCAATCATCTTTCAACAACAATCAAATAACATACTTCTTATGCTCACATGCGTATATTTACATATCCATATAAATAACACCAACATAATTTACATCCTTACCATAAAATGGCCCTTTTGATTTCGAAGTCCTGTTGGCACAAATAAGGGGTGCTTCTCGAAGCCCTCAAGACGGTGAACACAACTACAGAATCAATTTGGATTTTCTACGGTTGAATCACAAGATAATTGGAGTTGAAATTAGGCTAGGGTTTCTTATTCTTCAATAATTTGGATGATAAATGATGGATATGAGGCTAAGTATATGTATATAATGACCAATTTTCGTCCATGAGGTGATGAAAAATGACCATATTGCCCTTAAAATTTAAGTAAATCCGAATCTGTCCATGGTGGACTGTTTTGATAGGCTAAAGTAAATCGACCATAACTCTTTGCTCCGATAATGGATTTGGGTGAAACCAATTGCATTAGAAAGAATACTCTCGGGGATTCCCATTGATATATGGAAGATCTCACAGTTCATTTTTTACAAGGAGTTATGATCGTTTAAAGTTGAACCAAAAATCTGTTTGGCTGCAGTACTTTTGTGTGCAGAAAATTTCTGCACATTTACTGTTCATTGCGTCCACCGTTTTCAAGTTTCGAACATGCTCGCTTATATCCGATACTCATATGTTTTCAGAAATCTTTATATCGTTGGAAAGCTAACTCGATAAACTTCGCATAGAAACTTTGATGAGCAAATTCCGGTATAAATAAAGTCGATTTCTATACACATATAATCAAACTATACACTTGAAACCATCTCAAAATAATCAATACTCATACTTAAACTCATATATACCTAACTTATGATCAATACATATACTCCAACACATATAACCATGGCTAATGCACGTCATTAAGTACGGAGTGTTACATCCTTCCCCCCTTAAGGACATTCGTCCTCGAATGTGAATGTAGTTATTTAGACGAAACAAGTTCGAATTCATAATTGATATTCACGTCATCATATAGATATTATGCATATGTAAAAACTTACTTGTTAGTGTCCCAGTTCCACTCCTTGCACTTCTTTTTCACCTTTGAACAAATAAGGGTATTTTGATTTCATTGCTTCCTCCGCTTCCCATGTAATCTCTTCCCTTTGTTGATTTCTCCAAAGTACTTTCACCGATGCTACTTATTTATTTCTCATCTTCTTAACTTGATGATCTAATATAGCAATAGGCATCTCCTCATAGGTAAGATCTTCTGTTACTTGCAAATCTTCAGTAGAAGTAATAAGGGACGGATCTCCGATGCACTTTCGAAGCATCGATACATGAAATACTGGATGCACTGATGAGAGTTCCTGGGGTAGCTCTAATTCATAAGCAACTTGCCCACATCTTCGAATAATCTTATACGGGCCTATATATCGTGGACTCAACTTTCCTTTCTTGCCAAATCTCATCACCCCTTTCATTGGCGATACCTTCAAAAATACCCAATCGCCTAACGAAAAATCCAGCCCTCTTCTTCTACTATCCGCATATGACTTGTGTCGACTTTGGGCTGTTTTCAACCGTTACTGAATCACCTTGAATTTTTCTATGGCTTGATACACAAGATCCGGTCCGAACATAAGAGTTTCACCCGCTTCGAACCATCCTATTGGTGATCTACACTTCCTCCCATATAAAGCTTCATATGGTGCCATTTTGATACTTGAATGATAGCTATTATTGTAGGCAAACTCAATAAGAGGTAAATGATCATCCCAGCTACCTTTAAAATCTATAACACATGCTCGTAGCATATCTTCAAGTGTTTGAATGGTGCGCTCTGCTTGTCCATCCGTCTGAGGGTGAAAAGTTGTACTCAGATTCACTTGTGTTCCCAAACTCCATTGGAAAGACTTCCAAAAGTTTGCGGTAAATTGAGTTCCCCGATCCGATATAATAGAAGTTGGCACTCCATGTAATCGGACTATTTCTTTAACATACAGCTTCGAATATTCTTCAACTGTGTAAGTGGTCTTAATGGGTAAGAAATGTGCGGATTTAGTAAGCCTATCCACAATCACCTATATAGAATCAAGTTTCCGAGCTGTACGAGGCAAACCTGTAACAAAATCCACGTTGATCATGTCCCACTTCTAAATTAGAAGATCTATGCATTGCATATAGCCTCCGGGCTTTTGATGTTCTACTTTAACTCGTTGGCAATTTGGACATTCAGCTACAAATTCTGCGATGTTCCTTCTCATGTCATTCCACCAATATACATCCTTCAAATCTTGATACATTTTGGTTGCCCCTGGATGAATAAAATACCTTGAGAAATGTGCCTCAGTCATAATTCTTTTTCTTAGCTCATCAACAATAGGCACACATAGCCGATTTTGGCATAAAAGTACTCCTTCTTGCGAAAGCTCAAATACCTTCGTCGCACCATTTTGAACATTCTCCTTGAGTTGCAATAAAACAGGATCTGCATCTTGCTTCTCTTTCACCTTAGCTACTAATGAGGATTCCGCGGCATTATGCACAATAAGCTCCTCGTCCGGAGTTTCGAGAAGATGAACTCCTAGAATAGCTAATTGATGAAGATCTTTAATCATCCCTTGCCTTTCTATAGGTGCCATCATAGCCTTACGACTCAACGCATCAGCTACTATATTCGCTTTCCCTGGGTGATACAAAATATCAACATCATAATCTTTTAATAGTTCCATCCACCTTCGCTGCCTCAGATTTAGATCCTTCTGACTGAAAATATATTGTAAGCTCTTGTGATCAGTATATATATCAACATGAACCCCATATAAATAGTGGCGCCATATTTTAAAAACAAAGATAACCGTTGCCTGCTCAAGATCATGTGTGGGGTAATTTTTCTTATGTGGCCTCAATTGCCTTGAGGCATATGCTATCACCTTACCATGCTGCATTAATACACATCCTAAACCAATTCTCGAAGCATCACAATACACTGTATACCCTTCTGTACCTTCTGGAAGTACCAACACAGGTGTAGAAGTCAACTTATTCTTCAATTCTTGGAAACTCTCCTCACACGCATCATTCCATTGGAACTTGGATGCTTTATGCGTTAGCTTAGTTAAGGGTGCTGAAATAGAAGAAAAACCCTCAACAAACTTTCTGTAATAACCAGCCAACCCAAGAAAACTATGAATCTCCGTAGGCGTTGTGGGCCTTGGACAATTCTTCACAGCTTCTATCTTTTGAGTATCAACCTGTATGCCTTCATTTGATACAATATGGCCCAGAAATGCCACTGACTTTAGCCAAAATTCACATTTAGAAAATTTTGCATACAGCTTGCAATCACGAAGAGTTTGCAACGCCTGTCGCAAATGATTAGCATGATCCTCTTCTGATCTAGAATAAACTAGAATATCATCAATGAAAACTATCACGGATACATCTAGAAATGGCTTAAACACCCTATTCATTAAATCCATGAAAGCTGCAGGTGCATTAGTTAGCCCAAATGACATAACTAGAAACTCATAATGACCATACCTTGTTCGAAAAGCTGTCTTGGGTATATCTTTTTCTTTGACTCTCACTTGATGATAACCTGACCTCAAATCAATCTTAGAAAAACATTTGGCACCCTGTAACTGATCAAATAAATCATCAATTCTTGGAAGAGGATATTTATTTTTAAGAGTCACTTTATTCAGCTGCCTATAATCAATACACATTCTCAATGTGCCATCTTTATTGCGCACAAACAACACTGGTGCTCCCCAAGGGGAAATACTAGGCCTAATGAACCCCTTTTCTAGAAAATCTTTCAATTGCTCTTTCAATTCTCGTAATTCTGCTGGGGCCATTCTATACGGAGGAATTGAGATTGGCTTAGTGTCTGGTATCACATCAATACCAAATTCTACTTCTCGTTCAGGAGGTAAACCTGGAAGATCTTCAGGGAATACATCAAGAAATTCACTTACTACTGGTACAGTGTGAAGATCTGGTGATTCCGATTCCGTATCCTTTACTCTAACTAAATGACATATGTAGCCCTTGGAAATCATTTTTCTCGCCTTGAAATAAGAAATAAATCTACCTCTTGGTGCGCCAATCTTACCTTGCCATTCAATAACTGCTTCATTAGGAAAATGTAAATACATCTTTTTCGTACAACAGTCAATTTTGGCATAACAAGACGCCAACCAATCCATACCCATTATAACATCAAAATCTACCATTTCTAGTTCCACAATATTGGCCATCGTGTCTCGACCACACACAGTTACTACACAATCTTTATAAACTCTTCTAGCAATAATAGATTCCCCAACCAGGGTAGACACTTCCAACGGCTTATCTAACAATTCGGGGGTTCTTCTGAACTTTCCAGCAACCAAAGGAGTAACATATGATAATGTAGAACCGGGATCAATTAGAGCATATACATCAAATGAAAATATGGACAACGTACCCGTAACCACATCTGGGGAAGCCTCTAGATTCTGTCGATCCGCTAAAGCATAAGTAAGATTCCGAGTCCCGCTGGAACTGGCGACTCTTTTTTCATTTCTAGCGTGACCCGCAGGTTGTGCGCCCCTACCAGAATAAGATATCGGTGACAATGATGCAACAGCTGATCCCGAAGGTCGTACTACGCCACCTGCGCCCCTTCGTGGGCACTCTCTCATCATATGCCCCATCATACTGCACCAAAAACAAACATTTGTTCCCATTCGACATACGCCCATATGATGTTTTTCACATCGATTATATAGCTCTCGAGAAGGTCTCAATTGGCTCATGTTCCCTTGCCCATGATAACCCACTGATCGCGAACTATGACCCTCACTTCTTTGCCCAAATTGACTGCCTCTGAACCCCTGATGCTGTGGTGGAGCACTAGCTGAAGAATAAGAAAATAATGGCCTAGGTGGTCTAGCAGAAAATTGAGGTCTAAAACCTCCCTGTGGTGCCATAAACTGCCCTGCAGATCTGGCCCTCTTAGAAGATCCGCTTTCAAATGCCTGTGTTCTTCTTCTTTGCCTCTGATCTTCCATTTTCTGTGCAAATGCTTGGATCCTAGATATATCCATGTCTTTATTCAGTGCAGCAATAGTACAATCCCTAACCAAATACGGATCCAATCCATCCACATACCGATGAACTCTGTCATCTATAGTAGCTATAACATTAGGAGCATATCTGGACAAAGAATTAAATCGAAGACTATACTCCCTCACACTTGTATTACCCTGTCGAAGATTTAAGAACTGATCCGCACGGGCCTAATGAGTCTCATATGGAAGATAATGATCAATAAATGCCTCTTTGAACTCCTTCCAAGTAGCTGGGGGTGCATCAATGCCCCTTGATCGTTTCCAGTCTTCATACCAATATATAGCCTCACCTTTGAATCAATACGCGGCTAACTCCACTGTCTCCCTGCCCGATACATGCATCACCTCTAGGGCCCTTTGGATCTGATCAATAAAGTCCTACGGATCTTCATTAAGATCGGATCCAGTAAAAGTAGGCGGATCCATCTTAAGAAAATCTTGCGTCCGAAGACTAGCCGCCCTATCAGTACCGCTAGAACCCGCGACAGGAATAGCTTGCCCTTGGACTTGACCAGCAACAATCCGGGTCAACAGTTGTACTGCATCCCTCATATCCTAATCAGCAATATTAATAAGTGGTTCTGTGAATGTGGTTCGCCTCCCACTTATTTCATCTGGAGTGGAAGACATTTCAGATACCCGCTCATCTTGAGCTTCACTCTGATTAACTTATACAGGTGGTGACTTACTAGTTCCTTCTTCGGCAGCCACATCTACCCGCTCGTCGGTATTCTTACTTCCGGTATCCGGCATTCTTACCGTAATAAGAGAAATAAATGGATTCAGTGGTCAACTATGACTTCATTTGCTATATAAGCTCTATGGCATGATCTATGATCTGAAGAAAAGAAACAATTTCCTAAATGTCCATAGCCTCCTGTTTATAGATGTGGTGCACAACACACCGATAAACAAGACTCTACGTAGACACGGCTTTGTAGACTCACTAGGACGAACCTCTCTGATACTACTTTTGTCACGCCCCAAAATCCCATCGGGCCGGACTGGCACCCGAAGCCGAGAAGGCCCGGGAGAACCCGTTCAAATACCTGTACTTTTACTTACATATCACCAAAAATTTGGACAGCACTTCGTTGCATATAGAAGGGTCTAATTACCTGAATCAGCACAACACGTACAAATATATATATATATAATACTTGGCCGTCGGGGCCACCACATATACAAATATAACACCTCTATATAAACTTCCATGACTTTACCCTTCCTTATGTCTACAAAGCCTCTAGGATATACATGACATAACTAGGGTCGGGACAAACCCCCGCCCACACATGACTCCTGTACAATAACAAAATATAAGGAACTGACTCGAAAAGCTCCAAAGCAAGCTGGAACTCACCAACAATAGTTGTATGACCTGGCTCCTATCTATGTTGTGTATGAGCTGAAGCACATGTGCCTGCAGCATGAAATGCAGGTCCCCCCCCCCCCCCCCGTGAGGGACATCAGTACGAAATATGTACCGAGTATGTAAAGCTGTAAATAATCATATGTGATATGGGGGATCAATAAAATCAGACACAAGTGAATAAATCATAATAGAAGTGAACCACACTTCATAAACACTTTTAGGATCATGTGCATTATCATTAATCTGAATTGGGTTCTTGAATTCAAACACATTTGTGGAACGGTATACATTCGTTCATTTCATTCTTTACAATTATCATTCACCATTACCTCCAACAACCTAACAATAATCAATATTGTACCGTACTGTGACCATTAGGCTGCCCCCAGTACATATCAACTGTAATCATATCAAGTATCGGGATCGGCCCATGCTAGGCTTAAGCCCCTGAGCTACCACCCACACGTATATCAAATAACACATATAAGAGATCTTTCCAATAACTTAGTTCAAAAGCTTTTGAGATTATTACATTAGTGTTCATGCCAATATAGTACCTTTGGAACAATGATACATCAATAGGAACCAAGTAATAGACCTTCTATACAATAACGATGTAATAAAGACTCATTGGTACATCAACAATGTGTTTCAGAATCATCAATATCACAACAATGAAATAGGAGCCTTTTGGTATATCAATGAAACATTTTTATACTTTATAGAATGGAAACAACTTCGTTGGTAACGTAGAACAATACATGTTTTTTGGACAACCTCAAAATCTTACTTGATGGAACATTGGTGTTTTCATGCCAAAGAACATCGTTAGAGTATGCTTTACATACCTCGTTGTAGATTCGGATACCAATTCAACACAACTTCCCGCCTTTACAAATCACTTATCTACAATGAAATGTTTGGCATCTAGTATTAGCAACCCAACACCACAATTCTCTTCCATAATCCCATAGAACCAATATTTGCAAAGCATTCCAAAAACCAACTTGAACAATAGGTTTATGTGTATATATATATATAATCATCATTTAAATACTACATCATCACACCAAATCTCTTCTCAATTCAACATAATCCAACCCTGCACAAGAATAATCCAATATCTTTTCCAATCATCTTTCAACAACAATCAAATAACATACTTCTTATGCTCACATGCATATATATACATATCCATATAAATAACACCAACATAATTTACATCCTTACCATAAAATGGCCCTTTTGATTTCGAAGTCCTGTTGGAACAAATAAGGGGTGCTTCTCGAAGCCCTCAAGACGGTGAACACAACTACAGAATCAATTTGGATTTTCTACGGTTGAATCACAAGATAATTGGAGTTGAAATTAGGCTAGGGTTTCTTATTCTTCAATAATTTGGATGATAAATGATGGATATGAGGCTAAGTATATGTATATAATGACCAATTTTCGTCCATGAGGTGATGGAAAATGACCATATTGCCCTTAAAATTTAAGTAAATCCGAATCTGTCCATGGTGGACTGTTTTGATAGGCTAAAGTAAATAGACCATAACTCTTTACTCCAATAATGGATTTGGGTGAAACCAATTTCATTAGAAATAAGACTCTCTGGGCTTATCGTCGATATATAGCAGCTCACACAGTTCATTTTGTACAAGTAGTTATGATCGTTTAAAGTCGACACAAAAATCTTTTTGGCTGCAGTACTTTTGTGTGCAGAAAATTTCTGCACATTTACTGTTCATTGCGTCCACCGTTTTCAAGTTTCGAACATGCTCGCTTATATCCGATACTCATCTGTTTTCAAAAATCTTTATATCGTTGGAAAGCTAACTCGATAAACTTCTCATAGAAACTTCGACGAGCAAATTCCAGTATAAATAAAGTCGATTCCTATACACATATAATCAAACTATACACTTGAAACCATCTCAAAATAATCAATACTCATACTTAAACTCATATATACCTAACTTATGATCAATACATATACTCCAACACATATAACCATGGCTAATGCACGTAATTAAGTACGGGGTGTTACATTAGTCAACTATTGCAATAGATGGATATATCTGTTTGATAATTTTCAGCAGATGTGTCATCTGTTGAAACAGATATGTGTTTGTTTGTTTTGTCAGTTGGAAGACATATATATTCACCTTCTTCAGCTCGTGCTGCTCTCCTTTGGACATTGTACATTGCTCAGTACAACACACAGATAGAGGAGTTGCAATTTCACTTTTTTGGATGCTTGATAATGCCTTGGAAATCACTTTTCTTCTCCTCTTAGCCCTAATCTCAAATGGAGCGGATGGAAATAAAATCCTCTTTGATGGAATAAGACCCCTCTTAGATGTCAATTCCTTTACATAAGTAGTTAATGCATTAATAAAATTAATCACTACATCATGTTTCGCCCTGTAGTCTTGACATTTGCATACAGAACATTCGCTGGGAGAGGCAAAATCTGTATAACTAGTATGATCATACTCATAATGGTTTACTTTAAATACTGTAAGAGGAGCATCATTAGCACCAACAGCAGAACCACTACCACCACCAACAGCTCCATCACCACTAAGACCATCAACAACAACAAGCCCACCCTCCAAAATTATTTTTTATAATTGTTGTTGCTCCAAACAATTCCATTTTTATTCTGTCGATGACCTTAGGGTCCGATAAAGTTTGCACAAATCATAAAGTAAGAACATATGGCATCTTCAACTCTCGATTGGTCGAAACTAGCGACGGATGCACAATCTAACATAAATCATTACATATAATAGAATGATGATTAGATCATTCAAAAAAATTATTAATTAAAAGAAAAAATTAATTATAATTATACTTACTGCATCCTTCGAGGGGGTGAAGAGATCAAGAAATTTTATATTTTTATCAGTTTTGACCGACAACCATCTCAAGATTCTTGGACAGAAAACTCCTTCCTGGTAGTTCACTTGTTGTCTCAAATAAGGAATGGCTTCAAACGCCCAAGCCTATAAATTAACGCCAATAAATTAAAACCATTATTGAGTAAAAAAAAAGAATGATATCATTATATATTATATTAAAAGAAAGAAACATTTACCATGAAAGCCCATGGGAAGCCATATAAGTTGACTGTCTTTGGTGCTAACGGAGTCAACAAATATTTGACAGTCATTTTAAAGCTTTCATAACCCCAAGGATAGCTGTTAAATGCCTCAAGATCCTCAGAGAGCTTTATTAAATCGAGGCTTATGTTGTTGTTAACGTATCTCGTCCAAAGAATATTATGTACAAACCAAACCAAGCACAATGACTGCTTGTGCTTCTTTGAGAGTCCTTTACCTTTCAACGCTTCTATCAAATTTTTGTTTTTGAAACTTGGACCAACAATGGACACCAGGTCATCACGATCACACGACTTGCCTTTGCCTTTTTTGGGTGTGTGGGGTGTTTTTCTTTTTAGTTAGAATAGGTATAATTTGAGAAGGAGGATAACATTTTAGTACGGTAACTATGACAAACTCCTTCCAACCAAAACAAACAGGTATGCCACAGTAATTTATCCACACCTCATCCATCTTATCTTTGTTTTCATACATAAACCTGTGCTTGAGAAATTCATATACTATTTTCATTTGGAAACGAGCATTGTTGTCCTCCGGCAAATCAAGATATTTCTCAAAGCAGTTGTCCCTAAAATAAGCATCCAATTTTTGTTCTCGAAGTATTTTTCTGAAGGCGTCGAAAGATTTTCCCATGGCTGACTTAACCACGAAATCACCCATTAAATCTGTGGCATCATCGCACTGCATTTTCAGAGGATAACGATCAATGCTGAAGGCTTTGACCAACTCTTCGGTGGAAGGGCTATTAGCATTTGCATTATCTCTTTTGAAATATTCCTCCTCCCCGTGTTCATCATATTCTGCTCCCGATTGAGATAACGCCTGTAAAGCAAGCTCATAGTGTGGTGGATGTAGCCTAGCTTCTTCATTTGTTCCTTTACTTGGACTTGATTCGATTTCTGTTCTTTTGGGAACCATATTATTTAAAATTAACAAGAACATAAAAAAATATATTATAGTTGATTAATGCATCGTTAGAAAAGGATAACAGTAAATCAAATAAGTAAAATAGTAAAATAACAGTTGCAACAGATCACCGATCTGTTGCACCAGGTAGTATATCTGTTGCAGCACATAACCAACCTGTTGCAGCGGATGAGTAATCTGTTGCAACAATACAAAATATATCACTCATCTTTTAAGATAGATGATCACACATTATTGCGATGTATGAGTGATCCGTTGGAATAGTTAAATAACCTGTTGCAGCGGATGAGTAATCTGTTACGACAATACAAAACAAATCACTCATCTGTTGAGAAAAATAAATGGTCTATACAGAAGATCACACATCTGTTGCAACATTATCTATTGCAACATATGAGTGATCTGTTGGAACAGTTAAATAACCTGTAGCAATGGCTGAGTAATCTGTTGTGATAATACAAAACATATCACTCATCTGTTGAGAAAGATGAATGGTCTGTGCAATAAATCATACATCTGTTGTGACATCACCTGTTGCAATATATGAGTGATTTATTAGAACAATTAATTAACCCGTAGCAATGGCTGAGTAATCTGTTGCGATAATACCAAATATATCACTCATCTGTTGAGAAAGATGAATGGTCTGTGCAACAGATCATACATCTGTTGCAACATATGAGTGATCTATCGAAACAGTTAACTAACCTACAGCAATGGCTGAGTAATCTATTGCGAAAATACAAAACATATCACTCAGCTATTGAGAAAGATGAATGGTCTGTGCAATAAGACACACATCTGTTGCAACACATGAGTGATCTGTTGGAACAGTTATCAACAATCAATATTGTTTAGATTTCTTCCAACATAGGGTCGTAGATGAATGATCAGTTGAAAAAATCAAGTTTTGGATATTTTCTTTTTGAGGAGTTGATAGGATTTTATCCAACAGGAGGTTCATTTGTTGTATCGAATCATTAATCTGATGGTTCTTTCGTTGCATCAGATGGTTAACTAGTTGCATCAAATTTTTTATCTGATGCTTAATCTGTTGCAATATATGGTTAATCTGTTGTATCAGATAGTTAATTTGTTGCATCAGATGATTAATCTGTTGCATCAGAATTATAATTTGATGGTTCCTCTAGTGCATCAGATGGTTGATCTGTTGCATCATATGACAAATCTGTTGCATCAGATGGTTAATATGTTGCACCAGATGGATAATCTGTTGGAGAAAATAAAAAATAGTAGCACGATTTTGTTCAACAAAAAAATAACATTTTTACCAAGAACAGAACAAATTTACCCAAATTGTTGTTTTATTTTTATAAACACAAAAAATAAAAAATCAAACTTCAAAAAAATACAACAAACAACAAAAAAACATAATTCACTTCGAAAAGAGAAGAGAAGAAGACCGCATTTTAAACTAATGCAACAAATATTGAAATTGCTAACCAATACTATAAGAGAAGTTGACTCATGTTTCTCGTTTTCTTCAAAACTAAAAAGGGCATAAATTTTTACTTATGAAAGAAGAAAAAGAACGATGAAAAATTCGAAGCTGTTGTGGCCGAAGAGCAAGGTTGTCACGTCGTTTGAAGGTTGAAGTCGAAAAGAAACTCGAAGCTCAACTATTTGTAGTCGGATATTGAAGTCGCCGAGGATTGAAATGAGAAATTTGCAGAACAGTTGGTTGGGAGAGAGTTGAGAGAAGCTGTCGAGAGAGAGATGAGAGACAGGTTGATTTGAATTGAGGAGGGGAACTCGAAGACCAACTATTTATCGTCGGAGGTGGAAGTCGCCGGGGGTTGAAGGGAGAAATTTTGCAGAACTATCGGTTGGGAGAGAGTTGAGAGAAGAGAGTGGTTGATTTGGATTGAAGAGGGGTGTGGGTTGGATTGATTTGTATTTTTGAAAAGATTAGAAGGTTTTAAAAATATTAATCAAGTCACAATTAACTTAATCAAGTTTCCTAATGATATTTGACCCTTTAAGTTGGTCAATGTCACCAATCCTTCATTCAAGACTTATAAGACATCTTTCCTTCAATTTTCTCATGTTTGGTGCATATCCCAATTCATATATCCCACAAAAATTTTATGTCGCAAATTTAAAACCTTATACGTACATGAATATATTTTTGAATTTATTTATGTACACTATTTGATTTTTTAACAGAAGAGATTCAATCAAGTTTCTTTCTTTAGTCTATCATACTCGCTCAATTCCTTTTTAATCATCATAATTTCTTTTTAAAATCAAATAATATAAGTTTTAATTAATATTTAAAATATATTTTTTAATTATATTAAATAAATTACAACTTATAATACTTTTTATTTAATTTTTTAAAACTTAAATTTTAATTTTAAAATATTAAATTAATTTAATTTAATTTAATTTTAAAAAATAATTAAATCAATTCTCAAAAAATGAATATGCCAATTAAAAAACGAAGAAAGTAGCAAATATATATATATTTATTATTACTATTAATAAGTGTGAAGAAGCAGGCAGGTCTTCGTCAACATGCCTGCTTCTTCACCTACTTGCTTCAGCTGCTCCGTGATTTTACTATATTATCCCTAATTAATTATTGTAAGTCATTTATATATAATAAAATTAATAATATTTACTTAAAAAGGTAAAATAGAGATTTATGACATGTCTGTTTAAGCTGCTTCAATCGTAGTTTTATTATATCACCTCTAATTAATTATTATAAGACATCTAGGTATTAAAAAATTAATAATATTTAATAAATAATAAAATAGACATAAATGATAAACTAATTCTTGATGTTTTAAATTAATAGGATATTTTTATGAGACTCATTTAAATTTTTTACTCAAGTATTTTTACTCCATGATTTTTACTATATTACCCCTAATTAATTATTGTAAGTCATTTATATATAAGAAAATTAATAATATTTAATAAATAAAAGGTAAAATAGACAAATATGACATGTTTGCTTCAACTGCTTCAATCGTAATTTTACTATATCACCTCTAATTAATTATCATAAGTCATTTAGGTATTACCAAATTAATAATATTTAATAAAAAATAAAAGTGACATAAAATGATAAACTAATTCTTGATGTTTAAATTAATATGACATCTTATATGAGACTCATTTATATTTTTTTCACATATATTTTTGTGTAATAATTTTGTTATATCACATCTAATTAGGTATTATAAGTCATTTAGGACATATCCACTTTGCTACTCCAATCTTAAAATTTGGTTGACTTTCGAAATTATTTCAATTTCACTTAAATTAAAATAAAAGAAAAAGTATTATAAATCATAATAATTAAAAATATAAATTATTTTAACAATATAATTGAATATCAACGGCACAAAAATTTGGACAAGGAGACTAACATATATTATTTGATAATTACATAAAAAAATATTATAAATTACAATAGCTAACAATTTAAAATATCTAAAAATATATTAAAAATTTAATTGATTATCTAAATTATATTTGTATCACATAAATTCAAGGATAGTTTTGGCATTTTATAATTTGCGTGTTTTAATGTTTTAATTTAGTAATTTGTTAATCCAAATGATATTTTCGAATTTAACATGTTTTCAAAATTTAATACTTAGTTTATTTTAATTTATTTATTTTATTTTGGTAAAATATTATATATTTAAAAATTATGCAAAATAAATAATTATAAATCATAACTATTAACATTTTATAATATTTTTAAAACATATAGTAAAAAATATGATTTTAAAATTCTTATAGTGTCACCTAAATTGCAATAAAGCAAGTAACATAAATTATTTGAAATTACAGTAAAAGATACTATAAATCACAACGATTAATAAATTAAAATATTTAAAAAATATATTAGTAAAAATTTGATTGACTCTCTAAATTCTATAATTAGGATAAAGCGAGTAACATAAATTGTTTGATAATTACGTAAAAGGTGCTATAAATCATATTGATTAACAACTTAAATTATTTAAAAATTTATATTAATAAAAAAATGATTGATACTCCAAATATTATTTGTGCTACATAAATTGAGATAACGTAAATAATATATGTTGGGTCCGTGCTGATACGGACTAAAGTATCTAGTCTATAATTATTAGTCATGGTGCAACATATATAATAATAATAATAATGTGATCTTGCATCATCATGTGACATTTGGATTATGTGAATTGCATTATTAACCTGATCGGATATGCTATACCTCAGATGATAATTGAAGGAACACGACAACGGTTGCTGTACCAATACCTTTTCGATTTACTCGTAAATGTCATTAATCTATCGAACTCTTTTTTATTTTTTTTAGAACTAGGAATAAGAGAAAGGAAAATAGAGTCGAAGCTCGATTATAAGTGGGGAAAATTACATTATTAATAGGTGGAATAACATGAGAGATCCATCTATTAATCTCTATATGTCATTTGGGTTCTCCTACGCATCGAAGCCTTAAATTGAATGAAATCTAATTTTTGTAAGATATTTTTTCCGTTCAAATTTTATAATTTGATTTCTCACTTTACTTGTTTTTTTTCATTAATCAAGAAGAGACAAATTTTTTTTATTTCATATATTTACTCTTTGCACTAATTATTTTTTCTTCAAATTAAAATATAAACATCATTTAATAGGGGTATTATGATAAACTATGCATGTTATTAATTATTTTTCTTAATTAATGTGTCATCTCAATTTAGGACAGAGAAAGTATTTAGTCAACTGAGCTACTGAAATTTTCCTAGATCTACATGAGTTTACTTTATATGTAGTCGAAAGATTTTTCGGATTTGTTGGATCATTAGTACTGAAGTGTGAAATCATTTAACATAAAATTTTAAATTTGGAAGAATTTTCATCTTGAGCTGTGCAGCCATTGAATTTAAAAGTTTAATATGTCGAACTTTATTTACATAGTTTGTCTTCAATGTGAACCTTTACACACTGGTCTCATTAACTGGCCGGTTATCAGTCATCTGTCGGAAATTTTTTGTGGTAGTGGTGGTTTTCGAGATGCTTTCATCCCAAGGAAGAGAAAGACAATTACTGCGTACATTTATTAAGTAGTGTCTTTTTTCTATAGTAAAGTCTTGAATATATCACACTTTCTTTTTAGGACGTCCCAAGAAAATACTATCACTTTATTATAAATAAAAATATTTAATATTAAAATTTTAATTTTTTTTTTAAAAATGCTCCCTCCATTTCAGAATAAGTGAATTGTTGAGGTATTTATTGATGTTTCAAAATAAGTGAATCATTGATTTTTTTTTTAAATTTACCCTTATGATTTGACAATTAATTAACTTTTAAAAAGGTATTATCAAGGTCATCTTTTTCTTTTTTTAGGTAAAAATGAAAAGTTATGTTAAATTTATGTCTTTAATACTTTTTCCTTAATTTGTGTGTCAAAATTCAAAAATTCATTTATTATAAAATGGAGGAAGTAATTTTTTTCTATTAAAATTTTTATAACCTCTAAACTTGTTATTCTACCTTTTAATATCTTGTAATTCTTGTAATTTGTGTAATCTATATGTCATTCATTTATCTTATTTTACTAGATGAAAGAAATACTACACCTATATAAAGAGTATTTTCTTTCTTGTTTTTTTTTTTGGTTTTCCAAGGTATTCCTTAGCCCGACAGGTCAAAAACTAATTCTCCGCTGATCTGAGCTCCATTTAAAAATTTTCCACTGGTCAATTGGTTACTGCATGCACAAGGCGGAAATCAAATCCCCGACACTTTCTTTCTTGTGTTTAAAAGTGAGGTGAAGTAGTATACTCTGAGATATAAAATACAACAAGAAATATTTTGGGTTAATATTTTAAAATCAGTATGGTGAAAGAGAGAGTTGAAATAAAGAAAATACATATTCATTATACAAAAGAGAGTAATTATATTAGTAAAAAAAAGTTGAGATAAAGAAATATAATCACTATATTACAAAAGAGAATAATTACATTAGTGAAAGAGAAAGTTGAGTCAAAGAAACATTCTAAGTCTCCTACTATATTCATTAACAAAAGAGATTAATTATATGTTGAAGAAAATTATTCTTTTCGTGGAGGTTTGAACTCTTCAGCTAATCCAAAATTGCTTGAGTTATACATCGCGATGAGCTATTGTATTATGGAGAGGACAAGTCAAGAGTGGTATTGTTGGATCGGTGTAGAATATACCGCAATGAATTTGAATCTCCTTAAAGAGAGAGATATCCGCACCTCAATCTGAATATTGTTTATACATTTTATTTTTAACTGTAATGTAATTTTTTACACCAATACACTTGATTTTAACTCAATTTGATTTTCATTTGATATTCGATAAATTTGATTAATTTAAATTAACATCATATATTTCTTTGTTTTTACAAAGAATTGGAAAAATAGTCCATTTTTTCCATATAAAAAGACAATTGAAGGTGACGATATTTTATTGTCAGCGTAGCGTAAACCTTACCCATATTATAAAATAAATAATGAGGTTTCTTGTCATTTTATAAAATGAATAAATGAAAATAATTTTTTTACACCTGTGTAAAAATAAAAATCTTTTATATATAAAAAATGATTTTTTTTTATTTTTTTTTTGGTTTCTCAAGGTATTCCCACAGTCGGAAGTCGTGAGACTAATCCTCCATTCCTCGATTAGCATATTTTACGATAGAAAACTGACCACAAAATTTGCTCAATTCGTCAAAAACGAAGATCGAACCCCTTTTGATAATCTCTTATCAAAAGACCATAAAACTAAGGTTTTTTTTTTTGAAGGACTAGAAAGAAGATTCCCCACTTAACAAATAAACTGTGTATGCAAATCTTTTACTGTTCACAAGAGAGATGAAGTGAACATATCCTGCTTCAGACATTCCATCACAATTTTGTGTCAAACAAATTTATAACTTTATACTCACACTAGTTATTGTATTGTATATAGACTGTATCAGTATTGTATATGGACTGTATATGGACTATGTAGGCCAAAATGACCCAAATTAAGAAATGATTATAAAGCGTAAATAGTATATCCGACTGGTCACTTTTTGGAAAGTTTTCAAACTTGGGCAATTTGTTTTAAAAAGTGTTACAGTGTCCTTTTCCCTAATAATTAATTAGGATTGACATAGTAAAAATAAGATTGAAACAACGAAACAGACATGTCTAATTAGAAGCGATACAACAAAATTACTATAAAAAATACTTGCGAAAAAAATTTAAATGAGTCTCATATAAAACGTCAAGTAAAGTTAACATTAAATATTATTAATTTTTTAATACTCAGACGACTTTATAATAATTTTTTAATAGTTAAATGACTTATAATAATTAATTATGGGTAAAACAACTGAAACAAACATGTCATAAATATCTATTTTAATTTTTTATTAAATATTATTAATTTTTTAATATATAAATAACTTATAATAATTAAATACTTACGAAAAAAATTAAATGGGTCTCATATAAAATGTCAAGTAAATTTAACATTAATTAATATAAATATTTTAATACTTAAATGACTTTGTAATAATTTTTTAATAATTAATTAGAGATAACATAATAAAATTATGGAGAAAATAACTGATGAAGCAGGGAAGAGAAGCAGCTAGGAGGCATGTTAACGGAGACCTGCCTGCTTCTCCCGCTTTTAAACTTCTTTTATTAATCTTCTTTTGCTACACATGTAGCGTCACCAGTTCAGAGGTATGGGAATTAAAATTTACATTACCTATATTGTATAATTTATATTAGAGGACAATATTCATGCCCACACGGATCTAATATTATAAAAATGAAAACAATTAATATATCTTTTTTTTTTTTAATAATAATCAAAAATTGGCTTTGGACCTCTTATTAAACAAATAAAAAATAGACCCAAATATATGAGACGTTCAAATTTGGAAAAAATACATAAAGTAGCATACTTAAGTATTAAATTATAAAAAATAACAACACTTTTATCAAATTACATTTTGTAGCATATGTATTTGTATGTATTTGTATTTTTTTAGCAACAATTTGCAAAAATACAAAATACAAATCGATCATAAGGGCAGTAAAAATCATATGTATTTGTATTTTTTTAGCAACAGTTTGCAAAAATACAAAATACAACTTGCTATATTATGTAATTATGAAACTGTTGCTATGAAACTCATAATTAAGGGGATAAGTATGCTATTTCTGAATTTTGCCCTTCAAATTTTAGCCCCAAATAAAAAGGCTTTATTAAAATAGCCCTTACTTATTAACTCATATTTTATTGGACGAAATTACCCCTCCAATATATTCCCTTTTAATCTCTTTTTTCAAAAACAAAACAATCGATTTTCTTCCCAAACAAAACGATCGATCGCTCTTTCTTCCAAAACAAAAAAATTGGTTTTCAAACAAATTGGCAGCCGTAAGGCTTTTTCAGGTAAAAACTTCATCATCAAAATTCTCTAATTCTTTGGGAGTGGTTGGATGGATTTTAGATTTGTGTAAATTTTAGCTCGTTATATAATTAGCATATTGATTTGATTTTTGGGGAGGTGAACGTAAGCTGAAGTTGGGTTATGCTATTGTTGTAGTAACATATTTTCCATTGAGGGATTATGTCGAATAAGTTTTGGGGAGTTCGTTATTGGAGTTATAATTGTGTTTGAGTAGTTGTAGGGGGTGGTCTTGGAGGAAAGGCCGTTAATATGGGAGTTAACGTTGATCTCAACATTTTTTGGTAAGGTCAAACGTATAAGGTCAAGGTGGTACAAGATATTAGTTTCAAGTATTTCAAACTAGTGGTATAATTAGCATTAGAAGATGATGAAGAATTGTTAGAAGATGATGAAGATTTATGCCATTGGTATTACTAGTGGTATTATTGGGGTTTGTTATAGTTACTTTTTTGTTAGTACTATATGTTGTTCCTGGTACTTCCTTTACTTCTTTGTTGGGTTGCTTTGGACTATTTTCCTCTTGAGTCAGAGAGTCGATTGGATACATCCTCGCTACCTATGAGCTGGAATAAGGTAGGGGTAATTTTGCTTATACCCTACCCTCTCCTGACTCCACTTTATGAGATTCCACTAGGTATGTTGATGATGTTATTATTGTCTTTTAAGATTTTTGTTTGTTATAATTCTTAATTTATTTTGTTCTGTAGCTTTTCTTGCTTTTATAAACAAGTTTGCTTTTGCTGTGATTTTGTTGACTTGATGATGCTACTTGTTTGCTCTGTGTTCTTTACATTTACTTCGATGAACATCTTTGACAATATTTTCCTAATTTAATTAGATTCAACTATCGATTATCAAGTTGCATTATCTCAAGTTTGTAGTTGATTAAAAAATTTCATCTTTTCCTCAGTTTATGCAGCTGCATATGAACAATTTGCATGTGGTAGAATGTATGTGCTTTTGGTTTTACATAAATCAAGGTCATTGCACGCGCATGTATAGCATACTAGATTGCCTATTGTGGAAGCGCACACATGTATAGCATACTAGGTTGCCTATTGTGGAAGTGCACTAAAATAATTTTATTGCTTTTATTATTCCAGTGTTGTAGAATTTTGGTGTTTGTTGGGAATGAAATTGTTGGTGCTCTCCCTAAATTGGTATATGAACTACTTTTTGTCCGAGTAGAGGCTCTAGTGATGAGTTTTAACTTATGCTTATGTTCTCATTGCAGCTTATGGTCATTTTGTTTTACAGAAAGCAAGTGTCAATTTACATACGTACATCATACTAGGTTGCGTATTGTGGAAGTGCACTAATATGTTTTCAATGTTCATAAAAGATTTATAGTAATACCAATGGCATAAAATTCTATGTGGATGGTTGTTACATATTGTTTCTTAATGTATATTGTGTTGTATTGTATCGAATTGTATTGTTTTATTGAACACAATATTTGAATAACTCTTGTCCTAGAGGCAAGACGTTTAAATCACAAAAGAACAATTTGTGTCCCATGGGCAAGAGTTGACTTTGCTTTAGTCTAATAATTTGGCAGATGACCAATAACAATTGCCCTAGAGGCAAGACTTTTAAATCACAAAAAAACAAGTTGTGCCTCATGGGCAAGAATTGACTTTGCCTTAAGTCTATAATGATTTGGCAGATGATCTATAACTCTTGCCCTAGAGGCAAGACTTTTAAATCACAAAAGAACAAGTTGTGCCCCATGGGCAAGAGTTGACTTTGCCTTAAGTCTGTAATGATTTGGAAGATGATCTATAACTCTTGCCCTAGAGGCAAAACTTTAAATCACAAAAGAACAAGTTGTGCACCATGTGCAAGAGTTGACTTTGCCTAAGTCTGTAATGATTTGACAGATGATCTATAACTCTTTTCCTAGAGGCAAGATTTTTAAATCACAAAAGAACAAGTTGTACCCCATGGACAAGAGTTGACTTTGTCTTAGTTTGTAATAATTTGGCAGATGATTTATAACTCTTGCCCTATAGGCAAGACTTTTAAATCACAAAAGAATAAGTTGTTCCCCATGGGTAAAAGTTGACTTTTCTTAAGTCTGTAATGATTTGACGGATGATCTATAACTCTTTCTCTAGAGGCAAGACTTTTAAATCACAAAAGAACAAGTTGTACTTCATAGGTAAGAGTTGACATTGCCTAACTCTGTAATAATTTGGCAGATAATCTATAACTCTTGCCCTAAAGGCAAGACTTTTAAAATCACAAAAGAACAAGTTGTGCGACATGGGCAAGAGTTGACTTTGCTTAAGTCTGTAGTAATTTGGCAGATGATCTATAACTCTTGCCCTAGAGGCAAGACTTTTAAATCACAAAAGTACAAGTTGTGCCTCATGGGAAAGAGTTGACTTTGCCTTAGTCTATAATAATTTTGCAGATGATCTATAACTCTTTCCCTAGAGGCAAGACTTTTAAATCACAAAAGAACAAGTTGTGCCTCATGGACAAGAGTTGACCTTGCTTAAGTCTATATTGATTTGGCAGATGATCTATAACTCTTGCCTTAGAGGCAAGACTTTTAACATGTAGAGAAAGTTAGCCAATGAGCTTTAAAGGAACAAGTTGAGATCCATAGACATAGCATATATTAATGTTTACCTTATAGATAAAACATAGGATAAGTGCTTTAAAAAAATTAACAAAAAATTCAAGGACAACAGTTATACTATTTCACTAAGTCTAACTAATTGAATTTTATGTAGTTCTTTCCTTAGAGGCAAAATGTATCTTAGGATTTTTTCAAAAAATTAATGTATGTGAAACAATTTACACCATTTCACTATGTATAACTTATGAGATACTCTAACATAAGTTGACAATTCAAAAAAAAGAATATATCATGACCTTTATATGACTTGACAAAAATAAACTCACAAGTAAAAAAGATCAAGATAAAAAATTTGCTATTAAAAAGTCGAAAGAGCAAGTAGTAAACTAATAAGAAAAATAAAATAAGAAAAAATAATGCAACAATTTACAAAAGGATAAGCAAAAATCGTGGCAAATTAGTTAAAAGTAAACACTATCAATTGACACTTGGGTGACTATCTTTAAACATCATAAAGAAACAAAAGACAAACTTAAATCCTCTTAAGAATTTTCCACGTCATCGGCAGTACAAAATTCATCTTTTACAGAAATATGATCAGAAACATCGGGTAGCGTTGGAGTAATTAGAGTAAAACTAGGACCATAATCTTTATCTGATACTTCACACCACTTTCTTTTCCTATAAATCAAGTCATCAGGAGATGTTGAAAGATCAATTTCTCCACTTTGAAGTTTGGCACAAATCTAAGAACTGGTTTCAAACTTGACTTCATCTTCAAGAATAGGCACATTTTGTTCCTGCATTTTATTCACTCCCTTGAAATTCGCAATGCCAACTCCTCGTCCGTCACATGGTTCATGTAATCCCTGAATAATCTCCACAATAGAATCACACTTGGATTCTAGAGACTATATAAAAACATTAATAATGTCAACAACACAATCAACACAATTATTGATATAATGATGTTGTCTCTACTGAGTAATAAATCTAATGTGAAATTTACCGTAATATGGCTCATAATCCCATCTAAAGAAGTATCAAGATAAGTCTTAATAGAAGATGTCGCTCTTTGTACGAAAATTGCAAAAGAAAAAGAAAGCTTACTAAAGTAAGTTAGAAACTCAACATTGAATTATGATTTGAACAGTAAAATAATACAGATATATTCAATATTAAATAAATAGAGAGTGACACAAAGTACACCCAACTAATAGTTATGCCCCATGGACAAGATTTGACTCTAGCATAATCTTTATTGATATATTAAATGATCTATAACTCTTTCCCAAGAGGCAAGACTTTTAGATCACAAAGGAACAAGTTGTGTCCTATGGGCAAGAGTTGACACTACTGATTTGGCAGATGATCTATAACTTTTTCCCTAGAGGCAAGACTAGAAACAAGTCTATGAGCCATTATTAAGTGCCCAGCTTTCCTTCCTACTTTAGTAAGCGCTGGAGACAAAGTTGATCCGTTGAGGGTAAGTTGGATAAGTTATGCACAAAGTCATCTCTCTCCTAAAAGCTAAGCAATAATCACAAAGTAGCAAATCGACAGTCTACTATTAAGTATTTATTACATGTATGTAAATTAAGTAATAACTGAAACCAATCCAAGTAGTTAGCACATTGACAATGTAAAGAACATGAAGTTGGAGGCTTATAAGCACATTGGTCGGAGAAAAGGATCAAAAATCACAAATATGTACATTAAGTACAAATAGTTTGCCCAATTACATGATCTTCTCACTCTTTTTGAAAATGAAGACCTTAACTCAATAAGCTTCCAGTGATTCCACTTTTTATTTCTCATTACTGGTCCTGCAAAGCTGTAGATAAGTACAAGAAACAATTCACGATGTCCCTTTCTTTAATCGCTTTTCTTCACACTCAAATGAACAAAATCAACTTCTTCAACTAAAAGAAGGTCCTAACTTCTTTATTCACTTTTCTAGTTCTGCACGTTTACGTAATGTAAATGAAGCCTTAACATGGTGTCATTCAACATAGTTCAACTAATCAACAACTAAACATAAATTAAACCAAAACAGAAAAACATGTTTAATACACTCAATAAAATCATAAAATTTTCTTGTGAAAAGATTTTAATGATAACAGGGTGAACAACTAAATGTTCTATTTTTAGCCTTCTAAATCTAGACGTTCTCTAAATTCAAGTTTGTAACCCAAACTAAACACACTCCTTTGGGAGTCATTGCATTACGTGGATTATTAACCTGCGACATTTTTTGGTTATTCAAACACAAATATCAAAAGAATAATAATTACAAGAGCAAACATTTCCTTTTTGCACCCAAGAGTAATGTTGTGGGACTGTGGTCAATAAAGTGTTTGAGAACTATGAGATCTCATGTCCAAAATTCAGTGAAGACAAAAATACTAAGTGATTTCTTACTATCTATTCTAGCCTTGGTGGATAGGGTTATCCGACACTTGTTGTTGGAAGGTACCCCACAGAAATAGAATATTAGTCAAGGTGTGTGCAAGTTCAACCCATCACCAGGGTCCAATAACTTTAGTAAGAGCTGGAGACAATGTTGAGTCGTTGAGGGTAAATTGGAGAAGTTATGCACAAAGCCAGCTCTCTCCTAAAAGCTAAGCAATAATCACAAAGTGGAAAATTGACAACCTACTATTAAGTTCTTATTATATGCAAATTAAGTAATAATTTGAACCAATCCAATTGGTTAGAATATTGACAATGTAAAGAACATGAAGTTGGAGGCTTATAAGCACATTGGCTAGAGGAAATGACTAAACAAAGAAAATAGCCAAGCTAGAATCTTATAGAGATGATTTCTAACCAAACTAAAAAGGAATAAAATAAATAAAGTAACACACTAACACCTTTGCCACCACAGTATCTGGGACACACATAAAACTATGCATAAAACAGGAAAATAAGCTGTTACTGGCCTAACGCAGATACTTTGAAGCTTATCTGAAAAATAGTCCTAATCGTACCTCATTGTAAGATAATTCTCAAGTCATTTCAGTTTAAAAAATTAGAACAAATTGATTTCATTAAAGTGTTAAACAAACTTAGCAAAAAAATTTAATTATTGGCATATTTAACTTCAACATTCATCACTTGTACATAATATTACTAAATTAGTAGATAATCTATAAATCTTGACATAGACGCAAAGACTGAGCCCTCATAGAAATAAGTAATGCCTCATGGGCAAGAACAGGTCCGGCCACATTGTCTATTAATTAAACAGAAGCTTAATAACTCTTGCCCTAGAGGAAAGACTTATCCCATAAAGAAACAACTAGCCCCTATGGATAAGATTCGACACTACTTTATTTTATAATGATTTGATAGATCCTCTATAATTCTTTCCCTAGAGGAAAGAATTAGCTCACAATAAATATATTTAAAGGAAGATAGACTGGAAGAGAATTCTTTATTGGTAAAATATATAAAAAATGAAGTTGCAATTTTTTTAGTATACTAACAGACATTGATGTAAAATACATGTAAATGATAAAGTGAATTTAGTAAAAACTTACATCAACAATGATATCAATTAAATTTGAAAGCAAAAGTCCTGAAGAATTGGAAGCAACATCCACTGAGAGCCGTTCTATTTCTTCATCAGAAGCAATATTTATTTTTTTCTGTTGATCGAGTTTAAAGATTTGAGAGAAATCTGATGAAGAGAAAGAGGAGCAAGAGAAAAAGTATTTGAGAAATGAGGAAAAAAAGAAGAAGAACGGTATTTGAGAAAAAACTGGGAAAAAAAGAGAAATAAAAAACCCTAAATAAAGGTTAAAGACAAATAAATTATAAAAATAAAAAAAATGAAGAAATAGATAATGATTGAGACAAATAAAAAGATAAAAAAAAAGTTGAGACAAATAAATTTAAACATGAAAATAAAGTTAAAGAAAAAATAAAAAATAGAGTAATAAATTTAAAGGAAAAAATAAAAAAAATTGAAAAAAAAAGTAGAATAATAAAAGTTAAGGAAAAATGAAAATAATAAAAAATAAAATTTGAGAGACAAATGAGTATGAAAAGTTTAAAAATATATTTGAGGTGTAGAGAGACAAAATGGTACTTGTACTATATTAAAAAGTAAGGAAGGTTCTTCTTCAAAGACATTTCTTATTGGGGTCAAATATCTAAAGCCACCCATATTTGGGTCTATGACATGTAATTTCCTGACTATCATACGGACCCATAGTAGCCCAAAGAGTGTCTGATTTGCTTGGCCGAAAGTGCCACAAATTCAAGCCCAAAAGGTCTTTAATATCAGGCTAAAATAGGGGTTGAAAAGTCTTGTAGAAGATCATAAATTAGGCATGTGTTTGTTGGTTCTATTATTGGTAATTTTTTCTTGTTTTGCTAGGAAAGATAGGCACTATTTTACATGTTTTCTAGTTAGGTTTTAATATTTATTATTTCATAAATGTAAGATTCAAATACTATACTATCGGTCTTCCATAGGCCAAAATCCTTGAGTCGTTCCATTGTGAGGGATTCTGTACAGACCTATCTCCTGTATATCACAGGCTCTTTGGGGATCGGTTTATTCCACATCCGCGGGATTTTTCCAATAACTCGCCGACAAACATTCTCAATATGAATCTCCAATTTATATCGGTTGGGCACATTCACCCACGTTGTGGCTTCGAACTTGGTCAGGTTTTCCTTAAGCTTGAACGAAGCGACTGAACTCTCCGAGTTTAAGCCTATAGTGAAGACCTCTGTTGCCCAATCACCTGACATCATCGGCCTCTGCATCCTCTATTTTTGAAACCTAGCGATGGACTGACGTAATAACTTCAGATCACCTTATTCTATTTTGAAGATATCCCCTCGGTAAGGTTACACTTTTTGGCCCCAATGTGGGCCCTGGTAAAACTGTCAATCTATCTTTTGAATGAGTCAATAGGATATGCCGAAGGAGTAAGTACCACACCAAAGCCCCTCGCAAAAGCATCTCACCAAACATTTTCACCATGACCGACTAATTTTTTTCCTTGGTTAGATAATTTCCATTCATTGCGATGGTGAAGAAGATTAAATGCTCCTGAAATTCTGAGTTTGTAATGTGTCATGGACTTACGACACTTTGGACGCTTAGAGTAAAGAAAATTGTTAGTTTAAAGGCATGTTTTGTAGGTATGATGTACATTTATGGTATTTGCAGGTCAAACTATCCCAAAGAAGTAAGGTGCAGAAATTGAGGACTTAAAGGCATTAGACAAAGCCAACCTATGACCATTAGATCTGACAACAGTAATTCCATTACTATCGTATGTTGAAGCAGAGAAGTGATATTCAGGTGGCCTTTAGAAGAATGTATCCCACGATCGTTGTTAGATGTAATGATCATTACATTGATCATGGGAAGAAAGTACAACGACAGTTCATGCAGGTGTTAACTATGAAGAGGACCAGACGAGAGAATTCCATAATCGTGGTATGAAACAATGAGCTCGTCTTAAGCAACATCCTGACAGTGATCTGGTAGATGGAAAAAGGTAGTATCGACCAACGAGCACCAAGGACGATCTTTATATCTACCTACAATCGTCACAACCTTCGTCTGAGTCACCAACTTAGCATATTCTAGTGTGTTTAGGATAGGGTTTTTATGTTTATAAATATTTCTATCAGGTTTATTATTTCAGTTTACATTCTCTGATACTTTTAAGGCATATTGTTTTTCTGTGATATACAAATATTGATTTTTAGGGTTTTAATTTAAAGTGAGATATGTGATTTTTCATCTTATTCTTGTAAGTTCATAATTATATTCTATTCTAGGAATTATTTTTGTGTTCTTGCAAACATGAGTAGCTAGACACGACAACTAGGGTTGTGGAGATCATGACGGATTAACAAATTAGTACTCAAGGTATGATGTGATTGCCAAAGGGTGTTTATGCATGTATTATGATTCTCTTCAGTTTGATTATTTCTGACGATGGCCAACTTAGAACTCGCATAATCTTTACTTGCAAAGAAAGAAGGTGTAATGGATGAGAAAAATGAATTACAAATGAGACTTGGAGTTATCAACCTCCATTTAATTAGCTTGAATTGGTAAACAAAATAGCTAATATGGAATAAATGATAGGGGTTAGTAATGCAAAACTTAGGAGACGGTAATTCACGATTGGGAATAGTCATCTAATAAGAGCGTAAAGTCGTTTAGATTAACATAACCTATCGATTATGCATACCAAGCACCACGAGAGATTACTAGTACTATGAACCTATGGATTTATGAAGTTATGGGGAACAAAGTCCTATAGTCTCTCTCACGTTGATTGTAAATCCAATAAAATCAACTACTGTTACTATTTAATGTTCTCAAACCTCTCATTATTGAAAATTATTTACTAACTATTTAGACAAATATATTTATTGATATTCTGACCTATTCTTTATTGGATTGATCCCAACCTAATTGGATTCTATATTTTATCAACGATTGCTTTATACTTTTATTGGAGGTTTAATTTAAGCGACATCAAATTTTGACATCGTTGCCGAGGAATATGGTTATGGAGTTGATTGATTGTATTTGTTTAGCTGTTGGTTTCTATTTCCTAATTTTACTGTTTCTGTTATTTCTAGGGAGCACATTAATGCATGCCCAACACTCGAAGTCAAGGCGATTCATTAATTTTACTTGATCGAGAAATTGAACAAACCCTAAGATCTAGAAGAAGATGAATCAATGGCAGAATTCATAACGAAGGAGTTTTATATGAAGGAGTTTTGAATCAGTTGGACATCCTCATGGAATTTAGAAAAATAATGTAATTAAACACTGCTCATTTGATTGTGGAAGAGAATACTAGACAAGAAACTTCCAAACAAGAAACATGGAAAGAAAGGGCTAAACAAGCAGAAGTGGCCCACTTGGACGCACTTGAGAAGTAACACAAGCAGAGATGAAATAGAGGGCAACAACCTCCTCAATATTATGTTCCTCAGTTAGATGGTGTGGAGGATGATCTAGAATTTATATAGACAACTGAAACAGGTGTTATTGCTCCATAACCATTGCCATTAGGAAATAAGTTTGACATTACTAGTGCTATGATCCAGCTGCTGAACTTGAAGGGGGTGTTCATGGGTCTTCCTATTATCGATAAAAACCTTTATCTGACAAATTTGTAGGGATTTGTACTTCCAACAATCTACTTTATGTAAATCAGGATGCTATTAGACTGTGGTTGTTTCCTTTCTCTCTGACTAGAAAAACCATTCTTTGGTTGATCAACCTACCAAAAGGGTCGATCACAACATCGCAAGACCTGAAGATAAAACTTTTGGAGTGGTTTTTCTCACCTTTCAGAATATTGCAGTTGAAAGATGAGATCTATAACTGTAGGTAGTTACATTCAAAAGTAAAATTTGGTTAAGGTTTAAGAAGAAGCTGCAGAATGTCCAAAATTATAAATACCAAGCCAAACATTACTCGAAATCTTTTATAGAGGTTTGAACGTGAATAATAAGTTTATGTTAGATACTTTGATGGGTAGAGTTATTACGATCTTAACTTGGGAGAAGGCTTTTAAGATTCTAGATAGGATTACTAAAAAAATGAGGGTTGGAACACTCGAGAGGAATACGTACCCACAAGCACTTACATGATAAGAGCATCGGTAGAACAATAAATGATTGATCATTCTATTATTCAGGAGTTAGAAAAATTGAGGACTCAATTCGCTTGTTCATAAAGTAATCCGCCTATGCAAGAGGTAGTTAAGAAGGTGATTATCAAGTGGTTAGATATTAGTGTGGTTTATCCTATTATCGTTAGCAAATGGATGATCCAAGTTCAATGTGTGTCGAAGAAGGATGGAATCACTATGTTCAAATAAAAAGAACGAGCTTATTCCTATGAGGTTGGTCACCAGTTGTATAGTATTCGTAGACTATAGGATAATGAACTCATAGAGTAAAGTGGATCACTTTTTGTTGCCATTTGTGAATCAGATGATAGACAATCTTATTGGTAGAGGGAGGTACTATTTTTATTAAGGTTATTCAGGCTACAATCAGATCTTGATTTCTCTGAATACCAAGAGAAGACCACTTTTAATTATCCATATTGGGCTTTGCGTCTAAGAGAATGTCTTTCAGTTTGTTTAATGTACTGGTAATTTTTTAATGTTTCATGATGTTCATTATTCTGATATGATGAAGGACAATATTGAGGTATTTATGGAAAACTTCTCAGTTGTTGGTCATTCATTCAAAGATTTCTTGGCCTATTTAGAAAGTGTGTGAAGAAGATGTGAAGATTGCAACTTGGTGCTAAATTGGGAGAAGTGTCACTTTATGGTCAAAAAAGAAATAATGCTTAGTCAAAAGATTTCAAAGAAAGGGAATGAGGTTGACAAGGCAAAGATTAAGATGATTGAAAAATTGCCTCAACAAATTTTTATGAAAGATGTTTAGAGCATTTTAGGGCATGCTGGATTTTATCAGATATTCATCAATGATTTCTCTAAAATTGTGTGTCTAGTGCAAGTTGTTGGAGAAAAAGGTGAAGTTCATTTTTATGAAGAGTGCCTTAAATTATTTGAGTATCTGAAAGAGAAGTTGATTTCAACCCCTATTATTGTGTTATGCGATTGGTCTTTGTCGTTTGAGGTTATGTGTAATGCTAGTGGTGTGGTACTAGGAGTAGTCCTAGTGCATAGGCAAGAGGATATTTAATATTTGACCTATTATGCTAGTAAAGCACTTTATGTTGCTCAAAAAATTATACAATGTCTGAATAAAAATTGCTTGTTGTGGTATTTAATTTTGAGAAATTTGATCGTATTTGCTTGGTGAAAAAATGAGTGCGCATACTAACCATGCAAATCTTAAATACCTTATGGAAAAGAAGAATGCTAAATCAAGGTTAATTCATTGGGTATTTCTATTTCAGAAATTTGACTTTGAGGTGAAGAATTAAAAGGAGACTGAAAATCAAATGGCTGACAACTTATCACGGCTTGAAGAAGAGGCAATACTGAAACTGAAGGCTGAGTTTGATATGTATGACATTTTTCCATAAGTTTCCTTGGTTCCCAGGTATGTTTCATCACCCTCTTAGAACGAGGACATACAATGATCATTGTGTGATCCCACAATCTACGGGATGAGTCGTTTATTGAGTTCCTAAGATTAAAGAAGATGAGCTAATACGTACCTTTTAGAGTGCAAAGTTCATACCAAATTAAGTTCAAAGAGAGTCGTATAATTTAAAATAATTGAATGATGTGCATTGTGAAGTATTTGATTGATGAGTATGGCCAAGGTGAAGTTTGAGTAGCCTTAGTGTCAAAATAGGGTCAATTTTTTTAGTTTTAAACTGGTTTGATGTTAGTGCAAACTCAATGATCTAACCAACGAATATTTTTCTATGTACGATCATTTGTTGGGTCATTGTCGATACCAAATTTCAAGGTCGCACAAGTTCATCAGACGACCATGACCAAAGATCATTGTATCATTGTACGATCATCGGTAGTAGTTGGTTGATATGACAACCCTTAGAAGATCTCGAGAGGGAATTCCTACGTTCGTAAGGATGATCATCCTTTCTTACAACGATCATTCAATCAATCATTTATAGGAATTACTATGTACATATTTTTGTTTTACTTTAAGACTAAAGAGTTTTCCTACAGGCACTATGACACCTAAATTGCACAAGAAGCAGCAAGATGAAGCAACCCACGAAGAAATATCCAAGAAGCGAGCACTAATGGGCCAACCTAAAGACTCGAAGTCCAAATCCATCGAGTCTAGTAGTTCGAAGACTGAATGATTAACACAAACCTCAAACCACTAGGTCAAGATCTGTTGAGGCCATGACCACACGTTCCACAGTGCTGGTTTCCTCAGCCAATCTAATTGAGCCTCCCCAGTCTAAAGAGGTAGGGCAAGCTGTAAACCTAACTAGGGTGAGATTGAGACTGCAAGAGCTGATGCTAATATGAATTTGTTAAAGGAGTAAGAGACTGTGAGTGGTTCTGGTCTATATTTGTAAAGGCATAGGCGTAAGTCGGGGCATTTTACCTGGTACGGGGCAAGGCATAAATCCTAAGATGATGGGGCATAAGCCCCACGAATCCTTTAATTTTTAATATATTTTAAATTAATACAAAAGAAATAATATTTTTTAAAATAGATAATGCACCAAAATAGTAAAACTACATCAAAATTATAAAAAGTAACTGAAATGTGTATCTAAAACTACTTCAGCAAAAAAAAATAACTAACCAAAGTCACATAACACAACTAATATATAAAGTCAACTTTTCATATACTAAATTATTACTATTATTATTATTACTATTACTACTACTACCAAAAAACAAGTTTATATAAAAAAATAACACAAAATTAATCAATCTCCACCTTTCTATTACTCAATTGGTATATTTTGAACACATATTTACCATATATTGTAGCATAAAATAGAATTAACAAAGTAAATAACTTAAAAATTAGTCATAGTATGAATTGAAAATAACTCAAAGAAAATAAAGGAACTAGGAAGAAGAAAGTGTATATCTAGTACTTTCGTGAGTAGCGGTGCTGCCAAATCCACCAATAAATATATTTTAAAAGGGAGAATTTTAAGTTTGTTTTTACTTTTAATTTGAGTATTTAGATATTTACCAATTATATATTTTAATATCAAGTTTATATTAGATATTTAATACAAAAAATATTTTACTTTTTAATTTTTTTGGGCTTACGCCTAATTTGCACCGTACGCTTAGGCGAACACCTCAAAGTTTAGGTAAACATCTCAAATTTTGGAGTTTGACTTTCAGTACTTTTGCCTCCCCACAATGACTCGATGTATTTTTGTCTACGCCTCACCTCGAGGCTCGCCTCAGTCTACCTTTTAAAATATTAGTTCTGGTGGCATAATCTCAGAATCCTCCAAATGTGTTGCTGCTGAAAACCCTCAAAAAGGAGTAGAACCGAGGCGATGGGGAGTTCCAAAGTCTTGATAATATTACAAGAATCAAAATAGAAGCATTCAACAAGAATCTCACATGCTACCCAGGGCACTTCTAAGGGTCCTAGAATGAAATTGGATATTTGAGAAATATAGGTTGGATTGGATGACAAAATCGGTAGGAAACTACGGTGCTGAGTGGCGCAGAAATTCTACACCAACTATGCTATGACTATTGAGAACAAGACTCCCTTTGAGAAGGAGAAAGCTATGAAGAATCAACCCAGACTAGATAAGGTAATACTTCGGGGTGCAATAATTGATATCTCGGAGAAGGCTATTTCTAAAGCCTTATTTGGTGATAATTTTGAACTAACATCTAAAACTCCATAATATGACTATCAAATGAATGAGTTGAAAAAGGTAAAGCAGCTGAGTACGGAGGACTAGTTGTTGCATTACAATTGGTTGGTTTGCCACATTGTGGAGGCTAAGAAAGAGGCAAAATGAATAAATGGTACAATAATATATAAACACACACTGAGCTTCACCACTAAGACTTAGTAGACCATTGTAAAAAACTGCATAACACCGACCAAAAATATAAAACATTAGTTTAGATAAATTAAAGATGGTAGCAACTTTTATGGAGGAATTGAAATGAAATATTTGGCAAATCATTGTTAATGGGATTAGTAATAAGGTATTACTTTTCCATGCTACTCTTACCTATCTGGGTGACCCTGTTGTGTTGGAGGTCTCATGTGCCCTCTAATCAAGTGTTGATAGATTTACTCGACCAATGAAGATTTTTGACATTAATATCATTAATGACTATATAATCCCTATGGTTGGAACCCGAGGTACTTTGCCAAATTTAGCCTACAGGCAGCGGAGGAGGTTGCTCTTGCTATAGATATTTTGTCTTTTAAAACCGGTACGACGTGTTCATCCACACAACATCCCATAGCATATTTTGGTGCACTTGAGCCTATGCCTACGGGATATACATTGGAACCCATAAATTTTTGGAGAAGGTGATGAAAAGGATAGTAGTTCAGGATGTGAAGATCCAAAAATTAGATGAAGGCGTAAAACCCTATGGGGAGAATGAGGTTAAAGCTGCAGTATGGGGTATGCCGACCCGTTTCAACACTTTTGAGAGACGAATTATGAAAAAGTTGGAAAGTGTCCAGGCTCTAAATTTTAACACCATCATATCTAAGTTGGCCTTATTAAAGATAGCGATGAAGGATATTTCAGAGAGATAATTTTCAGTTATGAAACCTCTATTGATCTCGACTTTTTAGTATTTTGATATAGATATGGATGTACAGATGTGGACTTCTACAGTTAGGACACAATAGATGGGGTAAAAAAGTGGATAAGGTGGAGTTTAATACAAAACCCCATAAGAAGAGAAAAAAGAAAAATAAGCAAGACAAGAAGAAAGTAGCCATAATGAGTGACAAGATCTCTCAGGTACATATATCGGAGCAGAGTGAGTTCCCATCTATTTTTATTAATATTGTTGATAATACTATTATTGAGATTAGAGGGGGTGCAGAGACTGCCCCCACTATATCATCTATAAGTTCACCGACCACCATCGGTGCTAACATGAGTATGAGTGTCACGGCCACTACTGAGGCCACCAGAGTTGGAGAGCATGGAGGGGTTACATTTGTGACCCTAGTAGTGAGACTCGCGCCTAATGCACCATAGGTAGGGGCGTACATAGTTGTGAGACCATGGTTTGGTTTTTTATTAAAATATAACCAAACCAATAACGTCGGATTTCTAAATCTATAAACCAAATCAAACCAATATACAATCATTTTTTTGATTTTGGTTTTAGTCTTTTTTTTTTTAGTTCTTTTACAATTATAATGTGATTGAAGAAAAAATTAAATGTTTTTACTAAAAAGATAAAAAAAAAACAATGGTCATAGAGTAGTTCCAATAAAAATTAAGTTGGCAAATTACTAAGACGTCTAAACTACTATCTCTCAAAGTAATATTATGTGGATACCCGGTAGTTCAATTTCTATGTCACTAGTCATAGTAGCTTGTATGAAACTTTCCTTCACATAAAATGTGAGAATACAAAAGAATGAAGAATTTGAGACAACTTATTAAAAGATTAACTCCATAAAATAATTAACTATAACATAATTCCATAAGAAAAAAGAGAAAGAAGAGAAACAACCTAAATTACAACTTGATGACTGAGGAGAATGAGAAAAGTAAGATGAAGAAATAATGAGAACTCTCTGAAAACTTGCAAAGTAAAATGTAAAGTGAAGCAATTGAAGAGTTTTAGGTTTTTATATTAAAATTGAGTTTTGTATTAATTTGTTACTAATGGAAAAATATTATAATTAAAGGCCAAGAATATATATCTATTTTATGAATATAAAAATTAATAAAAGTAATTAGAATGTAGATTATAAGTAATATTTTTTTACGTATAAGAAATTAAAATTATATGTGTATTGTGTCAGTTCGGTCTGGGTTCGGTTTGATTTTATTTTTGCTAATACCAAACCAAACCAAGAATGATCATTCTTTTCCCCAACACCAAACCAATCAAACCAAACTATAAGTCGGTTTTTGTTCCTCGGTTTTGATTAATTCATCGGTTCGGTTTGACTTAGTGGTTCGGTTTGTACACCCCTAACCACAAGTATGTCCTTACCCTAGTTTTTTTTAACTAGTTTTGTACATTGGGGTCATATATGTTTCTAAGTTGGGATGAGGGTATACCGACATTCGAAGGTTTTTGTTATCATGTTTGTTTTTTCATAGATGCATTCTCTAGTTAGAAGGCATATTTAGGAGTCTAATTTTGATTTTGTATTATTTTTGTGTTGTTTTTGTAACCAAGAGATAAATATGACGACTTTGTGTAGTCAAAATAAATAAGAGCATGGAACTATTTGAATTGAATTTTTGTGTTTAAATAATATCCCTCCTAGTTTTTTTTCGATATGATTGTTGTGTTGTATGCTTACTATGAACCATGGCTAATGTGGATCTTGTTATGGTATTAAGATTATGTTGGTGATAAGCATAGCCTAACTATACATGAACTAGATAAGTAGTATTTGTGTTTGTAGCCTTGAGCCATGTGTGTGTGAGATACTTATCTAGTTCAACATATGTGTGTGATGTAGAGATTTCCCAGTTAGTCTCGCCAAGGTGGTAGGATAATAGATTAGGAAAGGATCATAGGTCGTTCTTGAATAGTCCACTACAAGCCTAAAAGCCTAGCAAAGCGAAAATAATATTTCTCGATCCTGAACTTTGAGCCTAAATAGATCTTTTTCTTGAACTAGCCCATTCACCTTCCCAATTAACTTATAATAAACCTACTTTTGACCTGGCCCTTTCTTAGATACTATGCACCTCAACTCAGGTAAATCACCTAAGTTAAGGGTGGCTATTGTAGGAGTGCATGAAAGAAGTTGGGTACGTATAAGAAGTTAGTCAATAAAAAAGTTATACGAGTGCAGTATGATAAGAAAAGCTTGAAAAAAATTTATAAAAAACACCACACCCAAGGTCTGAAAAGTCAAATTGGGAAAAAAGTAAAGAAAATAGAAAAGTGAAGCCAAAAGTAGTGTAGTGCCAAGGAGGAACAAGTCATTTGATCTATATGTACCATTACTGTCCCCAAGCTTACATTACAAGCCAACAAGAGTCGTATAGTGATTTTAATCCGACTAATAAAATATACTAAGACATAGAAAAAAACAAGCTTATGATATTTCATGCGCACTGTCTGAAGTCCTTTGTGAGACTGGGTGCTTAGATCTAGACCCTGTCCTGATCTTCATTATGTATTTTGAGTATGAGGGACTTATTTAATATGATGGAATAAATATTGCATTGTAGTTGATGCTTGTTCAGGTAGTTCATTAATTTGTGTATTAGGTTGTCTGGTGATTGTGTAATGTCATTACTTGAGCCCTTTGTATCACGATGAGTGGTTTATCACATAGTGAACTTTGATTATGAATGTTGGAAGGGGTTGAACTTGTGTTTTGATTCATGTGTTCCTAAGTTTATTTTTGAAAATATGACTGTCGTAGTACTTTTTAATTTCCTTTGGTTAAGCATCGTATAGTTTGTTGTTTGTTTAGTTTTATTTTGTTCACCTGAGGACATGCGAATGTTCTAAGTTGAGAGTGTTGATATTTCATGGACTTCGATACTTTTGATGCTTAAAACAAAGAAAATTGCTAGTTTCAAGGCATGTTTTTGTGGGTATAATGTGCATTAACAATATTTGCAGGTCAAACTAGCCTTGAAAAATAAAGTGTAGAAATTGGGGACTTAAAGGCATTAGAGAAGCCAACCTATGATCGTTGAAATGGTCATCCCATTACTATCGTAGGTTGAAGCAGAGAAGTGATATTTAGGTGGTATTCAAATGAATGCATACCAAGATCATTGTTAGATATAATGATTGTTAATTTGATCATGGGAAAAAAGTCCAACAACAGTGCATGTAGGTTTTAAGTATGAAAAGTATCAGATGGGAGGATTCCATGATCGTGTCATAAAACAATAAGCTCATCTTGATCATTGTCCTAACAATGATCTAGAAGATGGAAAAAGGAAGTATCGACCAACAAGCACCAAGGATGATTGTGGTATCTACCTATGATTGTCCCTATCTTCGTTCGAGGCACCAACTTAGTAAATCCTAGTGTGCTTAGGATAGGTCTATTTTATGTGTATAAATAATCCTATTAGGTGTATTGGTCAATTTACATCTTCTTGATACTTTTGAAGCATATTAAACCCGGTTCCCTTTCTCAGCATGGTTATATGTATGTATGTATGGTTGTGAATGCATATGGTGGGTTTACTTGGTTTCAAAAGTTGGCATTATTTTATCTTTATCCTAAGTACTTGCTAGTGTTCACCCGCTATCCCATCTTTGGGTGGTTGTATCCCTACGCGATTTAGGAACTGACCTTTCTACTTCTCCTGCTTAGTGATCGAACTCGGGATCAAATATTGGATTGAAGTTGTGAGCTTCCATATTTTGGAAGGATCCATTTCATATCATGGATGTCTTTTCATACTCTGATTATTTTATGGACATTGGTTATGGCTATAGTTAGGGGCATGTCCCAACCGAATATTATTTTACTTTCAGTTAGAGGCTTTGTGGAATTACTATAGGTCAGAATGGGTGGTGTCGGTATCGGTGTCAGCCTTAGTATTGGCATTGGCATTGGAATTGATATCTTTGGACTGTATTTATAATTGTTCCATCCTTTTATTTTATGGACTCGTACTTCTTTATTATTTTAGTTTTGGTATTGGTTATTGGTTGGGTATTTGATGGTTGGAATGCCTTGGGTTAGTTATGGTTATGGACCTATCCTAGAGTTTGGATTGGTACAAATACACTATCTTGTTATATGTTCGAAATTCATCTGACTCAGGGTGTGTGTGCGGATGGTTGGGTTAGGTATCGGGGGTAGTCCCTGGTCTTGGTTGGATTTGGGATGTCCATTACAATAAAGCCCTAATTCAGGTCGTGTCAAATTGGTATCAGAGCTTTAGGTTCATTGTCAATTGGGAGTCCACAAAGCCATACCGAGTAGAGTCTCTTTTAAGGGTGTGTAGTGTGCCACACTCATACGAGAGAGGCTACAAGGCATTTAGGAAATGTTTCTCTTCTTTGTGTTCTATTTAAAAACTTGGAGTCTAAGGACTTAGGTTCTTCTGATTTTTGTTTACTTGTCTTTCAGACCATGCCTCGATGATCTGATATGCATGGAAACTCCTCTGTCCTAACTGAGGAAAATATTGATGGGAAACGCTCTACTCGGGGGATCCATACTCGATCTAGGGGTCTAGTCCCTAATATTTCTGGAGTTCTATCGATTCTATCTAGTCCTCCTCAGGAAGACATAACGAATACGGAGTTTCGTCAGTCGATTATATGTTGCTCAGTTGGTAGCTTTTTAGGCTAAGCGTGACACATCTGGTATTGCATCTTCTGAGGCCACATGGGTTGAACAGTTTGTGAGGTTGAGTCTTCTAACTTTTATTGGTGTTAAGGTGGAGGAGAATCCTTAGGGTTTCTAGATGAGATAGAAAAGATCTTTAGGGTCATGGAGGCAATGAATGTGGAAGGGGTAAATTTTGCTGCCTATCAGCTAAAGGATGCGGTGTACCAATGGTACAAGGAATGGGAGAAGGAAAGGGGTGATATTGAGGAGTTAGCTTTGTGGGAGAATTTCTCTAATGCTTTTTTGGATTGCTTTTTTCCTTTAGAGTTAAGGGAAGCAAAGGTGGAGGAATTTATTAATTTGAAATAGGAGAAAATGTCAGTCAATGAGTATGCCTTGAAGTTTAACCAATTTTCTAGATATGCTCCAGAATGGTGTCAAATATGAGGGTCAGGATAAGAAAGTTTGCTTCAGGACTATCTCGTGAGTTAATCCTTGAAAGTAAGACTGTATTGCTGATGAAGGACATGGATATCTCTAGGTTGGTTTTTCATATACAACAGGTGGAAGAGGAAAAAGGAAAAAAGGTTGAGATAAGATAAAGGCAGGGTAAAAATTTTAGGTTCATTGAGTAGGGTGGACAACAGCAAAGAGGTCGGGTTGGTGGTAAGTGGCCAAAGAAGTAGTGGGGGAGTTCTGGTTCCTTCTCCACAGCTAGGTCTCCCTACCCAAAGCAGTCGAGTGATTGGCGTCAGCAGGGTGGTGATAACTTCAGGGCACAGGATGCCCAATCTCAGGATAGTAGGGCTCAGTCGACCTCATCATGTCCTCCTTATAGGTTTTGTAGTTGGTTACATTGGGGTTTTTGCGATGAGGAGAAGGACAGTTGTTTTAAATGTGGTCAGCCAGGCTATATGCTTAGAAATTATCCAGTTGGTAAGGTTGCTTTAGGAGCGATTAAGGTTTCGATTGCCTCTTCATATGCTCCTACACCAAAGGGTGTTGCTTCTACATCTGTTTCTGCTTCTGGTGTCGGCACATAATGGAATAGGTTATATGCTATTGCTACCTGACAAGAGTCTGAGGCATCGCTTGATGTTGTGACTAGTATGTTACAACTCTTTTCTCGTGACGTGTATCTTTTACTTGATTCGAGGTCTACTCTCTCTTATGTGACCCTATTTATGGTTGTGTATTTTTGTTTTAATCCCAGGTTATCTCGGATCCTTTTTCTATTTCTACCCCAGTAGGTGACTCTGCGGTTGCTAAAATAGTATATAGGGGGTGTGTGGTTTCTATTGGTTGTAAGGAGGCTTCAGTGGATTTGTTTGAATCAAATATAGTGAATTTTTATGTCATTCTAGGGATGGATTGGTTACACTCATGCTACGCGCCCTTAGACTATCGTACCAGTAAGGTTGTCTTTAGGTTCCCTGGTGAGCTGATTTTTTGATGGAAAGGTGGTTCCCTAGCTCCTTAGGAGAAGTTTATATCATATCTTAGATCTCATATATTAATCTCCAATGGGTTTCTTTATCATTTAGTCCAGGTTAAAGACTCTAACTCGGAAGGTCTTTTCTTGTATTCGGTTTTAGTGGTGAATGAGTTTTCTAAAGTTTTTTTGATTGATCTTCCTGGTGTTCCTCCGGATAGGGAAATTGAGTTTGGGATTAATCTGGCTTCAGACACTCATCCGATATCTTTTCCTCCTTATAGAATGGCTTCGGTTGAGTTGAAGGAACTCAAGGAGCAATTTAAAGATCTTTTGGATAAGGGTTTCATCCGTTCTAGTGTGTCTCCATGGGGTGCACCAGTGTTATTTGTGCATAAGAAGGATGGCTCCCTTTGAATGTGTATTAACTATCGACAGTTAAATAAGGTGACGGTTAAGAACAAGTATCCTCTTCCTAGAATAAAGGACTTGTTTGATCAGTTGCAAGGTGCTAAATTCCTTTCTAAGATAGATCTTTGGTCTGATATCATCAACTTAAGATTAGGGAAGTGGATATCCCTAAACAGATTATCAAACCCGATATTGGCACTTTGAGTTCTTGGTTATGTCATTTGGTTTGACCAATGCCCCAGCGACATTTATGGATTTGATAAATAGGGTCTTTCGTCAGTTTCTGAATCTTTTTGTCATTGTAATCATTGATGATATTTTGGTGTATTCTAAGAGTGTGGCAGATCATGCCAATCACATCCGTATGGTCTTGCAGACCTTAAAAGAGCAGTAGTTGTATGCCAAATTCTCTAAATGTGAATTCAGGTTGAACGTTATCACTTTTCTAGGTCATATTATTTTTAGTGAGGGGATCATGGTAAATCCACAAAAGGTGGTGGTGGTTAAGAAGTGGCCTAGAACCATGAATCTAATTGATATTCAAAGCTTCTTGGGTTTGGCTGGGTATTTTAAGAGGTTTATAGAAAGTTTTTCGATGATAACTGCCCCATTGACTAAGTCGATTCAGAAGAACGTAAAGTTCTCTTGGTCAGATGCATGTGAGAGTAGTTTCAAGAAGATGAAGAATAGGCTAACTTCAGATCCAGTTTTGACTTTGCCTGAAGGCAATGAGGGGTTTGTGGTGTATTGTGATGCATCCTAGGTGGGACTTGGTTATGTTCTGATGCAGCATGGTAAGGTGGTTGCCTATGATTCTCGGCAGTTGAAGGTACATGAGAGGAATTATCCTACTCATAATTTGGAGATTGTAGTGGTGGTTTTTGCATTGAAAATCTGACGACATTATTTGTATAGAGTGCATGTGGACATCTTTGTTTATCATAAGAGTCTACAGTATGAGTTCACTCAGAAAGAGCTTAATCTCAGGCAGAGGAAATGGCTTAATCTTCTCAAAGATTATGACATGAGTTTTTACTACCATCAGAGTAAGGCTAATGTTGTTGTTGATGCTCTTAGAAGGTTGTCGATGAGGAGTTTAGCTCATGTAGATAAGGAGAGGTGGGAGTTGGTGAAGGATATTCACCACTTGGCTAATCTTGGAGTTTGCCTTTTGGACTCCGAGAATAGTGTTGTGTTAGCACAAGAAGTGGTTCGATCATCTCTTGGTGCAGAGATCAAGGAAAAACAAATGCTAGATCCTGTCTTGATGAAAATCAAGGGTGATGTAGGTAGGCAAAAGGTAATGGTATTTGAGATCAGTGGTAATGCTACCTTGCAGTACCAAAGGAGGATCTGTGTTCCTGACGTTGATGGTTTGCAAGAAAGGGCATTGACTGAGGTGCATGAGTCGTACGACGTTGTTCATCCCGATTTGACAAAAATGTATAATGATCTCAAGGAGATGTATTAGTGGAATGGTATGAAGAAGGATGTGGCTGATTTTGTGGCCAAGAGTTCAGTGTGTCAACAAGTGAAAGTTGAGCAACACATGAGGCCCGGAGGGTTGTATCAAGAAATTGAATTGTCGAAATGGAAATGGGAAGTGATCAACATGGATTTCGTAACCAGTCCTCCTCGATTTTAAAAACAATTTGATTTGATTTAGGTCATCGTGGATAGGATAACAAAGTCGTCTCACTTCATGCCAGTAAGGACTAACTTTTCGGCTAAGGATTATGTGAGGTTGTATCTTCAGGAGATTGTGAATCTGTATGGGGTACCTATTTCTATTATCTCTGATCGTGGTACACAGTTTTCATCTCACTTTTAGTAGTCGTTTCAGAAGGGGTTGGGTACTAAGGTTAGTCTGAGTACTATTTTTTACCCGCAGACAGATGGGCAAGTAGAAAAAACTATTTTGATATTGGAAGATATGCTTCGTGCATGCGTTATTGATTATGGTGGTAAATAAGTTGATCATGTACCTCTTGTAGAGTTTGTTTACAACAATAGTTATCATTCTAGAATTGGGATGGCCCTTTTGAGGCATTGTATGGTAGGGGGTGTAGATCTCCTATTGGGTGGTTTGAGCTTGGTGAGGCGAATATGTTTGTCTCGAATTTGGTTTATCAGGCTATGAAGAAGGTAAAGATGATTCGGGATAGGCTTTACGCTGCCCAAAGTCGCCAAAAGTCCTATGCGGATGTAAGGCGTAGAGACTTGGAGTTTGAGGTTAGGGATAGGGTGTTCCTAAAGGTGTCTCACATGAAGGGAGTAATGCAATTTAGCAAAAATGGAAAGCTCAGCTCCCGATATATTGGTCCTTATGTGGTTTTGAGAAGGGTTGGTAATGTGGCATATGAATTGGAGTTGCCTTCTAATTTGAGCTCCATTCATCCATCATTCCATGTCTCTATGTTGAGAAAGTATATAGATGATCCTTAATCGATTGTTCCTTTTGAAGGATTGGGTATCTTGAATTCTCTATCTTATGAAAAGATCTCGATTAAGATCTTGGATCGGCAGGTTCATCGATTACGGACCAAGGATGTAGCTTCAGTTAAGGTTCTATGTGGAACTACAAGGTGGAAGAAGCTACTTGGGAAGCAGAAGAGGACATGGAGTCCAAGTATCTGCATTTGTTTTCTGCTCTGAATATTTGTGCGGAAGGTATGTGTTCTTGATCACATCTTTTTTTTCTAACTTGGTTAAAGGAAGGTTGATTTCCTTGCATCTTTGTTTTCTAAATTTCTTAAAGGTTAGAATGGTTATGTTGGGGTGTAATTTGTGCTTGTACTACCTTGCCCGTCATTCAGGGATGAATGATCTTAGTAGGGGAGACTGAAACACCTCAGGTTTTGGTACTTAGAAATTTCCTGGGTTTTGTACTTTCTAGACATCATACGACTCACCATACTAGTCGTATGGTGAGGGTATGGGTCAGGTGACCCATTCATATGTTGTCCAGTGTTGGGTGGTTGAGTTTTAAAAATGGGTACGACTTGGATGGGTACGAATCATATGGCGGGTGATGGGTCATAGGTTGGGTTTTCCTTCACTTAATCTGAAACTTGGTAACTTAACTTAGATATGAGTACGAGCGGCTCACCATGAGTCATGAGACAGGGTACGAGTGGTATAGTTCAACTCATATGTTGGATAGTGTTAACCCCTCATGATTCTGCCTAAGGTACGGGTTAAGGGTACTTGTCGGATGTTTGAGTATGGTTTTTCTTGGGTGATCGTATAGTGTCTAGTGTTGGGGGTCCAGGGAATGACTGGGGTACGAGTAGCGGGTACCACTCATATGATAGGGTATGGGTGGTATGGTGGAGTCATACCCTCCTACGGGAATTTTATGCAGTTTAAATTGGGGGTAATCTGGATATTTCCCCTCTTAACCTCTTAAGGCGCCACGACTTATATCACTCTTGGGACATCATTTACCCTAATATCTAATCTTAAACACTTATAAACTCTCTCAAATTCTCTCAAAGGCTCTTGGGTCAAGGAAAGCTAGGGTTTCATCAATAGGCTCAATTTGGGACTTACAGGGGTGATTTCTCTCTGTCATCTTCGTAATCAAAGGCATGTTACTTCTCCCTCATTGTTTGTTCCAACTAAAGGCATATTTTAGGAATTGTTTTCAAGGCATAAATGTTGTATAGTTTTTGGTTTTCAAATATATGTTGGGTTTTGGTTATAATGGTTGGTTATGGTTTTTCCATGTCTTTTATTTATGGTTTTCATATTATTACGGTGGTTTGAACATTTGGTTTCTTGGGAATGGTTAATTGGTACATGGTTTTGCCTTTGTAAACACTATGCCTCCAATATGTTTGATAAAATGCCTATGAGAAGTTTTTGGTTAAATTTCTGGGCATTTGTTGAACTGTTGCATGGTATAACTTGTTAATGGAACCCTAAATGGTATATATGGTTTAAATGGTTTGAAATGATTTAATGGTAAGGTCTTGGTGGTTATGGTTGGTCTAATTGAAAGCATTGTGGGTACAAGGAAATCCCCCAAGCAAACATAATAATGATCACTTGTGGGGTACATGGGATTCCCCCAAGTCAACTTGATAATATAATCTATGGATATGTGGGAATCCTTTTCTTACTTAAATAGGACGGCTAAGGACATTGCTTGCAAGCTATTATTTGTATGATGATACCACTACTTATAGCCGTGGTTAATAATAAATGGAATGGTGGTTTGGTTGTGTGGTAATGGTTTTAATTGGATAATAATGGCGGGGTGTGATAGCTAATCGTGAATGTATGAGTCCAATGGACGGACGCTGGAAACTAATATTTGCTGATATGAGGATTGGTTATTGTGACCATATATGATACTTACGGGGTACACGGGAATCCCCTAAGTACACTTGTACATATGTATCATAGAGAGCAAAGGGTACTCAGGAATCCCCTACTCCTATGGTATCCTCGGTTCATGCAACTACACGCATCAAGGCCCATTTAGGGGGTTACACTGGACCCATATAGCCCGTAGGTGGTTCTAGGATGGTTAAGCTACACATACCCAGGTTAATGGTTTTAAAGACATGTTAAACCCGGTTCCCTTTCCCAGCATGGTTATACATATGTATGTATGGTTGTGAATGTATATGGTTGATTTACTTGGTTTCAAAGGTTGGTATTATTTTAGTCTTATCCTGAGTACTTGCTAGCGTTCACCCACTAACCCATCTTCGGGTGGTTGTATCCCTACGTGATGCAGGGACCAGCCATTCTACTCCTCCTACTTAGTGATCGAATCGGGATCAACTGTTGGATTGAAGTGGTGAGCTTCCATATTCCAGAAGGCTCCATTTCATATCATGGATGTCTTTACATACTATGGTTATTTTATAGACATTGGTTTTGGCTATGGTTGTGGACATGTCCCAACCAAATATTATTTTACTTTCGGTTAGAGGCTTTGTGGAACTACTATAGGTTGGAATGAGCGGTGTCGGTATTGGTGTCAGCCTTAGTATTAGCATTGGTATTGGGGATGATACTGTTGGACTGTATTTATGATTGTTTCATTCTTTTATGTTATGGACTCATACTATGTTATTGTTTTGGTTTTGGTATTGGTTATTAGTTGGGTATTAGATGGTTGGACTTCCTTGGGTTGGTCACAGTTATAGACCTATCCCATAGTCTGGATTGGTACAAATACACTATCTTGTTATATGTTCGGATTTCATCCGACTCAGGGTATGCGTGTGAATGGTTGGGTTGGGTATCGGGGGTGGTCCCTGATCCTGATTGGACTTGGGATGCCCATTACGATGAGGCCCCGATTCGGGTGGTGTTATTTTTTCCTTTTTAGTATGTTCATGATGAGAGGCGAATCTTCGTCCCCTGGGCCATCCATCTACCTAAGCCTGTATGATTCACCAACTGAGTCCGTGTCGCCTCCTGAAAGGAAAGATCCTCTTCACGATCATCATCATTAGAAATGACTTGTTACCCTCCAAAGAAAATTATGAAAGGAAACTAAAAAAAAAAAGAAAAAGTTAAACCCACACAGTTGCTCTTGCCCAGAGGTGAGCCCTTAACTACTTTTCATCATTTAGGGACAGTTAAATTTGTAGGCGGGTCGAGAGCATGCATTACTATTTAGCTCTATGTTAGTAGCTAAAGTTTACAAGAAAATAGATAAGTAAACCAAAAATAAATGAACGAGCTAGAGTTAGAATGTATATTAGAATCACCACAGAGGTTGTCTAAATGGAGCAGAAAAAAGAGGGATCATTTCTCGAGAAGTCGCTAACCGTTGCGCCTTTCCTTTTTCTTATACCATTTATTTGTGAATGCTCCTCATTACTCTTTGTCGTGCTACTTCTGCTAGCAATCAGCTTCGGATTCTCCTTAAGGCACCGTGTTAAGTAGGGACTTGAATAAAATTTCTATTTTGGGGCTCAATGTTGCTGGACTCTACTCCTCTCCCCGGGCTCGATCCACTCGATGCCCAAAAAATCACCTCAATCACTTGAGACTTCTGGTCTTATGTCCCTTAGCCTTAGCAGACGTTAAACAAAAATCAAAATAGAGATACAAAAATAGAGAAAACTTGGAGGCAAAGCTAACTAAATATTTTATTGCTTAGAGACAGAGTTGGATAAATTCATATGATCCCTTACAATAGTGGGGAAACAATTATTTATAGTGTATAAGATTGGCCCGTGACCAATGAGTGAACGTAACTCGAGCCCTATAGTACCACAACCAATGATCAAGTTCCACATGCTAAGAAACCGTTGAAGAATGCTAGCCAAATATTCTGTATCCGGTGCAATCCTGCCAAGGATTGTCCGCTCACCTGAGAATCCTGACACGTTGGTCCTCATTTGTCCTTTAACACAATCATTTTTATGGTTGATGGCCCTGCGTTCTGTATAACCGAAAGGGCATTTTCCCTTATAACCCATCTCGAAGATGGATTTAATCAAATAAATCCAAATATATACTACTTCAATAACTTTAATTAGCATAGGCTCTGATACCATTTGTAGGGGGTGCGGATAACTTGGGTAAACAAATAGATAAATAGATCTATTACAGCTCTAATGGATCTATTTTTATTTGTGCGTGGATATTTCTTAACTTCTCTAAATATTTTTATTTTTAGTGTATTTATTTTAATTTTATTAATGTTCATATCTTGGAGGGTGATTAGATGATATTTGATTAAATGCTTTACTGTAATATTCTTTAGTTTTTTCTCTTAGTCTTTGTAATTCTTGTATATTATTTTGGAGGTATTCTAAATATTCTATATCTTTTGTTCTAAAATATTCAATTAAAATCTCTTTCATAAGTATTTCTGTTAATCTTATTTCTTCCATATCTTGTCTCCAATATTTTAAATACTCATAGTCTATCATTTTATCCTAAAGTAGTTGTGATACTTCAATTTTTTTTGTAATAATTTATTCTAATTGTACTATATCTGATATTAAATTCTATGTTATTTATTTCGTTAATTATCTTGTCTTTTTCGTCTATGAATAATTCCATGTCTAAATCATATTCTAAACTGTCTTTTAATTCTAGTTGTTTTATGGTTTTATTTATCCAAATTAATCTTTCTTTTAATTGTCCTCTTCCTTTTCTAAGTTGGTTTCTATAATTAATAATTCTTCGTATAACCAACTTTGTTTTTCTCTAACTCTTTGAATATATTCTAGCATTTCTTAATCTGTATAATATTCATCTGAATAATTATCTAGGTAGTAATAGTGATTGTCATCACTTAAGTATATTTCTCCTAACTCGTCTTCTATCTGATTTATATCTAACTCTTCATCTTCAATGTTAAATATTTTTTCCCATATTATTTTCTTTATGTCTATAATTTCTATATCTCTAAGTATGTATAAAACTAGTACTTCAAAATTATCTATCATTTAGGTGGATTAATTAAATGCTTTTTCATAATATTCTTTAGTTGTTTGTTTTAATCTTATTAATTTATCTATATTTTCATTAAGGTATTCTATATATTTTATATCTTTGGTTCTCATATATTCTTCTAAATTTATTTTCATTAGTTTTTCTATTAATTGTACATTTTTCATATCCATTTTTCAATATTCGTAATTTATCATGGTTGATGTGTAGATTTGGTATGTAAGTATTTATAAGAGTGGGTGAGGTATGTAATTTATTCTAGTCATAAAATATTTATCAAATATTTTTTCCAATATGATTTTTCTTATATCTACAATTTCTATATCCTTAAGTACATACAAAACAAGTATTTTAAATTTATCTATCATTTCGTCAGATAAATAAGTATTCATTTTTCATATGATGTTTTTTCAAAATATTCCCTTCAATCATACACATAACAAAATATGATCATTTTAGATTACTATATACTAGATTATTCTTAAATAACATGTTCTTCGGTCACTATTAGCATGGTAATCTGGATACTTTTCCCTTAAACAGCGCCTCTACTCTGGCTACTCCCCTATCACGGCTTTCTTGCCTCACCGGTTTCACATTTAGGATGGCATAGTTCTTAGGGATTTTTCTCCTTTTCCATTTTGCTAATAAACTTCTCAGAATGCTATTTTTCGAATAATTCTACTATAAAGTAACTAACATGAACTTATTTTATCATATCATGATTGTCAGGAATTTATGAATTTAGCTATTCATAACCATAAATAAATATACCTGTTCTGATAGATTTGATAATTCTGGGTTTTGTTCATCCATAGCTTTTGCTTTGAAATGTATTTTTTTTTTATTAAATATTCAAAAGTTTTTTGTTTACAAAGGAGGTTTTTTTGCTTTAACACATGAAGACTTGCCCTTAACTTGCCGGAGGCTTACATATTTATAGCCTAAGAAAACGCGTAAAACTTATCTACACTGTTCTTACTTTACATGTGCCTTATTTTTTATAAAGTGGGTGTTAAAAAGTCTTAAAGGCTATTAATAGTAGGTACAAGGAAGTCAAAAAGTAATAATGACACTAAATTCCAAAAAATCTAATCTACTATCTCTTTACGTAAAGAAATTTCAGAAAATGCTAACTTTTCTTTCATATGGCATTTTCCTTGTCTCCTTCCATTATTGCTCCATTGATTTTTATCTTCTAGCTGGCATCCTTATTTTCTTGGTTTTATTGTGGCTGGACTTCTGGATAATATTATCTCCTCCATTACATTTCGAACATTGATAGTCTGGATATTTGTGTCCAATTATGTTGCAATATCTTGTTAATAATCCGTCTGAAATAAATTCTTTCTTAAATGCTCTTGCAGTAGATTGTTTTTCTAGGTTAAGTAACGTCATTATCCATTGTCAAACATCTTCCATATCTGTTTGTCGTAGCTCTCTTGAATTTGAATAAATCATTTGATGGCCTCTTGAATAATAGCTCCATATTGGGTTTCCATTGATGTAATTATTTGCTAATTCTTGAATTATTTGCTAATTCTTGAATTATTGTAGCTAATTCAATAAGTCGTTTATTTGCATAAAAATCAGGTATCTCGATTTTGGGTATCTGTGGTTGCTGCACAATATCTTCTCTAATGGATCTATTTATCTATTTGTTTACCCAAGTTATCCGCACCCCCTACAAATGGTATCAGAGTCTATGCTAATTAAAGTTACGAAAGTAGTATATATTTAGATTTATTTGATTAATTTATTAATTATGATAAAATTAGATTTAGATATCCACCAAAATATTATAAATATTGTTTAGATGAATAACGTACAAAAACCACAACAAAATAAAGAATTAAAACAAATAATATCTGAAAAACGTAAAGAATTAAAAATAAGGATAGAAAGACTACAGTATAACATAATTGCCGAAGTTAGTAAAAACTCAATAAATGCACAAAGAGAAGACATATCAAATTTAGAATCAACAATAGATAGTCTAGAATATATATATCAACATAACCTATATACATTTAAATAAAATGAACAAAGAAGAATTTATAATAGATGAAAAAATATATGAAAATCACGAAGGATTAAAAATAAAAATAGTATTCTCTAATTTAGGAAGGAGATATAAGAAAATAGGTGAACATTTATATTTAATGATAGAAAAAGAAGAATTAAAATTAGAAGATAAGTTGACAGTCATGGTAAGAATAGAAAGAGAAAACGAAGAGATAGACAGAAAAAAAGGAAATAGATAAAATAAAACAACAAACCACAGAAGAAATACAAAAAATAGAAGAAACTAAAAATATTAGGATTGCTGAATTAGAAAAAGAACTACAAATGCTAAAAGATTTGTATGAAAAAAGATAGAAAGAAAAAGAAGAAAAGGATAAAGAACAAAAATTATTAATTGAGATAAATCAATTTAAAGAAAAATTAGAACTAAAAAATAAAGAACCAAAAACCAGTGAATTAGAAATAAATACAATAGATGCTGAAGAAATAGATAATTATGATTCGGAAAATAGTGAAACATATACATAAATTCTAGAAAACATAGGAAAACTAGAAATTAATGGAGAACAAAAAGTAATTAATAAAGAAAATCTAGAACTAATAAATACAAAAGTAAATACTCTAGATAAAAATATAATACCTAGTACATCAGAAATAAGAAAACCAACCTATAATTACAAAAATAAGTTTAAAAGATATAATCTAAAGGATGAATATAATAAATGGACACAAAAAAAAAATAATTAATTACAACTTTTTAGATTTAGACTGTGTAATAGACACAAATAAAATAATACAACTATGGGTAGGATACATGTCAAAACAATTATTAGATAATATAATAGATACAACAAATACACCAGAATATATAGAAAAGATATTAATAGGAACAATAAAATTATGGTTTTTAAACCTAGCCGAAGCAAGTAAAAAAGTACTAAGATCTGATAATAAAACAGAAGGAACATCAACACCTACTAAAATACTACCAACAAAAATATTGAAAAAATATGAAATAACTATAAGAGATGAATTTAGCAGTGTAACAACAGAAGAAGAAGAAGAAGAAGAGAAAAATAAAGAAAAAGATATAAATAGAAATTTAATGTTAAAACTAGCAATATGTAATATGTGTTATATAGATGAGTATACGTGCGCATTTAAAGAATATTATTATAAAGGAACATATAATATAGAAGAAAGTAAAGAAATAAGAAGATTATATTTTAGTAAATTACCTGAACCATTTAGTTCAAAAATAATAAAGAGTTGGGATGAGGCAAAAGTAGTAGATACCCTAGGAGCAAGAATAAAATTTTTACAACAATGATATAGAAATCTATGTGAAAAATATAGAGAAGAAACAAAAATGGAAAAAACATTAATAAGAAATTTTGCATGTTGCAAAGATAAAATAACACCTCAATTTGGATGTGAAGAAAGATATTATAAGAAAAGAAAAAGACATAAGAAATACAAGAAATCAAAATATAAATATAAGAAACCAAGAAAAAGATATTATGTAAAAAATTATAAACATAAAAGGCCATATAGAAAAAAGAAATCTATAAAAGAATGTACTTGTTATAATTGTGGAAAACTAGGACATTTAGCTAGAGATTGTAAATTACCAAAAAAATCCAAAAATAAGAAAATATCAGAAATAAAAATAGAAAATACAGAATATATGCAGATAGATTATATAGATTATGAATTAGAAAGTGAATATAGTATATATGAAATTTCGGAGAATGAAACAGATAATGAAATAGATAGTGAATTAGATGAATCAAATAACTGAAGAAGATATAAAAATGAATCAAATAACTGAAGAAGATATAAAAATAATAACAAAGGAAGAATATTTAAATGAAGAAGGAACAGATCAAAAAATAATATCTGACAGTAATATATTTGACGAAATAAAAGAAAAAGAGTTAGACTTAAGTGTAGAAAAAATATTTAAAATACCAACAATAAAAAATATATTTAGTAGAAAAAAAAGGAAGAATACTATGTAGTAAGCCAAAAAGAATATGTAATAGACTGTAGCTATGCAAAAGGAAGAGCTAGTATACCACTGGTAACAAAAAGAATAATTAATAAAGAAATAAATGACATAAAAAGTAAAGACCCAATAAAATATGTACACCTTGGAAGAACAAAGATATTAATAAAAGCATGTTTAAGAGAAGGAATAGATACACCAATAGAATTATATTTAGCAGATGATATAGAATTATAAAACCTATAAAAAAAGTATAATAACAACCATAAAAGGAAATTTAATATACCAAAAATTTTAATTTATAATAAGTGCGAATTATTCAGTAACAATAACAAATAAAAATATAGATAAATCATTAGTATTATATTGAAAAATATCAGGAATAGAACTAACCCCAGGAAGTAAAATATTTATAGCAAGATGTAAAAATCTATATGTATTAACAACAAAATATAAAATAACGGGAAAAAATAAAATTAATAAAATACAAATAGAAAGTCCTTTCGAACAATTTGTAAAAACAATTGATAATAATGATTATAGTTACAAAGACATAGGTATAGAAGAAGATTTAGAAATAATAAATGATAAAATAAGTACAATAAAAAGAATAGCTCATGAAAAACCAGAATCATCAAGCTCATAAAAAAGAACAAGTTATGAAACAACTTCAATAGTTAATTTAAATCGATATTATATAACAGGAATAATAAATGAAAAAGAATATTTAATACTCTTAAACACAGGACAAGAAGAAAATTATATAGCAAAATATCTAGTAAAAAGTGAAGAAATAAAATCTAATAGTGATATATGCCCAGATCTACCAAGGAGTCTAATAAACATTAAAGATACGACAGAAAAAGAAATAATAATAGGAGTCAGAAAAATAAAAATAGAATTTGAAATAAAGGAAGAAATGCAAAAAACAGACATAATATTAGGAATAAAATGGTTAGAACAAGTAAAATCATACAATATAGAACATACACATTATCTATAACATATAATAAAGAAAGATTATTCATAAAAAGAACTTTAACATGATATGAAAATATATGTACTTGTAAAAATAATAGTAGAAGGATATTATAATAGACCTATGATATATACAGGAGCAGAAGCAAACTTACGTAGATATAACTGTTTATCAGAAAGTAAATGGGATAAATTAAAAACACCAATAGTAGTCAAAAAATTTAATAATGAAGGAAGCTTAATTACATATAAAGATAAAAATGTAAAAATACAGATATGAGATAAAATAATAACAATAGAAGAAATCTATAATTATGAACTAACATCAAAAGATATGCTTTTAGGAATACCATTTTTAGATAAATTATACCCATATACAATAAATAAAACAGATTGGTGGTTTACAACACCATGTAAACAAAAAGTAAGGGCAAAAAGAGTTATTAATAAAATAAGAAAGAAAACTGATTGGATAGAAGAAAGTGAAAAAATTACACAAAAGTTAGAAAATATAAAAAATACAGAAGAAACAGTAGAACTAGTTGTATTTTCAATAAATAAAAAAGAAATAACTATATTTTTAATAGATAAGGTAGAAATAATAAAGAAAAAATTAAGACAATTATATAGTGAAGATCCATTAAAAGGATGGGAAAAACATAAAACTACTATAAAAATTGAATTAATAGATAAAAGTAGCATAATAACTCAAAAACCATTAACATATAATTTTGACGATTTAAAAGAATTTAAAATGCATATAGATGAATTATTAGAAAAACAGTATATACAAAAAAGCAATAGTAAACACAATAGTCCAGCATTTATCGTAAATAAACATAGTGAACAAAAAAGAGGAAAAAGTAGAATGGTTATTGATTATAGAAACCTAAATGCAAAAAATATAACATATAATTATCCACTACCAAATAAGATATTAAAAATAAGACAAATACAAGGATATAATTATTTTAGTAAATTTGATTGTAAATCAGGATTTTACCACTTAAAGTTAGATGAAAATTCTAAGGAATTAACCGCATTTACGGTACCACAAGGATTTTATGAAAGGAACATATTACCATTTGGATATAAAAATGCACCAGGTAGTTATCAACATTTTATGGATAGTTATTTTAAACAATTACCTAATTGTATAGTATACATAGATGATATACTACTATATATAAAAACTAAAGAGGAACATTTAAAATTATTAGAACAATTTACAGATATAATAGAAAAAACGGGAATAAGTTTAAGTGAAAAGAAAACCGAAATTATGAAAAAACAGATAGAGTTTTTAGGGATACAAATAGATAAAAGTGGAGTAAAAATACAACAACATATAGTACAAAAAATAATAAACTCAAAAGAAGAATTAGATACAAAAAAGAAATTACAATCATTTTTAGGATTAGTAAAACAAGTAAGAGAATATATACCAAAATTAGCAGAAAACCTAAAGCCTTTACAGAAAAAAATAAAAAAGGACGTAGAATATAATTACAACGAAAAAGATAAAAAATAAGTCTAGAAAATAAAAATACTTTGTAAAGAATTACCAAAATTATAATTCCCAGATGAAAATAAAAAATTTCTATATATAGTAGAAGCAAATGCTAGTGAATATAGTTATGGAGGAATACTTAAATATACATATGAAGAAGAAAAATTAAAAAATTATTGTAGATACTATTCAGGTACGTTTAATGAAATAGAAATAAAATGAGAAATAAATAGAAAAGAATTATGTTCATTATATAAATGTTTATTAGCATTTGAGCCATATATTTTATATAACAAATTTATTGTACGGACAGATAATACACAGGTACGTTGGTGGTTAACAAAGAAAATACAAAATTCAGTTACAACGAAAGAGATTCGGAGACTAGGATTAAATATATTAAATTTTACATTTATAATTGAAGTAATTAGTACTAACAAAAATATTATTGCAGATTACATATCAAGCCAAAGCTACACAGATTGATATAATAGAAGATGATGCTTTAGAAAAAATACTCAAAATCCTCTGTTCCTATTAATGTCTTTTCTATATATTCTGGTGTATTTGTTGTATCTATTTTATTATCTAATAATTGTTTTGACATGTATCCTACCCATAGTTGTATTATTTTATTTGTGTCTATTACACAGTCTAAATCTAAAAAGTTATAATTAATTATTTATTTTGGTGTCCATTTATTATATTCACCCTTTGGATTATATCTTTTAAACTTATTTTTGTAATTATAGGTTGGTTTTCTTATTTCTGATGTACTAGGTATTATATTTTTATCTAGAGTATTTACTTCTGTATTTATTAGTTCTAGATTTTCTTTATTAATTACTTCTTATTTTTCATTAATTTCTAGTTTTCCTATATTTTCTAGAATTTCTGTATATGTTTCACTATCTTCCGAATCATAATTATTTGTTTCTTCAGCATCTATTGCATTTATTTCTAATTCACTGGTTTCTGATTCTTTATTTTTTATTTCTAATTTTTCTTTAAATTGATTTATCTCAATTAATAATTTTTGTTCTTTATCTTTTTCTTCTTTTTCTTTCTGTCTTTTTTCATACAATTTTTTAGCATTTGCAGTTCTTTTTTTAATTCAGCAATCCTACTATTTTTAGTTTCTTCTATTTTTTGTATTTCTTCTGTGGTTTGTTGTTTTATTTTATCTATTTTTTTTTTCTGTTTATCTCTTCGTTTTCTCTTTCTATTCTTATCATGGCTGCCAACTTATCTTCTAATTTTAATTCTTCTTTTTCTAACATTAAATATAAATGTTCACCTATTTTCTTATATCTCCTTCCTAAATTAGAAAATACTATTTTTTTTTTAATCCTTCGTGATTTTCATATGTTTTTTCATCTATTATAAATTCTTCTTTGTTTATTTTATTTAAATGTATATAGGTTATGTTGATATATATATTCTAGACTATCTATTGTTGATTCTAAATTTGATATTTCTTTTTTTTGTGCATTTATTGAGTTTTTACTAACTTCGGCAATTATGTTATACTGTAGTCTTTCTATCCTTATTTTTAATTCTTTACGTTTTTCAGATATTATTTTTTTTAATTCTTTATATTGTTGTGATTTTTGTACGTTATTCATCTAAACAGTATTTATAATATTTTGGTGGATATCTAAATCTAATTTTATCATAATTAATAAATTAACCAAATAAATCCAAATATATACTACTTCCGTAACTTTAATTAGCATAGGCTCTGATACCATTTACAGGGGGGTGCGGATAACTTGGGTAAACAAACAGATAAATAGATGGCTTTCAATTTATCCAACCCATGATGTCAAACATTCTACATTCTCGTTTAACCCCATACAACTATTGTTACAGACATGAAAAAGTGCATCAGTCATGAATTTTAAAACATAAAAAGTGAGTTCAAATCAAATTTTATTACAAAATTTTAAAAGTATTGAAAACGATCAAGATCTATCACATAAACTATCCCCAATTTGACAACTTGTCATTGTCTTTGATAATTCAGACTAGAAAAAAAAAGGATACTTACGAGGAAAAGAAACTAGAATTTGATCTTGAAAAAATTGACTCAAATTCATCATAAGCTTTTTCTTTTACTCCTCCTCGTGTTCTATTGATCGGAAGAGATATAGATATCAGAACTTCATGCACAACTGCCTGAAGTTATTTATACTCTCATAGTTTCATATTATTTGGTACTTATTGATTTAACACTTCTTATCAATTTTTTAATTAAAATTGTATTTTATCAAACTAATCTTATTAATTATACATTAAATTCTAAATCTGACGACTACTGCTATTCCTAATTTTTGAATATTATTTAATACTAAAGGTGGTATAGAAAAAAATAATACAACTCTCTTGATTTGCTATATGAAAAAGTAAAATAAAACATCAATTTTTGATATAGAATTCAAGTACAATAAAAAGGTGGGTGTATTTGCGTGAATCTAGTGAAAAAATGTTTGAAAGTTGCTTGATTTCAAGTTATTTAAAGTTAGATTTTGATCAATTAAACTGAACACATGCGTGCCTAATTTAAAGCGGCTAAATTTATCAAAATATTCTTTTTATTTTAAAAAATGCCCAAACTATATTATATTTTATTGAATGTCCTATTAGATATTTCCGACCCAAAATTTTAAACTTTAAGAGGAAGTTGAAGCATCGTCTTCCTTCAATAATCATCTGATATATATAGCATATCCTATTAGGTTAATAATGCAATTTGTATGATTCAAATGTCACATGATGGCGCAAGTATATATATTATATTTCTTGGACCATGACTAATAATTTATTATATATATTGATGAATCATGACAAATAATTTATATGTTTCTATATATTAGAAGAGCTAACTTTAACATGATAACTTATACTCATTAAGTAAAAAATATGAGGATATTATAATCCTTCAAATTATTTTACAAGATCAGCTAGTTTAGGAAAGTTATTCTTTTCTATGAGAAACTTTCTTCTCGAATCCAAGGGGACTTCTCATATTTAGAATCTTTCTGCGGTGTGCTTCGTTTACTATTCTTTTGTACTTTCCATCAAAATCTCCTTAAATTTGTCGTCAAAATTTACTTTAGACCCTAAACTAATCGAGCAATTATTTACCCTCATAAACAATTTTCAAGTGAATTAATTTCAATCTCAAAATCAAAATTTCACTCTCACAACGGAGAGTGCACTACACACGCGCCATGTCATTGTCAAATCAGTGTCATGTCATTGCCACGTAAGAAATTAGAATTTTTGTTTAAAAAATAATCCCACATACATACTATTTTCATATATATTTTTTAAAAAGTATATACTATTTATATATATATATATATATATATATAGACCCCCACCCCACCCCCATTACTCCTCCTCCTTCTTCAACAGCACCCCCCACCCCTCGTTCCTCCCTCTCCTTCTTCTTCAACAGCCCCCACCCTCACCCCACCTCCCATTCCTCCTCCTTCTTCTTCAACAGCCCCCACCCCATGTTCCTCCTCCTCCTCCTTCTTACAGAGACTTGCGGGAGGCTTGACCTGGATAGGCATGGAGGATTCTGAGCAGAGTGGCCCGGAGAATAAGAATGACGATCCCGTTCATCCCCTCCCAAAATTACCATTGAAGGACCTCAAAATTACAATATTAATTCCACCAACGACCACCATTGACGGACACATCCTTCAAACCACCGCCTCCTCAATTTCTATTTAGAATACCATTAACGACCTTCATTTCTACCATTTTTTCAGATTCATCACCATTCATGGGGAAACTTCTTTCAATATAAAATGCTCAATGCAATGCACATAAACACACCACACTCATAATTCAAAGGCTGCCTCAACAAGATTATTCATAGATGAGATATACAATCGTATAGTAGAAAGAAAAGTCATCGGAATTCAATTTTTTCGATGAGAGTGGGATGATTTTAATCACAAATATTTTTTATGAGAGTGGAACTCCCACACTTGCTCCTAAAAAATGGGTATGGATTGATATTCTTAATGAGCCCGAATTTTTATACATCTAATGAATTTGTTAATGATGAATTTTTCTAAAAAAATGAATTTGATTGTTGAGGCAGTAAAGGGGAGGAGCTACAAGGGCTATGGCTAGGAAAAGAAGGGAAGGATGGGGGATTTTTTTTTTTTATTTTCTATATACAAAATAAAGTGGGCTCTTTTTTAAAAAAAATTCACACGTTTTTTTTTTTTCACGCCAGTCATAAGGGTTGTATTTAATTTACTTAAAAATTATTAAAAGGAATAAATAATTGTTCGATTAGTTTAGAATTTAAAGTAAATTTTAACGATAAGTTCAGGGGGTTTTGATGTATTTTCTCTTTTTTTATTGTGTTATTTGAACTTCATGTAAACCTAACGAGGTCCATATTTTTCTCTAGAATTGCATATATTGCCCTAACATTGAATACGTGAAATCATTATTTGACACGTATGTCTTTGTCTTTCTGTATCTCAATGAAAGCGTAATACTTTTGTGAATATGTGGGCCTTTTTAGGCTCCCCTTTTCAGATTCTTTGCCAAGTGGCATAATAAATAACAAATATTTTGTCAAATAGGTTACTTTCCTTTTATCAAATAAGTTACTCTAATAATTTGTTACTTATTTAATCAAATAAGTTACTATATTTTATTAATTTTATCAAATGAGTTAATATTAGTTCTGAATATTGCATATCAAATTTAAATATTTTAATAAAATAAATTTAGTATAATAAATTTCTAACAATTTTTTTTAACATATATATCAAATAAACATAAATTAAGTAAAAAAATGAAAAAAAAAAAACACCCAATGAGTTGCATAACAGAAAATTCATAGGTCAATAAATCATTGGATTTGAAATCGAACTCTCTATAATAACCACTATATATGGTTGATTCTATTCAGTCTTTCTTATAATAACCACGATTCTTATGACGAATAAACATAGTTCACTAAATAGTTAACGTTTAGTAATTTGTTATTATTTTACTTACAAAACAAACCATTCAATATTTGATTAAATATACAACTCCTATAAATTATTACTTATTATAATTTTATGAACGAGTCTCTTATATTCTAAATATAATTTATTAACATACAAAGGATTACAATTCTCCTAATTAACATTTGTTGTATAATAAATTATTTTCTCTCTCTAGGCGCACGATAGCGTAACTTGCTAACGTACGCTTTTCGAGCATAAATGGCGCGTGGAAGACTACGAACGAAGGGAATTAGGACGACGAAGATGATTCTGACAACGGGAACAGATGGGAAGAGCACACACTACTGGAAATTACCCCTATGACAATGAACTTGGGAATCCATTTGCCTTCGACCTGACTTTCAGAAATGGGATTCTGAGAAGATGGAGTTCAGTAACCCAGTTCAGTGACCGAGGAGAGGTTGAGAAGAAGACAATGAATGGAATGGTCCGAAAGTCGCTATAGAAGATCGAATGAGTCTTAGTGAAGCTAGTCCATTAATTAGATAGATTCTTAGGATATTTAGTAAGGCTAGGTTCAATATAGGCAATCCATTTATTCATAGTAGCTGTCCCCTTTCGACGATTGAACGTCGACTTTTATATCCAGATTGGAACTGGACTACCTCAGCTAAATGCAAACCTTGACCCAGAAAATGAATAATGAGTTTACGAAGGCTTCGAGTAGTGCGGGATAGGATAATTACCAGACTGCTTTGGAATAGGTTAATGTTAACCTCTCTCCAGTGAGTGCAGTGAAGGACTCTCGCCTCACCTGCCCGTCCACACCTAGGACAGGGAAGAGAAAATGAAATTGAAAGCTGTCATGTAAGAAACCAAAGAGGATTGCTTAAAAGGGGAAGAAAGAAAGCTCCTAGCATCAGAGTGATGCTCCTAGCGTATGATGGTAAGAATTCAATCTTTGGAAAAATGAAAGTCGTCGGCCAAGCGATCTTTTTGTTCTTTAATCTTGGCGAATTCAAGTTGATACAAGGCTATAAACAAAAAGAAAAAATAAAAATCTTTATTTTTTTTCGAAAATTCTAGTTTCTAGTACAAAGTGGATATTTAGTGGCTCCAGGAGACTACGTAGAAGAAATCTGCCAAAAAAAACAAAATTTAGCAGTCCGCTTCCGCTTGGAGAACTTAAGCATTTTCTCGGCCTTGAGGTGGTTGGGGGAAAGCTACCAAAGCTAGGCAGATAGATAGACTCCTTTCCCGCTGCTAAGAGAGAATAAGAAAGAAAATCAAATGATTGTTTTTTAACTGCCCCCTCAGGACTACCAGTAGCTTCGGTTGTTGAATCTTGTGCAAGTTAGGTTGTGGTTGCATTGGCTGCAAGCGGAACGTAGGCACTTTACCATCACCTAAACTTACACGGGAGGCCTAGCGCCGAGTGATTCTCTCCCATGATCCCTAGGAAAGAAGTAAAAGTCTGATAAAGAAAAGATAGATATTTCCAGTAAGGATGGGAATCATGACTGACAGGTTTCTTTAGTCGCCACTGCATCTATGTCCAGAGAGATCGCCCTTATGTGATGCGATTTTGTTCGAAAAGTTCAAACCATGAAATGGAGATCAGGTTTTCTGTTCACTGCTTTGTATTTGAAATAGTGTGCAGTCTCCCTGCAGCGTTATTATGTAGGGAATTATAAAAAAGGTGATTCCCTCTCCGTTCCAATATCCCTGAACAGGTGTGGTATCCCCCGGATCATACCTGTTGTGTTACAAAAACGTCCTTTTCTTTTAGTGCTTCGACACGAAGCCATAGCTTCTATCTTGTTCAGTGGATAAGATGGCTGATGGGATGGATAGGAAGCTTCTCTTCTGCTCCTACTTCGTCAGTAAGTTTAAGGGGAGAGGGTTGCTACTGACTTTGCTAGCTTTTTCTGTGTTTTAGGTCTTCTATCATTAATAATCATGAGAAGGTTCGCGATGCAACACTGATTGTAAATCAATATGTATTGAATGATGGTCCATTCCCTGGAAAATTAGGGTAAGACAAAGGGGATTCGGTATAGAAGCTCAGGTTCATTTGCGCTGTGCGTTCCCGCTGGACTGGACGGTACTAGAAGCCCCTAGAGCAGGCCTGGAAGACTATGAGCCCCACCTTCTGCGCACGAGCCAAATGAAGTAGGTGTACAAGAGTACTTCGCGCCACAACCATCTCTTTTTTATAGGTTCTACAGACCGATGCCTGCTGCTTTATCTGGGAGAAAAGAATCACAGATATGCCGGTCATTAGAAGGAAGAACCGCTACACATTACACCCTCTGCGAGATAAAGATCTTGAACATCGTAGAAAAAAGATCACTCCTAACTAACCAATCAAATAAAAGGAGGCCGCTTACCCACTCCCCTTTCCCCCTATTACTAGGAGCCTCGCCCTTTTGACTTGATATGTCAAGAAGGTTCTTCTCATTATCACTGACAGTCTAACCAAGGAACTATGTATTGGAGCTTACCTATTATATAGGTCTGTTATTAGGATAGGAAGGAAGTCGGGGTGGCTGCACTGTACTTTATATCTTAAGTAGTGTGTTTCTTCCCCTCAGAATGGACCGATCAAGCTCTTTTTATCTTTCCCAACTCGAAAGCCAGCCAAGCCACTATTAAAAAAGTCTTAGTTAAAGCAAGGAGGCACGGATCAAGAAATGGAAAAATATTTGGATGAATGAATTTAGGTATAGAAGTTTGAGTGTTAAGAGAGGGGATAGAAACTCGAGACTTCAAACTAATGTCCTTCTTCCTCTGAGCAAGGAGAGTCTGAAATAGTGTTTTAGAATTTATCGATATCGGAGTACAAATTTCTTCTTTGTGGTATGACAGCATTAGCAAAGAAAGAAGCTTTTCACTCTGCTTTACCGAGAAAGGAAACAGAGAGAAAGGGGCGACTATCATACGGGAGGTGACTGGGCCCTATCACAAAATGAGCAAGTTAGCGACTTGTCAAAGCTTAGTGACAGGTTTTTTCAGAAAAAAATGTTTTTTAGTGGGAGTCTTATCTAGGTGCTTCTAGTTCTGTAGCTAGAGCTGGCAAAATCTTACGTTCATAGAGGGAGACTTCCCAAACGAAGACTCCAGGTTACTGAAACGAACACAAGGCTTTATATGTATCCTAGCGTAAGCAGTTATAGCTGTCGATAACTGGACCGCCGTGTTCTTCATGTAGGTCCATTTTCCAAAGGTCGAGTTTTGCCTTTCTATATAATAGAAGAAAATTAGATATTTGTATATAGAATTAGCCAAATCGTCTGAAGAATGAAAAGAATCGCCTTTGTTCTGAAGGCCTAGCGAGTTCCTTTTTTTTTCAAAGGCGGTCCTTTTCTTTCCTCGGACCGATGACTTACTTGTTCAGTACTGCCAAAAAGACTTTCTATGAAAAGAACTAGAATATTCCAACAATGAATTAGAAAAGCTTACCATATTCAATAATAAATTGGGCGGTTAACAAAGAGTTGCAATAGGTGGTCTATTGCAACGGTTTTAAGTGTTGCCAAAAGTAATTGTTCTATTAGCTATAATTTCACACTATAAGCGTCGCTTTGGACATTAAGAATTGCAATAGATAAATAAAATAGGCTATTGCAATACTTATTTTATTCCCTCCATTTTCACGATAAATTTCATTAAGTACGCAAAAAAACATTTTAATAAAACTTTCTAAAATAGATACAATTGCTTAAACCTACTACACTGCTACAATCACTACAATTGCTACAGCTGATAGAGACGCCGTGGAGCTCGACGATCTGGTACTGAGCTCTGCCCGTGGTGCCGTGGAGATTGACTCCGTGGAGTGTTCTTCCAAGGAATTTCTGTTGTTCATTATCAGTAAATTCTTTTTTCTCCCATAAATATTTAGGTGTCATTTGGTTAGCGTTAAAGATATACAGTGTTTGGTTGGTCACATAAGAACAAATAATTACCACATAGCTTCGATTTACTGGTGCTAGGGATATTCAGACGAACATATCTGTGATTTGTATCCTTGAATTGGACCGACTATAGTGAGCTGTGGCATAGTGAGCTTCAGACCGACTGTAGAATTGCAATTTGGTGAGTTAAAAATAAACCATATCTGATTTTCACTTTAATTTCATACTGAATTTGTACTTCGATTTGCGATTAGAGCAAATTTTGTACTTCAATTTCTCTTAGTGTTGAAAAGTGAGACCAAATTTCAGCTCTCAATTTGTGTTGGAAAGTCAGACTGAATTTGCACTTTAATTTCTCTCAAATTTGCACTTCAATTGCTTCAATTTGGGGATTTTAAGATTAGTGTGTTCTTCTACGACTTTGACCTAATTTTTGGGGATTTTGGATTTTTCTTCTTCTTAGAGAACATTTGATTGCTGTCCTTGAATACACTAGACCAAATAATAGATAAGAAACTATCTCCGCATAACTAATTTCAAAATTAATCTCAACATTACTAATCATCTGTGCACTTTAATGATGATTGGAAAGCATTTCTGTAGAGATTCCATTTTATCAGTAATGTAGTCCATTGTATTTGTTTACTGTTTAATTTTTAAATACATAGATAAGTGTTGATTCCTCTTGAAAAGAAGGGAAAAGGTTTATACATGAGGGTTTGATGTAATGGTTTCTCTTGACATAACCTATACAACAATGCAAAATTTCATGCTACCAGTTTTCAAAAGAAATTAGATAACTTCTTCTTCTTGAAGCAATTGGAAGTGTTCCTTTGTTGTATAGATATCATCCGCTCATCATGTATTCCTCCTACCTTGTGTTTTGTTCTCCTCATGTGGTGATGGAGATCCATATTATTCATATTGAAAGCCTTGCAATAAAAAGTAATCCCTGCCTTACATGTTTTTCAGTGTGAATTATTTCTCTACATAGTCATCCCTCCCAGTGCATTCTGCTCATCATAGTTCTTTCTAATTTCCTTGAAATGCTATTCTTGTTGCCAGCTGATTCTTTAACTGTTTTAGTCCTATGGAGATATTCCACTAGAGTACCTTGTAAATCTATTTAGTTATGGTCTAGGGCCTTTGGTTAATTCTTTAACAAGGTGTTTAAATAGTATTGCATCTTTGCAAGGGATGTACATGCTATGTGATTGATCATTGACTGTTATTATCTTTCTTGACTTTGTACGATCTGGTAACAGGGCTCGGTTGAGGGGACATGTTTCATTGGCAGGCTATAATTATAGGTCCCCCAGACAACCCTTATACTGGTGGTGTATTTTTAGTTACTATCCATTTTCCTCCTGATTATCCATTCAAACCTCCAAAGGTATGAAATGGTTCAAATTACTTTGTGACTTCTACCTTGGTAATAATTTTTGTTGTTAGTAAAGGCCATATTTATTTTCAGGTTTACTATATGGAACATGGTTTTGCTATATTCTGTCATCTAAGTTAACTCTGTATGAGGATGTTAAGGCCCTGTTTATTTTCAGGTTTACTATAGGCAACATAGTTCTGTTGTATTCTATCTTGTAAGCTAACTTTGTATGTGGATGTCAATGTAGATTTTCTGGTAACAAGCTCCTGTTTATGGAGCATAACTTTTAGGGAATTGCACCCAACTGAATAAGTGACTATGGCCTGTTAACTATTGATGTATCACTGTTGGATACATTGTTGGTTTGTTTACTTGTAGGCTTGTAAATTACACTTTTTGGATACTTGAGATGTCAATTTTTTTCTAGTTATATGTACTAGATAAGGTCGAGAAATAGATAAAGATATTTATTTATTTATTTATTTTTGGGGGTGGGGTGGGGGGTCCTGGAGTTCATGATAGACGACCAAAGTGGGATGGTAGCAGCATTCTTATAAAATTTAGGTTTATTGGTGAGTATGACTAATTAAGAGTTGAGAGTCACGGATTATAAAAAAATGGCAAGAGACTATATATGAAAAAAAGTGGAGCATGTGTTGGAACTCTAGGGGAACATCTTATATTAGCATAATATATTTCATCAAAAAAGAGAGAGAAAAGTACTGGGATCTTCCTGCTGCCTGTCAAGTCAGCACCACAGAGTACTCAGTAGTCAATACAACATTTGTAGAATGAACAAGTTTCTTCTAGGAGAAGGATTGAGAATGTGCAAGGTCCAGCTTCTCTAAAAAGAAATGTTGGTTAATGTCAACATAGTTATCTCTCTATCTTTTTCTTCATGGTTGTGTGTGTATTTGCATTCTTTCATAGTATGTACCAAATAAATATCTACCTTATAAAAAAAAGAGTATGTATCAAATAAAATACGAATACATCAAACTATTTGAAAACTCAGTATGTCAACCATGATTGATATCTATCTGGCAATATTTGGTGGAACTCTGATGTGTACATACATGTATCTGTTATTCTCCTGGCAATATTATTATGGTAAAGTTATGGATGTATCCTTGTAGGTTGCTTTCAGGACAAAAGTTTTTCATCCAAATATTAACAGTAATGACAGTATATGCCTGGACATATTGAAGGAACAGTGGAGCCCTTCCTTAACTATTTCCAAGGTCTTTTCTTAACTTTCAAGCTAGCTTTTATCTGCTGAGAAGTAATACAATCTAAAGAAACAAAAATTTTCTTTAAGAACCTTGTGAGTCATGGTTGATTTAGAGACCTTGCAAATAGATTTTGAAACCATTAGCCAAATTATATACAATCTAAAGCATAGCTGAATAGGAATAACGAAATTGACTTATTAAAAAATAAGAAATGATTTAACTGGACACTACAGATGATGGGGACTATTTTATTTGGACTATCATTTTCATGGATTAATGTGTTCTCTTGAACAACCTTTCTCGACTAATGTAGCTTGTTATTTTTTTGAAGTGTGTTCATATAGACATGTTTATTAAGGCAGGAAGGTCATTGTATTGTCTTTCAGGTTTTGCTTTCAATTTGCTCTTTTTTGATGGACCCACACCCTGATGACCGCCTGGTTCCCGAGATTACACAAGAAGAATATAATAAGTACAATTACTCTATAAGTACTAGGCCCTTGGATTATACCAATGAAAAATCTGAAATCTTTATGTTGACTTACCTGTCCTACTTTCGTTCTTTGGTCATACCCAAAAACTATCTATTTGTCCGAAAAAGCAAGAACTTTCCTATTCAACTCTCCATTTTATTACCAGATGCTCAACTTGGGAATAGTAGATACTCAACTTGGGACTCACTTTTTATGTTATTAATCTGTCCTAATCAATGTCTCCGTTTGATTTGGCACTAGTACTACAGTAAATTAAAAATGCGAACTTTGAGGAAATTTTGTTGAAGCTATTGCTTACTTTTTTTGATATTTTTGAATACGATCATTTCATGAGAGAAGTAAAAGCAGGGTCCAGCCCCCCTAGCCCACAAAGGTAGGGATAAGGTCTGCTATATTCAACCCTCCCCAGACCTTACTTGTGGGATTACACTAAGTATGTTGCTGTTGTAAGTAGAAGCGAGGTCCAAAATTTTAGTGGATAACAGTACCAGTCTCTAGATTTTCCTTTTAGTTAAGTAGATATAACTTTGACATGTACACCTTCATCAAAAGCATTACTTCAACATGGATGGAAAGGAATACAAGACTATTGGAGGTAAAAAAGTTCAAATTCCACTTTCCAAAGATTTTTGTAAACTATAATAGATAGAAAGTAATGAAGCACCAAAAGTGGAAGTTAAAAAACATCAACTATAAGAAAAGCAGTAGGAATGCACCTCTTCAATTGATTTTGGTTTCAGTGCGCTCAAAATAAGAAGATATCCTTCATTCCTTCTCTGGCATAATTCAAAGGCACATCCAATTTTAGTGCATCTACTAAGTGCTCATATATATCCCTATAAATTCATCTATTCATGTTATGATCATCATTTCTTTGAGGATCTCGTTTTAAGAAAAAATATTCAAATTCTGAAATGTGTATGCTAATAATTAACTTGTTTTGATTTTTGTACTGCTTTCGTAAGATATGGGGTTATACTGAATATGTTTTTGTTGTACGTAGTACTTATTAAGTGAACCAGTTGTAGGGCAGCTCTCTGTTTGACAGATAATTATGATTCATGAGATAATTTCTGTGGTCTGCAAATTTTCTAATCTTTTTGGTGTCTTTTCCAAGTAGGACTTAGCAATATAAAGCCACTCCTTAAATAAGCCCCTAAACTCTTGTCCCTGAACATAGTTGGTATTGAATGTAGATTTTATATACCTGCTGGCCTGTGAGTAACTGAAATTATGTCTGTCCAGTAGATTCATTGTATTATATGTTACATGAGAATCTAGATATGACTAAGAACCCGACTTAATCCTCCCAATGTGAACTCAAAAAATGCTTGAGGTAGAACTCCAATGAGGCATTGAACTATTATATCATGCTGCAGTGTGATTCTAATCTTTTTATGTTGTCATTTAAGTGCTAATTTATATTATTTGTTCTCTTTTTATAGGTGTCCAAAATAAAGAAAAAAAATGAAGAAAGTGATGAAGACATTGACCTTACTTGAGAAGATTTTTGGGTTGTGGATAAATTCTCTAATATCAATAGTTTTGTGTTGAATTTCTTGAAACTTATCGTAAATCGAACTTGCTACTATGTAAAAACTTAACTAATCATTTGGACTTGATTACATTTTGCTTTTGCGATTAAATTACTAGCTTGTTGCATATTTTGAATTATGAGATTATTAATGAATGATTTTATTTTGTGATGTGTATGTATTGTGTTATAATTTATTATGTATGTAAATAAAAATTTACATACATAATAAGAGTGACTATTTATATAAACCGTTTTAATTTAATAACATGTGGCAATAATCGTTGCAATAGATCATTAAACCATTTTAATAGGTAGTCAAAAAGTGTTTCAACAGAATAACAAAAGCATCGCAATAGATGCTATTACAATGGTTTAATGTCGTTGCAATAGAATATATTGCAACGGATAGTAACCGTTGTAATATATGAAAATAGGCATCCCAATAAGTAATGAAATAGTTGTAATAGGTAGTCAAAAAGCGTTGCAACAGAGTAACAAAAGCATCGCAATATATGCTATTGTAACGGTTTAATGTCGTTGCAATAGATTCTATCACAACACTTGGCGACCGTTGCAATAGATGAAAATAGGCTTCTCAATAAGTCAAAAAATAACCGTTGCCATAGATCAAGCTATGGCGATGGTTGTTTGAAATCGCCGCCATAGCTTGAGCTATGGCGACAGTTCAAACAACCATCGCATAAATCATTGCCATAGACCTATCACAACACCCACCTATAGGAAGCTTGCTGAACCATTGCGGTAGAGATATGGCAACAATTTTGCAACCATCACCATAGGAGTAATTTCTAGTAGTGACACCGCCGATATTGCAGGATAAAACCCTAATGGAACAGTGGCCCTCATTACCTGTCAAAGAGGTAACACTCAGATCTGTTGGGTTGGTTTCACTAGTAGTGAATACTGGAACTAAGGAGCCACTTGAGTTGATGGTTCAACGGGGATAGGTAGGTGAATCCTCCACTGGGGTATGCGCATATGAAACTTGATTTGGAGCCTGAACCAGCTGAGAAGTGGGCTAACTTTTTCGATTCTAATTAACTTTCAGTAAAAGGAATGAGCCTCAATTACATAGCTCTAGTAATTAAGAATGGAGAGAAGGTAATTGAGCTAAATAAATCGGAAATAGATAGAGCTATGGAAGAGTGGAAGCAAGCGTAGATCCTATATGTGGTAAGGGAGTCGCCTACGATTGCTACGATTGAAAGGTACATTGCAACGCAAGTTAACACTGTGAGCAAGCCGAAAGTCTTCTACCACAATAAAGGGAATTTTTTGGTTTGTTTTCCAAGTATGGATGATCGAAATGAGGTATTGTATTGGGGACTCATATGCTCTATAATAAACCAATTATTGTGAAAGTATGGTCTGCGGACTTTGATTTCAACAAGGAAATTTTGCAAATAGTGCTTATTTGGGTGAAATATCCTAATTTACCTCTCAATTGTAAGGGCATGGACTCACTCAGTCGTATTAGAAGTGGATTAGCTCAGCCTCTTTACGCTGATGAATGCACCAAAAAGGTTGACAGAATATCGTTTTCTATAGTTTTAGTGGAGATGGATGTGGGTAGAGAGTTGTTTAAAAGGATTAAGATAGAGGATCCTAATGGTAGGGTGTTTGAATAAGCAATACAAGACGAGCGGGTATCATAATATTGTGCAAAATAATTGTAAATAGGGCATAAATATCATGTTAAGGAGGGGCCAAAGCCCCTAGGTTAGTTACCAAATAGTTCCAGAAACAAAGTGAGCATGATAAATTAGCTGAGAAAAAGCAGCAACATATTCCTAACCAAAAGTTGTCTGAGGTGGAGAAACCAACTGAAGATGCTGCGCTTTGGACACAAACTAATATAAAGTCAACCGCTAAAAAAAGTGTAGAGAGTAAAAATAGTAATTAGGTTTTGAAAGTGACAAACAAATTTATGCCTCTTAATTACAGAGATACGGAGATGAATCAGATTAGACAAGCTATGAATAAAGGAGGTACTACTCATCAACACTTGAAATGAAGCTAGTCACATGGACTTTGAGAGGTTTAAAGAAACTTTACAAATAAAAAGAGCTTAGACTATTTTTAAAGAAGAATAAAGTAGGAATTATGTGCACTTTTAGAACATAAAATAAAGGCTCAGATAGCTAATAAAAAAACTTAGAAAATAACTAAGGGGTGGATGCATGAAGCAAGCTATGAGTTCTAAAACAAAGGGAGAATTTGGTTACTATGGGATCTCAACTAGTAAAATGTGTAGTAGTGAACAAATCAGCACAATACATCTAGAGTATAATGGTGGTTAAAAGAAGTAATATGGCTTTCTACTTAGTACTTGTCTATGGGTTGCATGCCATCAGTGATAGAATGAATTTATGGTATAATTTAGGAGTAATGTCACAACTCGAAGCTACCCGCTGGTCGCGATACGGTACTTACGGCAATAGGTGACCCCAAGCTAACCCATGATCCCTTTTGTGAGCAGTGAATAATTCAATACCGAAATAATATGTGCGGAAGATATACTGATGAAATATAGTCCAAAATGGAATATTGAATCTGAAATTTAACTGTCAAGTCTAAAAATAACTAATAACATCTAAAAGATAACTGACTGTCTGAACGTCTAGTTTGAATATCTGAAAGCCTCTAAAACATGAGGAGCTAATGGGATAAATCCCCAACTAACTCCAACTAACTGACATGAATGAAAGTACTGTAAATAAATAAAATCATAGCATTCTTGATAGATAAGGGCTTACTACTACTGTTGCTGAGATGGGTACCAAGATGGCTAAGAGCGGTTGGGAACTGTACGTCCGAACCTATGTTATGAGACAACATAGCACAAGAGAAAATATACGATCAATACTTTGAATGTAATGGTATGGAGGGTGGAGACTAACTAAAATCATGTAAGTACCGAAATGAGTGCATAAACAAGTAAAGATAAATACAAAAATAAGCATAGATATGTGATGAGCTGATTTAATTAACTAAATGACTGATGTCTGTGTGATCGAACGACCGAAATCTAAATAAATGGATAACTAATATTTGTATACTGAGTAGCTGATATCTGAATACTAACTAAATGATATTTGAGTATTGAGTAACTGATAACTAAATACTGAATAACAAACATCTAAATACTGATTAACTAATATCTGGATACTGATTAACTGATACCTAAATACTAATTAACTGGTATTTGTATAATAATTATCTGATACCTCTATATTGATTAACTAATATCTGAATACTGATCATGTAAAACTGAATTGTACTTAGTTTGAATAACTGGACTGAAACTATGGGAGGTATCATGTAACCGGCATGCCCTAATTTGAGCTAATCGGCGTCCAACCTGTAACCCCAATTTGAATAGTGTCAATATCTTGCCATGGGTACTAATACTGGCTGACGATATGGATCCATATGGCTGATGTCTCGAAGGACTAAGGAGTCACCCTCTACTGGCAGGTGCTCCTTCGAGAATGTGCTATCCCTTAACTGGCATGAAGACTCTCCAACCTATGATGGCTATGTAGTTCTGGGACTCAGGGATTGCTAATAAGGGTCACACCCTCTACTGGCAGGTGAGTCCCCATCCTTGGGTTCGCTCGGTGCTCAATCCTACTCCCAATTGAACTGACACTGGTATAACAACTGATAGTGCTCAACATGATCATAACAACTGAGTATAATGATAAGACTTGTGATTTAACTGACTTATTACTTGAAAGGTTTGAAACATAAGTAAGCACAAAGGTATCGGGTGTTCATAACCTGAAAGCACTAAATGATACTTTAAAATATGATAACATCATAAAAAACATTAGTAGTAAATCATAATTTGGGGAACCCAAAACATAATGTTCTTGAATAACTGCTAAACTCATGAATTTCAACATCGAAATAAGTTAAGCTTTAGAGCATATCATGTTTACATAACTAAATACATGAATTTGACAATTTGACTTGGTATTGACCAAACATGACATGCAAGTTTGGAGTTTAAATCATATAGAATCATAATTCACATGAAAAAGCTAATAGCACAACTTGAATATAAAATTAATGAGGAAACATGGATAATTTCATGAATTTCACTGAATTAAATCATAGTAAAGAGTAAAAATTCATACTCAAACCAAAAAGAGGATTTTTGGGACTCAATGGGTGGAAAGAACCCATTGATGAATACCTTACATACCTCAATGGTTAGATTCTTGAAGAATGTTTGAACTTGAAAATTTCAACTCTTGGATTCTTGGGAAGGGACTCTTGAATTGCTCATTCTTGGGAAGAGAGAGGGTTTTTATGTGAGTGATTTTGATGATAATGGGCAAATAATGCCCTTTTGAGTGTTATAAGTAGTGTTTTAGATGACTGGGGTTGAGGGGAAAGGACCAAATTATCCCTTGGCCCCTTTAATCATAAAGCTAGAAATACAACGCCTCCACATCGCAGACCTGATCGCGGGGAATATGCTACATGATGCGGACTCTATCACGGGGAAATATCTTTAGCAATGTGGACCCTATTGTGGGGGAATATCCTTTGCGACACGGCCTTATCGCAGAGGATCACTGCGTTCGTGGTTCAAACATGCCCCGAATCCCATCTAGAAATTTTAAAACTCTTCCTAGACATACCTTTAACATACCTAAACATACTTCAACTCAAAAACCAACGTATCAGGTTTCGGAAGGACAAAACTAAATTTCGTAAATCTTGGGTTCTTGAAAATGACTAAGTCCTCAATACTTAGTGAAAATTTCAAGCCTTGGACCCCTTAAATATGCAACCAGAAGTTGAATCGAGTTTAGAATCTTATGGGGTATTACAAAATCTCCCCCTTGGGACCATTCATCCTCGAATGAAACTAGTTAAGCTAAGATAATAAGGAGACGGAGATTCTATACTGAATATTGATAAGCTAAAATGTGGTTAAATAACTTGGCCTGAAACATGATACACACTACATGGGCTAAACTGATTCCATGAATGCATGCTATGACATGAGAATGGTTATATAGCTGAAACAGAGAATAAAAAGAGTCAACTTAAAGAAAATCATTACCTCAAGCTGAGTCTGAATTTGTGGAGAAACATGAGGATACCGGGATCACATATCTTCTTCTGCTTCCCAAGTAGCTTCCTCAATAGGCTGATTTCTTCGTAAAACCTTAACCAAAGGAATTTCCTTATTCCTCAACCTACAAATCTGACGGTCAAGAATTTCAACTGAGATTTCCTTGAAGAAAATACTATACTTCACCTTCACACTCTCTAAAGGAATAACAGAAGCTGAATCACCAATGCATTTCTATAGCAAAGATACATGGAACACCAGATGCACTGATGCAAAAACTGCACGCAACTCTAACTAATAAGCTATCTTCCCAAAGCGGCACAAAATTCTATATGAGCCAACATAGTGGGGACTGAGCTTCCCCTTCTTACCAAACCTCTTCACCCCTTTCATGGGTAAAATTTTTAAATACACTAGGTCACAAACATCAAACTCAAGATCTCTTCTTCTCACATCTACATAAGATTTTTGTTGGATCTGGGCTGTCTTTAGACTGTCGAAGATCAGCTGTACTTTCTCCATCACTGCAAACACTGAGTCTGGACCTATCAAGGCAGCCTCACCTGCTTCAAATCAAGCAATAGGGGACCTACATTTCCTCCTATAAAGAACCTCAAAAGTATTCATTTGTATACTGGAGTGATAATTGTTGTTATACGTGAACTCAATCAAAGGTAAGTGGTCATCCCAACTACCCTTAAAGTCAATAATACATACCCTCAACATGTCCTCTAACGTCTGAATGGTACTCTCTACCTAACCATCTGTCTGAGGATGAAAAGTTGTGCTGAGATAAACTTGGGTACCAAGACCCTTCTGAAAAAACTTTCCAAAAGTAAAAGGTGAACTGAGCACCCATATCTAAAATAATGGTCAACAGAACCCCATGTAATTTTACTAACTACCTTAGATAGAGTCTAGCATAATCCTTAGATGAATACAAAGTATGAACTGGCAAAAAATGACCACACTTGGTCAGTCTATCTACGATGATCTAAATCGAATCGTGCTGACGATGCGTATGAGGCAAACCTGTTAAAAAGTCCATGTTCACCACCTCCCATTTCCAAGTGATAAGGTTGAAATTTTGGAGCATACCACTAGGTCTTTGGTGCTCAACCTTAACCTGCTTACAGTTCGAACACTTAGCCACAAACTCTATAATATCTTTCTTCATACCACTCCACAATAGATTTCTCATAAATTATGGTACATCTTAGTGGATCCTGGGTGGATAGAGTATTGCGCACCATGTGGCTCATCTAATATACGTTGTCTCAGACCATCAACACACAAAACGCATACCCTACCTTGACAATGAATCACACCATCAACCCCTTGGGAGAAAACTTCCACCTTTTGATCTTTAACTGTCTCCTTCAACTTGACCAAACTAGGATCTCGGCCATTCTTTTCTTTTACTTGGGCAACTAATGAATATTTCGAACCATTTTGAAGCCAAATACAACCTTCAACTGAATCAACCAACCAAACTCCTAACCTATAAAGTTGTTGAACCTCATAACTATCTCCTTATTATCATCCTCAACATAAGAAACACAACCTATAGACAATTTACTAAGGGCATCTGCCACTACTCTGGCCTTTCCTGGATGGTACAACATACTCATATTATAATCTTTCAACAACTTAAGCCATCTTCTCTGACGAAGATTCGGATTTTTCTACGTGAACACATACTGTAAACTCTTGTGATATATAAACACATCTACATGAACCCCATAAAAATAATGCCTCTAAATCTTTAAGGCAAAGACTACTGCTACCTACTCGAGGTTGTAAGTTAGATAATTTCTCTCATGGGGTTTAAGTTGTATAGAGGCATAGGCTATGACCCTACCTCGAAGAATTAACACACAACCAAGACCAACTCTAGAATCATCACAATACACTACAACCCCATCTATGCCATCTGGCAAAGTTAATACTGGAGCGAAAGTGAGTCGAGTTTTCAACTACTGAAAACTCTTCTCGCAGAAATCTGACTTTCTTTTGGGTTAGTCTAGACATCAGAGAAGAATAGAATAGAACCCTTTAACAAAACATCTTTAATATCAACCAAACCCAAGAAACATCTGATATCTGATGGAAAGATATGTATAGTCCAGTTTCTCACTACTTTGGTCTTTTGAGGATCAACTCTAATGCCATCCCTAGAAATAATGTGACCAAGGAAAGATACTGACCTTAACCAAAATTTACACTTACTGAATTTAGTGAACAACTGATAATCACTAAGGGTCTGCAACACAACCCTCAGATGGTCTACCTGATCATTCTCACTATGGGAATAAATAAGGATATCGTCAATAAAGACTATGACAAACATGTCAAAGTACTGGTTGAGCACCCTGTTCATCAAGTTCATAAATGTTGTAGGAGTATTCGTTAATCCAAAAGACATAACTAGGAATTTGATGTGACCATACCGAGTTCTGAAGGCTGTCTTCGGAATGTCATATTTTCTGACTATAGATGGTGATAGTCGAATCTAAGGTCTATCATAAAGAAAGAAGTTTTACCCTGAAGTTGGCCAAAAAAGTTATCAATCCTGGGGAGATGGTACTTATTCTTGATGGTGACTTTGTTCAACTGATGGTAGTCGATGCACATTCTAAGAGAACCATTTTTCTTGCACATGAAAAGGACTGAAGTGCACCATGGGGAAAAACTATGCCTAATGAAACCCTTATCTAAGAGATCCTTCAACTTTTTTTTCAATTTCTTGAGCTCAGATGGAGCCATTTTTTAAGGTGGAATTGACATAGGCTGGGTATCTGTAACGCCCCGAATTGCTGAACCGGAATGCTACACAGTGCTCATGACCCCGAGGGACCACAAGCTAACCCATGACTGATATCTGTATACTAAAAATCATGACATAATAATGCGGAATACGTACAACTGTAAGGACATAAGGTTCAAATAAATAAAACCATGTATGAAAATCATAATGTCCATGTGGGTTAAAATACCAAAAACAACTCAATCTAAAAGCTAAGTCTGAACGTAAATCTGAACATAAATCTGAACATAAATCTGAATAAGGAGTTGAAGGAACATGTCTCCAACTAACTCCGTAAAACTGAACTGAAGAAATAAATAAATGTATCAAATTATATTTTCCTCGAATCAATGAGGACTCACTGTGTCTCTGCGACTGGAATGCTACCGCTATTGCTGGGCTGGAGCTCGTGTCTCAAAACCTATGGTGTAACATGAAAAGAAAGAACCATTGTGCAAATACGTCAGTACAATTGGAGTACTGAGTATACAAGAAAGGTAGGCTGAACATAAAGGGTTTCATGCATGAACAACACTGATTGACTAATATGAACGTGGGAGTACAAACACATATATATAGAAACTAGGACCGTGAATGCGTGATAGAAAGACCTATAATCTAATACATGGTTTACTGATAACCGTCATGACTGATACTGCAAGCTGATAATATGGGCGACTGTATCTGACAGTTCTGTATATACTGAAATCTGAAGAACATAACGACTGTATCTGACAGTCCTGTATATACTAAAATCTGAAGAACGCCCTCAGTTCTTTTACTGAGACTGATACTGAAACTGTGGGAGATAGTGTTTAACCGACATGCCCCATATATGCCATTATGGCTAAGCTGGGGTTCAATCTCTGCCCCGACTGGAGGGGTGTCAATACCGTGCCACGGGTAAGGACAGCTTGTGAGTGACCCTTATCTGGCAGGTACTCAATGAGAATGGTGAGAATCCTAAACTGACAGGTTAAACCACACCATCAACCCTAATCTGACAGTTTAAGATGTCTCAACCTACGCTGGCTACGTAGTTCTGGAACACAAGGACTGCTTCTAAGAATCACACCCTGAACTGGTGGGTGAGTTCCCATACTTGGGTTCACTCGGTGCTAACCTCTACTCCCATCTGGAGGGACTGGATATGAATACCTTACTATACATGACTTAATCTTACTGAATTCCATTGACTGGCGGAATGTTACTGATATCTGACAACTGACTGAGATCATGAGGTTTTCCTGAGTCACATGACTGACTGAAGTCTATGGAATCATAGCTTGAGTTTGGATATCGTGAAACATGACATGGCTCTAGGCACACAACTATAGTTTTCGGGTACGAATAACCCCAGGACCCGATAGGAGAAAACTGACACACATGACATGACTTGATCACAAGATTTGAGTCCACAATTCACAATATCATAAGCATGAGATAGTATACTTCATGTATTTATTAAACATTTCAAATATGATAGGAAAAACATAGATATATTTTGTGTACATAATTTATATCTCCATTATCATACATGCTTTATACCACAACAATAACAACACATAATTTGCATAAAAATTCGTATTGGAGTGTATGGCTAACATGAACTTGTTATTTAGATATCATGAAATCATGTAAATATGAAGTTCTAACATACTAGGCATTTTATAGAACACCTTACATGCATTCTTTAAGGCATAGGTGGATTTCATACTTGCATTCTATCAATCCATCTAAAGATCATGTTTTTCAACCAACAACATAACTTTCATGAGATATACAGTCACGATACTATGATATAGCAAAACAAACAAGCATAAATCATGGGTATGATCATATCACCACACCCAACCAAGATTTTGTATTTTAAAGATTGATTCTTGAACTCCACAGATGAAACGAATCCGTGGATGAACACTACGCATACCTTGGAAAGGAGGTTCTTGATCATTGATGGAGGAATTTCCTTGAAATTTGATCTTCAAGCTTAATTGTGAAACCCTAGTTGTTTTTATCTTTTAGTGATCTTGGATGATGATATTTGAGATGTTAATAGGGTTGTAATGTGTTTAGAAGCTATAAATTTCGTAGGGTTAAGTTTAGGGACGTGTAAGGAGTGTTAAAAGACTTAATTACCCTCAAAATAACTCAAAACAGAGTGTTTGTGGCACTTGGAACTGACTTAGGCGGTGCCCAAGTAATTGGACAAGCCAGGTTGGGTGGCTCCTAACCAATCGCCTAAGTTTGGTTGGGCGGCGCCTAACCAATCGCATACCCTTACTGTCTCTCACAAAAATGGGCATAACTTTTTGCTCGGGTATTAGATTAAGGCAAAATTGGTATCGTTGGAAAGCTAATTCGATTCTCTATAATTTGGTGGGTAGAAATATGCAGAAATACCACATTAACATCGAGTTATACTCATTCAAATATGACCCTTACGAAATTGAACACTAAAACTTGATGTATTCAAAAAATCTTAGCTTGCATCACTCTAAGCGACTCATATAAGCATGTTTAAGAAATCACAAGCTATCCTATCGCTAGGATATTCATTGTAAGTCATGCACTAAAATGCTACTCATAAGATAGGAGGTTTCATACGTAGGAAAACTTATTCACTTCCTAGCTTAGAAACATGCGGGGTATTACAATATCTCTCCCTTGGGAACATTCGTCCTCGAATATGAATTTACTGAGAGGGGATACAAGACAACAGAACCTAAACTGAACATGAAGAACTAAAACTTGATCTCATGACTGACATGCTAATCATACTGAACTCGTGCATATCTAATGCACGAACAACTGATACATGAATGCATGACTGAGTATGCAACAGTTAATAGGTTCCAAGTTTATACTGGAAACATGAACATGAAACTGAATAAGCTTACGGAGAACTGTTATCTTGATCTTGATCTGAATTGGCGGGGAAGAGGTAAGGATACTTGGTATGCATATATGCTTCTGCTTCCCAAGTAGCGCCCTCATGAGACTGATTTCGCCAAAGAACCTTGACTAGAGGGACTTCTTTGTTCCTCAATCTACTAGTCTGATAATCTAAGATTTCGACTGGAATCTCTTCATAAGAGAGGCTGTTCTGAATATCGATGCTCTGAATAGGGACAACAACTGATGGGTCACCTATGCACTTCTTGAGCAAAAAGACATGGAAGACTGGATGGACTGAGGCTAGATTTGAAGGCAACTCAAGCTCATAAGCTACCTTGCCGAAGCGACAGAGAATTCTGAAGGGAACGACATACCGGGGACTGAGTTTCCCTTTCTTGCCGAACCTCTTCACTCCCTTCATGGGAGAGATCTTAAGATAGACATAGTCATTGACCTCAAACTCAAGATAGGACTTCGAACCTATGACTGAGGCCTCACTAACTTCGAACCAACCAATCGGAGATCTACATATCCTACCATAGAGAGCTTTGAATGGAGCCATCTAAATTCTAGAATGATAGCTATTGTTGTATGCAAACTCAATCAAAGACAAGTGGTCATCCCAACTTCCCTTAAAGTCAATTGCACATGCCCTTATCATATCTTCAAGAGTCTGAATGGTCCTCTCTGCTTGACCACCTATCTGAGGATAAAACACTGTGCTGAGATGGACTTGGGTACCAAAACCCTTTTGGAATGCTTTCCAAAAGTGAGAGGTGAACTGGGTACCTCTGTTTGAGATGATAGATAGTGGAACACCGTGTAACCTGACTAACTCCCTGATATAGAGTTTGGCATAATCCTCGGCAGAATAAGAAGTAAGAACAGGAAGGAAATGAGTTGACTTGGTCATTTTATCTATAATGACTCAGACGGAATCATGCTAATGATGAGTTCTAGGAAAACCCGCCATGAAGTCCATGTTCACTTCTTCCCACTTCCAAGTAGGAATGGTGAACTCTTGTATGGAACCACTAGGTTTCTGATGCTCTATCTTAACCTGTTGACACGTAGAGAACTTAACCATAAACTCTACAACATCTCTCTTCATCCCACTCCACCAATAGATCTCCCGCATGTCGCGGTACATCTTAGTGGCCCTTGGATGAATAGAGTATCACGCACCATGTGCTTCTGCAAGAATTCACTGCCTCAATTCACCTACACCTGGAACACATAGACGACCCTGACAACGAAGAACACCATCTCCTCCTTGGGAGAAAACCTTGACTTTCTGATTCTGAAATGACTCTTTGAGCTTGACAAGGCTAGGATCCCTGTCTTGCTTCTCTTTTACCTCAGAAACTAGAGATAACTCTGAACTACTGTGAACACATACACCACCCTCTGAAGAATTGACTAAGCGAACGCCTAGTCTGACAATCTGATGGATCTCCTGAGTATGAAAAACTGTCTTTGGAATGTCACATTCTCTAACTCTGAGCTGATGAAAGCCTGATTTGAGGTCTATCTTGGAGAAGTAACTAGCACCCTGAAGTTGGTCAAATAGATCATCAATCCTGGGAAGAGGATATCTGTTCTTGATCGTGACCTTGTTGAGTTGACGGTAATAAATACACATCCTGAGAGAACCGTCTTTCTTGCGCACGAATAATACTGGCACACCCCATGGGGAAACGCTGGGTCTGATGAATCCCTTATCTAAGAGATCCTTCAACTGATCTTTCAGTTCCTTGAGTTCTGCTGGTACCATTCTGTATGGCGGAATACAAATAGGTTGAGTATCCGTAAGAAGGTCTATGCCGAAGTCTATTTCCCTTTCGGGAGAAATGCCTGGAAGATCTTCAGGAAAAATATCTGAGTATTCATTAACAATAGGGACTATTTTTAGACTGGGAGATTAAGAACTGGAATCTTTAACATGCACGAGATGATACACACCCCCCTTAGAAATCATTTTCCTTGCTCGAAGGTAGGAAACAAGTTGACCCCTGAACGCTGAAATGCTACCCTTCCACTCTAGGACGGGCTCGTTCGAGAACTGAAACTGAACTATCCTATTTCTATAGTCGACTGTGGCATAGAAGGAATGAAGCCAATCCATGTCGAGAATGACATCAAAATCAATCATCTCTAACTCAACTAAATCTGCTGATATGGATTTTTAAGATATCATAACCGGGCAGTTCCTGTATACCCGCCGGGCTATGATGGTTTTACCCACTGGGGTAGAGACAGAAAAGGGCTCTGCTAAAATTTTGGGACTGATTCCGAAATCGCCTGCTATGTATGGAGTAACAAAAGACAAGGATGCACCTGGGTCTAGCAAAGCATAAACATAAACTTGGAAAATCTGTAACGTACCAATAACGACATCAGGAGAATTTTCCTGATCCTGTCGGGACTGAAGAACATAGAGTTTGTTTAGGCGTTGCCCACTGGTAGCACTGGAAACGGCACCCTGCTGGTTCGGGCGACCGGACTGAGTTACAGAATGATTTTGATGACCCTGAAGACTTGACTGCGGACACTCCCTAATCCTATGGCCTGGCTTGCCACAACCAAAACAGACATCACTACCGGCTCTGCAAATGCCCTTGTGGTTCTTACAATAAGTTTGACAAAGGGGATTTGTTCGGGCACTGCTAACACTGCCTTGAGATTTAAAGCCTGACGCTTTGTCTCTGTAGCCGTCTCTGAACTTCGGCACTGAAGCTCTGGCAGAGGAAGGGGATGGAACGACTGACTTAGAGCAAAACTGTGAACAGTTTCCTCCATCTGACTTGGGGTGAGCAAAGTTGAAGTTACCTGACCTTGCTCTCTTGTTCTACCTCTCCCTAGTCTTAACCTTCTGCTCTTCTACTTACTGGGCATGGTTCATGAGTCTGGTTAAGGTCATCTCATCGATTATCATCACAGACCTACACTCATTTACCATGCTATCGTTGAACCTTGACACGAACTTGCTCATCTTAGCCCTATTCTCTGCAACCACATGAGGAGCATACCTGGCTTGATGAGTAAATCTGAGAGAATACTCCTTAACCGTCATATTCCCCTACCTAAGTTTGATGAACTCAAGAACTTTGGCTTTCCTCATCTCTTGGGGAAAGAATCTGTCTAAGAAGGCCGTGACAAATTCCTCCCACTCGATAGGGCCTGTATCATCTAACCTCTCAGACTTCCACTGTTTGTACCAATCATGAGCAACATCCTATAAATGGTAGGCGGCTAACTCGACACTCTCAATAGAAGTAACACCCATGATGTCAATGACCTTCTATACTTGGCCAATAAACTCCTGAGGGTCCTCATCAGACTTAGACCCACAGAAAGATGGAGGGGTTATCTGGGTGAAGTCCCAAACCCTAGTTGCTATGGGATTGGCCGCTGGATAGTCCGGAATGACTGGTGGCCATTCATTCTGTGCAGCCACGGACTGAGGAAATGTGGTAAATGTGGCTCTAAACTCCGCATGGGAAACATGTTCGCCCAAAGGATCTTCGGGCTGAGGAGCTGGCTAGTTTCTTCTCTTTGGGGCCATGGTCTGGAATAAGAAAAGAATGGATTAGAATGAGAGTATAACTTGTGATTATGCTCACTAGCATGACATGAATACTGAAAAAAGGGGACTGTTCCTAAAACATCTAATAGCCTCCTGCACATAAATGTGGCGCGCAACACACCCATGTACAAGACTCTACTAGATGCGGCTTTCATACTTCCTAGGACTCTATTGAAACTTAGGCTTTGATACCAAGTTTGTAACGCCCCGATTTGCTGAACTGGAATGCTACACGGTGCTCATGACCCCGAGGGACCACAAGCTAACCCATGACTGATATCTGTACCTGTATACTGCAAATCATAACATAATAATGCGGAATACGTACAACTGTAAGGCCATAAGATTCAATTGAATAAAACCATGTCTAAAAATCATAACGTCCATGTGGGTTAAAATACCCAAAACAACTCAATCTGAAAGCTAAGTCTGAATATAAATCTGAACATAAATCTGAATAAGAAGTTGAAGGAACATGTCTCCAACTAACTCCGTAAAACTGAACTGAAGAAATAAATAAATGTATCAAATCATATTGTCCTCAAATCAATGAGGACTCATTGTGTCTCTGCGACTGGAATGCTACCGCTACTGCTGGGCTGGAGCTCGTGTCTCGGAACCTATGATGTAACATGAATTGAAAGAACCATAGCGCAAATGCGTCAGTACAATTGGAGCACTGAGTATACAAGAAAGGTAGGCTGAACATAAAGGGTTTCATGCATGAACAACACTGACTGACTAATCTAAACGTGGGAGTGCAAACACACATATATAGAAACTAGGACCGTGAATGCGTGATAGCAAGACCTGTAATCTAATACATGGTTTACTGATAATCATCATAACTGATACTGCAAGCTGATTACATGGGCGACTGTATCTGACAGTTCTGTATATACTGAAATCTGAAGAACATAACGACGGTATCTAACAATCCTGTATATACTAAAATCTGAAGAACGCCCTGAGTTCTTTTACTGAGACTGATACTGAAACTGTGGGAGGTAGTGTTTAACTGACATTCCCCATGTATGCCGTTATGGCTAAGATGGGGTCCAATCTCTGCCCCGACTGGAGGGGTGTCAATATCGTGCCACGGGTAAGAACAGCCTGTGAGTGACCCTTATCTGGCAGGTACTCAATGAGAACGGTGAGATCCCTAAACTGACAGGTTAAACCACCTCATCAACCCTAATCTGATAGGTTAAGATGTCTCAACCTATGCTGGCTACGTAGTTCTGGAATACAAGGACTACTTCTAAGAATCACACCCAGAACTGGCGGGTGAGTTCCTATCCTTGAGCTCACTCGGTGCTAACCTCTACTCCCATCTGGAGGGACTGGATATGAATAACTGACTATAAATGACTTAATTTTACTGAATTTTGTTGACTGGCAGAATGTTACTGATATCTGACAACTGACTGAGATCATGAGGTTTTCCTGAGTCATATGACTAATTGAAGTCTATGGAATCATAGCTTGAGTTTGGATATCGTGAAACATTACATGGCTCTAGGCACACAACTATAGTTTTTGGTTACGAATACCCCCAAGACTCGATAGGAAGAAACTGACACACATGACATGACTTGATCACAAGATTTGAGTCCACAATTCACAATATCATAAGCATGAGATAGTATACTTCTTGTATTTATTCAACATTTCAAACATAATAGGAAACGCATGGATATATTTTGTGTACATAATGTATATCTCCATTATCATACATGCTTTATACCACAACAATAACAACACTTAATTTGCATGAAAATTCGTATTGGAGTGTATGGCTAATATGAACTTGTTATTTAGATATCATGAAATCATGTAAATATGAAGTTCTAACATACTAGGAATTTTATCGAACACCTTGAATGCATTCTTTAAGGCATAGGTGGATTTCATACTTGCATTCTATCAATCCATCTAAAGATCATGTTTTTCAACCAACAACATAACTTTCATGAGATATACAGTCACGATACTATTATATAGCAAAACAAACAAGCATCAATCATGGGTATGATCATATCACTACAACCAACCAAGATTTTGTGTTTTAAGGATTGATTCTTGAACTCCACGGAAGAAAGGAATCCGTGGATGAACACTACTCATACTTTGGAAGGGAGGTTCTTGATCATTGACGGAGGAATTTCTTTGAAATTTGATCTTCAAGCTTGATTGTGCAACCCTAGTTGTTTTTATCTTTTAGTGATCTTGGATGATGAGCTTTGATATGTTAATAGGGTTGTAATGTGTTTAGAAGCTATAAATTTTGTGGGGTTAAGTTTAGGGACGTGTAAGGAGTGTTAAAAGACTTAATTACCCTCAAAATAACTCAAAACGGAGTGTTTGTGGCACTTGGAACTGACTTAGGCGGTGCCCAAGTAATTGCATAAGACAGGTTGGGCGGTGCCTAACCAATAGCCTAAGTTTGGTTGGGCGGCGTCTAACCAATCGCATACTCTTACTGTCTCTCACAAAAATGGGCATAACTTTTCGCTCTGGTATTGGATTAAGGCAAAATTGGTATCGTTGGAAAACTAATTCGATTCTCTATAATTTGGTGGGTAGAAATATGAAGAAATACCACATTAACATCGATTTATACTAGTTCAAATATGACCCTTACAAAATTGAACACTAAAACTTGATGGATTCAAAAACTCTTAGCTTGCATCACTCTAAGCGACTCATATGAGCATGGTTAAGACATCACAAGCTATCCTATCTCTAGGATATTAATTGTAAGTCATGTACTAAAATGATACTCACAGTATAGGAGGTTTCATACATAGGAAAACTTATTCACTTCCTAGCTTAGAAACATGCGGGGTATTACAGTATCTTGAAGGAGATCTATTTCGAAGTCAATTTCCCTTTTGGATGAAACTCCAGGAAAATCTTTTGGCAACACATCGGGAAATTCATTTACTATAAGAACTGACTCAAGACTCATAGTTTTGTAATTGAGTCTTTGACTCAGGAGAGATGGTAAATACACCCCTTAGATATCATTTTTCTTACCTTAAAATAGTAAACAAACTGACCCTTAGGCACTAAAGTACTACCCCTCTATTCAGTAACTGGTTCATTAGGGAGTTGGAACTGAACAATTCTATTTCTGCAATCAACTGAGGCATACCATGAGTAGAGCCAATCCATGCCGAAAATGACATCAAAATCAGTCACCTCTAACTCCACAAGATTAACTGAAGTAACTTTCTGAGACACTGTGACCGGGCAATTTTAGTATACCTGTCTGGCTACAATAGACTTACCCACTGGGGTAAACATTGAGAAAAGTTATACTAATGTTTAGGGACTGACACCAAAGTTTGCAGCTATATAAGGAGTCACAAAATAAAGTGAAGCTCTAGGGTGTAACAATGCATAAACATAATGATAGAAAACCTATAATATACCCCGTAACCACATCAGGAGAACTTTTCTGACCATGCCGGGTCTGGAGAGCATACATTCTATTCTAGCGGTGCCCATTGGTGGCACTGAAAGTAGCACCCTGTTGTGTTGGGTGACCTTATGGAGTTGATGATAAGTTGTTCTGACCCTACTGATAAACATCCATACCCTTCTAACGAAACATTGGGCAATTCTTGATCCTGTAGCCTATCCTGCAATATCTAAAACATCCATGACTACCTTATTTGCACTCTCCCTGATGATTCTTTCCATATATCTTATAAAGCAGATTGCCACGACCACTGTTCACACAATCCTAAGTACGAGGGCCTGGCGCCCTATCCTGATTGTCTTGCCTAAACTTAGGTACTGGAGCGCTGGTTGAAGATAGGGTTGGAGCTAAAATGTTTTGATGGAACTGAAAATGGTTATTTTGCAGAGAAATGACTTTCTAGTTTTTCACAAGTTCAAATACTTTCAAAAAAGTTTTTAAACTCGCAAATAGATTCGCTACTTAATTTATTTAGAAAAATCAAGAAAACCATTCAAATTAATACTCTTGGAAGGTTGTTAAGGAACCAAGAGTATCCACTAACTTGCAGTTATTCAGGCTATTTGAAAACAATTCTTTGACTAACTTGAGAAAAGAAGTTGGTTTTTGAAATAAAATTGATTGAGAAAACATTTCGGAAAAAGGATTTTGACGATTTAGGGGGGATTTTTGACTAAGTCTAAGAAAACTAAAAACAATTAGCATATAAAGGGGAAAGGGGGAGACTAAAAGACTTAGGTCATTAGACCCAAAACCATAAACCCTGTCCTAAGCTAATTTGGGATTTTGACCCATCTTCACCTGTCCTATTCTAAATACTTGGGTTTTTGGCCCATAAACTGTCCTAAACTATCTTTTTAAACCTTTGAGGCCTAAAATCTGCTTCACCTATATTAGATAACAACTTTGGCTTCGAGGTCCCAAATGAATGATTAAATAAAAGACTAAATGAATCAATAAAAATAAGTCAATAATGAGAATCAAGACTTTTCAAGTCTCTTAGCGACCTCGTCAATGGGTTTTGATCCATTTTCCTTATTCTTCCATCTTCTTGCACCTGTACGCCATATAATCGACTTTGGACTTAAATTTCGAACTTGACTAAAAAAGGTGGGCTTCATTGTCCTTCACCACCCTTTGTCCTCTTAGCTTTGTCCACTTCTTGCAATTTGCGACATCTGTTGATGATCAATTGATCCTCGTACAACTGTTCTCTTACTCTCATATCTTAGTGTTTCTATGCTTATCAATTTTGGGAAACCATGCAATTGTCCAAAATTGATCAATCATCAGCCTCTTTCCTAACTAATTTTAATTCCTCCCTCAATCGGTGTATTATTGAGGCATCCTTACACGATAGTAAGCAAAGAAAGCCTTCTCCTTATCCCAAAGAATAATGGATACGATTAAATAACATATATTTCTTTAACAAATAAATATTATTCATCTATAATAGACTCGTGGCAACTGACGCGGGGAAGGTTTACTCATGGGTCCAATACCCCCTCGGGTATTGGGTCGTCCTAGGCTTATGCCTATAAAAGGGTTTTGGTTTTCACTCTATCCTAGGTGTCTAGAGTGGGTTTGAACAAGTTTTCTAAGAGGGAGACTTGGGTTGGAAATACGAATAGCAATCAGATGCCTCACGTGCGGATAAACTTTCATATTCCCAACACTTTATTTGGAATTGAACTATAGGGGTCGAGACATCTACGAAACTCCAAACAATTTATATATTTCAAATGAGAAGTATGTTATGAAATGCAATAGCTTAATTTTGCAGAATTTAAACACATAAGACCATAAAAAGTTTGAACATTACAATAGTTATTCAAAGAAGCTGACTCATAAATTTGGTTAGACCCAAGTTAAAATCCTCAGCAGAGTCGCCATTTCTGTTTTGCAGAGAAATGACTTTCTAGTTTTTCAGAAGTTCAAATACTTTTGAAAAAGTTTTTAAACTCGCGAATATAGTTTCCACTTAATTTATTTAGAAGAATTAAGAAATCCTTTGAAATTACTTAAACGATCCAAAACAGAAAAATTATTTAAGTTTGAAGATTCTGAGTAAGCGGTTCCTATTAATACTCTTGGAAGGATGTTAAGGCACCAAGAGTATCAGCTAACTTGTGGTTATCCAGACTATTTTAAAATAATTCCGTGACTAACATGGAGAAAAGTTGGTTTTCGAAAAGAAATTGATTGAGAAAATATTTAAGCAAAACAGATTTTGACGACTTAGCGAGGATTTTTAACTAAGTCTAAGAAAATAAAAAAACAATTAGTATATAAAGGGAAAAAGGGGATACTAACTATTTGAAAATGATTCCTTGACTAACTTGGAGAAAAGAAGTTGGTTTTTGAAAAGAAATTGATTGAGAAAATATTTGCGCAAAATAAAATTTGACAACTTAGCGGAGATTTTTAACTAAGTCTAAGAAAACTAAAAATAATTAGTATATAAAAGGGAAAGGGAGAGACTAAAAGACTTAGGCCATTAGACACAAATCCATTAACCCTGTCCTAAGCTAATTTGGGATTTTGACCCATCTTCACTTGTCCTATTTTAAAACTTAGGCTTTTGGCCCATAACCTATCATAAACTATCTTTTTGGACCTTTGAGGCCTAAAATCTTCTTCCCCTGTATTAGATTACAACTTTGGCTTCGAGGCCCCAAATGAATGATTAAATAAATAACCAAATGAATCAATAAAATAAGGCAATAATGAAAATCGAGACTTTTCAAGTCTCTTAGCAGCCTCATCAATGGATTTTGATCTATTTTCCTTCTTCTTCCATCTTCTTTCACCCATACGCCATATAGTCGACTTTGGACTTAAATTTTGAACTTGACTCAAAAAGGTGGGACTCATTGACCCATTACGAAATGCAAAAGGAAAGGAGTCCATTTGAACTCCAAAGCAGATACATGTAAAGAAAAAGAAAAAAAATAAGAATTAATATATGTTCGAAAATTCTACACTTAATAGATAAATGATGAGATGGTAAAATAGTATTCTCAAGCATAAGCGGTAATTTTACAAATTGCTAGGCCACAAACAATACCATGATATGCTTTTCAAAAATAACACAAAATTCAGAGATATGGGTAACTCACTACTTCAAATTGAGAAATAATTTCAAGGACCCTTAACAATAGCAACCATTCCTTTTCAATATAAAGGAAAAGGCTTTATATATTAAAAGCAAACATATCCACCAACAAAGAATTTAAACAAAGCATGAGCATCCATTTTAATCAAGCAAAGATCGACACTTTATCTATATAACTTAAAAAAGGTGAAACAAACAATAGTAACTATTTTTTTCAACATAAAAACAACAACTTTATGCGCTAAAAACAAATATATCCCTCGATAATGAATTAAATAAGGCACGAGTACGTCTTTTAAGCAGAGACAAAAAGTTTATCCATAATAATCAAAGAATAAAGCCAAAAGGCAAAAAAATAAATATTAACTATTCTATTCAACATAAAGGAAACAACTATACATGCTAAAAATAAACATATCCGCCAACAATGAATTTAAACAAGGCATGAGTACATTTTTATGTAAAGATCGAAACTTTATCCATAATAATCAAGGAATAATGTCAAAAGGCAAAACAATCAATATTAACTATTCTTTTCAACATAAAGGAAGCAACTTTACATGTTAAAAATAAATATATCCGCCAAAAATAAATTTAAACAAGGCATTAGTATGTATTTAATCAAGCAAAGGTCAAAACTTTATTCATCTAATAGTAATAATCAAAGAAGAAAGTCAAAGAAACACGCTCAACTATCATTAGCTATTTTACACCATGAATCATAAAAATAGACATAATATTAATATCACAACATCCTATGGCCTTCAAGGTCATCTACAACAAACACTTCAGCAAACAAAATTACAACTACGCAACTACGAAACTATGAAGAAGGAAATGAAGAAGATAACGATAACAAAACTAAAAGGCAAAGTTGTGTTTACCTTTTTCGGGAAAGAAAAATGAGACTTAAAGCTTTCTTTGGAGTCTTTATCACCTCCAGAAAGCAACCTTTAGAAAACCCCGATTAGCCTACCGCTTGAAAAAAAATTTCTAAAAAAAAATTAACTAATTGCTCAAAAGTTTTTTCCATTCTTTGAGGCTTGTATTTCGACCAAAATAGTGTTAGTATTTATAGGAAGGGATGGGAATTCAATTATTTTCATCTACCACTATGGGAGAAATAATTTAGGGGTGTTTTGGAATTTGAAATTGAGAAAAAAGTTTGTTGGTGGATTAGGTGAGGTAGAATTGACAATCTAGTACAAATTTTAAATTTCAAAAATGGAAAAAGAACAAGACTGAGAGGAAATTGTACAATCTAGTACAAATTTGAAATTCAACATTTGTATTTCAAAAATAAAAAAAGAATAAGGTTGAAGTGGCATTGTATAATCTAGTACAAATTTGAAATTCAAATTTGATTTCAAAAATGAAAAAAGAATAAGGTTGAGATGAAATTGTACAATCTAGTATAAATATTGAAATTAAAATGGAAAAGAGGATAATGTTGAGGTGGAATTGTACAAACTAGTATAAATTTGAAATTCAAAAATGGAAAAGGGATAAGGTTGGGTAGATTTAGGTTATTTTTTGGGATTTTGGGGTTATTTAAAATATAAACCCAGTTAGAATTTAAAATTTAGCCAAATTTATTTAATTTTGACCAAATTGAAAATTAATTGGCGGATTGCATTGCAATTATGACCAATTTGATCTCAATTATGGCGAAATCTAATAGACTAGCTAAATTAAATTGAAATTCAACATGAATTAATACTTTCTTTAATCCCGAGCTTCTTGATTAGATAAAATTAAATAAATATATATCCAAATAAATTAATTTGTGAGAATAAATTTTATTTAAATCAAGACTTTATCCATTTAGATTAATTTTCAAGCTTAATCAGTAAAAGTACAATTTTGATAAAAATGTTCATTTAAGTAACAAAATTTATACAATTTCCCATATGTAAATACGAAAATGTATAATCATCAATTAAATGATAAAATTAACCCAAATAAATATTTTGCAGTGCATTTATTCGGATGAAATAAATATTTCAATTTTATTAAAAATTGAAGAAACTCAGGGTTAAATTTTATCGTGGAGGGCAAAAATTAGATTTCAACAACTTCCTCCTCCCTTTAGGTAGGGTGGATGCAAGTAACTCTGGGCAGAGGGAGTTTGACATTTATAATTTTTATTTGTTCACAAATTAGTTTCTTAAAAGATTGGTTTTCGCACGAGTTTCATAGAGTTATGGTCGAACCCCGGTATGAGGTTTCCTACATATCTTAGGTTACATGAGAATTCAGGCCACTTGTAGTTCATAAAGCTTAACTTAAAGCATGATTTTCAAAGAAATCACAAGCTATCTCGATTTTTTAAATTTTAGGAAAATCAAAAAGGTGGGGAATAAGTGGATTGGGGAGTGGGGGTGGAATGCATTTGAGTTTTGAATATACAGCCCAACCTACATCTCCCTGAAACTCAGGGAATCAGACTACTTGTAATTCGACTCAATCGGTAGGAAAATAGTCTTTTATTTCAGAAAATTTTTGGCTCGGGAGGAATGACAAGTTGATTGAGTTGCAGAAAAGAGTCATGTAACCTCTTAACCATGAATGTGGGATCCTTCACATCCATAGGCAAGAACTTACCCGAACATAATTTCTAAAACTCTAATTATGTTGTCACTCGAATTTGAAAAAAAAAAGTTACCCTCGGCATGAGTTTAGAAATATCCCCAAGGTAAAGATAAAGATAAAACCAGAATAGTCCAAAATACCCACATGCCTTCTAATAGGGGTATGGTCGGAATGGGGGTGGTGATCATATTTTAGCTGGCATCCAGAGAGTTTGGCGTTCCTCTCTAGACTACATCCTGTTTTGCTGCTAAGAAAGAGTTTCATGTTGTGTTGCGTCCTTTAAGGAGTTTTTCGCACCATGATTTTGATTTTAAATTTTCATTCTTTCATATTCTCTCAACAATGTCTCAAACAAAAATCATTAGTAATAAACACAATTCATGAAAGGGGTGCATAGTTTTCTTACCATATCTCCACATGAGTTGTTTCCTAAAAAGCAAAGTCATCCTTTCATGTACCTATTTTGAAGGAAGTAACTTGCAATAATAGATATAAAAACCCTTTTGGTTGTTTCATAATTATCTCATTTGTCGATTGAATATGTCTTCAAAATGGGGTGGCCCTTTTGGACACCGACGACACTTTATGCAGAACAGTCCCTGCAACTATATAATCTTATGCTGATGCAGAAACCCATTTGGTCACCTATAATTCTTGTTGTATCTGGAATGATAACCTCTCCGGTTATTGATAATGATTTTTTACATGTGACCTCGGGTAAGTCTTGCGTGTCTTTTGGATCAATACGACTTATAGGTTTCTCTTGAATTGTTAATCTTTGGATAATATTGCACAATATTTGATGTTGGATATGAGGCAACTTATAGATATCTTTTGAATTTCTAGCCTTTAGGTAATCTTATACATTATCCGACCTTGGATAAAAGATGGCTTACAAATATTCCTCCAATTGTTAGTTCTCAGGTATTCTCGCACATTAACTGACCTTGGATACAATATGACTTATAGATGTTTCTCAAATTGCTAGTCTTTGGTTAATCCTGAACATAATCGATCTTGGATATGATACGGTATCAATTTGATAATCTCGCTTATTCTTCGATAAGGATCTATTTATCACTTATGGACAACCTTCAAACTATTGATCTTTAGGTAACCTTACACACTATCCGATTAGGATGTTGTTGCGGCTTACAGATGAACTATGGACTATCAACTCATAGGTAACCTTTCACACTATTCTATTTCAAATAATATGACTTATAGATGACCCTCAAATTATCAATTTCTAGGAAATCTCATATGTCATCCGTCTTCAGATAACGACTTAAGGACGTCCCTTTGAATTACATGCTTTTGATGTATTCAGATATTGATTTATGATGAGATATCCTCGACACCAGAGTATTATATCTTCGCATGTCAACAAATATTAAATACTGAGATATCCTTGACACCAGCGTATTCTATCTCGCATGTCAACATATATTAAATGCTGATGATATCCTCGACGCCAGCGTATTCTATCTCGCGTGTCAACAGATATTGAATGTTGATGATATCATCGATGTCAGTGTATTCTATCTCACGTGTCATCAGATATTAAACATTGATGATATCCGCGACACCAATGTATTCTATCTCGTTTGTCATCAGATATTAAATGCTCATGATATCCTCGATACCAACATATTCTATCTCGCATGTTAATAGATATTAAATATTGATGATATCCTCGAAGCCAGTGTATTCTATCTCATGTGTCTTCTGATATTAAATGCTAATAATATCCTTAATGCTAGTGTATTCTATCACGCCTGTCATCAGATATTAAATGCTAATGATATCCTCGAAGCCAACATATTCTCTCTCATGTGTCAATAGATATTAAATAATGATGATATCCTCGACACCAATGTATTCTATCTCGTATGTCAATAGATATTAAATGTTGATGATAACCTCGATTCAAGCCTATTCTATCTCGCATGTCATCAGATATTAAATATTGATAATATCCTCGACGACGGTGTATTCTATCTTGTGTGTCATTAGATATTAAATGCTGATTATATCCTCGATGCCAGGGTATTCTATCTTATATGTCAACAGATATTGAATATTGATGAAATCCTCGATGCCAGTGTATTCTATCTCACGTGTCATCAGCTATTAAATATTGATGATATCCTTGACGTAGCCTATTTATCTCGTGTGTCATCAGATATTAAATGTTGATGATATCCTTGACGCCAACGTATTCTATATCATGTGTTAATAGATATTAAATGCTTATGATATCCTCGACGCCAGCGTATTCTATCTCACGTGTCATCAGATATTAAATGCTGATAATATCCTCGACGCCAGTGTATTCTATCTCATGTGTCATCAGATATTAAATGCTGAGATATCCTTGACACCAGCATATTCTATCTCGCATGTCAATAGATATTAAATGTTGATGATATCCTCGACGTCAGCGTATTCTATCTCGCTTGTTAATAGATATTGAATGGTGATGATATCCTCAACACTAACATATTCTATCTCGTGTGTCGTCAGATATTAAATACTAATGATATCCTCAATGCCAGCATATTCTATCTCGTGTGTAATCACATATTAAACGCTGATGATATCCTCGACGCCAGTGTATTCTATCTCTTGTGTCAACAGATATTGAATGCTGATAATATCCTCGACGCTAGTGTATTCTATTTCACATGTCATTAGATATCAAATGCTATGGACATCTTGGCAAGGAAATGATATGCAATGGCCCTTTTAGTAATGAAACAAGATGCAATGGCCCTCTTGGCAATGAAAATAATTTCACTTGAGTTCGCTCGTCTGCATTTTTTCTTTATACATGTACTGTTTGTGTTGCCTCATGGCGGATTTTAGGATGAATTTTTGCTCTTCCTTCTCTTAGAAAATCCTTTGATTGTGGACTTATAGGTCTGTCTCCTTTGACAGTACTTATGCTCAAGGTAAATATTTAGTAGATACGAAGCCACTTTTTCTAGCAACTATTTTTTAGAAAAATTCTAAAATATAATATTCATAAAGCAGATAAAAGCTTTTGTTTGTTCTTCATGGTCTCAAGAAATGAGATAGACAATTCAAAAGGCCCTCGATAAATGGGTATTAAACCCATCTTTAGGGCTACCCGAAAATACCGTTCTTGAGCATTATATGCTTTGGTGTGGCTCGCAACTCGCTTAGGATTTTTTTGTAAAAGATTTCCATTTTTGTGTATTGATCCCTGCATTCACAGAAAAATGATTAGTTTTGAGTGAAACTACTCCGTGTTGACCTCCTTTAATCCTTGGTTTGATCCCTCCATCTTTTGGGTGCTCCGTCATGTTGGGTACTCCACCCTAACTCCCCGTTCGAATAGATGCCTAGGTAATCACTAGGTAAATGGTTTGTGTAGATTTTTGAAAGTAGTATTAATTTTAAAAACTAGTTTCAAAAACTTTTGTAAAAGCTTTGAGAAAATCTATGCTAGTCATGTCATGTACTAGCTCAACAAACGTCTTTCTCTTGGTTTTGACTATATATGACATTTGTTGGAGGATTTCCAGGGATTCATCATCATTGAGGAATTCAATCAGAAGTCCTATCATAGCCATAAATTTAATCTGCCTTGACTTTATCGCGGCTGGTGATATCCAGAACTTGCCTTTGACCTCTGGTGATGGGGGATTTGAAATATATTCCAATATATTAGTGGAAATTTTGAGGATCTCAACAAAAATTTTGCCTCAGTTTACTACTATTTGTGATGATCTTGGCTTGAGAAGATCTGAAGTCTTTGTTGATCTTCATTTTCTTTGCTGGATGATGATCTTTTCTTTTGAATTTTTGAGATTCCTTCTCAAAATCGTTGGCCAAGTTTCCATTTCCTGGGGTAGTATAATCAAGCCGTTGGGGTGCCTACATATCCCGTTGAAGCAGGAATCAAGTCAAACATAGTTTAGGACTACGCTAAGGATATATAGAAAAATCTAAAGGGTTGACCAAAGCCATTATATGTCGCCTACGTATCCCATTCTTGGGAATTCAGGTCATCACGTAGTTCATACATAAAAGGAATGGATAAAATTTCCTAAGGGGTTGATCTAAGCTAATATAGGCCTCCTATGCATCCCTTTTTGGGGAATTCAGGTCAAACGTAGTTCGTACATAAAAGAAAAGGTATTCTAAGCAATTACACATCATAAAAAAAATACTATCATAAAGGCCATTACAAATAACCCGAGGAAACAAAAACTAAAACATCCTTCAAACATAGTATCTCTTTACCATATCATAATTGATTGGTTTGGTCCATTTTTTACAATCCATCTCAGATAGAATCAGAGCTCCTCAGGAGAGCAGCTTGCGAACTATGTATGGTCCTTTCCAAATTATGAGCAAACTTACCTTTGTACTCTTCTTGGTAAGGGAATTTGCATTTTAGAACCAATTCCCCAACTTTAAATGTTCGAGTTCTTACTTTTTTGTTGAAGGAAAGGATCATCCTGTGTTGGTACAACTGACTATGACACATGGTAACCATTCTCTTCTTATAAATTAACATGAGTTATTCATAGAGAGCGCGAACTCATCCTTCGTTACTTAATCCAGCTTCTTGAATAATCCTTAAGGAAGGTATTTCAACCTCATCAGGCATCACAACTTTATTTCCATAAATGAGTAAACAAGGAGTTGCCCCCTGTTGAAGTTCAAACTGTTATGCAATACCCCAGCAGAGCATAAGGTAATATCTCATGTCATGATCTATCATTTTCGACCATCTTCCTTAAGATCTTCATGATGTTCTTATTAGAGGCTTCAATGGCTCATTCATCTATCGACGATATGCGATTAAGTTGAGATGAACAATCTTGAACTGATCACAAATCTAGTTCATCAAATGACTGTTCAAGTTAGCCCTATTATCACTAGCGATCAATTCTGGCACTCCAAATTGGTAGATCAAGTTATTCCTGACAAAATATGCAATTGCCTTCTTAGTAATAGATCGATATGAAGCAGCTTGAACCCACTTAGTGAAGTAATCAATAGCAACCAAAATGAATTTATGCCCATTTGACGCCGGTGGATCTATTGGTCCGATAACATCCATACCCCAAGCTACGAAAGGATAAGGTGAACTCATCACATAAAGCTCATGTGGAGGCATTCGAATTAAATCTCCATGTATCTGGCATTTTGGGCACTTCTTCACATACTTGCTACAATCATTTTCCATAGTCATCCAGAAGTAACCAGTTCTAAAAAACTTACTAGTAAGGGTAAATCCGTTTATGTGGGGCCCACAGACTCTGGTGTGTACTTCTTTTATTAATTTTGTGGCTTCTACGACATCGACACATCTTAAGAATCCTAAGTCTAGAGTCCTCCAAAATAGAATTTCCCCACTTGGAAAATAACTCTTTGCCAAACGCCGAATTATTTTTTTCTGATTGTTGCTGGCCTCTTCAGGATACGTTCTAGATTCTAAATACCTTTTAATATCATAGTACCATAGATTTCCATAAGGTTCCTCTTTGATTTGCGCATAATGTGTAGGTTGTTCCTTCATGCTTATTTCCAAATGATCAATGTAACTCTGATTTAGGTGTTGAATCATGGAGGATATAGTAACCAAAGCATCATAAAACTCATTCTGTATCCTCATAATATTTCTGAAATCAACATCCTTGAATCTTCCACACAAATCATGCACCAGCTCTACATAAGGGGTAATCTTGGAGTTCTTTACCACCCATTCCCCTTGTACTTGGTGAATTAGCAAATCTGAGTCTCCGATGACTAGCAATTCACGAACACCCATATCAAGTGCTAACTTGAGACCTAGAATACAAGCCTTATATTCAACCATGTTATTGGTGCATGAAAAGCACAATTTAGCGGTTGTTGAATAGTGTTGGCCTATTTCTTACACCAAAGATGCTCTAATTCCCGAGCCTTTAAAGTTGACCACTCTATCAAAAAACAATCTCCATCTGAGGTATATCTCTACAATGTCTTCTCCCACGAATGAAATTTTCTCATATGGGAAGTAAGTTCAAAGTAGATTGTACTTATTATCAACCAAATTCTCAGCTAAATGATCCGCTAAGGCTTGCCCCTTGATTGCCTTTTGAGTCACATACACGATGTCGAACTCAAAAAAATTGCCACTTGGCTAACTTTCCCCAAGGCATGGCTTTCTAAAACATATACTTCAATGGATCCATTCTGGAAATGAGATATATTGTGTACAAGGATAGATAATGCCTCAATTTTTGTGCGTCCCAGTTCAAAGCATAACACGTCATTTCTACAAGAGTGTAGCGAGCCTCATATGGCGTGGAATTTTTACTTAAGTAGTAGATTGCTTCTATTTCTTACCGATCTCATCATGTTGCCTGAGGACATCCCAAAAGAATTTTCTAATACTAACAAGTAAAGAAATAATGGATTTTCTTCCATTGGTCGAACCAAAACAAGCGGAGTAGACAAATAATACTTGATTCTGTCAGAAGCTTTTTGACATTCTTTTTTCCACTCATTCAATGCATCTTTCTTCAATATCTTGAGAATTGGATCACATATGACTGTTGATTGAGCAATAAACCGGCAAACGTAAATCAAATGACCTAAGAAACTCATAACCTCTTTCTTGGTCCTTGGCGGCAGTAAATTCTGAATTGTCTTGATCTTGGATGGGTCTATCTCGATGCCCCTTCTACTGACTATGAATCCTAGTAATTTCTTGACTGGCACACCGAAATAACACTTAGCAGGGTCCAACTTCAAGTTATACTTTCTTAGTCTATTGAAGAACTTTTTCTGATGCGTCAGATGATCTGAACTCTTACAAGATTTAATAATTACATTATCTACGTACACCTCAATCTTTTTATGAATCATATCATGAAAAATCATTTTCATAGCCCTCATGTATGTCACAAAAACATTCTTGAGACCAAACGGCATCACCCAGTAATGATAAACACCTAGGGTCTAATGAAAGCTATCTTTTTTGCGTCTTCCTCATCCATTAATGTTTGATGATACTAGGCAAAACAATCTGCAAAATATTGTATTTTATGCTTCGCACAATTATCGATAAGGATGTGGATGTTGGGTAGCGAAAATTATCTTTAGGACTGGCTCTATTCAAATCTACGTAGTCAACACAGATTCTAATCTTGCCATCCTTTTTTAGAACTGGAACTATATTGGCTAGCCATGTTAGATATCTTTAAACCTCCACAACCTTATACTAAAATTTCTTCATCACTTTCTCCTTTATTTTACTAGATAGAAATCAACCCTGATTCTCTTAACTTGGTCATTCTCCCCTGGTTAACCACCTCGATTCTTCTAGGTTAGGATTTCTTGATTCTCAAACTCGTTGGCTCTTCTGTTGACTGTTCTAGGGATATTGTATCCTATTCATCATTATCTTTCTTGATTTTTTCATTTTGCTATTGACATGACATTGGCAGGTTTTAGATGTTTATTACTTTTATGAAAACCCAAACAAGTTTGATAATATCAAGTAGATAACAAAATAAGCAATAAAGGTTTTTACAATAGGAGAGGCTTATGCTGAGTTTTGAGAAAATATTTATAAACTCTATCCATGACCTATAAGAGTGTGGGTCTATGCCTTTTGAAGAGAATAAAAAATAAATTAAACAAAAATAAAAGAGAAGTAGATAAACTTAAAGGGTGGGTGTCGGGCCTCGTCCGTACTACCACCGACTTTATGAAAATATTAAATTTCATTTTCCATCTATCCTATTTATTCGGGAGTAATAAGTAGAGTGTCCAGTTCAGCTTCATTTTCTTCTATTTATCTATCTTGATTTCGGCTGTCTTGGAGAATTCTTCCATGGTGGTATCACACTTTTTCCTTGATCTAGTGAAGTAGGGATATTTTTTCTTTTTATGTCAACACAAAGTAGTATCGATTACCTGTAAAGTAAAAACAACTCAAAGGCTAACATGCTAGATTTTGTTAGTAATAAGCAAGTAAAGATGATAAGACGGGAAGTAAACACATAAAGTTGTTTCTCCTCTCATGCGAATTGATCCATGGAGTAGTAATGACTCAAGAATTTTAATGAACAAAATTTTGCTAATTGATTTGAAGAAGTGGAATTTATCAGGAAGGTTCAACTCTTCTTCTTTCCAACCTTACGTCTTATTTCAAGAAAGTGGAGAATAACAGAATTTTGAAGATAAGGGCCAAGCCGAAAGGCTTCCTACATATCCCACGAAGAAGAAATCAGGCCCTATGTAGTTCAAACATATAATGGCTTCTTCCAAGTCTATAGTCAACCTTCTTGAAATGGTGGCGAGCATTTAGGAAGTTTTAAGAATGATTGCAAACTTTTCTGAGAGACTTGGGAAACCTGAAGTATGTTTGGTCGAACTTTTGTATAGTGGGTATATTTTTGCTTAGAGGTCCTCTTTGAAAAATGGGATTGGATCAATTCGCCTTTGATTCAAATTAACATAACATGTATAAGCACATAAAGCACTTATATCACTTAAGCATATTGTACTAAACTTGCATCCTAATTGGGTGACCTTTTTGAGCCAAGGGTTGGCCTAACATGCTTTTTAAAACCCATCCATTATCCCCCGAAACCTCCATAGGTATATAAAAAGGGATAGATTCTTTAAAAAGTTGCACAAAAGAGATACGATCTTTAGGGAAAAGATAATAACATGAGAAAAAGAACAATGTCCCATGCAGGGGATAGTAGCTCCTAGATGTTCCTTCACCACCCTTTGTCCTCTTATCTTTGTCCACTTCTTGCCATTTGTGACATCTGTTGTTGATCAAGTGATCCCTGCACAACTGTTCTCTTTCTCTCATAGCTCAGTCTTTCTATGCTTATCGATTTTGGGAAACCATGCCACTGTCTAAAATTGATCAATCATCAGCCTCTTTCCTGACTAATTTTAATTCCTCCCTCAATCGGTGTATGATTGAGGTATCCTTACACGAAAGTAAGCAAACAAAGCCTTACCCTTATCCCAAAGAATAATGGATTAGATTAAATAAGATATATTTCATTAACAAATAAATATGATTCATCATTAATTGACTCATGGAAACTGATGTAGGGTAGGTTTTCTAATGGGTCCAATACCCCCTCGGGTATTGGGTCGTCCTAGGCTCATTCCTAAAATAGGGTTTTAGTTTTCACTCTATCCTAGGTGTCTAGAGTGGGTTTGAACCAGGTTTCCAAGTGGAAGACTTGGGTTGGAAATACGAACAGCCATCAGACGCCTCACATGCGGATAAACTGTCGTATTCCCAACACTTTATTTGGAATTGAATAATAAGGGCCGGGACATCCACGAAACTCCAAACAATTTATATATTTCAAATGAGAAGTATGTTACGAAATGAAACAGTTTAATTTCGCAGAACTTAAACACATAAGAACATAAAAATTTTTAAACATTACAATAGTTAGTCAAAGAAGCTAACTCAAATACTTGGTTAGAACCAAGTTAAAATCCTCAGCAGAGTCGCCATTTCTATTTTGCAGAGATATGACTTTTGAGTTTTTAAGAAGTTCAAATACTTTTGAAAAAGTTTTTAAACTCGCGAATAGATTCACCACTTAAATTATTTAGGAGAATCAAGAAAACCTTTGAAATTACTTAAACGATCCAAAACAGAAAAATCATTTAAGTTTGAAGATTCTGAGTAAGCGGTTCCTACTAATACTCTTGGAAGGATGTTAAGGCACCAAGAGTATCAGCTAACTTGTGGTTATCTGGACGATTTTAAAATGATTTCGTGACTAACATGGAGAAAAGAAGTTGGTTTTCGAAAAGAAATTGATTGAGAAACTATTTGCGCAAAACAGATTTTGACGACTTAGTGGAGATTTTTAACTAAGTCTAAAAAACTAAAAACAATTAGTATATAAAGGGGAAAGGGGGAGACTAACTATTTGAAAATGATTCCTTGACTAACTCGGAGAAAAGAAGTTGGTTTTTGAAAAGAAATTGATTGTGAAAATATTTGCGACACAAATTTTGACGACTTAGCGGAGATTTTTAACTAAGTCTATGAAAACTAAAATCAATAAGTATATAAAAGGGAAAGTGGGAGACTAAAAGACTTAGGCCATTAGACCCAAATCCATTAACCCAGCAAATTTGAGCTTTTAACCCATCTTCACTTGTCCTATTTTAAAACTTGGGATTTTGGCCCAAAACCTTTCATAAACTATCTTTTTGTACCTTTGAGGCCCAAAATCTGCTTCCCCTATATTAGATTACAACTTTGGCTTCGAGGCCCCAAATGAATGATTAAATAAATGACTAAATGAACCAATAAAAATAAGGCAATAATGAAAATTGAGACTTTTCAAGTCTCTTAGCGACCTCATCAATAGATTTTGATCTATTTTCCTTCTTCTGCCATCTTCTTTCACTCGTACGCCATAAAGTCGACTTTGGACTTAAATTTTGGACTTGACTCAAAAAGGTGGGCCTCATTGGTCCATTATGAAATGCAAGAGGAAAGGAGTCCATTTGAACTCCAAAGCAGATATATGCAAAGAAAAAGAAAAAAATAAGAATTAATATGTGTTCAAAAATTCTACACTTAATAGATAAATGATGATATGGTAAAATAGTATTCTCAAGCATAAGTGATAATTTTGCAAATTGCTAGGTCACAAACATTACCATGATACGCCTTTCAAAAATAACACAAAAATCAGAGATATGGGTAACTCACTACTTCAAATTGAGAAACAATTTCACGTACCCTTAACAATAGTAACCATTCCTTTTCGACATAAAGTAAATGACTTTACATACTAAAAGCAAACATATCCACCAATAATGAATTTAAACAAAGCATGAGCACGCATTTTAATCTAGCAAAGATCGACACTTTATCGATATCACTTAAAAAAGGTGAAACAAATAATAATAATTATTTTTTTCAACATAAAGAAAACAACTTTACACGCTAAAAAAAATATATCCCCCAACAATGAATTAAACAAGGCACGAGTACGTCTTTTAAGCAAAGATAAAAAATTTATCCATAATAATCAAAGAATAAAGACATAAGGCGAAACAATCAATATTAACTATTCTATTCAACATAAAGGAAACAACTATACATGCTAAAAACAAATATATCCATCAACAATGAATTTAAACAAGGCATGAGTACGTTTTTTAAGCAAAGATCGAAACATTATCCATAATAATCAAGGAATAAGTCCAAAAGACGAAACAATCAATATTAACTATTCTTTTCAACATAAAGGAAACAACTTTACATGTTAAAATAAATTTATCCGCCAACAATGAATTTAAACAAGGCATTAGTACGTATTTAATCAAGCAATGGTCAAAAATTTATTCATCTAATAGTAATAATCAAAGAAGAAAGTCAAAGAAACACGTTCAACTATCATTAGATCATTTTACACCATGAATCATAAAAATAGCCATAATATTGATATCTCAACATCATATGGCCTTCAAGTCCATCTACAACAAACAATCCAGCAAACAAAATTACAACTACGCAACTATGAAACTACGAAGAAGGAGATGAGAAAGATAGTGATAACAAAACTAAAACAAAAAGGTGTGTTTTCCTTTTTCGCGGAAGAAAAAGGAACTTCAAGATTTCTTTGGTGTATTAATCAACACTAGAATATAATCTTTAGAGAACCCCGATTAGCCTAACGCTTGAAAAAAATTTACTAAAAAAAAATTAACTCTTTGCTCAAATGTTTTTTCTACTCAAAAGTTTTTTCTACTCTTTGAGACCCGTCTTTCTACCAGAATAGTGGTAGTATTTATAGAAAATGATAGAGATTCAATTCTTTTCATCCACCAATGTGGGAGAAAGAATTTAGGGGTGTTTTGGGAATTTGAAATTGAGAAAAAGGTTTGTTGGAGGATAAGGTGGGGTGGAATTGACAATCTAGTACAAATTTTGAATTTCAAAAATGAAAGAAAGAATAAGGTTGAGGGAGAATTGTACAATCTAGTACAAATTTGAAATTCAAAATTTGAATTTCAAAAATGGAAAGAGAATAAGGTTGAGGTTGAATTTACAATCTAGTACAAATTTAAAATTTGAATTTGAATTTCAAAAATAAAAAAAGAATAAGGTTGAGGTAGAATTGTACAATCTAGTACAAATATTGAAATTCAAATGGAAATGAGGATAATGCTGAGGTGGAATTATACAATATAATATAAATTTGAATTTCAAAAATGGAAAAGGGATAAGGTTGCATAGATTTAGGTCATTTTTTGGGATTTTGGGGTTATTTAAAATATAATCCCAGTTGGAATTTAAGATTTAGTCATGTTTATTTAATTTTGATCAAATTAAAAATCAATTGGCAGATTGCATTGCAATTATGGCCAATTTGATTTCAATTATAACCAAATCTAATAGATTGGCTAAATAATATTTATATTTGATACAAATTAATACTTCCTTTAATCCCGAGCTTCTTGATTAGATAAAATCAAATAAGTATTTCCCCAAATAAATTATTTTTTTAGAACAAATTTTATTTAAATTAAAACTTTATCCATTTAGATTAATTTTCAAGCTTAATCAGTACAAGTACATTTTTGATAAAAATGTACATTTAAGTAACAAAATTTATACAATTTCATATATGTAAATACGAAAACGTATAATCGTCAATTAAATGACAAAATTAATCCAAACAAATATTTTACAACACATTTAGTCGGATGAAATAAATATTTCAATTTTATTAAAAATTAAAGAAACCCAGGGTTAAATTTAGTCATGGGAGGCAAAACTTAGATGTCAACAACGGTTACCACCTTTTGACCTTGGTTGAGAAGAGTTGAAACTGCCTATTTTGGCTTTCTTATTTTTCCTTTCCTTTTCTTTAAGATTCTCTTCCTCAATCTGCTTAGCATGGACCATCAATCTAGAAAGATCAATCTCTTTATCCAACATAGTTGTCTTGCACTCCTTCACTACATCCTTTGAAACTCCTGACACAAATTTACCCATTCTGGCTCTAGAATCAGCCACCATAGTAGGAGCGTACCTTTCCAACTGCGTAAACTTAAGTGAGTACTCCCTTACACTCATGTTACCCTACTTCAGGTTTATAAACTCTATAATATTGGCCTCTCTTAACTCCAGCGTAAAGAACCTATCCAAAAAAGTCCTGGAAAACTCCTCCCACTCCACCGTCCTTGCCTCAACACCCCTATCCTCTTTCCATTACTTGACTCATGTATGAACCACTCCCAGTAACTGGTAAGCAGCTAAGTTTGCACTTTCATTGGAGGTGACACCCATGATGTCAGCCACTTTCTGCACAACATCCAAAAACTCTTGTTAATCCTCCTCAGAATTGGATCCAGAAAACAAAGGGGGATTCATCCGTGTGAAGTCTCGGACTCTGGCTGCAGTTGTATTCACCACTGGATTAGCTGGGGCAAAAGCCTGCTGGTTATTTTGGGCAGCTACCGAGTGAACCAAAGTAGTAAAAGCAGCACTGAATTCGGCGTGGTAAATATGCTCGTTCAGGGATCTTCCTAAACGGGTGGTTGTATGGGCTGACCCCCGTCCTTTCTTCTATTATTTCTTCTTGGCGGTACTTTCTGTAAATGGAATGAAGTACGAATTAAAGAAAGTATTTCAATAGAGCTCATGTTTTTTCGCACAACATAAATACTGAAAGAAGGAAAACTTTTCCTAAATCGTCTCATAGCCTTTTATCCATAAATATGGTGCGCTTCACCACCATGCACAAGACTCTACTCGATGCAAATTTCAGACATCCTAGGACACTTTAAGACCTTAGACTCTGATACTGTCACGACCCAAAAATAAAGATCATCATGACACTTATCGCGACGTACCTTGACAAGTATGCCTATCACCCAAATTGATACAAAAAGAGGAAAAGACAAAAAAATCCCAAGGTAAGGCTTTTAGAACGAAGCTGAACCATAAAAATAATCATTACAATGCGAAAAGGACTTATACAAAAATATTGATCATGCCAAAAACCAGGTATCAATAGTTAAAGAACTACTAATACAATTCAGGAGTCAAATACGTCAGAAAACTAACCATAAAAGAATAATATCTATCTCCAAATACTAATAAAGACATAACTACTATAGAAAGATAGAGGTAAACTTCGGACGCATGAATATCCAACCGCTACCTTGGAAGCTCTAATAATCGCCCGAGTCAAGCAAGCTAAGGTGCACTCGAGCTAGAACTGCACTGAAAAGGCACAGTAGGCATGAGTATGGTCCACTTGTACTCAGTAGGTATCATAGGCCGACCTATCAAAGTAGAAAATAAAGCATACAAAATACACAATAAGGGCACATCACCCGCAATAAAAAAAATATCCCACAACGGTAGCCCACACCGCTTGCACTAAAAGTTCTAATGTATATCATATATTACAACAACACAATAAGATAGAATACAAGTATACATTATGTCACATATAAGTAGAACAAGGGAGAACATATAGATACAAGATCATCAAATACAAGTAAATGAAGGTAAGACAAATACATAGATGATAAGTCAATATGGCAATAACACACAATACAAACACAATAAAGTAAGTACAATGTATAAGATAATGAAGATGATGCATGAGATCGTCGCACAGTCTATGGGATCATCGCACAATCCCCGTATACACCTACGGAGCTAAAGATTCTCAATGTAGGACCCATGGGGGTTTCATCAATCCATATACAATCCACATATCTCATATCTCCTTCAAACACATCCCTTGGAAAGGATTTTATAAGGTGTTACAATATTTCCTCCCCGGTACATTCCTCGAGGAGGGTTTTCGTAATACTCTGAGAGTACACCCTGGGAGCCATATAGTGCTTACATTCCCGAGGGACCACAAGTGAACCCATGGGCAGATACCTGCTGTGAGCACTGATAAAACTGATAACAAAGATCATATATGGAATTTAACTGAGGGATGCCATAAGGTTTTAAATCATAGTTTTGATAAAGCCTACAAAATAATACTGATAATACTAATAAAATGTCTGACAATAACAACTAAAAACTGAAGACTGACTAATTTTTTGTACTAGTTTGAAAAGCCTCTACTGACTGACTGTGGAGCTGATGGGACAAACCCCCAACTAACTCTAACTAAATAAAAAAATACTAAAACTGATGAGATAGCTAAGATAAATAAACCATGTCCTCAAAATATAAGGACTCACCACTGCTACATCTGATAATCTGAAAAATCTATGCGTGATCCGGGAACTGAGCGTCTGAACCTATGATATGATACATCATAGTGCAAGAAACGAGTATGCGATCAGTACTTTGAATGTATTGGTATGCTAAATGAGGTAGGCTGATATACATGGTTTTATGTATAGGAGTAATAATTGACTGAATGAATAGCATGATGTACTGAATAAAACACATGAAATTTGTAAATACTGAGAATGCATAACCAAGCATAAAACATGTTCTGAATATAATCTATAAATTAAAATACTGAATACTGATACATGAATAACTGATATCTGTATGCAATGGTCAAGAAAAACTGAATCTAAATTTCTGAGTTGATTACTGGACTGAGACTGTGGGAGCTATCATCTAACCGAGATGCCCCAATGAGCAATTTGGGATCCAACCTGTGACCCCAGTTGGAAGGGTATCAGTACCGTTCCATGGGTACTAATACTGGCTGTGTGGATCCACTAATGTACTATCCCAAAGGACTAAGGATGTCAATCCTAAACTTATGGGTGACCCCTGGGAGGTAGTCAAGCCTTAACTGACGGGTGACTCCTCAAATCCTACGCTGGCTATGTAGTTCTGGAGTACAGGGACTGCTACTAATGACTCTGCCTAACTGATGAGCAAGCCTCCATTCCTGCACTCGCTCGGTGCTAAATCCTACTCCTAATTGAACTGATTCAAAATACTGAATCGTTCCAAGTTTATCTAATCATGATAACTGACTGAACTGATATTGCTCATAACATATCTAAAACTATTCTGAAGATACTGAGACTAAGCAAACAACTAAATGTTTGGGTATTCATAACCCCCAGGACTTGATAGAAACAATAGCAAAATAGTACTAAAACTTTAAGGACATGACATGAACACAATTATTAAAAATTCATTCTAGTAGGCATTTCATCAAACACTTGATATTCAAAGTTTAAGCTAAGCATGGGAATAGTTTAAAGCTTGTAGAAATAGCATGATTTCAACATCAACATTACTAATTATGATTTAAATTAGTGAATAACACTATTTGAACATGTGTGGTTCAATAACAACAATAATTTCATGTAAACATGGTATAGAATCTAGATTCATAGGAATTCATGATTAAAAATCAAAATAACTTGTAAAAGATCATAACTTTGAATTTAAAAATTAGATTCTTGGGCTCCATGGGTGAAAGGGGGACCCATGGATGAACACTTAACATACTTTGATTGAAGAATTCTTGAAAATTCTTGAATTGGGAACCTTGAATTTGAATTATCTTGGAAAAAGAATGATGAATTTTGGAGTTGAATGTTGAAGCCTAGGGTTTTCTTGGAGATTAAATTGATGAAAAAATAATAGAATATACTTAGGATAGGTTAAATCCATTGTTTATACGATTTGGGGGCATGGGAAAAGACCAAACTAACCGTGAAAATTAAAATTCAAAACTGGACTGAAAATCCGATTTTGACCTTGAGCGCGACGCGGTGCTTATCGTGATGGGATACTACCTTTCATTAAAAGTGTCATAACTTCTCACTCGAGTATCGAATTTGGGAAAAATTGGTATCGTTGAAAAGCTAATTTAATTTTCTATCATTTGGTGGGTCTTGAGCTGGAAAATTCTCAGTAGAACAAAAGATAAGCTCGTTTGAAGTTGATTAGCCACTATAAAAGGACAATCCCCATTTTGCCCAACGACGCGACGCGGTGCTATCGCATTGCGCCACTGGAAATGGACAATCCCAATTTGATACCTTGGAGTGATGCGACGCTATTGCGGTACCTCACTGAACGTGAATTTTACCCTTGGGGTGATGCGGTGCCAATCACGATGACACACTGGAAAAGGACAAATGTTATTTTGGTCATCACTGCGACGCGGCCTAACCACGATTGGCTATTTCCTTTTATTAAAAGTGTCATAACTTCTCGCCCGAGTATCAAATTTGGGCAAAATTGGAATTGTTGGAAAGATAATTCAATTTCCTATCATTTGGTAGGTCTTGACCTGGAAAATTCTCAGTATAACAAAAGCTAAGCTCATTTAAAGTTGATTATAACAACATTCTTCTCGAAAAACTCAATTGGTAAGGATTATTTTGATCTGTAAAATAGCTGGGAGTTATTCAAGGACTTATGATATATCAAACTCAGTTATAAAACAACCAAAGAATTATACTGTACTATGCATGAGCTTGAAATATGGCTCTAACATTGGTTGGGATTTTTGGGGTATTATAGTTTTAAAAAGGTGTTGCCAGTGTTTCTTAGATGTTGCCACAGTGGTACCAATGTTTCATGAATGAGTATGATATGAGGATGTAATGCTCACAACCAATCACAATGAATATTTTCACAACCAACCATATCATGCATTTCCACAACCAACCATAAGATATATTTTCACACCCAACCACAATGATGTATTTCCACAACCAACCATATGATATATTTTTACAACCAACCACAATGATATAATGCCACAACCGCGTGAGCCAATTTCCACTTATTATTTTAGTTTCATCCACGAATTTCCACGTCTCATATACCAATAAAGTATGAATATAATAACAATACACCAATGATACTATATTAAGCATCTTAACAACACAATACAATTATTCACATGTATTCAAGGCTATTAATATCATATAGGACTCCACACGGTCACACATATCACATAATAACTCTATTTCGATAATTACATTACATATAGGCTCCCACATGGGCACAACACATAAATAGCCATTTTTCATGATTAGTTCCCACCCTTAACATGTATTTTGTATCATCATTTACTTCCCAGCACAGTCTGAAAGAGTTAACCCATAACCTACCTCAAAAATCAAAACCGATCCGCTATACTTCTAATTGACGTCCTTACTTTTCACGAATAATCCAGAACTCTACTAAAAGCATCAAATATGGAATTTACGCATCAAAACAAAACCAACGACACCCATATTGACTACTTTTGGTTCGTTGTCAAAACAGACCCTCGAAATGAGTTTCCAAAAAAGAAGAAAAAAATCAGAATTTTACTTTAAAAATATATTTCTCATAATTTTAGGAACCTACAGCCAAAAATCCAAGTTGAATCGAGTAAAAAATGAGGTTTAAATTGAAGAAAAACTATTTTTGAGCTTTACCAGATAAAATCTTTGAAATTCGGGTTCAAATTAAAAATCAAAGTTATTTTGAAGGTTAAAATTGATGAACAATTAGTGATTATAAGAAAAAAATATTATTCAAGTGAAAAGAAATGAAATTGCAAATCAAGCCCTATGATTTTTGGGGTTTTGTGAAATTAATTAAAAAATTACTAAGAAAAGAGTGATTTCTTACCTTAAATTCGTAATAGAATCAATAAACATATGTTAATCTAGCTTCTCAATCTCTCACAAACTTCATGTAAGACCCCACAAAATTCTGTCATAGAATGAACCTTAAGGCGTGTCAAGTGAGGCGTGATTCCGATCCTAAAAGATTGAGAAGTGACTTCCTAAGTGAGTATCATGTTAACCATATAGAATTTTCCTCATTTTGACTTTTTATCACATGGGAAATTTGATAAGCTTTCCGTTGATATAAGATTCGCCTAAATCCGATACTCGGGTAAGAAGTTATGGCTAATTTAAGTCCTAGTCATAAAACAACGTTATTTTAGTGCTTGGCGCATCACGGAGAGGATCTATTTGACATTTGTCAATTTCCAGTCGAAGTCCACGATCGTGGCGCGCCGCGGAGGACCCCAATTTCCCAATAGTCAATTTCCAGTGGCCTGGCGCGATTGTGACACGTCGCACTGAAGTTCCAGGTCCCAACTAGTGGGACAACACGATGGCTCCACGTCGCGGTGACTACCAGATTCCCATTTATCAATTTCCAGTGAGCCACCGTGATAGTGGTGCGTTGCGGTGGCCCATGAAATTGGGTTCCCAGTTCAATTTTTCTGGCTTCGTACAGAAGTTAAAAAGGGCACTTTGGACTTTTTCCAATCCTCTTAAACTGTGCAAACACCAAATCAAGGCCATTTACAAGCATTTTATGAAGTTTTTCTCAAGTTCTCTCTCAATAAAAACCCTAAGTATCCAAAACCTCTTCCAAGAATCGCAAGAATCCACCATAGATTTTCTTAATTGAGTCAAGATTCAAGGTTCCCAAGTCAAGGGCTTTAAGAACCCTCATTAAAGAGTACGAATAGAGTCCCAAAAGTGAGAGTTCATCCAAATCTTCTAATTCAAGGTATATGGGGTTTTAAACAAGGGTAATTTGATGTGTGAGCAGATGCTAACACATTTGAGGCTTTTAACTGAGAAAAATTGCAAGGTCTTAAGCAACTTTTGTCGTTTTGAATTGTTTTATCTTTGATTTTACAGTAGAAGCCAAGATTCAAAAGAACCAACAAGGATGGAAAGTAAAGAGTTGAAATCTGAAGCAAATAGAAGAGAAGTGTGTTTGATGACATTCCTGATAAGTCATCAGTGTCATCCTTAGGATAGAATGGACCTCAGCTAAAAGTTGTGATGACATTCCCAGATTAGTCGTCAAAGAGTTGATAAGTCATCAGGTTTCATCGTCAACCATAAGCAGGAAGTGCTAAAACTGAAGGAGCTGACGACATTTGTGATAAGTTGTCAGACACCTAATAAGGTGTCACGAATGTTGTCATCTAATTCGAGAAATTGCTGAACTCTGTGATTTTGTTTCCATAGTTAGGGTGAACTATTTAAAGCATAGTTTAGGGTTTTCTAAAGAGGGGAACCTATTTTGGGACACACATATATTGTTACTTTTCTCTCTAGTTTCTTGTCTTGAAAAACAATTACCTTCGAAGAGATTTTCATTAATATTTTGGGATTTCTATTGTGATCTAATCTGAGAATCACTAGTTACTATTCACTTGTGGTAAGTTCATCTTTCAAATTATGAATACATCTAGTTGTTTCGCTTATTACATTATTAGTGGCTAAATCTCTTTAACCGGAATTATGAGATCTATGGGTTAAGTCTTGGTAAGATGCTAAGTGTTTAAGATTCTAAAGTTCATAGGATTCCTTGATAATTTCAAGATTTTAATTATTGTCTATTAGTTGGAAATGATAGATAGCACCTGCTTTGATTTGCTTGAGATAAGAAATCAAATAGAGTAGAAAGTGAATTATTGACAGGGACTTGGAAGCACTAAACTTCCATTTAATAATTAACATTGTAACAAGGTTGATTAACCTGAGGTGAAGTCTGGTTAGTAAATATAAATTCCCTAAGTCCGAGAGGATTAGGTAATTAAATGCTTAAGTAGGTCGAGAGACATTTAGGCATAACTTCGACAAAGATAATCTGTTGTCCTACCTATTGTGAGAATCATGAATCACTATTAGCATCTATCAAGTACTAAAACCCATAGTGAACATAATTCTGGTTTTCCATAAACTCTTGATTACAAACACTGAAACTAAAGTGACCAACAATTATTGGCTAATCTCCAAAACCTCCATTTCAGGAAACGTCTAACTATTAGTTGATTAAATCGCAAACAACTTAAGTTCACACCATATTTCCTGTGGGATTTGACCCCAACCTAGTTGGGTTATATATTGACAACGATCGCTTACATTCTCATTAAAGATGTGTAGTTTGAGCATTATCAAAAATGGCGCCGTTGCCGGGGAATACGGTTGTAAATTAAAGTTTGTGTGTGCTAATTGACTATTAGTCAAGTTTCCTAGTGTTACGTTTATTTGTTGTTTTTGTTTATTACAGGACCTTTGTAGTGTATGCCAAGAACCAGAAGTATCAGAGAACTATTATTACCATTTAATTCGGAACCACAACGAATTGGAAGAATGGCAGACCAGCAGGAGGCTGACAGGTTAGCAGCCTTAGCTAGAGCTCAAGTGAATGTGCAGAATGTCGGTCAACAAGTACAACATATAAATCCTGAGGATGAAGATTTGGGAGATGAGGAGTTCTTAAACCCTGGTAACCCAAGGCGTGCAGAGCAAGTAGATACAACAGTACAACGTAATGCTAACAGGGGCCGTCCGTTCTGAGGAAGGCAAGATTACCAGCTGGTCTAGTATGACCTCAATGATAATGATGATGGAATGGATGGAGCAGGTGTAACGGGTGCAATTATTCCTCCACCGTTGGCACCTGGGTTAACATTCAACATTACGAGTACTATGATTCAACTCCTCAATCTGAAGGGGTTGTTTGGTGTCCTTCCTGGGGATAGCCCCAACTTACATCTGGTGAACTTTGTAACCATCTGTAAATCTTTTGATAACCCAGGAGTGGGTCAGAATGTTATTCGATTGAGATTGTTTTCGTTGTCTCTGTCTGGGGAGGCAACATTGTGGCTTAATAAGCTGACACCCGATTCTATAATCAACTGAAGGTAGTTGAAAGGAGCTTTCCTAGAAAGGTTCTTTCCGCCTTCCAGAAGGGTACAATTGAGGGATGAGATTAGCAACTTTAGGTAGCTCCCAACTGAAACCTTGCATGAAACCTGGGAGAGATTCAAAAAGAAGCAGACACAGTGTCCGAACCACAATATGACGGATATACACTTGATGAAGACTTTGTACAGGGATCTTAACTCTGTGACAAAGCTAATTACAGATAATGTTGTAGGTGGTTCATTTGTTGATCTTACATTTCCATAGGCTTCAGAAATTCTAGAGAGAATGACCAAACAGAGTCGGTCATGGCATACCAGAGACTCTATGGTAGCCAGCCCCACTGTTTCTGTGGGTATGACTGCGGAACAACGCTGAAGAGACGAGGAGCATGACCAAGACATGACTCACCTAAAAATGCAGATGGACTTGCTAATCAAGCACTTGCTATCAGGCAAGACTGAGAAGGTGAAAGTTGTGGGATCACAAGATAGAGTTGATGCTGATTCGGAAGAAGAGGCGAACTATGTTAATAATCAGGGAGTTTTTAAGGCAATAGCCAAGGGAATCAATGTCGAAATTATTATGATAATCCTGGTTATAAAGATAGGGAGCAGGGAAATTGGAGGAACACTAATGATAGAAGCGGGTTATATGTCCCTCCTGGAAATCGTGAGGCTGCTACAACAAGTTTTAAAAAGATATACATGGAGGACATGATGGATAAGTTGATGAAGAGAGTGGAGGTTACTAACTCTGGTGTTACCACCATGAAGATCGATCTGTCATCTATTAGTCAGTTGGTAAACTCAGACTCTATCTCAATAAAAAAGTTGGAGTAGCAAATGAGCCAACTCTCTGTAGCATTTAACCAGAGGAAGAGTGGAACGTTACCAAGTGATACGGTCTAAAATCCGCGAAATGATGGCTCATGTATGGCGATTACCACTAGAAGTGGTAAGATATTACCTGGGCCTTCTGTAGGCAAAGGTTTGGTTGAACATGTGACTGAGGTAGAGGATAAACCCAAAGAATAATGTCCAGTGGAGTCTGAGAAGCTTGATGGTTCTGATGATGCTCCGAAAAAAGGGAAAGATAAGGAGAAGGAGGTAGTGTTGAAAACTCTCCCAAGACCACCACCTTCATTTCCTCAACGATTGAAGAAAAAAATTGATGATGCAAAATTCAGCAAGTTCATGGCAATGCTCAAATAATTGACAGTGAATATGCCATTGGTTGAGGCACTGGAGCAAATCCCAGAATATGCCAAATTCATGAAGAATCTGGTAACAAAGAAGCAGGTAGAAAACTGTGAACCGGTTGATAATCTCCACCATTGTAGTGCTATTTCTACACAATCCTTAGTGCAGAAGAAGGTCGATCCTGGAGCATTCACTATTCCATGTGCAATCGGGTCTCTAAATTTTTCTAAGGCCCTATGTGATCTAGGGGCCAGTATAAACCTAATACCACTTGTTGTGTACAAGAAGCTGGGTGTGGGGGATCCTACCCAGACGACCATGCGATTGGTGATGGCGGATAGGTCTGTAAAACGTCCAGTGGGCATATTACATGATGTATTGGTAAAGGTGGCCGACTTTATACTGCCTGCTGATTTTGTAGTCCTAGACTGTTAGGTGGACTTCAAAGTGCCCATCATCCTGGGCAGACCATTCCTTGCATCTAGAAGAGTGATAATGGACACGGAGCTGAAGTTCAGGCTCAATGACAAAGAAGCAAGATTCAAAATACACTCATCCATGACACAGAAAAAGGAGATGGGTGTTTTCTCAATCGTGGATATATTCTATGAAGATGGTAAAGAGGTATCAGCAGGTTGTCTTGGAGAAGTCTAAGTAGTCAAGATAACCAAGTCATGCCGCGACATTAAATCAGGCGTTATTGGGAGGCAACCCAAAATTTTTATGTTCCAGCAAAATATTTATTTTCGTAGTTAGGTTCTAGTTCAATGAAGGTGGAATCGATGTATCCAGCTAGGTATTCCTGATGACATATTTGACGGGCTGTCATAATTGTGATAAACCGTCAGATTCATCATCAGTGAGATCAAAGCTGAGTCATGTTCTACTAAGGCTGACGACATTCGCGATAGGCTATCACAGTTGTGATAAGCCGTCAGCTTTTGTCATCAAAAAGCGTAAAAGAGTAGCAGAAACTTTGGACCAAATTAAAAAGATTCGACCCAGCCCACAACTTTGTCTTTCCACCTTCCCGCGTATTCCCTTTCTTTTCTTTAAGTTTTATTCCATTCCATACTTAGTTTATTTTATTTCTTTTTTAAAGTATTTCCAAGTAGAACAAAAGAAAATTTCCTTACTTTTGAGAGTGAGTTTGAAGTCACATCAAGAAATTTTCTCTCCTTTCAATACTTCCTTCTCACTCGCATAACTAAGCTGAAATTGTCAAAGGTGAAGTCGTCCATAAGGTCTTATAATGGAACCTAAAGGAAATAACTCAAAATCTACAAAGAAAGTGACCAAGGAAAGTGTACCCCGGAAGCTTTTCGATGAGGAATTCGATTATTAGGAAGAAGAGCCACTGCACAGAAAGCAAAGAAAGAGGATAAACCCAAAAAAGCCTCCACCACCCCCACCAATTGACGTGGAGGAGAGTGAAGAGAGTGATACTGAGCTAAAAATTTCTGAACATATAACTTCTGAGCAGACGACCTCTGAGCAACAAGAGTCTGAACATGTTGAATCTAAAGAGCATGATTCAGATTATCCTAATTCCTAGGAACATGAGTTTGGGTACCCTTCTAATGGGCAACAAGATGATGAAGAATCTTCAATTTGGGGAACTATGGTTAAATGCAAGCACCTTGAAGTCCGAGACAGCACTAGTTGGAAAATTCCCAAAGCATAGAAAATTTTCTTTGATGGGCTTCACAGAACTAATAGAAGAGCTGTTAAAAGGCCAATCTTTGAAGAAAAGAGGATCATCACTAAAGGGTTGAGCAGATATCCTGAAGTGGAGCTGAAATTTCATGACTACGACTTGGGATAGACTACAAGAGGAGGAAACTCATTTTGCCCTACACTAGTTAGGGAGTTCTATGCAAACTATCAAGATCGCTTGGAAAACATGTGTAAAGAAGGGGAGAAATCAGCCGATCAGCCTTTATTGGATAAAGTTCCAGTACGGTGTGTAATGGTGGATGAAACGACAATTAACAGATTTCTTCATGGCCCAAACTTCACTCCTCAGGCCACTTCACTACATTCTACACTCGGTTGAAGCATCGAGAAAATCAAAGGTCTTGGTTAGCCACACTCATAACTGATGGAGAGCCTGAATGGCTGACCAACCTGAGTGAAAGGATCTTTAAGGCCTCCCTGAATCCAGAGGAAAGATTTTGGTGGGGTATTGTACGTATCTGGTTGATGCCCACAGATGGAGATAATATCCTTGGGGATGATACGACATATCCTTTCCCTTGTCTAATTATGAGGTTGTGTAAGGCAACCAATGTGCCTAAGGTTGTAGGGTTAGATGAAGAATTGCTTGCCAAAAAGACCCACAATCCTATTCAATATGATGAAAATCAGCTGAGGCTGACACTTAACAGAGGAGCAGAGGTTTTGACAGATCCACCGATTACAGGTACCAACTCAGAACCTAATGTAAAAGTACAGGATTCTAAAGCTGCACCACCGACATCCTCAGCACGAGCAGATCCGGTGCCTGGAAATAAGACAATCCCTTCATCTATAGTGCCTACAACAGAATTTGCCTTCAAACCGATGAACTTTAGAAGAGTGTCAAAACAAGACAAATGGTGTGAAGCTCAGCTGCAACTCCTTGCCAGACAATTTACGGATGCGGTAGACAAGAGGGTTAAGGCCTCACTTGAGCCCTACAAGGCTCTGTCGGGTAGGATTGATGAATTGGAGAACCATTTCAATGTGTGGTCGAAAGAGAGGTCAGTTCCAGAGATTGAACTATTTAGATCAGACCTAGACAAGGTAAAAGAAGAGATTGGAAAGCTAACACAATACTCATTTATAGTGTCAGCAGATCCAGTTGTTGAGGAGTCTGAGGGAGAAATCCCATTGCTTGATCTCACAGAGAAACCAGTGAAGAAAAAAAGAAGAAGGGTAAGAAAAAAGGCAAGGGTAAGAGAGAGAGGCCTGATAGTGATAAATAAAAAAAAGTAGAGAAGAAGACAAGAAAAAAGTCTGAAAAAGAGGAGACGAAGAAGGCGATGATTGAGTCCTTCATTGACAATGAGAAATGGGAGGCAGCAATCCGAGCAAGAGTCGTAGATGACTTTACTAGTAGACCTCCAGTAACTGCTAGGCCAGCTACACCAGAACAGAGTGAGGCTCCCGATGGAGATAAGGCAACTAAGGATGTGGCAGCAGGGGTAGGAACCCATGACCCCCATGCTTGATCTACTCCAGGTATACCCTAACCCTTAATTTAGTTTTTCTTTGATTTTAAGTTTAGGGTGTAGGGTAAATTGTTGTTGTAAAATCTTATAACTGACTAGGAGAAATACAAGTAACTAAGGTAGTTAACTTGTTTTTGTGATTTTTGAGCACCTCTCAAATGGTCTGAAGGTTTAAATGTGATTTGCATCTAAGTGTGACCACTATGCATCATTGTATGACATTAGTTCTAGTGACGCAACAATCATTTCTAAATAGCTGCATGAGCTGAATGAGTAGTAACTTGTGATATACTTGTGTGCCATGTGCGTGTGAGATCTTACTTAGTCCCCTCTGTATGTTGAATCCAGAACTTGCCCGGTTTGTGTTACCTAAGTTAAAGGATAGGGGTTAGGAAAGGATCATAGGTCGTTTTGATATTAGCCCACTTTTAGCCTAAATGACCTTCTCTGTATGTAGAATATCGCTTGATCCCTACTTTGAGGCTGATTAGCCTATTTCTTTTAATGACACCTATCACCTTCCTGTTTATATCACAATGAACCTATTTTGGCTCTGGTCCTCCTTGGATACTGTGTACCTTGACGTAGGCAAATGGCCTAAGTTGAGGGTATCTATCTTAGGGGTGCGTGATGTCAAATAAGTATGAATATAGGTAGAATAAAAGAAACAAATAAAAATCTGGGTGTAGTGGAAAAGAACAAGAAAAGAAAAGTTGTGGGAAAAAAGAAGTGATTGTAGGAAAGATAGCACCCATATTGAATAAGTGTGATCAAGAAAAGAGAAGAATAGAAAAAGGTTAATAAGTGAATCCCAGGAGCTAGTGTAGTGTCAAGGAGGCTTAGTAACTTTAAATATCATCAAGTATCATACCGTCCCCTAGCCTGCATTACAAGCCAAAGAGAAGACCTATAGTGATCTTAGCTGACCTGTCTGAAAACCTTGGTAATGAAAATAAGGGCAATCCTATGGTACTTGGAATACATTGATTGGAACTTCATTCTGAGAGTGAGTGTCCTTTGATTGTCCCCATAGTTACATATATGATTGCTGATATAAGAAAACGGGGATTTCTTTATTGTAAAGGCACACCAGATATGTTGCTAGTTGCTAACTTGTTCGGATAGTGTAATACTGGTCTATGCATAGTCGTTATAGCTGAATTAATGTCCTATCTTGATTCCTATGTGTTGCATTGTTGTTCTTTAATAATATACACAGTTGTTCTTGAAGTGACTGACCTTGGAGATGGTGAAGATATTTTGAGATAATATGGATGATTGACTGCCGAATGTACTTTGTATCATATTGGTTGTGTTTGAGTTGCTTGAGGACAAGCAATTGTTTTAAGTTGAGGGTGCTAACACATTTGAGGCTTTTAACTAATAATAATTGCAAGGTCTTAAGTAACTTTTATCGTTTTTGATTGTTTTATATTTGATTTTGCAGTAGAAGCCAAGATGCAAGAGAACCAACAAGGATGAAAACAAAAGAGTTGAAATCTGAAGAAAATAGAAGAGAAGTGTGTCTGACGACATTCCTGATAAGTCGTCAGCCATGTGATAAGTTATCAGAGATACCGTTAGCCTTAGACAGAGAATGGACCTCAGCTAAAAGTTGTGATGACATTCCCAGCTAAGTCATCAAAGAGTTGATAAGTTGTTAGGTTTCATCGTCAACCTTAAGCAAGAAGTGCTAAAACTGAAAAAGGAGCTGACGACATTTGTTATAAGTCATCAGACTCCTGATAAGGTGTCACGAATGTCGTCATCTAATCCGAGAAATTGGTGAACTCTGTAATTTTGTTTCCATAATTAGGGTGAACTATTTAGAGCATAGTTTAGGGTTTTCTAAGGAGGGGAACTTGTTTTGGGACACACGTATATTGTTACTTTTCTCTCTAGTTTCTTGGCTTGAAAAATAATTAACTTTGAAGAGTTTTTCATCAATATTTTGGGATTTCTATTGTGATTTAATCTGAGAATCACTAGTTACTATTCATCTTATGGTAAGTTCATCTTTCAAATTACGAATACATCTAGTTGTTTTTCTTATTACATTATGAGTGGCTAAATCTCTTTAACCCGAATTATGAGATCTATGGGTTAAGTCTTGGTAAGATGCTAAGTGTTTAAGATTCTAAAGGTCATAGGACTCCTTGATAATTCTGAGATTTTAATTATTGTCTATTGGTTGCAAACGATAGATAGCACCTGCTTTGATTTGCTTGAGATAAGAAATCAAATATAGTAGGAAGTGAAGTATTGACAGGGACTTGGAAGCACTAAACTTCCATTTAATAATTGACATTGTAACAAGGTTGATTAACCTGAGGTGAAGTATGGTTAGTAAATATAAATTCCCTAAGTCCGAGAGTATTAGGTAATTATATGCTTAAGTAGGTCGAGATACATTTAGGCATAACTTGGATAAAGATAATCTGTTGTCCTACCTACTGTGAGAATCTTGAATCACTATTAGCATCTGTCAAGTACTAAAACCCATAGTGAACATAATGATGGTTTTCCATAAACTCTTGATTACAAACACTAAAACTAAAGTGACCAACGATTATTGGATAATCTCCAAAAACCCCATTTCAGGAAACATCCACCTATCAGTTGATTAAATCGCAAACAACTTAAGTTCACACCATATTCCCTATGTGATTCGACCCCAACCTAGTTGGGTTATATATTGACAACGATTGCTTACATTCTCATTAGAGAGGCGTAGTTTGAGCTTTATCATAATCCTTTCACCCTTGTATCCAAAGGCTTATTTAAACTACAATTTCTCTGCAATTTATGAGATTTTACATGAAATTGAATTGGGGGTTTTCACCCATTGTTATTGGTTGCAAGCTTTTGATGTTTCCCATGAATTGAGAGTCTAATGGCATGATTTTTACATGTTTTCTTGAGAAATTACAGATGGGTCTATACCCCATGATTTTAATCCTTGAGAAGTTAATAGTTGAAATGTTTGAGATATTGAAGTATAGAAGTATGTTGAGATTTTGAGACAAATTGCTGAAATTTCTAGATTTCTACATGGGTTATGAATCGATATGCTATCTATTATGCTTTTGATGAGTTTTAACTTGAGTTTGAATTATGGGTTATTAAACCCTACTTGAGACTTGCAATTTTATGAACTATTGTGCTATAAGCACCCATGATTTGAGTATTCTGAGATTGTTGAGAAATATTTTGACCTAATGGTCATTGATCTTTGAAATCCACTTTCCTACATGAGAGTACAAATTTGATTATTGGGTTCGTGGTGAACCATGAGATTATTTCTAAAAGGAAATTTTTACGAGATGAGCGCAGATAATCTAAAGGGAGTAGTATTTAGCACCGAGCAGGTAAGTTACTATGGTTTCTTACCCCAAAACTACGTGCCACCGTAGGTTGGGCTTGAGGCCGAGTTTATGATTATTATTGGGCCTAAGGCTGAGTTGATATTGGGCCCGAGGCTGAGTTTGTTTAGTGATCACTGGACCTAGGTTATACTCCCTGGCAAGAGTATGATGCCTCTCCCCAACGTGAGGTCTCTTTCTTAGGAGTAAAAAATGTTGGACTCCATGTAGCTCACATGGTTTATGTCGGTTAAGAGAACCTTCCTTGACATTTAAACTTCGAGATCAGTTACTTCCTTGAAAACTAAAGTATTTACCCTTCCAATGAGATATTTTCCTAAAGTGAATGAAATGCCTTCAAGTATGTTTCAAAGTTATGTGATTCCGTATTCCAAGTATTTGAGTTCAAAAGAGTTAAGAGTTCTTGATCATTAAAGAAGTTTTACTCTCCATGAGGCATATGAATGAGTTGAAAGTATTGGTTAAAGTCTTCTTTAGCCTATGGGTAATGAGAATAAGAGAATATTATCGATTTCAAAGTTAAACTATGATGACTCACGAGATTTGTGTTACATGCTCCATTCTACATGATTCATGAGCTTTACATTTTATACTTATTCAAGCCATGTGGGTCATTACTTATTTCATGCATGATTTGATTAAAAAGTATTGATGTTGTTTTATATAAATGCATGCACCCCCACATACTCAGTACATTCCTAAGTGCTGATCCACATATACGCCTATGTGCTACATTGTCTTATAATGTAGGTTCAAGTGCTCAGTCCCAGCCTCATCAGTGACTTTCAAGTACCTCTATCTACATCCCTACAGTGGTGAGTCCTCATGATTCGAGGACCTATCGTTAGAAATTTCAGGATTTGAGAGACTATGTTATTACGTTTAGTTCATTTCGAGTCAGTTGGGGACCTGTCCCAATGACTCTCTAGTTAATGGATTAGTAGAAACTTTGTCAGACTAGTTATCAGATTGTAGTTGTGTTGAGGTTTACGGTATTGCTTGGTCGTTTGGACCGAGCATTTTCTCCATATTTTCTTTCATATGATATGACTATGCTAGTATTTAAATTATTTTATCTTGAAATGAGTGTTATTAGTAGAAACAGACTAAAAGGGTTAACTTGGGGCTACTTGTAGCCTTAAGCATCGTGTGACATCCCGGGAGGCGATTTTGGGTCGTTACACGTCACTTTTAAGCTCTCAACTATTTTAGGATTTAACTCTTAAGAGGAAAGTGCTAAGCAAAAATCAGATAAAAGGGTTATTTATATTGTACCCGGGTTACCAGACATTTAACACATAAAACTCATTCCTTAATCCTGATTTACCCTTTATGTATCTGGTTGCACCAGCAACCTGGTGCACCAGATATTTTTAAGTCAATGCGGACTTCGACGAGGAGCTCGGAATTCGATTGGAGTTCGATATGTTTGAATGAACTATTTAACCACATTAAATCGACACTTCAAATTCAATGGCGATATCAAAATTTTGAAAAAACATCATTTTTCACAAAGTCAACCCCCGAAATCCAAAATCACAATTTTCCAAACCGAGGATCGAAATGAGATTTAAAAGCCGTAAAATCACACCAAACATGCTAACAACCTAAATCTGACATTTCGGATCTGTTGGCAAGTTTGAATTTTCCATCCGAGATCATTTTGACCAAATGTGGATCCCACACCTATATTTTCAATTTTCTAACTTTCCGATCAATAGGTCAAAATAAGCTCGGGTGCATCGGAACCTAAACCAAAGGTCTACTTAGCCTAAAATCGATATTCCAGAGTTGCTGGCACAATCGTTCGTCCATCCATCGCACGGATCAAATGATATCCCCATAAGTCTAAAATAAGGCTCTCAAAACCATCAAAAACCATGTCAACCACTCCCACACTCCAGAAACATCATAATGTAACTACGTGGAGGGATAAACCAATCAAATCACACAAAATCATAAATTTTACATATTTTATCAAATTTTTAGGTCGTTAAAGATACCATGTTTTTTCACGACCCAAAGCTACGGCCTGGTCGCGATACGACGCTTACGGCCAAGAGTGACCCCAAGCTAACCCATGATCTAGTACCTGCTATGAGCACTGAATAATTCAATACTTAAATAATATGTGCGAAAGATATACTGATGAAATATAGTCCTAAATGGAATATTAAATCCAAAATATAACCGTCAAATCTGGAAATAACTAATAACGTCTGAATGATAATTGACTGTCTGAACATCTAGTTTGAATATCTGAAAGCCTTTAAAGCATGAAGAGTTGATGGTACAAACTCCCAACTAACTCCAACTAACTGACATTAATGAAAGTACAATAAATAAATAAAACCATAGCATCCTCAATAGATGAGAGCTTATTATTACTGCTGCCAAGATGGGTACCGAGCTGGCTAAAAGTGCTTGGGAACTGTGCGTCTGAACCTATTTTATGAGAAAACATAGCGCAAGAGAAAATATGTGGTCACTACTTTGAATGTACTAGTATGATGGGTGGAGCCTAACTGAAATCATGTAAGTACTGACATGAGTGCATAAATATGTAAAGATAAATGCAAAAATAAGCATAGACATGTGTTGAGCTGATCTGACTAACTGAATAACTGATGCCTGTGTGACTGAATGATTGAAATCTACATAAATGGATAACTAATGTCTGTATACTAAGTAAATGATATCTAAATACTGATATTTGGATATTGTTTAAATGATACCTGAATATTGATTAACTGGTATCTGTATAATAATTATCTGATATCTGTATACTGATTAACTGATATCTGAATACTGATCATGTAAAATTGAATTGTACTTAGTCTAAATAACTGGATTGAAACTGTGGGAGGTATCATGTAATCGACATGCCCTAATCTGAGTTAATCGGGGTCCAACCTATAACCCTAGTTGGAATAGTGTTAGTACCTTACCACGGGTACTAACACTAGTTGACGATGTGGTTCCACAAGGCTGATGACCCAAAAGACTAGGGAGTTTCCTTCTACTGGATGGTGCTCCTATGAGAATGTGTCATCCCTCAACTAGCAAGAAGACTCTCAAATCTAGGCTGGCTAGGTAGTTTTGGAACTCATGGATTTCTACTAAGGGTCACACCCTCTACTGGCAGGTGAACCCCCATCCTTGGGTTCGCTCGGTGCTAAATCCTACTCCCAATTGAACTGGCGTTGGTACTGACTTAAGTTCATCTGAATATAACAACTGATAGTGCTCAACATTATTATAACAACAAAGTATAATGATAAGACTCATGGTTTAACTGACTTATTACTTGAAAGGTCTGAAACGTGAGTTAACACATAGCTATTGGGTGTTCATAACCTGTCAGCACTGAATGATACTTTAAAATATGATAACATCATCTAAAACATTGGTAATAAATCATAATTTGGGGAACCCAAAATATAATGCGCTTGAATAACTGCTAACCTCATGAATTTCAACATGGAATTAAGTTAAGCTTTAGTGTATATCATGTTTACATGACTATATGTATGAATTTTATAATTTGACTTGGTATTGACCAAACATGACATGTAAGTTTGGAGTTTAGATCATATATAATCATAATTCACTTGAAAAAGTTAATTGCATGACTTGAATGTAAAATTAATGAGGAAACATGGATAATTTCATGAATTTCATTGAATTAAATCATAGTAAAGAGTAAAAATTCATACTCAAATCAAAAAGAGGATTTTTGGGACTCAATGAGTGGAAGGAACCTAATGATGAATACCCCAAATACCTCAATGGTTAGATTCTTGAATAATTCTTGAACTTGAAAACTTGAACTCTTGGATTCTTGGGAATGAAGGCTTGAATTTCTCGTTCTTAAGAAGGTGGAGGGTTTCTACGTGAGTGATTTTGATGATAAAGGATAAATAATACCCTTTTGAGTGTTATAAGTCGTGTTTTGGAAGATTGGGCTTGAGGGAAAAACACCAAATTACCCCATGGCCCCTTTAATTATGAAGCTAGAAATACAACGCCTCCGTATCACAGACCTGATCATGGGAATAAGCTATGCAACGCGAACTATATTGCGGGGGAATAGCTTCTACGACGCGAACCCTAGCCTCTGCGACATGGCCCTATTGCGGAGGCTCACTGCCTCCATGGTCCAAACATGCCCCGAATCCCGTTCGAAAATTTTGAACTCTTCCATGACATACCTTCAACATCCTTAAACATGCTTCAACTAAAAAACTAGCGTCTCAGGTTCGGGGAAGGCCAAAAATAAAATTCATAAAATCTTACAGTCTTGAAAATGACTAAGTCCTCAACACTTAGTGAAAATTTCAAGACTTGTACCCCTTAAATATGCAATCAGAAGCATAATCGAGCTTAGAATCTTGTGGAGTATCATAAGTAATAGTTGTTGGCACTCATGAACTTTTGTTGTGCATGGGTGATTTCAATGCCATCCTTTTTAGTGACGATAGACTATAAGGTTTCCCTATGTAAGACATAGAAGTCAAAGATTTCAATGAATCCATGATGGATATAGGTATGGCTGAAATAAAGACAATAGGTAGAGGTTATATATCGTAAAATGGGCATACTTGTAGCAAAATTGATAGGGAAGTGGTAAATATCTAATGGGTCCTGAATTTTCCTCATTAAGAGACAATAATAACGATCCTAGTAACTTCAGATCACTCCCCATTAAGTATTAAACTGGATAGGACCCCAAATACCCCTCACAAAGCTTTTCAATTCCTTAATGCCATTGTTGGACGTATTGAGTTTCTGGACAAAGTGATCCAGCTTGGGGGGGGGGGGGGAATGTAAATGGTATAAAAGGTGTATGGCTGAAACTTAAAAGAGTAAAAACTACCCTACAGAGCTTGAATACTGATGAATTTAAGGGGGTGAGTACTAAGGTAAAGGATCTTGCAGCTCAGTTGCAAAAACTTCAGAATAGCATGGCTAATCCTAATGCAATAGATGGTAAAAAGGATGCTAAGAAGGAGCTGAAAATACAACTAGAGAAATGGAGCTTAGTTGAAAAAACTGTTATATAACAAAAATCCAGAGTTCAGTGGCTAAGAACAGGGGATACAAATACTATCTATCATAATTGAAGAATAGAGTGGCTCAAAATACGATTACCAATCTCTTGACATTAGATGACACTAGATATATTTGCATAACAAGAGTTAGAAAATAAAATTATAATCTTTTACAGAGAGGTTTTGGTAAATCTGTTCCTGTCTTACCAAGTGTTAATACTACCATAATATAATTAGGACCTATATTGAGTAAAGAACAATGGCAACAGTTGGCAACAAAAGTCGTTGTGGATGAAATAGAGCAGGCTCTTAAGGATATTAGTGATCTTAAAGCAACTGTTTAAGATGGATTCAATACATTATTATTTAAAAAAGCATGATCAATGGTAGGAACTAAAATTACAGAGGTAGTGCAACAATTCTTTGAGACGGGTACTATTTAAAAACATATAAATTACACTGAAATGACTCTTACTCCTAAGTAGGGAATCCTTCTAAGGTTGGAGATTATAGACCCATTTCATATTGTACAACCTTATATAAACTTATCTCGAAGGTGCTAACTACTAGATTTCAAAAGGTTATGCCCTACCTTATTGATCATAATCAATCAACTTTTGTCCTAGATAGAGTGATTAGTGATAATATTTTTTAAGTCACGAGCTAGTAAAAGGTTACGGGAGAAATGGCATTTATAAAAGATGTATGGCTAAAGTTGATATGAGTAAAATGTATGATTCCATGAAATGGTATTTCTTAGAGAAAATTCTATATTAGTTAAAGTTTCCAGAGGTGGTAGTAAAATAGATCATGTAATGTGTTACAATTGTTACTTATTCTTTTAGAGTGAATCTGAAGACTATTGTTCCATTTCATCCTAAAAGAGGAGTAGTGCAGGTAGATATCCCTTATCACACTTTCTTTTTGTGTTGGCTATGGACTATCTTACCAGGATCCTAAGAACTTTACATGTTAATTCAAAATTTCAGTTTCACCCAAGGTGTAAGAAGCAAAGAATTGTGCAGCTAAGATTTGTTAATGATCTTTTTCTCTTCTATAAAGGAGATTTTAACTCTGTGAAGTATTTATATGATTGCTTCAACTAGTTTCCTGAAGCTTCAGATCTGGTGGCAAATATGGAAAAAAGTAGTGTGTGTTTTTATGGAGTGCAACAAACTGTTCAAGAATAGATACTACAAGAGCTATATTTTGTGAAGGATGACCTACCTATAAGGTACTTAGGAGTGTCTTGGAGTACTAAATGGATGTTAATAGTTCAATGTAAACCTCTAATTCATAAGATCATTGGAAGGATTACTAGTTGGACTACTAAGTTCCTCTCTTATGCTGGTAGGGCACAGTTAGTTAAGAGTGTTTTATTTGCTATTCAAGTATTTTGGGCACAGATATTTGCTCTACAAAATAAGGTAATTAAAGTTACTCAGTTCATTTAGGAAAATTTTTTTGGACGGGTAATGTGGATGCATCCAGAAAAGCTCTCATTGCTTGGGATAAGTTTGTTGCCCAAAATCAAATAGGGGTTAGAATATTCTAGATTTGTATACATGAAATAAGGCAACTTTAGGCAAATTATTATGGAATTTGTATTAGAAGAATACATTATGAGTGGTGTGAATGCACAATTATTATGGGAGGATACTATATGGGGAATGCATAGTAAACAGGCATCATGGCTAGTCTAAATAATTATGAAGGCTTATAAGTATATACAAGAAACAGACTATTCTATTAATGACTTCATGGACATGGCTAAATATTCTATGAAAGAGATGTATAGGAGAATGAGAGGTGAACTAGAAGTTGTAACATGGATAAAACTGATGTGGTCAAATTTTGGTGCCCCTAAATATTTTTTTATCATGTACCTTGCTGTGAATAGGAGGTTGGCTACAAAAATTAGACTTGCAAAATGGGGTCTTGTTGAATCTATGACTTATCCTCTTTGTAAAGATGCAGATGAAGATATAGAGCACTTGCTATTTAAATATAGGTTTGCTAATGTTGTGTGGGCAAAGTTATTACAGCGGCAAGGAGTTCAAAGGAGATACATGACTTAGACGAAGGAGATGCAGTGGACTCTTCGACATATGAAGGAGAAAAGTAGCTCAGCACAAGTGTACTGGATGTCTTTGGTAGGAGTTATTTATTACTTGTGGTAGGGGAACGTAATTACAACCGTATATTTCAGCTCAAACAAAGCACTGTGAAGGCTATTGTTAGACAAGTTATTCAAGCAGTACATGCAAGAGGATCCCAGCATGTCAAATTAGCTCATAGGTTGCAGCAGTTGAATGTTTACCCTTGATTTTTTTCAAAAATTAGTTGGGGAACATGTGTAGGATACTTCAGTAAGGCTGGGGTTGATTATGTCCAAGTCTACTTCCCTATTTTGTTTGCTAATTTCCCAATAAAATTTTATTTATCAAAAAAAATATTTGTCATTTTGATACCTGCTTGACTGACCGCGATCGCGGTAACTGAGGCTATATTCTACTCCAGGTCTTCCAACTGCACTTCTTTTCTTTTTTTGATCTTTTTCAGCTTGCATCCACATAATATCATCCCATTACCTATGTGCCTACATAATGTGTATATTAGTGCATTTAATCATAAATATGTGCAGACTTGCTTTCCATTGAAAGATATTGGATAATTTTTAGGAGAAATGGGTGGAATTGTAGTAAACTGCAAGATGAAATTCCTGAGAATGTGATGAATTATGACAGAACAAGAATGGGAAATTAGAAATATGAAGATGGGCCAGACAAACTTTAGTGGACAAAATCTAGTAAAGGTGATTTTACAGTCAAGAGTGTGGGAAATGTTGAGACAGAGAGGTGAGATTAATGAAGATTTGAAGAGTTTGTGGTGAAAAGGGTTGCCTTTTAAATTCTCCTTCCTTTCTTGGAGAATTTGGCAAGAAAAAAATGTCAGTAGCTTCACTAATGCATACTTGGAATTCAAGTATTTCACAGAATTATTTATGCTGCAGCAATCCTAACATAGTATTGTGGAGCATTTATTTCTGAGAGGAGAAATAGCTGAAGAGATTTGGCAATATTACTGTGCAGATGCTGGAATAACAGATAGAAGACATAATTTGAAACAAAGTGTGAGATTGTGGAGAGAAATTAATGAAAATTTAAGAAGTAAGGTAGTGTATCAAATGGTTCCTATTCTAATAATATGGTTTTGTGGAAAAGCAAAAATACTAAGTTACATAGTGGAACTTATCAAATGAGGAAGATCTACTTGGAAATAAATAAATATATTCTCAGATTCATTAAGCTCAGGTTTAATATGCAGATTGAAGGGTATAATTGGATTAATATAGTAGATGCCCTACAGGATTATATGCCTTACTATCAAATTAAAATTTTTAGATGGAGGCCTCTTCCGCACGATTGGATGAAAGGCAACACTGATAAAGCATCAAGGGGAAATCCAGGCTTAAGTGCATGTGCCTTCTATATAAGAAATTCAGAAGGCAATTTAATTGTTGCCAAGGGTTCAAGAATTCATGACACGACAAGTATAGTGGCTGAAGCTATGGCAATTAGAGAGTGCTTAAGGTTTTGCAGGGATAATAATATTCAACAAATAGAAGTGGAGACAGATTCATGGACGTTGGTCCAGGTCTTGCAGGGGAAATAAAAGGTCCCGTGGTGTGTGGTTTTGGAAGTGAATTCCATCAGAGAATTCATGTCGGATCTAACAGCAATAGTGGTACATTCCCTTCGGGAAGGTAACACTCTTGTTGATTATTTTACTAACATGGTTTTGGATTTTGCAGATGACATTCAGATTACTAATTTTGAAGACATTCCAGTAAAAAGGAGAAAAATAATCAAATTGGACATATAAGGTACACCACACATTAGAAGAACTGTGCAACATGAAGGGAGCTAACAAATACATAAAAGCAGGTTGGAATTTATCATACAAGGTCATTATAAAGAGAATATCACACCAGCAGCAACATCATACCAGCAACACAATTACAATAAACCAGTCATACACGATAGAACATCTTCATATACTAATCAATGATGGGACGATTAGACACACAATACACCCAGAATAGTGTTTTATATAATGAGTTTCGTAAGGTAGTTAAGGATTTCTATGGTGGTGGTATCAACTTCATACGAGGTTCATCCCACTAAGAAAAAATTAAAGACCAAATGAACACTAATATGAAACAACTACATTCTGTCAAGACCATAAATCTACAAATTATTAACTAGGATACCTAGAGCAGCAGCAAATCTAGACTCTAATATTATCAATCTTGAAGAAGGCTTATTTTTTGGAATAGAAATCATGGCACCTGTGAGATTAAGAGGTTTCCTAAGTGATTATTACCAAAAGATTAATAATTTAAAAGACTTTAGAGAAATTGTTGAAACGGGAAGTCAAGCTAGTAATTGATGTAGATAGTTCACTTAACTTGAAGAATCTGATGATTATTTTGGTCATTTAGCTCATCTACCATTTTCGATTATGTCTATGACGCGACATTTCAGCTATGGTTCAACTCAGATGAAGACTATACACTTTCCTATTTCTAGGCTCTTCAATTTCTAATTTTGGTTTCTGCTTTGGATTTTACTTTTAAGGGTAGATAGCAATTGACTTTTGTTTTCTTTCTTGGATTGAATTTTGGGATATTTGACCCCAATAAGAAATGTTTTTGAAGAATAACATTTCTTGCTTTTTAATATAGTATAAGTACCATTTTTCGCCTTTACACCTCAAATATATTTTTAAATTTTTCATACTCATTTGTCTCTCAAATTTTATTTTTTATTATTTTTACCTTTTTATTTTTTTCTTAACTTTTATTACTCTACTTTTTTATTTTTTTTCTTTAAATTTATTATTCTTATTTTATTTTTTCTTTAACTTTAGTTTCATGTTTTAATTTATTTGTCTCAACTTTTATTTTTTTTATATTTTTTTTCTCAATCATTATTTATTTCTTTATTTTTTTCCTTTTTATAATTTATTTTTCTTTAATCTTTATTTAGGGTTTTTTTATTTCTCTTTTTTTTCCAGATTTTTCTCAGCTACCGTTGTTCATCTTTTTTCCTCATTTCTCAAATACTCTTTCTCTTGCTCCTCTTTATCTTTATCGAATTTCTCTTAAATATTTAAAATCAATCAACAGAAAAAAATGGTCGTTGCTTCTGATGAAGAAATAGAGCATCTCTTAGTGGATGTTGCTTCCAATTCTTCAGGACTTCTGCTTTCAAACTTAATTGATATCATTGTTGATGTAAGTTTCTACTAAATTTACTTTATCATTTACATATATTTTACATCAATGTCTATTAGTATACTAAAAAATTGCAACATCACTTTTTATATATTTTACCAATGAAGAATTATCTGTCAGTCTATCTTTCTTTAAATATGTTTATTGTGAGCTAATTTTTTCCTCCAGGGCAAGAAATATAGAGGATCTATCAAATTATTACAGAACAAATTAGTGCTGATTCTTATCCATAGGGGCTAGTTGTTTCTTTGTGGGACAAGTCTTGCCTCTAGGGCAAGAGTTATTGAGCATCTATTTAATTAATAGACAATGTGGCAAGATCAATTCTTGCCCATGAGGCATTACTTATTTCTATGGGGGCTCAATCTTTTTGTCTATGTCAAGATTTATAGATCATCTACAATTTAGTAATATTATGTAAAAGTGATGAATGTTGAAGTCAAATATGCCAATAATTGAGTTTTTCTGTTAAGTTTGTTTAACACTTTAATGAAACCAATTTGATCTAATTTTTTAAACTGAAATGACTTGGGAATTATCTTACAATGAGGTATGTTTAGGATTATTTTTTAGATAAGCTTCAAAGTGTCTACGTTAGGCCAATGACAACTTTTTTGCCTATTTTGTGCATGATTTTGTGTGTCCCAGATACTGTGGTGGAAAAAGTTTTAGTGTATTACTTTATTTATTTTGTTCTTTTTAAGTTTGGTCAGAAATCATCTTTATAAGATTCTAGCTTGACTATTTGTGCTTTTGAGTCGTTTTGTCTGGCCAATGTGCTTATAAGCCTCCAACTTCCTATTCTTTACTTTGTCAATAAGCTAACTAGTTGGATTGGTTCCAGTTATTACTTAATTTGCATAAAATAAGAACTTAATAGTAGGCTGTCGATTTATCACTTTGTGATTATTGCTTAGCTCTTAGGAGATAGTTGGCTTTGTGCATAGCTTCTCCAATTTACCCTCAATGGATGAACATTGTCTTCAGCTTTTACTGAAGTTGCTGGACCCTGGTGATGGGTTGAACTTGCGCACACCTTGACTAATATTCAATTTTAATGGGGTACCTGCCAACAACAAGTACCAGATAACTCTATTGTAATTCCCTGAGTCTGTGCCCTAGGCGCTACACGACACTCATAATCCTGAAGGACCACAAGCAAACCCATGACTGGTACCTACTACAATAACTGAATGACAATATTGTAATTATGCGGAAATTAGGCAGAAATTTGCTATAAGGTTCAAATACGAAATAAATACTGCGAACTAAATACTGATACATCTGTCTGAAGTACTCTGGTCTGAAAAACCTCTACTGTCTGAACAAGAAGCTGATGGGATAGGTCCCCAACTAGCGTAAAAGAAAAGTATACGTCAGTACTTTGAATGTACTAGTATGTTAAGTGAGGTAGGCTGATGTGCATGGGTTCATATGCCTGAACAATAACTGACTGAATAACATGGTCATAACTGAAAGAAAGTACATGTATGAATGCTTAAACTGTAACTAAGATCATGGTAATACCGAATACTGAGTTCTGAATCACTGGTTTACTGATATCTGAGTTTACTGATACTATATTACTGATAACTGAGTGACTGTATCTGATAGTCCTAATTTCTGTAGAACTAAACTTAGTTCTATACTGAGACTAGAACTGAAACTGAGACTGTGGGAGATAATCATCTAACTGACATACCTCTCTCTGAACAAATTGGGGTCCAACCTGTAACCCCAGTTGGAAGGGTATCAATATCGTGCCATAGGTAAAATCAAATGCTGAGTCACCCTCATTTGGCAGGTCCTCTGAATGAGAATGGTGGTACCCTCAACTTGCAGGTAAGACACCTCATCAACCCTCAACTGGCAGGTTGATATCTCAACCTACGTTGGCTACGTAGTTCTGGAATGCAAGGACTACTTCTAAGGATCACACCCTCTGCTAGCAGGTGAGTCCCCATTCTTGGGTTCACTCTATGCTGAATCCTACTCCCAACTGAAAGACACTGAACTGAACTGAACAGAACAAATACTGAGTTTACTGAGTTTTGCTGAGTTCTGTAACTGACTGAGTTCTACTGAGTTTTGTATCTGATTGAGAGTACTACTGATCATGACATGACTAATACTATTTTGTACTAACACTGGCTATAGGTAAACAACTAAATTGTTGGGTATTAAATACCCCTAGGACTCGATAGCATAGATAATACAAAGACATAACACTTCTTGATAACATGACAACAGTCAACTATTCACAATGCAGTCACTAAGATATTTTGCCATATTCTTGGGCTTGTACATGAATGAAAACGCATGCTAGCATATCATAATTTCACTATTTAATTCTCATCGACATTCCATCAATCACTTGCAAAGTATAGCTTTAACATGGGAGCGAATTTGGAACATATAGTTCTAGCATGAATTCATCATAAGGTCACCAATGGACCTCAATGCACAATTTATTGACTTAGGCATTTGTCAAACACATGGAAGGCATAACCTTATACTTGGGCATGAACAACATGCTAATGCATTGTGTCTACCATAATAAATTTACACATTTAAGGGTTTAACATGGATTAACATGATACTACGCATATATCAATTAACTAACCAAGAAACTTGTAATAAAACATGGATTAAAAACCCAACTAATCATTATAATCAAATCCAATATGGAATTCACGAAATCAATACACTTGAAGTTTTAAAAATAGTTTCTTGAACTCCAAGGGTTGAAGGAACCCTTGGATTAGCACTTCACATACCTTAATGTTAACTTCATGGAGATTGGGGTGAATTTTTTAGGTTTGTTTCTTTAACTTGATGAAGCTAGGGCTTGTTCTTGAGAGGATTTTATTAAAAGAATGAGTGATTTTACTATTTGGGGCTTTAATCCCATGTTATAGAGCCATTGGGTGAAGGGAAAATGTCCCATTTTTCCTTAAAAATGCGGAATCTAACTACAAAATTTACCCAAATCGGACTAGCTAGGGCACTGCGGGCTCTGGAGCGCTTCTTTGGGTGAGCCGCCGCGGTCTCCATTGTGGGATTCCCCTAGCACCAGACTGGGCAAAGAGTCGTGGGCTAATCGCCCTGAGCTGCTGTTTTGGAGTTTCAAACATGCCCTTACGCTTGTTCGAAAATTCTGAAACTCACCCGAGATGTACTATTAACTCCCCCGATCATGAATTAACTTAAAAACTAACTTTCAGAGGTCGAGAAGTTCGTACATAAATTCCTCAAAGTTTGAGGGCTTTAGATAGGACTAAGTTTCAACACTTAGCTGAAATTTTCTAAGTCTGGGACCCCTTATCAAGCTCTAAGGGACTGAGTTATGCTTAGGATTTTTTTTTGTGGGGTCTTACAATATCTCCCCCTTGGGAAAATTCATCCTCCAATGAGACTGACTAGGCTGAGAATACTGATAGACTGAATTCATGTACCAAACATGCACAACTGAACATGATTACATCACTATTACTACTGACATATTGAAATTTCATACTGAACATGCATGTCTGATGCTTGAATATCTAACTGAACTGACTCATGAATGTATGACTGAATATGTAATGGTAACTGCTACCAATTTTGTAAGGGAAATTTGACCATGAGACTAAGTAAGTCTAAGGAAAACTGTTACCTTGGGCTGAGTCTGAGTTCGTGGAGAAGAGGTGAGGATCCTTGGTCTGCATGTATGCTTCCGCTTCCTAAGTAGCTCCCTCAATGGACTGATTCCACCAAAGAACTTTAGCTAGAGGGACTTTTTTCTTCCTCAGTCTGTGAATCTGGTAGTCAAGGATTTCGACTGGAACCTCTTCTTAAGAGAGATTGTTCTAAATGTCTATACCCTCTATAGGGGCTACAACTGCTGGGCCACCTATGCACTTCTTAAGCAAGGAGACATAAAACACTGGATGTACTGAATCTAGGTCTGAAGGAAACTTAAGCTCGTAAGCTACCTTTCCAAAACGACTGAGAATTCGGTAAGGACCGATATATCGGGGACTGATCTTCCCCTTCCTGCCAAACCTCTTTACTCCTTTCATAGGAGAGATTTTCATATACACATAATCACCAGTCTCAAACTCAAGATCCTTTTTGTGCACATCTGCGTACAATTTCTATTGGCTCTGAGCTGTCTTAATCCTTTCTCTGATCAATTAAACTTTTTCCAAAGTGTCGAATACTAAATCAGGCCCAACTATTGCGGCCTCACCTACTTCAAACCAACCAATGGGAGATCTACATCTCCTTCCATAAAGCATCTCAAATGGAGCCATCTAAATGCTGGAATGATAACTGTTATTATATGTGAACTCGATCAAAGAAAAGTGGTCATCCCAACTACCTTTAAAATCAATGACAAATGCACTTAACATATATTCCAAAGTCTGAATGGTCCTTTCTGCTTGACTATCTGTCTGAGGGTGGAAGGTTGTACTAAAGTGAACTTCGGATCCAAGACCTTTTTGGAAGGCTTTCCGAAAATGAGAGGTGAACTGCATACCTCTATCAGAGATAATGGACGACGGAACTCCATGTAATCTAAGAAAATCTCTGACATAAAGCTTAGCATAGTCCTCAACTGAATAAGAGGTATGGACTGGTAAGAAATGATCTGATTTGGTCATCCTATCTACAATGACCCAAACCAAATCATGCTGACAACGAGTACAAGGCAAACCCATCACAAAATCCATGTTCACATCTTTCCACTTCCAAGTGGGAATAGTGAACTACTGCATAGACCCAGTAGGTTTCTGGTGCTCAATCTTAACCTGTTGACATGTCGAGCACTTAGCTACAAACTCTTCAATATCTCTCTTCATCCCACTCCACCAATAGATTTCCCACAAATCACGGTACATCTTAGTGGCCCCTGGATGAATAGAGTAACGTGCACCATGTGCTTATGCAAGAATCCATTGTCTCAAGTTATCTATACCTGGCACGCATAACCGACCCTGGCAATACAATACACCATCTCCCTCTTGGGAGAAAACCTCTATCTTCTAATCTCTGACTAATTCTTTCAACTTAACTAGGCTGGGATCCCAATCCTGCTTTTCATTTACCTCGGAAACCAGAGATGATTTTGAACTACTCTATACCCATACACTACCTCCTGCTGAATCGACTAAGCGGATACCTAGTCGGGAAACCTGATGAACTTCCTGAGCTAACTTCTTTTTATCATCTTTCATGTGAACAACACTATCCATAGACATTCTACTGAGAGCAGCAGCCACTACATTGGCTTTACCCGGATGATACAAGACACTCTTGTCGTAGTCTTTCAATAACTCCAACCACCTTCTCTGATGGAGGTTTAGGTATTTCTGAGAGAACACATACTGTAGGCTCTTATGTTCAGTGAACACATCAACGTGCACATTATACAAATAGTTCCTCCAAATCCTTAAGGTAAATACTACTGCTGCTAACTAAAGATCATGAGTAGGATAGTTCTTTTTATAGGGTTTGAGTTGTCTAGAAACGTAGGCTATGACCTTACCTCTTTGCATCAAAACACACCCCAAACTAACTCTAGAAGAATCACAATACACAACAAAGTTGTGTGAATCATCCGGTAGAGTCAAAACTGGGGTTGTAGTGATTCGAGTCTTCAACTCCTGAAAACACTTCTCACAAGAATCTGACCACTGAAATTTGACCTTCTTCTGAGTTAATCTAGACATAGGGGATGCAATAAATAAAAATCCCTCAACAAACAGTCGATAATAGCCAGCCAAACCCAAGAAACTTCGGATATCTGATGGAGAGATGGGTCTGGGCCAGTTTTTCACTGCTTCAGTCTTTTAGGGATAAACTCTAATGCCATCACCGAAAATGATATGACCAAGGAAAGCTACTAACCTTATCCAAAATTCACACTTACTGAATTTGGCGAATTGCTGATAGTTTTTAAGAGTCTGTAATACTATTCTGAGATGGTTTGCATGATCATGCTCACTGCGGGAGTAGACAAAGATGTCATCAATGAAAACTATGATGAACATATCCAAGTACAGCTTGAACACATGATTCATCAAGTCCATGAAAGCTACTGGGGAATTGGTAAGACCAAATAACATGACTAAGAATTCAAAGTGACCATATCGAGTTCTGAAGGCTATTTTCAGAATGTCGCATTCTCTGACCCTGAGTTGATGATAGCCTGATCTGAGGCCTATCTTTGAAAAGTAACTAGCATCCTGAAGTTTTTCAAACAAGTAATCGATTATGGGGTATGGATATTTATTCTTGACCATGACTTTATTTAGCTAACGGTAGTTAATACATATTCTGAAGGAACCATCTTTCTTATGCACGAATAGAACTGGTGCACCCCACGGGGACACGCTGGGTCTGATAAATACCTTATCTAAGAGATCTTTCAATTGTTCTTTTAACTCCTTTAGTCTACTGGAGTAATTCCGTATAGTGGAATAAAGATAGGCTGAATTTCTGGAAGAAAGTCTATTCCGAAGTCAATTTCCCTTTTGGGAGGAACTCCGGGAAGATCTTCGAGAAATATATCTGGGAATACACATGCTATTGAAATTGATTCAAGATTAGGGGTTTCTGAGCTAGAGTCTTGGACTCGAACGAGTTGGTAGACACACCCTTTAGTTATCATTTTTCTTGCCCTTAGGTAGGAAACAAGCTGACCCCTAAGTGTTGAAATACTACCCCTCCACTCTAGGATGGTCTCATTTGAAAATTAGAATTGGACAATTCTATTTCTATAGTCGACTGAGGCATAGTAGGAATAAAGCCAATCCATGCCGAGAATGACATCAAAATCGGTCATCTCTAATTTGACTAAGTCTGCTGAGGTAACTTTATGAGATACCATAACCGAACAGTTTTTATATACCCATTGGGCTATGATAGATTTACCCATTAGGGTATAGACTGAGAAAGGCTCTGCTAGGATTTTGGGACTGACTCCGAAGTCAACAACTATATAGGGAGTAATAAAGGATAAAGAAGCTCTTGGATCTAGCAAAGCATAAACATGTCAATGATAAACTCATAACATACCAGTGACCACATTAGGAGAACTTTCCTGATCCTCTCTGGACTGAAGTGCATGAGTCTATTTGGGAGTTGCCCAATGGTGGCACTGGAAGAGGTACCCTGCTGATTCAAGTGACCTAACTGAGCTGAGGGATGATCATGCTGACCCTAGGAACCTGACTGAGAAAAATCTCTGATTCTGTGACCTGGCTTGCCACACTCGAAAAACACATCATTGCCATCCCTGCAGATACCCTGGTGGTTTCTACCATATTTTTTAGAAAAGGGATTGGTTTAGGCACTGCTGATACTACCTTGAGGCTTAGGGCTTGGCGCGCTGTCTCTGTTGCCATCTCTGAATTTTGGCACGGAGCACTGACTGAGGATGGAGCTGGAACTGAGGATTTTGGGAGGAACTGAGAACGATTTCCTCCCTCTGACTTAGGCTGGGCGAAGTTGAAACCACCAATCCCCGCCCTCTTATTCTCCCTCTCTTTCTCCCTACTCTTAGCCTCCTCTATCTGTTGAGTATGGACCATAAGCCTGGATATGTCCATCTCCTTAATCAGCATTGTTGCTCTATATTACTTGACCACACTGCTAGAAACCACAGACATAAACTTACTTATCCTGTACATGATATCTGCCACCACATGAGGAGCGTATCTAGCTAACTGAGTAAACTTGAGAGAATACTCTTTCACTGTCATGTTTCCCTGCTTCAGATTAATAAATTCTAGAACCTTCGCCTCCCTTAATTCCAATGGGAAGAACCTATCCAGAAAAGTAGTGGCAAACTCCTCCCACAGTATGGGCCCTGCATCTGCGGCCCTTTCTGTTTTCCACTGTTTAAACCATAAGTGAGCCTCATGCTGCAATTGATATGTGGCTAACTCAGCACTCTTAATAGCAGTCACCCCCATAGTATTTGTAACTTTCTGCACCTGATAAATAAATTCCTGAGGGTCCTCATCTGACTTAGACCTAGTAAAAGATGGAGGGTTCATTCGGGTGAAGTCCCAAATCCTGGCTGTAGCAGTATTGGCCATTGGGTTGGATGGAATGGTAGCTAGGCATTTATTCTAGGCTAACACAGAATGGGCTAGGGTGGTAAAAGTTTCTCTGAATTCAATGTGGGAGACATGTTCATCCAGGGGACCTGTCTGGATGGACTGAGGTGCTGGCTGGTGTCCCGTTCCTCTTCTCTTAGTCCTATTTAGAGGCATATTCTATAAATAGAAGAGAAACTTGGATTAGATAGAGAGTTTAACTTGATCTTGTCCTTACCCATACTACATGATTACTGAAAGAAGGGAAACTTTTCCTAAAACATCTAGCCTCATGTCCATAAGTGTGGTGTGCTACACACCCATGCACAATTCTCTACTAGACGCGGCTTTCTAACTTCCTAGGACTCTGTTGAACATTAGGCTCTGATACCTAGTTTGTAATGCCCTGAGCCTGTACCCCAGATGCTACACTGTGCTCATAATCTCGAAGGACCATAAGCTAACCCATGACTGGTACCTGCTGTAATAACTGAATGAAAATAATATAATTTGGCAGAAATTTGCCATAAGGTTCAAATAAGAAAGAAATACTGAGAACTGAATAGTGATACATCTGTCTGAAATACTATAGTCTGAAAAGCCTCTACTGTCTGAATAAGGAGCTGATGGGACAAGTCCCCAACTAACTCCGACTACTGAAGTAAACTGAGTACTGATATAACTAAAATGATAAATCTATCCTTAAACTATAAGGACTCACCACTAACTCTGCAGCTGATAGATTGGGCTGCTAAGTGCGGTTGGGAGCTCGTACGTATGAACCTATGATATAAGACATCATAGTACAAAAGAAAAGTAAGCGTCAGTACTTTGAATATACTGGTATGCTAAGTGAGGTAGGCTGATGTGCATGGGTTCATATACCTGACTGAATAACTGATCATAACTGAAAGAAAGTACGTGCATGAATTCTTAAAATGTAATTGAGGACATGGTAACACTAAATATGAGTTATGAATCACTGGTTTACTGATATCTGAGTTTACTAATATTGTATCACTCATAACTAAGTGACTGTATATGACAATCTTGATTTGTATAGAACTGAACTGAGTTCTATACTAAGACTGGAACTGAAACTAATACTATAGGAGGTAATCATCTAACGGGCATGCCCTTCTCTGAACTGATTGGGGTCCAACCTGTAACTCCAATTGGAAGGATGTAAGTACCGTGCCACGGGTAAAGACAAATGCTGAGTCACCCTCATCTGGCAGGTGCACTGAATGAGAACGGTGGTACCCTCAACTGGTAGGTAAGACACCTCATCAACCCTTAACTGGCAGGTTAATATTTCAACCTACGTTGGCTATGTAGTTCTAGAATGCAAGGACTACTTCTAAGAATCACACCCTTTGCTGGCAAGTGAGTCCCCAACCTTGGGTTCACTCGGTACGGAATCTTTCTCCCAACTGAAAGACACTGAAATGATGTACTAAATTGAACTGGACTGATACTGAGTTTACTGAGTTTTCCTGAGTTCTGTAACTGACTGAGTTCTACTGAGTTTCGTATCTAACAGAGAGTACTACTGATCATGACATGACTAATACTATTTTGTACTGATACTGGATCTAGGTAAACAACTAAATTGTCAGGTATTAAATACCCCCAGGACTCAATAGCATATCTAATACTAAGACATGGCACTTTTTGATAACATGGCAATAGTCAAATATTCACAATGCAGTCACTGAGATATTTTGCCATATTCTTGGGCTTGTACATGAATGAAAACGCATGCTAGCATGTCATAATTTTACTATTTTATTCTCATGGATATTCCATCAATTACTTACAAAGTATAGCTTTAACATGAGAGCAAATTTGGAACATGTAGTTCTAGCATAAATTCATCATAAGGTCACCAATGGACCACAATGCACAATTTATTCACTTAGGAATTTTGTCAAACACATGAAAGGCATAACCTTATACTTGGGAATGAACAACATGCCGATGCATCATGACTACCATAATAAATTTACACATTCAAGGGTTTAACTTGGATTAACATGATACTATACATATATCAATTAACAACCCATGAAACTTGTAATAAAACTTGGATTAAATACCCAACTACTCATTTTAATCAATTCCAACATGGAATTCATGAAATCAATACACTTGAAGTTTTAAAAATAGTTTCTTGAACTCCAAGGGTTGAAGGAACCCTTGGATGAACACTTCACATACCTTAATTGTTAACTTCAGGGAGATTGGGGTGAATTCTTGAGGTTTGTTTCTTGAACTTGATGAAGCTAGGGTTTGTTATTGAGAGGATTTTATGAAAAGAATGAGTGATTTTGCTATTTGGGGCTTTAATCCCGTGTTATGGAGCCATTGGGTAAAGGAAAAATGACCCATTTGCCCTTAAAAATGCAGAATCTGACTGTAGAATTTACCCGAACCGGACTGGCCATGGCACGTGGGCTCTGAAGCGCCGATTTGGATGAGGTTCCACGGTCTCCATCACGGCCTTCCCCTAGCACCGGACTGGGTGAAGCGTCGCGGGCTAATCGCCCTGAGCTGCTACTTTGGAGTTTCAAACACGCCCTTACACTTGTTCGAAAATTCCGAAACTTACCCGAGATGTACCATTGACTCCCCCAATCATGAATCAACTTAAAAACTTACTTTTGGAGGTCGGTAAGGTCGTAAATAAATTTCTCAAAGTTTGAGGTCTTTAGAAAAGGCTAAGTTTCAACACTTAGCTGAAATTTTCTAAGTCTGGGACCCCTTATAAAGCTCTAAGGGACTGAGTTATGCTTAGTATTTTTTTCTGTGGGGTCTTACATCTATCCACCAAGGTTAAAATACATAGTAAGAAATAACCTAGTATTTTTATCTTCGCTGAATTTTGGACATGAGACCTCATAGTTCTCAAACACTTCATTGACCACTTGACCACAGTCCCACAATTTTACTCTTGGTGCAACAAGAAAATGCTTGCTCTTGTAATTATTATTCTTTTGATATTTGTGTTTGAATAACCCAAAAATGCCTCAGGTTGATAATTCACGTTATGCAATGACTCCCAAATGAGTGTGTTTAGTTTGGCTTACAAACTTGAATTTGGAGAACGTCTAGCTTTAGAAGGCTAAAAACAGAACATTTAGTTTTTCACCCTGTTATCATTAAAATCTTTTCATAAGAAAATTTTATTATTTTATTGAGAGTATTAAACAATTTTTTTTGTTTTGGTTTAATTTATGTTCAGATATTGAATAGTTGAACTATGTTGAATTGCTTCTATGAATGACTCCATGTTTAGGCTTCATTTACATTGCGTAAGCGTGTAGAACTAGAAAAGTGAATAAGGAAGTTAGGACCTCCTTTTAGTAGAAGAAGTTGATTTTGTTCATTTGTGTGTAAAGAAAATCGATTAGAGAAAGGAACACTGTGAATTATTGCATGTACTTATCTACAACTTTGCAGGACCTGTAATGAGAAATAAAAAGTGGAATCACTGAAAGCTTATTGAGTTAAGGTCTTCATTTTCAAAAAGAGTGAGAAGATCATGTAATTGGGCAAACTATTTGTATTTAATGTACATATTTGTGATTTTTTATCCTTTTCTCCGGCCATTGTGCTTATAAGCCTCCAGCTTCATGTTCTTTACATTGTCAATGTTTTAACTACTTGGATTGGTTTCAGTTATTACTTAATTTACATACATGTAATAAGCACTTAATAGTAGGCTGTCGATTTTCCACTTTATGATTATTGATTAGCTTTTAGGAGAGAGCTGGCTTTGTGCATAGCTTCTCCAACTTCCCTTAATGGCTCAACTTTGTCTCCAGTGCGTACTGCAGTAGGCAGGAAATTTGGGCACTTAATAATGTCTCATAGACTTATTTCTAGTCTTACCTCTAGGGAAAGAGTTATAGATCATCTGCCAAATCAGTAGTGTCAACTCTTGCCCATAGGGCACAACTTGTTCCTTTGTGATCTAAAAGTCTTGCCTCTTAGGCAAGAGTTATAGATCATTTACTAAATTAATAAATACTATTCTAGAGTCAAATCTTGCCCATGGGGCATAACTATTAGTTGGGTGTACTTTGTGTCACTCTCTATTTCTTTAATATTAAATATATCTCTATTATTTTACTATTCAAATCATAAATCAATGTTGAGTTTCCAACTTACTTTAGTAATCTTTATTTTTCTTTTGCAATTTTTGTACAGAGAGTGACATCTTCTATTAAGACTCATCTTGATACCTCCTTTGATGGGATTATGAGCCGTATTACCGTAAATTTCACATTAGATTTATTACTCAGTAGCAACGTCATTATATCAATAATTATGTTGATTGTGTTGTTGACATTATTAATTTCTTTTGATATAGTCTCTAGAATTCAAGTGTGATTCTATTGTGGAGCTTATTCAGGGATTACATAAACCATGTGACGGACGAGGAGTTTCCTTTGCGAATTTCAAGTGGGTGAATGAAATACAGGAACAAAATGTGCCTATTCTTGAAGATAAAGTCATGTTTGAAACTAATTCTCGGATTTGTGCCAAGCTTCAAAGTGGAGAAATTAATCTTTCAACATCTCCTGATGACTTGATTTATAGGAAAAGAAAGCAGTGTGAAGTATCAGATGAAGATTATGGTCCTAGTTTTACTTTAATAACTCTAACGCCACCCGATGTTTCTGATCACATTTCTATAAAAGATAAATTTTGTGTTGCTGAAGACGTGGAAAATTCTTAAGAGGATTTAAGTTTGTCTTTTGTTTCTTTATGATGTTTAAAGATAGTCACTCGAATTATAATTGACAGTGTTTACTTTTAACTAATTTGCCATGGTTTCTGCTTATCCTTTTGTAAATTGTTGCATTATTTTTCTTATTACTTTACTACTTGCTCTTTCGACTTTTTAATATAAATTTTTTTATCTTAATCTTTTTTACTTGTGGGTTTATTTTTTTCAAGTCATATAAAGGTCATGATATATATATTTTTTTTTAGTTATCAACTTATTTTAGAGTATCTCATAAGTTATACATAGTGAAATGGTGTAAACTATTTCACATACATTAATTTTTTTTAAAAATCCTAAGATACATTTTGCCTCTAAGGAAAGAATTACATAAAATTCAATTAGTTAGACTTAGTGAAAAAGTATAATTGTTGTCCTTGAAATTTTTGTTAATTTTTTTAAAGCCCTTGACCTATGTTTTGTCTATAAGGTAACCATTACTACATGTTATGTCTATGGGTCCCAACTTGTTCCTTTAAAGCTCCTTGGATAACTTTCTCTACATGTTAAAAGTCTTGCCTCCAGGGCAAGAGTTATAGATCATCTGCCAAATTAATACAAACTTAAGCAAGGTCAACTCTTGTCCATGAGGCATAACTTGTTCTTTTGTGATTTAAAACTCTTGCCTCTAGAGCAAGAGTTATACATTATCTGTCAAATTATTATAGACTAAGGCAAGGTCAACTCTTGCCCATGAGGCACAACTTGTTCTTTTGTGATTTAAAAGTCTTGCCTCTAGGGCAAGAGCTATAGCTCATCCGCCAAATTATTATAGACTTAAGCAAAGTCTACTCTTGCTCATAGGGTACAATTTGTTCTTTTGTGATTTAAAAGTCTTGCCTCTAAGGAAAGAGTTATAGATCATCTGCCAAATTATTACAGACTAAGTCATAGTCAACTCTTGTCTATAGGGCACAACTTGTTCTTTTGTGATTTAAAAGTTTTTCCTCTAGGACAAGAGTTATAGATCATTTGCCAAATTATTACAGACTAAGGCAAAGTCAACTCTTTCCCATGGGGAACAACTTATTCTTTTGTGATTTAAAAGTCTTGCCTCTAGGAAAAGAGTTATAGATCATCTTTCAAATCATTACAGACTTAAGGCAAAGTCAACTCCTGCCTATGGGACATAACTTATTCTTTTGTGATTTAAAAGTTTTGCCTCTAGGACAAGAGTTATCGGTCATCTATCAAATCATTACTGACTTAAGACAAATTCAACTCTTGCCCATGGGGTACAACTTGTTCTTTTGTGATTTAAAAGTCTTGCCTCTAGGGCAAGTGTTATAGATCATCTACCAAATTATTACAGACTAAGGAAAAGTCAACTCTTGCCCATGGGGAACAACTTTTTCTTTTGTGATTTAAAAGTCTTGCCTCTAAGGCAAGAGTTATAGATCATCTATCAAATCATTACAGACTTAAGGCAAAGTAACCTCTTGTCCATGGGGCACAACTTATTGGTTTGTGATTTAAAAGTCTTGCCTCTAGGGCAAGAGTTATAGATCATTTGCCAAATCATTACAGACTTTAAGGCAAAGTCAACTCTTGCTCGTGGGGCACAATTTATTCTTTGGTGATTTAAAAGTCTTGCCTCTAGGGCAAGAGTTATAGATCAACTTCCAAATTATTAGACTAAAGCAAAGTCAACTCTTGCCCATGGGGCACAACTTGTTCTTTTGTGATTTAAATACTTGACACTAAGACAAGAGTTATAGGTCATCTGCCAAATTATTACAGACTAAGGCAGGGGTAGGGGTAGGCCGAAGAAGTACTGGGAAGAGGTGATTAGGCGGGACATGGAGCAGTTACAGCTCACTGAGGACATGACCCTAGATAGGAAGATCTGGAGGACTCAAATTAGGGCAGAAGGCTAGGGTCAGTTTGGGTCGCTAGGGAAGGGAATTACTTGGTGGAGGTATTATTCTTGTTATGGTACCTTGTTTCATGCTTTATTACGAATCTATTTACTTTTCTCAGTTTACTATTACTTGTGGGTGTCGTATTTATGTTATGCCATCTTGTTCCATGCTTTACTATGAATTTGTTTAGTATTTCGTGTCTCGAGTCGGGGGTCTATCGGAAATAACCTTTCTACTTCTTTAGAGGTAGAGGTATGGACTGCGTACATCTTACCCTCCCCAGACCTCACTATATGGGAATACACTGGGTTTGTTGTTGTTGTTGTTGTTAAGGCAAAGTCATCTCTTGCCCATGGGGCACAACTTGTTCTTTTGTGATTTAAAATCTTGCCTCTAGGGCAAGAGTTATAGATCATTTGTCAAATTATTATAGACTAAGGCAAAGTCAACTCTTGCCCTTGGGGCATAACTTTTATCTGGGTGGACTCTGTGTTAGACATTATAAAACCAGACATCGTAAGTTAGACATTGTAAAATTATATTAATACAAACCAATAATGTCTACTCTTACACGCGTGGCATAACTTATTTTGTTAGGTCTAAGTTTTCCTCTTGTAAAACATTAGCTAATTTAATACATTTTTTTCCTTCTCGCAATTGAATACAAGCCCCCGTTCTTTTCTTTTTGTAATTTTTAATCTTTATTGCTTTTGTTCTTGTCTTTTAATATTTTAGTGTTTGGTCTAGAAGATTGATTCTCATATGGCTGTAAGATTATAGTATTGCTATAAATATATTTTGTATGGTAAGAGAAGAATGTTCTTTGAAAAATTATGAGTTGAACCACCTTTAATGTCTAAGTCTTGCCTCTAGGGAAAGAGTTATAGATCATCTGTCAAATCATTATAGATTATGCTAGTGTCAACTCTTGCCTATGGGGCATAACTTGTTCCTTTGGGTTCTAAAAATCTTGCCTTTTGGGCAGGACTTATAGATTATCCATCAAATCATTACACGTTAATCTAGTATCAACGTTTGTCCATGGGGGCATAACTTTTTCGCTTGTTGTATTAATTTTTTCCTTTAGGGCACAATTGTAGATCATCTGCCAAGTTATTACATACTAAGCTAGTGTCAACCCTTGACCATAAGGCATAACTTGTTTCTTTAGGTCTTAAGTCTTGCCTCTAGGGCAAGTGTTGTAGATCATCTGCCAAATCATTGTAGAATAAGCTAGTGTCAACTCTTTCCCATGGGGAATAACTTGTTTTGCATCTTGCCTTCAAGGCAAATTTTAAAGTATATTTCGTGGAATTATTTACAGCACATCTCTTGGGGGTGTGGTCCTTTCCCGAGTCTTTTTAATATGATATATTTTTACACATCAATAAATAAAAAAATTTAACATGCTAAGTAACTTTTATAAACAATCAATAAGAAGGTATTGAGTTAAATACTTTACTGAAAATTAAAACTTCAAATAAATAAGAAGACATTCGTGATTGAAATTCAAAAGTTCTTGTTACTAACTAAAATAGGGGATCAAAGAATCCTATTATAATTGCTATTTTTATCCAACTTCTCGGATAAAAAGTAAAACTAATCATGTTTTTTTTAGTTTTCTTTTTGTATCTTCTTGCATATGGATGAAGGATAGGAGTGTAGTGACAATTTGATCTGTTGTACCCGATTCTTTTGCATCTCGAACCTCTGTAATTGTTTCTTGAAGATTCTGTTCTGCAAGGATATCTGGTTGTTTGTTTTCTCCTAAGCATAACCTTCATATCTGGGGGTTTTATGATCAGATCCTTTATGCTATCTGGAATAATCCATGATGTTATGCTTCCAACTGGTAGAATTTCTCCCCGGTATGTTTGTAGCCAAGATTTTCATGGGAACCAATGAGAATAATAGCTAGACTTGTTCATATGTCTACTAGTTATCGCTGCAATTTTATGGGTGCATGGTATCTCATCTGTGTGAAATACCAAGCATTGACAAGTCCTACTCTTCAGTTCTACAATATATTCAACTCCTTCTTCTCTTACAACAAATCTTGTTGCATCAATAGGGTCTACCTGTAAATAAAATAATAAATAAATGAAAACTTATATTTGTTGTAATCTTGAAAGCTATGGAATGTGATTAAGAGAAGAGAAGAGAAGAGTGGTTTAGTCATCTATTTATTGGAGAAAAAAAAATTATACAGATCTTTAGCAATCAAACAGATGAAGCATACAATCATAAACAATCACATATATAACCTATGAGCAGAATCAACATTGAGGATATCCAACCTGTGAGCAGAATCTCAACTATAGAAAACCTCAGATATACAACCAACACTAAATCACAAATAAACATGTTTCTAGAATATGAGCAGATAGTCAAATACATAAAATCCACGATCAAACATCTAACATCAAATCATAAACAATCACACATCTAACCTATGAGCAGGCATACGCTATAAAAACAACTAACATCCAATGCACATATTTGCAGTTTCTATATACGTGGCCAATGCACGCGAGGTATAGAGGGCCCTTATAGGCATGAGATGCCAGAGACCGGGGAGCTGTTAGAGCAAAACATTAAGGATTGTTACTATGGGTGTATGCAACGAATCTTTATCCTATTAATTTGAACGTTTTTTGTGTTCTTAGGTGCTCATATGAAAATTTGGATATTTAATCTACTGATGGCAAACTGTCAATATGTGCAAGCTATTTATAGCATATTCTCTCACTACTTGTTCATACTACTGTGTTACATAAGTAATCCTTATAATAAGAAAACATGGTTTTTTAGTTGTAAAATCTCGTCTAGTACAATCTAATATTTAACTAATCTAAAATCTAATAATAAATGACCAAAAGTAAGGAGTCACAATTAAGGTTTTATTTCAAAATGGAAGAGAAGGGTCAATATAGGGGATAGTTATAAAGAGTTTTGATGCTTGGCTTAGTCAGGGAAAGTGCAGGAGAAGGATCTATCATCCAAGGAATGAGCTTTTAAAGTCAAATTCTCTGTATTAAATGGAAAAGATAGAAACTTGCTCAGGAACAACAGCTGATTCAATAGTGATGCTTCCAACATATGAGAAGGAGAATCATCTACAAATAAATTGAGGTAAAACAGATATTGCATCTAACCTAAGAGTAGAATCAACTATAATAGTGAAATATCTAGTATATGAGAAGAATCAGCCATACAGAGCAATCAACCATACATAGGGGACGAATCTTGAGGCAACCAAAAAATAGCTATAATCAAGCATATAACATCAATTCACAAACTATCACACAGCTATGAGCAAAAGCAATGAAACAAAAGAAACACAACACATATTTCACGCACGAATCTCAAGAAAATAAAAAAACTAGCAATAAATCACAAATAACAGTAAACTAGCTATATATAATCTGCAATCAAAAAATAGTTACAGTATATTTCCCTATTATCAAAATATAATTTCAATTACTTACTTTTAATTTTAAGGTGGCTTGAATCTTGTCAGTCACCTTCACTTTCGCCCAACGTGTGATGTCATGAAAGTTGCATTGCGCTTCCATTTTTCTTTCATAAAACCATCTTTGTAACTTATTATGAATGTAATCAATCAATCTTAGTATTGGCAGTTGCCTTGCTTTTCTCAGTAACGCATTCATGGACTCCACGTTGTTAGTCGTAAGCATATTGTACCTTCTATTGGTATAAAACAAATGAGTCCATCTTTCTGGTTCTTCTTTTTTCAAGTACTCCGCAGTAACTTTGTCGATTCTGTTTATCTCATCCATAAAAGTATCAAATTCAGTGCATTTGTATGTTGTTGGTGCGTTGTAGATGAGTGATAGAACCACATCTGAGAAGTATCTTTTTCTTAAATTTTTCTCTATGTGATAGATGTATATCCCATGCTGACACTCTGGATAGACATTTGCAACTGCATTTGCAATAGCTGGGTGACGATCTGATAGAATAGATAATTATTCACGTACCCCAATTGCATTTCTTAACTGATTGAAGAACCAGTTATAAGACTCGTTATTTTCTAAGTATGTAATTCCAAAAGGCAAAGGCAATATGTTGTTGTTCCTATCCTTTGACACTGCTATCATGAGGACACCATGATATTTTGACTTCAAAAATATTGCATCTATCATTATCACCGGTCTACAGTTGGTCCATCCAATGATTGAAGTGCCATAAGCAAAAAATGCATACTGAAACCTATGTTGAACAAAATAATAATACTGAACCCTATGTCGAGCAAATGAATATTAGTAATAATTTGTATTTGATTTTTATAATCACAGTACAATAATTTTCTAAACCAAGTCTTGCCCATGAGGTAAGAGTTGCATATATGTTAATAATCTAAGCATTTGTACCTGTTCTCATTGTCCCTCTTTATGTTTGTGTACGTGCCCGGGTTGTTTTCTTTCATCATGTGAAGATATGATGGCAACCTATTGTAGTTCTCTTCAGCAGTTCCTCTTATCACCGTGCAGACATGCTGTATTGTTTGTCATCCTTTGTTGTAAGATATAATTATTCTGTATTTCCTTTTTATTTCATCTATCACAAAGTTTGGTGTGATTACATTGCTAGAGTCACGCACAAGATCTAGTAAGTAGTCACATATGACCTTAGATATCGCATTCCTGTGGTCGGATGTTATGAAATAAACCGAGCAACTATGAGCCTTTTCATATGTAGTAACCTAAAAAAGCAAAGAATAGGCAATCTTCGAGGCATGAAACCGCCACACGTAGTTTTCGTCCAAACATCTCAGTGTATATCTTGTTGTGATTGATTTGATAACCTTAAATTGGATGTTGTGTGTAACGGCAATGTTTGACATGCACGTCACCATATTTTGTTTGTCAAGAAAGATCGACTTGACATTTACCTTATTTAAAGAGGCATTATGTCTCAAGAGAGTAGTCTCAATATCAATTATCCTCTTCTTTTTTTGTCGTACCCTCTTAATCTTAGATGGCTGCCCCATTTATTCAACTATTTCAGCCTCCAATATTGGTTCAATAACCATTAGCTCATTATTTCTATCGATAGTTTCAATTGATTGTCCCATATTGTATTGCTCAATACTCATTTCTTTTTCATCCATTCCGAGCACAACCCTTGGGGAAAATAAAACAACAAAAGATTAGTAATAGCTTAATTTAGAATATATATATATATATATATATATCTTCAACAAGTAAAATCATTAAGGAGTAACGCATTGTCAACTATTATCCATGGGGCATAACTGTCTAAGTCTTGCCTCTAGGGAAAGAGTTGTAGGTCATCTACCAAATCACTACAGACTAAGGCAGTGTCAACTCTTGTCCATAGGGCATAATTGTCTAAGTTTTGCCTCTAGGGTAAGATTTATGGGTTATCTGCCAAATCATTACAAACTACGGCAGTGTTAACTCTTGCCCATGGGGCATAACTTAAAATGTATGGCAGAATCTGAAGATGCTAAAATCTCAATTGAAACTACTGAGTAACACATACTATAGGGGTGATTCTGAGAGGGTTGTTTACTTCAGAGATATGTTGCAAGTAATACACCATAGTTTATCAACTCAATACTCTGATAGTATGGCCTTGAAAGAGAAGGATGTACTGATTATTCTTGAGAAGTGAAGCAATATAAAAGAGAGCATCTTACAATAAAAATCCAGGGCTTTGTGGATAAGTTAGGTGATTCAAGCACTATGTATTTTAGTGAAGTTATGAATGAAAAAAAGTAACAAGAAGCAGATAGTGGAGCTTACTTCTTTAAATAGTGTTAAATTGGCGGATCATGGGGATATTAAGCATGAGATTATTACTTTTTACCAATCTTTAATGGAGTGATAATTTTTTTCTCTTGCATTGTACTTAGCTTTAATGGCTGGTCCCAAACTCAGTGGTAAGAAATTAGGGAAAACCCTACAAAAAAAAAAGCAAAACAAGAAGCTTTACCACCCAAGCAAGTGGAAAAAAGAGGAAGTTTTTAGTGACAGTGAAGGAACTAATGATGATTTTCAAGAAAAAAATGATGATAAAGAAGTAAATTCAGATTCTAATATGTTTTCTGGTGTGGAAGATGGCCCTTTTGTTGCTGATATATTAGCAGTTGCTGATGGTGGTACTCTTTTACAACTTGATTGTCACCTCTTGCATTGTATCTTTTTTGTTAGTTTAAATGTGATAGTTTATTTTGTTTGTTACTTTTTAAATTTTATTGTATTGTATTGTTAAACCTATCATTAGTTAACGAGGGAAAGTCTAAATATTTTGTCTTTGTTTATTATTTAATAATCCTATTTTATTACTTGGTTGGACCTTTTTATAGTAGCTCTACCTCGCACCCTACTTTTCTTGTAGGTTTGTCCATCAAATTGTTGATGAAAAATGATAGGAGTACAGTTTATTCAAACATTGTATTCATTAAAATAATATAATACGATACAATACAACACAATATACAATAAGAAACAATATGTAACAACCATCCAAATAGAGTTTTGTGCCATTGGTATTACTATAAATCTTTTATGAACATTGAAAATATTTTAGTGCACTTCCACAATACGCAACCTAGTATGCTATACGTGTGTAAATTGACACTTGCTTTTTATAAAACAAAATGAGCACAAGCTGCAATGAGAACATAAGTATAAGTTAAAACTCATCACTAGAGCCTCTACTCGGACAAAAAGCAGTTCATATACTAATTTAGGGAGAGCACCAACAGTTTCACCCCCAACAAACACCAAAATTCTACAACGCTGGAATAATAAAAGCAATAAAACCATTTTAGTGGACTTCCACAACGGGCAACCTAGTATGTTATACATGTGTGTGCTTCCACAATAGGAAATCTAGTATGCTATACATGCGCGTGCAATGACCTTTCTTTATGTAAAACCAAAAGCACATACATTCTACCAAATGTAAATTGTTCATATGCAGCTGCAAAAACTGAGCGAAAGATGAAATTTTTTAATCAACAACAAACTTGAGCAAATACAACTTGATAATCGACAGTTGAAACTAATTAAATTAGGAAAAAATTGTCAAAGATGTTCATCGAAGCAAATGTAAAGAACACAGAGCAAACAAGTAGCATCATCAAGTCAACAAAATCACAACATAAGCAAACTTGTTTATAAAAGCAAGCAAAGCTACAAAACAAAACAAATTAAGAATTATAACAAACAGAAATCTCAAAAGACAACAACAACATCATCAACATACCTAGTGGAATCCCATAAAGTAAAGTCGGGAGAGGATAGAGTGTAAGCAAAATTACCCCTACCTTATTCCAACTCATAGGTAGCGAGGATGTATCCAATCGACCCTCTAGCTCAAGAGGAAAACAGTCCAAAGCAGCCCAACAAAGAAGTAAAGGAAGTAAAAGGAACAACATATAGTACTAACAGAAAAGTAACTATAACAAACCAATAATACCACTAGTAATACCAATGGCATAAATCCTCATCATCTTCTTACAATTCCTCATCATCTTCTAATGCTAATTATACCACTAGTTTGAAATACTTGAAACTAATTTCTTGTACCACCTTGACCTTATACGTTTGGCCTTACCAAAAAATATTGTGACTAACGTTAACTCCCATATTAATGGCCTTTCCCTCCAAGACCACCCCCCTACAACTACCCAAACACAATTATAACTGCAATAACGAACTCCCCAAAACCTGTTCGACACAATTCCTCAATGAAAAATATGTTACTACAACAACAACATAACCCAACTTCAGCTTACGTTCACCTCCCCAAAAATCAAATCAATATGCTAATTATATAACGAGCTAAAATTTACACAGAGCTAAAATACATCCAACCACTCCCAAAGAATTAGAGAATTTTGATGATGAAGTTCTTACCTGAAGAAAGCTTACGGCTGCCAATTTGTTTGAAAATCGATTGTTTTGTTTTGGAAGAAAGAGCGATCGATCATTTTGTTTGGGAAGAAAGTCGATTGTTTTGTTTTTTAAGAAAGAGATTAAAAGGGAATATATTGGAGGGGTAATTTCGTTCAATAAAATATGAGTTAATAAGTAAGGGCTATTTAAACAAAGCCTTTTTATTTTGGGGCTGAAATTTGAAAGTCACCTATATTTGGGTCTATATTTTTAGTATAAATAACATAAATACCAACCTTTTTGGAAGTAATTACACTCTCTCCCACTTTTTAAATTATTTTACTCTCTCTCCCTATTAATATACATAATATAGCCGACATATACATAACATTCTGTGTATATGTTGAGATTTTTGTAATATGTTTAGGGAGTTGGGATTTTTTGTAATATTGAAAACATAAGTTGTGTAATTTTTAGTCTTTTATATTCTCCCTATGATAGCTCCTTTGGGCTAGCTTGTGGCCTTCATGTTTGTAACATTAGATCTTTTGTGGTTTTATGTGGCTCTAATTTTTCCTTTGTGAATGTATAACATAGCTATGCAAAAGCACCTTCTTTAGTCACTAAAGTATATAGCTTGCTTATTTCATAAACGAGTGACTGACTATTTCAAAGTTTCAATTTTACGTTTAAATAGGTAATAGATTATTTATTTTGTTGGAATGTATATTCGATTTATTAATTAGACAGACTTGAGGTGCATTTGATGTTTTCCCCTAGATATTATTTCTAGGATGTGTACTTATGGTGCATTTTATGATTTACTTTAGGGGAAAAGACATCGTTTCCAACCTAAACTATACCCGAAAAGTCTAAGCCATACCTAAACTATACTAGTGACCTATTACACACCTTAACTATAAAAAAGTGATATTATTACCTCCCCGAAACTCCCATTCTAAGGCGCGTGTGTTACACTTATTTTAGGCGCGTCCAGCCTATTAAATAACAAAAGTAAACGACTAAAAACATTAAGGGAAAAGTCATCGTTTCCACCTCAAACTATAGTCGAAAAGTCGAATCCACACCTAAACTATATAAGTGACCTATTACACACCTTAACTATAAAAAAGTTATACTTTTTACCGACGTGGCAACTCGTGTAAAACACTACACCACATGCAAGTGGTGGTAGCCTGAAGGGTGTAAATAATTTCACTTTTTTATAGTTTAGGTGCGTAATAGGTCACTAGTATAGTTTAGGTGTGCTTCAACTTTTTCGGATATAGTTTAGGATGGAAACGATGCCTTTTCCCTTTACTTTAGATACTATTTCTAGAATGTGCATCTTCATAATACATGCAGCAGACTGTACTATATGGGTGTGTTTGGAATGAAGGAAAATATTTTTGTTGAAAAATGTTTTTCAGAAAAATATTAGTGAATTTCTTTTTTTTTTTGTGTGTTGGGTGCGTAAGCAAGAAAATATAATTCTACAAGTGTTTGTATATAATCTAGATAAATATTATGAGATGTGGGCGTGGGGATAAAGTGTACGTGTTGAAGGGTGAGGAGAACACAAGTTGTGGAACTTGTTTTCCCTGCTTCCACTAGGGAGTTATATTCCTCATTTTTAAAGAATTTAGTTTCCTTGATAAAGTAATCGTCAAAAACTTTGATTAATCAAATAAGAGAAAATAGAAAATATTTTTAGAAAAACTCTTCCTCCCTACCAAACACACCATATAATATGATCTCTTTGATAAAGAAAAATGTAATAAACATTTTATAATTTGAAAATTGAAGTTATGATTTTCTATTCTGAGGAGTGAAGTTTGGTTCACAATAGTGCATGCAAGTCAAAATTGTAGAATACATTTCCATCTCATAATGGTAAGCTTCATGTCTCCAGTTGCCGTAGAAGTGTGGAAAGAGGAGGCACGCGGTGAGGAAATTGTCCCCATCCGTTTATTTGGATAACAAATTTCAACAAAATTTAAATAGATTCACACAATATGAATTGTTAGTTTTTCCAAATACTGCTAGAAAAAGGAAGTGGGAATTAATCAACGCCTTATAATGAATGTGTGATCTAGCTGTTATTTAATGACGTACGTGAAATGAAAATCATTGGAGACTAATGGGTAACGTGGAACTGGTCTTTTATAATTACTTAAAAATTAAATTATATTTTTTTATAATTACTTACAAATTCAATTATATCTTTAATAGTTACTTACAAATTAAATAATAAAAAAATTAATTTTTTTCATATCTCTTATGTTAAAAATGAAGATCTCTTATAAGAAAATATATAATTAAAAGTTTATAAATTGCTACAAAACTAAACCTCCCTAGTATATAATTAAGTACAAATTTTTAGGGAAACTAAGGGCCCGTTTGGCCATGAAAATTTCTCTTTTTTCTGAAAAAAAAAATTTGGAGTTGAAAATTATGGTGTTTGGCCATGAAAATTTGAAAAATAATTCCGAAATTTTTTTCTGAAAAGGGAAAACAGGTTTTTGATGTTTTCACAACTTTCCAACTCCAATTTCAACTTTTATTATTATTACATATATCCCCAATCTTTTAAATTTTTGGCTAAATACATATACAGGCCCCTCAACTATTCGATTTTTTTCGTATAGGTACCTCAATTAGGGCAGGTACCTATTGAACCCTTTACTCCTTCATAAAACATTTCAATTGAACACAATTGCTGATGTGGCGCTGACATGGCGTGTCATGTGTAATAAACTCTTCAGTAGGAGAGTGAGAGACGATAATTCATAAAAAAAAATTAAACATAAAAAATCCAACCAATTAAAAAAAGACATATTAAAGAATTAAAAAGAAAAAAAAAGCATCATCTTCTCCATAACTCTACCATTTTTCATTATTTTTACATCAAAAAAATAACATCATCTTCTTCTCTGTAACTCACTATTTTTCATTTTTTCTACATACAAAAAATAGCATATCTACATAACTCCTAAATTCTCAAAGCAAACATGCGAAAGATTCTTCCGTGATGTTTATCCGAAAATCCACTCCCAAAAATCTCCACTTGTAAATGGCTCCCTCAAACCTCCATATTTATTTATTTTTTTGGTGAAACACAACCTGACCGACTTCAACATTAATCAAGACAAATGTAATCCAAATCCATGGTTTTAGAGAAGCAAAAATAGTTTGTTACCATCTATCAACATTCAATGTTAACTGAAATTGCAAACCAGGTTAACAGGAAACAACGTACTCATTGGTAGCAAGAATTTTTGACTTGTAATTCGAAATCCTATAGAGGCCAAGAAAAAGAACAGGAAAAAAGCCTCACACCTCCACATCTCACATTCAATAAAGGAACCAACCCACCAAAGAGCACACTGTGAGAAAATTGTCCCCATCCGTTTATTTGGATAACAAATTTCAACAAAATTTAAATAGATTCACACAATATGAATTGTTAGTTTTTCCAAATACTACTAGAAAAAGAAGTGGGAATTAATCAACGCCTTATAATGTGTGATCTAGCTGTTATTTAATGACGTACGTGAAATGAAAATCATTGGAGACTAATGGGTAACGTGGAACTGGTCTTTATAATTACTTAAAAATTAAATTATATTTTTTATAATTACTTACAAATTAAATTATATATTTTATAATTACTTACAAATTAAATAATAATAAAAATTAACTTTTTTCATATCTCTTATGTTAAAAATGAAGATCTCTTATAAAAAAAATATATAATTAAAAGTTTATAAATTACTACAAAACCAAACCTCCTAGTATAATTAAGTAAAATTTTTTAGGGAAACTAAGAATGCTAGGTGAGTTTCTCGTCTATTGACGTCGTGATGGACATTGTTTCTATATTGTTAAGAGGTCATGAATATATACAGTAACATAGTCATACCTTGTTACAGTTGATACTTAAACTGATAATTAGGGCTAACAAATAAGCAGGTTGAGCCAAATTTGATCGGCTAAAAGTAAGTTAAGTTCATAAATAGACAGATTATTGATCCGTTCGATAATTATCTGAAATGAAATGGATTGGACCCCCTCCCCTCTCGCCTCTTGTACCCTTTATTATGGCTGCATAGACTATATCAAATTAAAAAGTATTTTGACAATATTTCTCATTGATTACTTCAAACTACATATCTACTTAATTTTTAGATGGACTGAATTGAACAGATTCACTTAGAATGAGATAATAAATAGACAGATTAAATTTGATCAAGATTAGACGAGTCATATTTTTATAGGCTAATTTTATCAATCCGCATTACAAAGCATGACTCATTATATATATAGTTCTCTCATAGAATTCCTAGGCACATCACAAAACTCTGGATATCACATAGAGGCAAAAATGTATTCTAAGTCAATTTCTCTCATCGTCTTTTGCTTTGCTATGGTCATGGTTTCAAATAGTTTTGTTGCACGAGGTGTTCATAGGACATTTTTCATGGATCCTGAAAGAAGTCATATGATTGCACCACAACCCTCATCACACGATATATATTCTATCAAAACATTTTTTATGAAAAATATTTCTCTCCATATCCAACACATCCGGCATAGTATAGCCCCAAATCCATCGATTGATGTTTTAGAGATCAGTCACGTACCAAGTCCATCGCCTAGTGACAGTATTGCAGAGGCACCACTTTGATCTTAATTATCATTTTGAAGAGTGTGGAGGTAAATCAAAGGAAACTGAGTTACTAAGATTCCTCGTATCTATATGAATTTAAGATATCAGCTAATATTCAAGTCAAACTCTACATACATATTTCCATTAAATAATTTGTAAAAGTATGTACCAGTATGATTTTATTTTTAAAATTAGAGGCAGGGAAGAGAAAGATTGGAGGAGGAGATTAATGAAGCGAAAGTTCAGATAGTCGACCAACTGAGTTATTAAAATTCCTCAATATACCAAATATAAATTTAAGTTGTATGTTAGTCCGGAAGTTTTTTTGAATTTATTGAATCATTAGTATTGAAATGTGAACTCATTTTATCTAAAAGTTTAAATTTGCATGAATAAATTTTTTATGTTGGAGTGTGTAGAAGTGTAGAAGCTTAATTTGTCAAACTTTGTTTACTCACTTATGTCTTGATGGATTAAGCTGCACAAACAGTAACGGTAGATCAAACATGGTCTCAAATAGCTTATAGTCATGGAATTTACGTATATCTATGAATGGTAATTAAGTTATATATATTAACATCCAATGTAGATAAGTTTTTTATCGAAATAACATACTGTAACCAATAGTATACTGTATGGATTCAAACCAGCTAAGGTTTGAGGAGCAAATTCCACATCTCTGAATCAAGAAAACTTGTCCTCTGCCATGAATATAGAAAATACATACATACATACATACATACATACATACATACATACATATACATACATACACACACACACATACATACATATATATATATATATATATATATGTATGTATATATATATATATATATACATAAAATATTAGTTTTACAAGAAATTCTGTCAAATTAGTTGCAATTTAGGTTGGATGAAGTTAATAAAAAAAACACAATTTGTAAAAAAGACTTTCTCTCTCTTTCTTGAAATACTCTTGAGGTGTACGTTTAGTGGTGCTACTAACTACTGCCATTGCCGGCATTGCTTAGGGCCAGCAGAAAAGAGCGGTGTGCAAGATCCAACTATCGGATCCCCCGCCAGCCAAGGTGAATCATCGAGCCAGACGGAATGAGGAAGAAGGCGAAGATAGTGACAACAAGCATATGAGGGTGATGCGACCTGGAGACGGTAATGCTAGCAGAATTCAGGCGGAAATGGTGAAGATAGGAGTAACTGTAACTCATCCTAGTAACTTCATGGCAAAAGAGATGCGAATGGAAAGGTATCGACTACTAGGGTTAACCCAGATACTGAATCAAGTATGTTGAAATTAGGGGAACAACCGGTTGCACTTCAAAAGGGGATTTCCATAACGCGCAGAACCCAGCAAAGGAACAATTTCCCTAGTTGGGCTCTCAAGGTGTGAAGAGCCCAGTCCCAACTGAGGGGAAAATTTGGGCAATGCTATTCACATGGGACAAAATGTCTTTAAAAGGATCAACTCTACAATTCATTTCTCCTATATTGAAAGATGGTACAAAAGTAGTGAAATTGGACAAAGCAGCGGTGGAAAAAGAGACTATGCTATGGAAGAATGCAATGATACTTTATGTGGTAGGAGACTCGCCCACAGTAAGAGCAGTTGCTAGATTCTTGGGGCAATGAGAATTTCAAGTTAAGCCAATGATTTACTACCACAATGATGACTATTTTGTCATCAAATGCTCGTGTTCTGCTGACAGAGACCAAGTGCTAGTGTATAGTCCTCACATGATGGATAATAGATCAGTAATAGTTAAATCGTGGAGTGCTAAATTCAATTTCAGCAATGAGATGTTAAAAATAATACCATTATAGGTAACATTTCCGAGCCTTCCTTTAAACTGTTGGAGTATTGACTCTCTGAGCAGGATAGCTAGTGGTTTGGGGACACCTCTATGTGTAGATGATTGGATATCTCGAATGGAGAGAATATCATATGCTTTGGTGCTAGTTGAAATGGATATTACAGTGCCTTTACCCATAATTATGAAGGTGATGGATCCTACTGGAAACATTTTTGACCTGGGCATTGATTGTGAATGGTGGCCACAGTATTGCTCAACTTGTTTCCAAATTGGACATGTGTGTAAGGTTTTTCCACCTAAAGTAGGGAAAAAACATAACCAACCTAAGCAAGTGAAGTAGGATAAAAAAGTGATGAAACAACTCTGGAAGAATAAAGAGCTACACGACAAGATAGTAGAGCAACCTATTGCACCAATGTAGAAGGTGTGGGGAAACAATCAGAGGATAATGAAGAGTGGAAGAAAGCACATGGTAAGGAAAAACAGGAAAGTATGATGCCCATAAAGCTGAAGCAGAGTAAGGAGAATTATTTTAGTCCCTTACAGGATAACACTTTTCAGCAAGTATTCGAAGCAGCCTTGATCATGGTAGAACGAGGTGAAAGTAATAAAGAAGGAGGTAGAAAACTACCTGACCACCCACAACCTGTCAAATGATAATTGTCTCATGGAATGTTAGGGGCTTTAATAAGCAGTTCAAATACAAGGAGCTGCAAAAAGTAATAAAGATGGAGAATATAGTAGTTTTAGCTATCATAGAGCACCGAGTAACTAAGAAAAATGCACAAAACATAGTAAAGAAGGTTTTCCCTCAATGGAGCTAGGTTGGAAACTATGGTACTCATGATACGGGAAGGATTTGGCTAGTATGAGATCATACAAAAGTGGACTTATTTGTTCTAAGCTTTAGTGCTCAGATTATGTATTGCTTAATCTAGCAAAAGAATGACTCTATAGAGTTTTTGTTCACTGCATTTTATGGACTACATAGTATTGATGCTAGGAAGGATATGTAGAGACATTTAGAAGATATGGAGGCTAGTATACGAAATCCATGGCTTATAGTGGGTGACTTTAATATCGTGTTCAATCATGATGATAGACTGGGGAGTCATATACAGAAAGCTGAAGTTCAGGATTTTAACGCAATCTTGACTAATACTAGGCTGGCAGTCCTTAAAACGGTGGGAAAATTCTACACGTGGATTAACTTTTACGTCCAAGTAGGATTGACAGTGCTCTTGTCAACACTGCATGGATAAACATGTGTCTAGACCTTAAATTTGAAGCAAATAATACTCGATTTTTTTATCATGGCTTGATGAGTATCACTATTATTGAGCCACCAGTAAGAGCAACTAGACCTTTTAGGTTTCTAAATCACCTATGTACTCATAAAGATTTTTTTACTATCGTGAAAGAGACATGAAATGTACCAACTCAAGGATCTTATATGGTGAAGGTATTGAATAACCTAAAGTAGATGAAGAATGCTATAAAGATTCTAAACAAAAAGGAATTCTCAAAAGTTGAGCAAAGGATACAGGAAACCAGAGTTCAATTATAGGAAATTCAGGTGGTATTAAGAGAATACTATGTCAATCAATCTCTTTTTGAACGTGAAAGGAGCCTAAAACAAACATTAGAGAAATGGATCATGGTTGAAGAAATCATCTTAAGGCAGAAGGATAGGGTACAATGGTTATCCCTTGGCGATAGCAACTCTGCTTTTTTCCATGCTAGCATTAGAAACAAAACTACACAGAATAATATAACTAATCTTGTTTCTGAGCAAGGTGAGGTCTTCCGAAGTGAGGTAAATATGAAAAAGGAAGCAACAAATTTCTACAAAAATCTTTTAGGCTCCTGTGCAAAGTAGCTGCCAGTCATTGATCCCACCATTATGAGCACAGGACCTATTCTGAATAGGGCTCAACAGCTTAATCTCATAGCCTCTATTAAAAGAGAGAATGTTTTTTTGGTTCTGAAAGATATTGGTGACTTGAAAGCACTAGGGTGTGATGGATTTAATGCATGTTTTTTCAAAAAAAACATGGCCTATTGTGGGTAAAGACATTTCAGATTCAGTGCTTCAGTTCATTAGGTCTACCTCAATGTATCAAGCTATTAATTGCACCACTATTACATTGATACCAAAGTTAAAAAACCCCTCATATATTAAGGAATTTAGACCCATTTCTTTTTGTACTCTACTTTATAAGCTAATTTTAAAATTTTTGACTAAGAGGCTTCAAAGGATGATAGATAGTGTGATTGATGATGGACAGGTTGGTTTTGTTCCTGGTAGGTTCATAACCAACAATATTTTGATGAGTCGTGTACTTGTAAATGGATACACGAAGAAAGGAGTCTCTCTTAGGTTTATGATCAAAATTGACATACAAAAAGCTTATGACTCGGTTGAATGGCCTTTTCTAGAACAAATCCTAATTAGTTTGAATTTTCCTGTTATTTTTGTGGGTTGGGTGATGACTTGTGTCAAAATAGTATCCTATTCTATTATTGTTAATGGCAAACCCGCATCCCCCTTTGCAGCTAAGAAAGGTTTGAGACAAGGGGATTCGTTATATCCTTTCCTCTTTATACTGGTAATAGAGTATTTAAGCAAACTATTGCGTAAGTGTGGAGATATTCCAAACTTCAATTTTTCATCCTAAATGAGCTAGACTAAAGCTTATACAACTCAAGTTTGCAGATGATTTACTTTTGTTTTGTAGAGGAGATGTTGGCTCAGTCCACTGTCTGTCTACCCAAATCCAGAGCTTTGCCAAAGCTTCTGGTTTAACTGTAAATCAATCCAAAAACTTCGTCTATTTGGAGGGGTATCTGCTGAGATACAATAGGAAATTGTCACACCCCTTTTTTAACCAAAAGATCCGACTTTAAGTTTATTTTTATTATTAAAGTGACAAAAATGAAAATTTATTTTGAAAATAATTAATTACATTTAAACTCAGAGTCGCCATTTGGCATAAATCTGGTGTGCCAAGTCACCTTTGGAAATCCATTTTCTAAAATAATTTTGACTCTTTTAAATTGATCCGCGAATAGAGATTCCGGCTAAGGAATTCTGTTGACCGAGGGGAAGGTGTTAGGCACCCTTCGATCCCGTGGTTCGACCACGGTCGCTCGGTGGATCATATCGGCGAATTTGAACACTATGAATGTATAAACCAACAAACATACAAACATGAGACAAACAATCAAACAAACAAAACCAAAACTAGTATCCAGTCCAATTTATTATAGACCCAAAATAAAAAGATACTGAAATGTAAACCTACGCTAACCTACACTAGTCCTAAACTACGCTCCAATGCTTTACCCGATGCTTCGGGCCTTGATCACGAGCCTCCTTTGCGTACATGATTCTTCGGGGTATTCCTCGATGAATAAATATAATTTTCTTCGGGGCATTCCCCAACAAATAAATACAATTGATCCAAATGATGTAAACAACCATTCAACAAATATTCCAAACATTCCATAATCCACAAGTTCTAAATTTGCCTATCCGAGCCTACTGTTTGCCTATCAATCCTCAGCCTAAGACATGATACTAAAGGGTTTGTCAAAATTAACATCCGCTTCCAATCAAACAATAATCAATAGGTTAAACTAGCCAACATTCAACTTTATCAATTTTTAAGTCCCACCCCATTTCATGTTTAATACAATCCCAAGCTCATATTGTCATCACATTTATCATCGATATCAATTATTCAAAAGCAAACAACATTAGACATCACCCAAATGATCCAAACAAACAAAACAAAAATATCGAATCACATCCACAATCATACCAAAATTAAAATAAAGGGAAAGATGAGAGAATTGGACCTCTATTTAAATCTTTTGAGATTTAGTATTAACCGGGTAAAGAGATAAAACCTGTGACCGAACCTCGAAGAATACCACAACTCGACTATAAGCCAACTCCAACACAAAATTTATGAAATCCAATTTGAACACGAAAACCACGATGAGCAGAGAACACCCGAAAACCAAAATTATGAGAATACCCCAAAATCTGCATAGCCGGAGCTCCGGTGAGCACTGATAACAGCAAAAACCAATGGAAAAAGGGTTGGATTCCGGTAACTTAGTATTTTTCGGCCAGATTCATCCAAAAAAAAAACAAAGAGATTAAAAGAATTTGGGAGATTTTGAAACGGGATCGGTCAACTTGATGGTTTTCAGTTCATTCTTTGACCATTTTTTCCACTGTGTCAATGTTCTCGAGATCTCTTTTCTAATTTTTGTGCGTGTGTATGTGTAAATCCAACGAGTTCGTGTATATACCCTTTTTTGATGAGGGATGATGGGATTTTTGAGAGTATCATAGTATGTGTGTGAGCCTTCTTTTCCAGTAAGTATCTTGAGTGCTTTTCGGTGCGGTGTCCCCTATTGTTCTGTGTATTAGTGTATATGTGTATACGATGGTAGGTGTATATATTTCTATGTAATGGTGAGGATGAATCATGTATCCATTGTGTGTATGTTGTCGTGGATATATCTGAGTGGATTCCTTTATAAGAATGGAAAATCTCTTTTTGTTCTCCTGATTATTCTACTGTATGTATTGTGTATATTGAAGCTCCTACGTTGTGCCTATTCCTGGAATCTATATATGTGTTAAGCTATGAGTATTATGTGCACAACCATACGTGTATTTCGTTAGGGGGGTCTGGGGTAGTGAGGAGTAGGGGGTATGTGGGTATGGGGAAGGGTAGTGGTTGTTATTTTTGTTAGGGTGAGGTGTCAAGGTTGTTAGGAATTTGGTTATTTTTTATCTTTTTTGGGGAAAAATTATGAAATGGTGTGGGGGTGTACAGTAAGACGGGGGTAAAAATGGTAAATTAGGTTTTTTTGGGAGGGACAAAATTAGGCGTCTACATCATGCCCCATTTTGGGTGTAAACACAAAGTGTTTTCAGACCAAAAAGTAAAAAATGAGATCAAATTTTTCCTGACCATTATTCAAAAAAAGAAACAGAAGGAAGAAGGACAACCGAGTTGGAGAGTCGAGTGAGGTCCCATCGAGGTTCCGGTCCGCGTCTCTGTCATTACATCAAAAATAAAAATTACAAGTTAAAACATAAATCAAATTATAAAATCCTATCTATGTAGCTTCTTTAACTGTTGACTTGCTATTTCATCACCCTATTCTTCAGGCGGGCTCCTGGCTTGCAATTTTTTCACCCTGTTCTCCAGGCAGGCTCCTGAATTGCAATTTCTTAAACTTGTTGCTTGGTTTTCAATTTTCTTCACCCTATTCTTCAGGCGGGTTCCTGACTTGCTATTTTTTAATCTGTTGACTTTCAATTTCTTCACCTTGCTGCTTGACTTTAAACTTCTTCACCTTGTTGCTTGGCTTTCAACTTCTTCACCATGTTGCTTTACTTTTTATTTATTCTCCCTATTCTTTAGGCGGGCTCCTGAAATCACAACTAGAAAGAAATAAAGGGGAATAACTCAACTAAAAGGTATGTCTTATAGGAATCAAGGGGAATGACTCAACTAAAAGGTATGTCTTATAGGAATCAAGGGGAATGACTCAACTAAAAGGTACGTCTTATAGGAATCAAGGGAAATGACTCGACTATAAAGTACATATTCTAGGAATCAAGGGGAATGACTTGACCAGAAGGTACGTCTTCTACGAATCAAGGGGACTAGATCAACTAGGAAGTACATCTTCTAGGAGTCAAGACTTAAGTTAGGAAGTGCATCACCTAACAAGTAAAATTTGAATTACACAATCAAGAAAGTGCGTCTTCTTACCAATGCCGCTTGAATTACCAAAATAGGAAGTGCATCTCTTTACTAATGCCGGTTGAATTACCCAAACAAGAAAGTGCATCTCCTTACAAATACTACTTGAATTACCTAAACAAAGAAGTGTGTCTCCTTACAAATGCCGATTGAATTACCCAAATAAGGAAGTGCGTCTCCTTACAAATGTTGATTGAATTACCCAAATAAGGAAGTGCATCTCCTTACAAATGTTGCTTGAATTAATCAAACAAAGAAGTGTCTCCTTACAAATATCTCTTTAATTATCAAAACAAGGAAGTGCGTCTCCTTACCAATGCCACTTGAATTACCAAAATAAGGAATTACGTCTCTTTACAAATGTCGCTTGAATCACCCAAACAAGGACATGCATCTCCTTACAAATGCCGTTTGAATTACCCAACCAAAGAAGTGCGTCTCCTTACTAATGTCGCTTGAATTACCAAAATAAGGAATTGCTCCTCTTTACAAATGTCGCTTGAATTACCCAAACAAGAAAGTGTGCCTCCTTACAAATGCTGCTTAAATTATCTAGACAAGGAAATATGTCTCCTTATAAATGCCACTTAAATTATTTAGACAAGAAAGTGCATCTCCTTACAAATATCGCTTGAATTACCCGAACTAAGAAGTGCGTCACCTTATAAATGTCACTTGTATTACCTGAACAAAGAAGTGCGTCTTCTTACAAATGCTACTTGAATTACCTAAACAAAGAAGTGCGTCTCCTTACAAATCCCGCTTGAATTACCTAAAAAAGGAAGTGAGTCTCCTTACAAATCCCACTTGAATTACCCAAACAAAAAAGTGCATCTCCCTACAAATGTGGCTCGAATTACCCAAATAAGGAAGTGCATCTTCTTACAAATATTGCTTGAATTACCCAAACAAAGAAGTGTGTCTCCTTACAAATGTTGCTTGAATTACCTAAACAAGGAAGTGTGTCCCCTTATAAATGTCTCTTGAATTACCCACATAAGGAAATGTGTCTCCTTACAAATACCACTTAAATTATCCAGACAAGAAAATGCGTCTCCTTACAAATGCCACGTGAATTACCCAAGAAAGTGTATCTCCTGGACAAGGAAGCGTGTCTCCTAGAGATATTGTATTATGAGTTTTACCATGGTTTTGATTACCAAACCTGTGCAGCAACATTGCCTCTTGCATTTGTAGAAGTGAGAAATTACGACCTTTGATGTTTAGGCTTTGAAATCCTTGATTTGAAGGTAATATATGTTCCTGTTTCATACAAAGAAAACTTGTGAGTTTAAAAACATGGTGGCTGGTTTGTGGCTTTAGGTTTTGTGGTAATTTCTCTTCCCCCCATCACATTTAACCTTGCTTCTAACCATTAGCATATGTCATTGACTTGCTGCATCATTGACCCAAACTCAGATTATTAAGCGTGACTCGGAAACAAACACAGTATCTTTGCTTTGCTGTGCTCCTCAGATTAACCCTTTGAACCTTGGTATTTTCATGAGTTCCTAGATTTTTTTGTTGATAATACTTTCTGCATGTCTTATTTCAGATCACAATTATGTCTCTTTCATGTGATTGCTTTTTGTCTTGCTTTGTGCAATTGAAGAAGCTGGTAGCCAGTTTTGAAATTTCTTCTCACTTATTTTGACCTGGACTTGACTCAAAGAGAAGAGAAAAATAATAATAATTTTTTATTTGGATACTGACTCAATACAATAAAAATAAAGAGAAGAAAATAAATGTCCCCATTTGAAAAAGAGGAAAGAAAAACTTATCTGAAAATGACAGTCAACTCTAATGATCATGACATGTATTTTGAATTAAGCTGCCTGATCTTTCCATCCAAACTTTTACCAATTATTGTTGAGTTAATGGCCCTAAAACTGAGTTACTTCCTTGAGCCAATTATATTCGGAGACCTCATTCAACTAGTGGCGCCTTGAAGGGTTTTCACCAATAAGCCTCTCTCATTTTTCTTTTCCTTAGCTCACCATTCCCTTATAGTATCCGTGAGGGTTTCTCACCAATGAGAGTCTCTTATTTTTATTTCTCTCAACTCATAGTCATTTTACGGTGCCCGTGAGGATTTTTATTGATAAGACTATCTCATTTTTATCTCTCTCAACTTACCATCGCCTTATGTTGAGGAAGACAAGTAGTACCCAAATACCTCATCATATCTATTGCATGCTTAGTCTTAACATTCACAAAGATTGATCTAAAGGTTTTTCTTTGGTTGTAACTTGGCTTTTGGATAGGGTTAGAAAGAAAGGATGACATGAGGCCCAAATGACACTTGAAGTGGGGTAGGACTTACAACTTTTGGAATCGACTCAAACCATGAGGATTAACTCATGCCCCAGTTTCTTTTGACTGGGAACTTCTAAATTATTTATTTGGTTGGACCGTGCCCAAAGTTGGGCAACCTACATATCTCTCCCCCGAGAGAGGAGAATCAGGTCACACGTAGTTCTGACAGCTTGTTCTTTTGCTTGATTCTGGTTTCTCTTTTCTTTTTTTCTTTTATTGACTTTTTTTTCTTTATTTTTCTTGACACTCTTCTCTTTTCTTTCTTTTTGAACATATTTTTCTCTCTTTTTATTTTTGATTTTTGACTTTATTTTTTGCTCGACACTTTATTTTTTTGAAACTTTTCGACTTTATCTTGATTCCAAAAGAGGGATATGAAAGAAACTAGAACCAAAGTTCAATGGGGTGAATAAAGGATGACACAATGTTTGGATAGCAGAATAAAATGCCTTCGTCATATCAATCCTTTAAAATGCAAGTATACATCATGCAATATGAAGTGAAAGGTGAAAATTATTTGTGACACTTTAACAACACTAACTTTAACTGAGCATGTGTGTCACTTCTTCTTCTACACTTGTCAAACATACAACTCTACCTTTGTTGTACATCTCTCACATCGAATGATCCATGTTTTCATGAAGCTGATTTTTTCTGTTCCTTTTGATGTAGGATCACACATCCACTATTTGACCTAATTTAGATATGTATTTCAATTGATGACCAAGTTATTCTAGTGATTCTCAAAATAATTGCCTTAATTTTCAAAGAAGGCTTCAACTTGTCACCAAATGTCTCAGCACTCTACCTATTTCCTCAGATATTTTTTCTAACTTTAGCCCTCTGATTTAATGTTTCATGGTTAAATTGGATTTTAAGATCTGGCTGAAAATTCTGCTAGCATGTCATATCACTAGAATCAACCTAAAATGTATTGTGTAAAGAAAACAAACAACACATATTTAAAACACAAAGGGAAAGGGACACTTCATTTAGTTGAGACAAAAGATAGAATGGTTTGAACATAAATGACAAAGGGACAAAATAAGATAGATCCTGAACTACAATCTTGAAATAATTCGAAAAACAAAAAGAAACAAAAATAAAGCTACCAGACCTCTTCCTAGTAGGGAAAGGGATGACTTCTGAATTGCTCAGCCTGACAACTAGCCACTGGTTTGCATGTCAGCATGACTATAACTTCCACCACTATCAAACACATTCCCTTTAATAAATAAGTTTTGGATCCCCATTCTAAACACATTGCTTCCCATATATTGTACAGTACCACGTGCTAGCGAAGAACTCTGTGGGACGGTTGAGGTGCCAATTTTTTGCAGCACAATTAATTTTTCTTGAATCATTTTCTCTATTTCTCTTTTCAAAATACAACAATCTTCAGTACTGTGACCTTGTATATTAGAATGATAAGCACATCATACATTAGGATAAAAAAATTTTGAATATGGATCGGGAGTATACCCAGGGATAGGACTAATCAAGCCCCATTGTCTCAATATCTGGAATAAACTGGTATAGGTCTCCCCAATTAGCTTGAAATTATCCTCTGCCTTCTTCCTCATTGCAAACTTTGGCCTCGGATGAAACTTGGATTTAGAGGTTCCTTGGTAAATTTGTGGGGGTCGAGGATGATGTTGAGGTATCGGGGCACACCATTATGGATAGGAAGATAGATGAGCATCCAATTGTGCATTGTTCAAAAGATGCTGAGGAATTGCAATGGAATATCTTGGATTTTGTAGAGAGAAACCTTGTTGTAGGTGAGCATATGGATATGATGTGTAAGCTCGGGTTTAAGACTGATAGTATTTTTGAGTTGAACCTCTCAAGCTTTGCTTTGCCCCTGGAACGACGATAGGTACATTTTTCTTATTTTTCCTTCAGTCCCCCTCAACTGATGCTTTGCCTCTGGAATGATGATAGGTATGTTTTCCTTCTTTTTCCCTTCAGTTCCCCACAACTGATGACACTATCATCCCAAGTGTTTTATAGAATCCTCGTACCCATCATGTTCTTAAATTCTGATATCTCAAAGTTAGGAGGAAGGTTGAAACTTGAAGTCATGCTCCAGTCTTTCTATGAAACATCTTCTTTACCCGTGAGTCCTAGGGAACTTTTCATAGGATTTTCTACACCCTTCATTTTCCAACCGTTTTCTATGGCTCTTCTGACACGCTAGGCTTCTTGTTAAGAAATTTTGATGGTCCAATTAACTTAAAAGTAGGCTCAAGAGTATAGCAATGAACATCAAGAGTATTAAACATGGGTTCACTAGCGGCATGGGAAACCACAACCGTTGGGCGGATAGCCAATGTAGAAGCCTTAGTAGAGGGTTGAGCAACAAAATCACAGATGATATGTGGTGTTGTGAATGTAGTAGGCTTATACTGAGGATCTAGAGAAAGAGTGGTGGAAGTATTGGCATACAACTGATGTGGAATGAATTCCGAGGCAAGTTGTGGTGCGTCAACAGCGATAGAAAAATTACTTTGCAATTATGATGGAAAACTCAAGATATCTGTAGGGTCAATAGTGGGGAATGGAGGAGGAGGAAGACCACTAGCCCAAGTTCGATACATTTCCATTATTTGTTGTCTTAGTCTCAAATTCTCTTTCTTTAAACTCTCATTTTCCTGACTCTTTGTCTGATCCATGAGGTCACTCTCTATATCCTTGTTGGACACAGCTAACTCTTTCTTGGATTTGGTGTGATGTGGAGGACCAACCAGGATGCCACAAACCAACCACGTTAAACTGACTCAACAAAAAAAATAACAAATGTGTTAGAGTTCAACAATTTTTCAAAACCTCTTTTTCCTTCTTTTGAAAAGATCATCGAACCCAAGAAGGGTGCCTACATATCTCACTCCCAAAAGAGGAGAATCAGGTATGTGTATTTCGTGAAGTTTTGGCATAATGGCCAGTCGAACTTTTTTTTTTTCTTGAAAATTTTAGAAGAAAAGCAAAATAACAAATTGTCAAAAGAATTGACGAAAATCTTTTTGAATTTTTCATCTTTAACATCCCTATACAAAGTGTAACCTATGATTACCAAAGATTTTTTTTTTTTGGATTTTCGATTTTGAATTTCATATGAAAATGAAACTTGAACCTATTAAAGGAAAATCTTTTTTTGTAGTTTTCTTTTAAACATGTACATGACACCTACTCTAAATAAAGAGTGAAGAAAATCTTTTTGAATCTTTCAGATTTCTATACAAAATGAAACCTATGATTACCAAAGAATTTTTATTTTTGGATTTTCAATTTTTAATTTCATACGAAAATGAAACTTGAACCTATTAAAGGAAAAATCTTTTTGTAGTTTTCTTTTAAAGATGTATATGAAACATCTACCCTTAATGAAGAGTGAAGAAAATCTTTTTTTATTTTTGAACAAGATCCCCGAACCCACAATAGGTTGCCGACTATCTCACTCCCGAGAGAGGAGAATCAGGGGTGCATAGTTCATCCAGATTGGACAGTTAAGGATTAAATGCCGAACTAAATCCAGTCTTAAGAGACACAACCAAAGACAAACAATGAATAACGTCAATTTTTTTTGAGTTTTCAGTTTGACACATCACATAAAAACTACACCAACTATGATAGAAAAATCATTTTGGTATTTTCATTATATGAAATGTACTAAACTTCTACCATCTTTTTTCTTGCATTTTTTCTTTTATAAAAAAATCCCATTGGATAATTTTTTTTTTGAAATTTTCGAATTATGAATGCTTTCTGAAGAAACCAAAAGGAAAATCTTTTTGACATTTTTGTATTTTGAGAACATGAGTGCAAAAGATAAGAAAAATCTTTTTGAATTTTTGGATTGTGAAAAACAAAAGCCATAAAAACTATGAAACTCTCTTTTTTTTACTCATTTTTTTTCTTTTTTTACCCTCAATTTTTCTTGCCTGCACACCTTTTTTAATTCTAGCACATGCTTTAACCCCAAATCAGTCCGTCAAATGACCATTTTACCCTAAAAAATGCAACAATTAGCACGTAGGAATGCTTTAAAGATGAGTGTCCTAAAAAGGACCAAGTGAGTCCCTCTAGGTCTTAATATGATGCAAATAAGAATGACCTAAAGGCTGACCTACGTTGGGGTTCACTAACAAGGTTGTTTGGGGGAACGTATGGTCGATAGTGGCTGCGAGAGCTTTCCACCCAACGATCCCTTCCTAAAATAAGGGTGACTCAACTAGAGATCGTTTACACATATGTACTACAGACTTAGTGCGGAAAAAATGACTCGGGTTATACACATGATACTAGATATAAAATGGTAACACATAATAAAAACTGTAAACATGTAGCACGTAAGCACGCAACAATGATAAAACAATATAAATGATAACACAAACAATGTCTATACACTCATAATGTCAAATTAAGCCGATACAACTCAAAAATAAGATCGAATTCTGAAAGTATCCCCAACAGAGTCGCCAGAGCTGTCACACCTTTTTTTTAATCAAAAGATTTGATTTTAAGTTTGAAGAGGATTTTTATTATTAAAGTGTCAAAAATGAAAATTTGTTTCAAAAAGGAATATTTACATTTAAACTCAGAGTCGCCACTTGGCATAAATCTGGTGTGCCAAGTCACCTTTGAAAATCTTTTTTCAAAAATAATTTTGACTCTTTTAAACTGATCCGCGAATATAGATTCCGGCTAAGGAATTCTGTTGACTGATGGAAAGGTGTTAGGTACCCCTCGATCCCATGGTTCGACCATGATCGCTCGGTGAAGCATATCGGCTAATTTGAACACTATGAATGTATAAACCAACAAACACACAAACATGAGACAAACAAAACCAAAATTGGTGTCCAGTCCAATTTATTATAGACCCAAAATAAAAAGATACTGAAATGTAAACCTACACTAGTCCTAAACTACGCTCCAATGCTTTACCCGATGCCTCAGGCCTTGATCACGAGCCTCTTATGCGTACATGATTCTTCGGGGAATTCCCTAATGAATAAATACAATTTTCTTTGGGGCATTCCCCAGCAAATAAATACAATTGATCCAAATGCGGTAAACAACCATTCAACAAATATTCTAAATATTTCACAATCCACAAGTTCTAAATTTACCTATCCGAGCCTACTGTTTGCCTATCAATCCTCGGCTTAAGGCATGATACTATCGGGTTTGTCCAAATTAACATCCATTTACAATAAAAAAACAATCAATGGGTTAAACTAGCCAACGTTCAAAATTATCAATTTTTAAGTCCCACCCATTTCATGTTTAATACAATCCCAAACTCATATTGTCATCACATTTATCATCGAGATCAATTATTCAAAAGCAAACAACATCAGACATCACCCAAATTATCCAAACAAACAAAACAAAGATATTGAATCACATCCTCAATCACACTAAAATTAAAATAAAGAGAGAGGTGAGAGAATTGGACCATAATTTGAAGCTTTTAAGATTTAGAATTCACCGAGTGAAGAGATAAAACCCACGATCGAACCTCGAAGAATACCACAACTCGACTATAAGACAACTCCAAGAAAAAATTAGCAAAATCCAATTTGAACACAAAAATCACGATGAGCAGAGAACACTCGAAAACCCAAATTATGAGAATACCCAAAAACCCGCATAGCTGGAGCTACGGTGAGCACTGATAGTAGAAAAAACCAATGGAAAAAGGGTCGAATTTTGGTAACTTAGTGTTTTCCGTCCAGATTCATCCAAAAAAATTATTAAAATATTTTAAGAGATTTCAAAATGGGATCGATCAACTCGATGGTTTTCAGTTCATTCTTTGACCATTTCTTTGACTGTGTCAACATTCTCGAGATTTCTTTTCTAATTTTCTTGCGTTTGTATGTGTAACTCTGATGAGTTCGTATATATGCCATTTTTGATGAGGAATGATGGGATTTTTTAGAGTATCCTTGTGTGTGTGTGAGCCTTTTTTCCAGTGAGTGTCTTGAGTGCTTTTCGGTGAGGTGTCCTTTATTGTTCTATGTATTGGTATGTATGTGTATACGATGGTAGGTGTATATATTTCTTTGTAATGGTAAGGATGAATCATGTCTCTATTGTGTGTGTGTTGGTGTGGATATATCTGAGTGGACCCCCTTATAAAAATAGAAAATCTCTTTTTATTCTCCTGATTGTTCTACTATATGTATTGTGTATATGGAAGCTCCTACCTTGTTCTTATTCCTGGAATCTATATATGTGTTATGTTGTGAGTATTATGTTGATAGCTCTGCGTGTATTCCGTTAGGGGAGGGGGTTTGGGGTAGTGAGTGGTAGGGGGTATGTAGGTATGAGGGTAGGGTAGTGGTTGTTATTTTTGTTAGGTTGAGGTGTCAAGGTTGTTAGGAATTTTTTTTTCTTTTTTGGGAAAAATTATGGAATGGTGTGGGGGTGTACGGTAAGACGAGGGTAAAAATGGTAAATTAGGTATTTTTGGGAGGGATAAAATTAAGTGTTTACAAAAATCTTAGAAGTTCTTGGATTCTCTAAAGGGGATCGTCCTATGATAGACCTTCAGCTGTGCAGTGTCAACCTTTGATAGACAAGATGTTAGGGAGGATTAAATCATGGACCACAAAGTTTCTATGTTATGCTGGTAGAACACAACTGATAAAATTAGTTTTATTTTTTATTCAGGTGTTCTGGGCCCAAATTTTTGTGCTCCCAAAGAAAGTGATCAAAGTTATCGAAGCTACTTGTCGGAATTTCTTATGGACTGGTGGTGTAGAACTTGTTAGGATTTATCCTGAATTTCTTACCTTATCGATTCTACCATAATTGTATTTTACTTTGGAAAGAATTTTTGAGTAAAAACGGTTTTCTAGTAAGAAAAGATCTCTTTCCTATTATATTTCTATTAGGTTTATTCTTTCTTAGAAGAAGGGTTTTGTAACTCTATAAATACAACAACTCTCTTCTCAAGTCATAACACAATAACATCCACAATGTAGTCTTTAAAGAGTCTCATTTAGGGAGAGATTTTCTCCCAATAATTTTTATATTTTTTTAATATTAGTTTCTTGTGTAGGCCAGTTGGCCAAATTATATTCAATAATATATTTTAGTATATTTTATTTGTCATCTGAATTATCACTGTTCTGCTTTGCAAACTTCAATCTTTCCCATTACGCCCTCTTGATTTCGATCCCAACAAGTGGTATCAAAGCTTACGGTTCAAAAGTACAAAAGTTTCGTGAAACAAGATTAAATAGGTTCAAAGCGGTTTCAAATCAAGATGCAACCAGTTTGACGATAATGACGATTTTGAGTAACTATATGTGGAGACAATTGTCAATCATATTTCAATAATTATGATGTCACATATTTGAAAAAAAAAGCTCACTTTTAACCCTGCAAAAGGGCTCTAATATTTTTAATTCGAAAAGGGCTGATATATTTTAACCCAAAAAGGCTCAATTTTTAAAGCATGTCAAACAACAGTGATATATGAAAAATATGTGAAGAATGAAGATTATGCACAAGAAGAAGGAGGATCAAGAATATTTTACAGAAAATCAAGCCAAAAAGGGAGATTTGTTAATTTTTTTGCCCTGATTTTCTTACCAAAATTAAGTTTTACTTTTTCTTGTAAGGAAAATAAAAGTAACCATAAATACTTTTACTTTCCTGAAAGGAAAATATCATTCTTTTCCATATTTGGCTAACCTCTTTCTAAGAGGAAAGATTTTGGACATCTATAAATAGAAAAACCCCTTATCATATAATAACACAATAGAATCCACAATGTGGTCGTTTAAGAGTTTTGTTTAGGGGGAGATTTATCCCAATAGATTTTATGTTTTTTCAATATTAGTTTTTAATATCTAGGTTGTTGGAACAACCTTTTCAATAATATGTTTTTAGTATTATGTTTTTCTTTATAATCTGAACTATCGTCATCTATGGTTTGCAAACTGTTAGTTTCCTCATGACGCTCTCTCGATTTCGAACACAACAAGTGGCATCAAAGCTTATGGTTCAAAGGTTAATGGTGTGGTGAGATGAGATTAAACAAGTTCAAAGCAGTTTCAAAATCAAGTTGCAACAGTTTGACAATAATGAAGATTTTTGTCCAGCTATATGTGGAGAAGGAGCTTAAAACATATTTTCAACATTCCTGCTGCTACATCTTTAAAAATAAAAATAAGATATTTTTAAATCCTTTTTTAACCCATAATATTTTAATTTTATTTTTAACCATGACAAGCAGCAGTTACGAAGATTACACGAAGAAAAAGATGAAGATCAATTTTTCCAGAAAATTCAGGCCAAGGGGAGATTTGTTAGGATTTGTCCTGAATTTCTTACCTTACTTGGATTCTACCATAATTGTGTTTTACTTCAGAAAGGATTTCTGAGTAGAAAAGGTCTCCTAGTAAGAAAAGATCTCTTTTCTATTAGATTTTTATTAGGTTTATTCTTTCTTAGAAGAAGGATTTTGTAACTCTATAAATACAACAACTCTCTTCTCAAGTCATAACACAATAACATCCACAATGTAGTCTTTAAAGAGTCTCATTTAGGGAGAGATTTTCTCCCAATAATTTTTATATTTCTTTAATATTAGTTTCTTGTGTAGGCCAGTTGGCCAAATTATATTCAATAATATATTTTTAGTATATCTTATTTGTTATCTGAATTATCACCATCCCGCTTTGCAAACTTTAAGCTTCCGCATGACGCCCTCTTGATTTCGAACCCAACAGAACTCTCCAAAAAAACTTTTATGGCCTGGGATAAAGTCCGTCAACTTGAGTCTGCTGGGGGTTAAACATATTGGACATTAATGCATGGAATAAATCAGCAATCATTAAACTTCTGTGGAACATTTGCTGAAAGAAAGATGCTTTATGGTTGAGATGGATCCACTGCTACTATGGTAGGAACAGAGTACTATATAAGGATGTGCCAAAGCAGGTATTTTGGATAGTTCAAAGAATCTTAAAGGCATCCAAATATATTGAAGTAGATGGAAGTAACATGGCTGAATTTAAGGAGATGGAGCACTTCTCAATCAAAACAAATGTATTTAAAAATTAGGGGAGACTATCCGAAGGTTGTGTGGAGACTATTTGTGTGTAATAACAGGGGTTCACCGAGATGGATCTTCATCTAGAGGTTGTCTACTCTACACAAACTCTACACCAAGGATAGATTGATAAAATAGAAGATGGGTGTGGACCCTTAATGCCCTCTATGTAGTATGGTCGATGAAATCCACTCACATCTATTCTTTGCTTTCTCAGTAGCTGCTCTAGTATAAAAAAACTTCTAAACTAGATGGGCATATCTCAGGTGCCCGGAGAGTGGGATTTATAGCTGTCATGGGCAACAACATATGTTAAGGATAAGAGCAGTAAAGTGGAAGTTTAAAGGATGATACTTGTTATAGCCATATACCACCTGTGAAGAGAAAGAAACATGAGTCTTTCAGCAGTAACAAAAAATAGTGGAGCAACTTACGAAGTTGATTGTCCAAGAGGTTCATTCCATAGGAAGACATCAAGCTAAGGTGTCCAGGTGGCTGGAGAACCATAATTATTACCCTGCTTGAGAGTGTAGGATGTCTATGAAAATGTATTTTGTGTTTGAGGAGGTAAGCTATGCTGCTTTGGTAAAAGTAAGGAAGAAGTAGTCTGAGAAAATTGAAGAATAGGTGTCTTTTAAGTCTTGAATGAAGGATTGGTGACATTGACCAACAGATAGGGTCAAACATTCTTAGGAAACTTGATCAAGTTAATTGTGGACTTGATTAATATTTTCAAAACTTTCTAATCTTTTCAAAAATACAAATCAACCCAAACCACACTCTCTTCAATCCAAATCATCCACTCTCTCTCGACAACTTCTCTCAACTCTCTCCCAACGAACAGTTCTACAAAATTTCTCCCTTCAATCCCTGACGACAAATAGTTGGGCTTCGAGTTCCCCTCTTCAATTCAATCAACCTGTCTCTCATCCCTCTCTCGACAGCTTCTCTCAACTCTCTCCCAACCAACTGTTCTGCAAATTTCTCATTTCAATCCTCGGTGACTTCAACATCCGACTACAAATAGTTGGGATTCGAGTTCTTTTTTTACTTTAATTGACGTGACAACCTTGCTCTCCGGCCACAACAGCTTCGAATTCTTCATCGGTCCTTTTCTTCTTTCACAGGTAAAAATTTATGGTCTTTTTAGTTTGGAAAAAAATGAGGAACTTGAGACAACTTCTCTTATAGTATTGGTTAACAATTTCAATATTTTTTGTACTAATTTGAAATGTGGTCTGAATAAAACCCTAATTTCTGGTATTTCTTGTCTTCTCTTTTCGAAGTGGATTATGATATTTTGTTGTTTGTTGTATTTTTTTGAAGTTTGATTTTTATTGTTTGTATTTATAAAAATAAAAAGATAATTTGGTTTGATTTGTTTTGTTCTTGTTTTTGGTAAAAATGGTGAAATTGTTGTTTTTTGTTTAACAAAATCGTGCTACTGTTTCCTCCGACAGATTACCTATCTGGTGCAATATATTAACCATCTGATACAACAAATTTATCATATGATGCAACAGATCAACCATCTGATGCACTAGAGGAATCATCAAATTATAATTCTGATGCAACAGATTATTAATCTGATGCAACAGCTTTACCATATGTTGCAACAGATTAAGCTTCGGATAAAAAATATGATCCATCTAATTAACCATCTGATGCAATGGAAGAACCATCAGATTAATGATCTGATGCAACAGATGAACCTTCTATTGGATAAAATCCTACCAACTGTTCCTACAGGAAAAGTCCAAGACTTGATTTTTCCAACTGATCATTCATCTGTCGCGATAGACGACCCTATGTTGGAAGAAACCTAAAAAATATTGACCATTGATAACTGTTCCAACAGATCATTCATATGTTGCAACAGATGTCTGACCTGTTACACAGACCATTCATCTTTCTCAACAGATGAGTGATATGTTTTGTATTGTCGCAATAGATTACTCAGTCGTGCTACGGATTATTTAACTGTTCTAATAGATCACTCATATGTTACAACAGATGACGTCACAACAGTTGTGTGATCTGTTGAACAGACCATTCATCTATTTTAAAATATGAGTGGTATGTTTTGTATTATTGCAATAGATTACCCATCCGCTGCAACAGTTTGGTTATATGCTGCAACAGATATACTACCTGGTGTAACAGATCGGTGATCTGTTGCAACTGTTATTTTACTGTTTTGCTTGTTTGATTTACTATTATCCCTTTTTAACGATGTATTAATCAACAATAATATATTATTTTATGTTCCTATTAATTTTAGATAATATGGTTCCCAAAAGAATAGAAACCAAATCAAGTCTAAGTAAAGGAATAAGTGAAGCAGCTAGGCTACATCCACCATTCTATGAGCTTGCTTTACAAACGTTATCTCAATCGGGAGCAGAATATGATGAACACAGGGAGGAGGAATTTTTCAAAAGAGATGATGTAGATGCTAATAGCCCTTCCACCAAAGAGCTGGTCAAATCCTTCAGCATTGATCGTTATCCTGTGAGAATACAGTGCGATGGTGCCGCAGATTTAACGGGTGATTTAGTGGTTAAGTCAGCCATGGGAAAATCTTTCGACGCCTTCAGAAAAATACTTCGAGAACAAAAATTGGATGCTTATTTCAGGGACAGCTGCTTTGGGAAATATCTTGATTTGCCGGAGGACAACAATGCTCGTTTCCAAATGAAAATGGTATATGAACTTCTCAAGCATAGGTTTATGTATAAAAACAAAGATAAGATGGATGAGATGTGGATAAATTACTATGGCATGCCTGTTTGTTTTGGTTGGAAGGAGTTTTTCATAGTTATTGGACTAAAATGTTAACCTTCTTCTAAAGTTATACCTATTCTAACCCAAAAAAAGCACCCCGCACACCCAAAAATGGCAAAGGCAAGTCGTGTGATAGTGATGACCTGATGTCCATTGTTGGTCCAAGCTTCAAAAACAAAAATTTGATAGAAGCGTTGAAAGGTAAAGAACTTTCAAAGAAGAACAAATAGTCATTGTGCTTGGTTTGGTTTGTACATAATATTCTTTGGGCGAGAGACGTTAACAACAATATAAGCCTCGGTTTAATAAAGCTCTCCGAGGATCTTGAGGCATTTAACAGCTATCCATGGGGGTATGAAATCTTCAAAATGACTGTCAAATATTTATTGAATCCGTTAGCGCCAAAGACAGTTAACTTATATGGCTTCCCATGGGCTTTCATGGCAAATTTTTCTTTCTTGTATTATGATATCATTTTTTTTTTTTTGCTCAATAATGGTTTTGATTTATTAGTGTTATTTTATAGGCTTGGGCGTTTGAAGCCATTCCTTATTTGAGACAACAAGTGAACTACCAGGAAGGAGTTTTCTGTCCAAGAATCTTGAGATGGTTGTCAGCCAAAACTGATAAAAATGCAAAATTTCTTAATCTCTTCAACCCCCCGAAGGATGCAGTAAGTATAATTATAATTAATTTTTTCTTTTAATTAATATTTTTTTTGAATGATCTAATCATTATTCTAATATATGTAATGATTTATATTAGAATGTGCATCTATCTCTAGTTCTGACCAATAAAGAGTTGAAGATACCATTTTTTCTTACTTTACAGTCTGTGCAAGCTTTATCGGACCCTAAGGTCATCGACAAAATAAAAATGGAATTGTTTGGAGCAACAACCATTACAAGAAAAACAATTTTGGAGGGTGGGCTTGTTGTTGTTGATGGAGCTGTTAGTGGTGGTAGTGGTGTTGCTGTTGGTGCTAATGATGCTCCTTTTACAGTATTTAAAGCAAACCATTATGAGTATGATCATACTGGTTATACAGATTTTGCCTCTCCTAGCGAATGTTCTGCATGCAAATGTCAAGACTGCAGGCCGAAACATGATGTAGTGATTAATGCTATTAATGCATTAACTACTTCTGTAAAGGAATTTACATCTAAGAGGGGTCTCATTCCATCAAAGATGATTTTATTTCCATTCGCTCCATTAGAGATTAGGGCTAAGAGAAGAAGGGGATTGATTTCCAGGGCATTATCAGGGATCCAAAAAAGCAAAATTGCAACTACTCTGTCTGCGTGTTGCACTAAGCAACGTACAATGTCCAAAGTAGAGCAACACGAGCTGAAGAAGGTTAATATATTATATGTCTTCCAACTAACAAAACAAACAGACACATATTTGTTTCAACAGATGACATATCTGCTGAAAATTATCAAACAGATATATACATCTGTTGCAACAGTTGACTAACCTGTTGCACCAGATACTTTATCTGGTGCAACATATGTCTCGTCTATTTTAGCAAATCAAACAGCTCTTTGTACAACTTTTATTTGTACCAACAGACGATCTATCTGCTGCAACAGATGATTCATATGTTGCAACGGATGGTTCATCCATTGGAAATTATCACACAGGGTCTTACTCATGTAGAAATTTATCCCAAAAGTTGATTTATTGTTGCAACAGAAATATAATATGTTTGGGACAATTTAAAATGGGAGAAAGACCTATTTGATTTGCTAGAAGAGATAAGCTATCCTTTTCTATTTTGTTGTATCTCCGTGATTAGCATTGACCAATTCTGGATTTCTAGGTGGATGTAAAAGAAGCTACTGCTGAACAACATTGACAATATGCTACTCTTTTTATGGAAATATGGAGAACAAAAACCGCAGAAACCGCACGCAAGCGACAATGAAGATCCACGATGAGCAAAGCCGAATTCCATAGCACCGGATGAAGAACAACTTGTACATACTAAGTAGATCTTTATAGCTTGAGCCTGTCAAAGCAATCCTTGGAAGTATACTTAAATTATTGTTGATGTATTTGTTGAGATCTGTACCCATAACAATTTTTTTACATTTTATTTATTCGTTGACTTATTTCAGCTAATTTATGAAGGCTTCAATTTATTTTATTTTATCTACAAATTTTATTTATTCCTTAGATTTGAACTTATTAATTGAAAAGGAATACTAGATTCAAATATTGCAACAGATAATGTATCTATTGCAACAGACGACACATCTATTGGAAAATTTGAACAGATTTAGACATATGTTGCAACAGGTAGGTGATCTGTTGGAATTTATCATATAGTTCTTCCCACTGTTGCAACATATGGACTTTAGATAAAAACATCAAGATAATGCAACAAATGACACATCTATTGAAAAAAAATAGATTTAGACATATGTTGCAACAGATGGACTTCATCGGTTGCAATAGACGACACATCTATTAGAATAATCAAACAGATTTATACATATGTTGCAACAGGTAGGTTATCTGTTAGAATTTATCAAACAGGTCTTCCCACTGTTGCAACAGATGAACTTTAGATAAAAATATCGAGATAATGCAACAGATGACCAACCTATTACAACAGATAAACTATATGTCAGAACTGGTAGGATAATTGTTACAACGGATGGAGAATCTGTTGCATTATAAAAATTCAACTTTTGTTGGATATAAAAAATTATCACTACGTGTAAAAAGGTTAAAGTGAATTGAAATAAAGAAGGTGCAACCCATCGATGGTGCTCAGTTCAAACACCTAAAATAAAATAGGTATCAAGTAGACATGTTCATTTTAAACACATAAAATAAAATAGGCATCAAATGTGTTAGTGTCAGTCCTGTCACATTTCGCTAACTTGCCGTCACTTGGCCCCCAACGGTTATTCCCCCCCCCATTGTCTTATATATTCATCTTCCTCCTAAAATTTAACCCTAAATTTCCAAATCTTCTTCTTCGTCGTCATCTTCTTTTATCTATCCAAATTCTTCAAATTATTACTTTTATTTTTTCCAACTGACCTTGATAATGTCAAGCACATCTTCCACTATTTTTTGTGATAAAGATTTTCGATATTGTAAGTGCGAACATGAATCTCTGTTAAATACTTCTTGGACTCAACAAAATCTGGGTCGTAGGTTTTTTACTTGTAAGATTTCAAAGGTAATATTTTTTTAATTAATTAATTATTGACTTGTAATTGTTTTGTAATTGTGTTCTCTTTTTTATAGAAATTGGGTGGATGCGATTACTTTGATTGGTATGAAGAACGACACCCTTCACAAGCAAATCGTGTAATTTGGGGTTTGTTGAACAAAGTCAAGGCTTCTGAAGAGAAACAAAATCGAGCAAGAAGATACTACATTATTGCCGTTATTGCTACTGGTTTGGTATTGTTGGGCACATGGATATTGAAGCCTAATTGCTGAAATTTTCATGGTGGTGTGTGTATTTTCTACTAGTTTGTTATCGACGAGCACATGGATATTCAAGCGTAACTGTTGGAAAATATTTAAAATATTTAGGCATATGTTGTAAAATTTAGGTCATCTGTGGAAATTATCAAACAGGTCTTTCCACTGTTGCAACAGATTAGACTTAGATTATTAGATTATTCATAGAAATTATCAAACAGTTCTTCCCACTGCTGCAACAGATTAGACTTAGATTATTAGATTATTAGATTATTCAAACAGGTATTTCCACTATTGCAACAAATCAACAATCTAATCTATTGCATTATAAAACTCAACTTTCATCAGAAAAAAATTATTGCCACTACATGTACATGTAATAAAGTGAAGGGTGACTTGAAATTAAAAATTTCCATTTCACAGGCATTCTATATACACAGGCTTCAAGAGTCCAGTTAGTACCCCATAAGCCCAGACCTCTTGCAGGTTTGCCACAGCGTTGTCGCACAGGAAAGTCGTTGGCTCAGCCATTTCTGTGCCGGTTAGCAAACATTCGATGTGTGCAAGAGCGTGCGAGCCGCTCACTTTAGAGGCATCATATTTTGGAAGGATCATTCCCCTGTTTCGACCTTCAAAATCCCATGATTTCTTCATCAACACTTCCTTTGGAAAATGATTTATCAATTTACTCTCCCTCAACAAGATGGGCAACAACACCATCAGTGGCTCCACGAGGAGAAAAAGATCGAAGTCATCGATGATAGGTACGTTAGAGTCATAAACATTGATCTTTCCCTCCTCGAGTAGTATCTCAACAGCCCGATAATGCATGTCGTTCATGCTAATGATTGCAAGAATCCTTTTTGCCTTGGTCCAACTCTTGCCGTGTGGATTTGTCCTGTCCCCTCTAACATATCTTAACGTTTCTTGTTCATCCAAGACCAACATAGGAACTGGGAAATCAAGTCCCACACCAAGGGATGACGCCTCTCCATTGAGTTGATCGTACCTATCCTTGAGATTCTTACAGAAGTCGAGGTCCATTGTCCTATCGGCAGCATCATAAGCTACCCGGTACGTTAATTGCCTTTTCCTCATGAGGTAGAGAATTATGTCAACATGCTGTGAAATAACAAGTCAATTTTTAAAGAAGTCAATTTTTAAAAAGGTTAGTAATTGTAAACATGCAACGGATGATCCATCTTTTGCATAGGGTTCTCTGAATCAATAATACAATGCAACTTATGCAACAAATGGATAATAAGTTGCAACAAAACCACAACCAGTTGCACCAGTATATCCAGCTATTATAACAGATGTGAAATCTGTTACGCAGATTCTTCTTCATGGGGTAGATTAGAAGGGCTAGGTTAGGAAAATTAAACTTTCCCTGTCCTCGTATGGCATATGCATATCAGTTATAGTCTGGAAGTCTTGGAGGAAAAAGAGAGGCCTAGGGTAATCTGGTGCGCCTGGCTTAGCATTCTTGTTCTGTCGCATATCCCTCTTCTCTTTGACGCCAAGTTCCGCGTATATGTCCACCTTCTTGACTGGCCCCTGAACTTCAATAGCTTTTGGAGAGGGAGGAATTGCAATTTCTTTTGACTTCCGAGCGGAGAGTATGTCTCTAATTGCTCTTTTCTTTCTCCTAACCAACATTGTAGGAGTGTGTGGATCCCTCACCTTTTTGGATGGTATGATACACCACTTGGATTTGAATTCCTTGACAACTTTAGAGATAGCCTCTACTTTTTAAAAGAGTTTATCCTGTCTGTCTTTGCACTTATCACATTCGCAACAAGAACACGAGGATAAAGAGGGGTGAGAGGGACCTGTGTATGGGTAAAAAGGGGTGTTTTCAAATATATTTATTCTTTATTGATCATCAAAATGCTCATCATCATGAGTGGTAGCATCATCAGCATGCCTGCCACCAACACCAACAACTCCACCAGAAGAAGCACCCGGATCTGCCTTAGTAAAAGGTTGGTCATGAGGAGCCTCAATATTAGGCTGACCTTGCCTAACTACTCTTCTTATGGCTGTTGCTCTAGCAAATTCCTTCTTTATTAACTCCACCATTGGGTCTGCAATAGTATCAACATGACCTAGAGTAATATAAGAAGTCATCACCGACTCCTCCTCAATAGGCATGATCCATGGATGCACAACCTATAAAAAGGAAAAAAAGACAAATACATTTAAATCATATAATATAATAATTTTCATAGTTGGGCTACATTTTAAAAAAGAGACCCATCTGTTGCATAGTTTGCAGTATATGGTTAAAATCCATTTGAGTCTGGTTCAGAGAAACAGAGTAACACATAGATAATCTGATGCAAAATATCAATCATCTATTGCAACAGCTGCATAAGACGGGTAATCTTTTATACAACAGATGATCTGTACGTTGCAACAGATGAATGATATGTTCTCAGATTAAATATCTGTTGCATAATTTGCAGTAGATGGTTAATCTTTTAGGAGTCGGGTTCAGAGAACCAAAGCCACATATGGGTAATCTGATGTAAGATATATCCCATCGCAATAGATGTCCCATCTGGTGCATTAGATATAACATCTCATGCACCAGATATAACATCTGTTCAATATCTTTCTTATCTTTGAGTAGAATTATTTTACTTGAAGAAGACGTACTGCATCATCCGGAGGGTTAAAGAGATCAACCTCCTTAATATTGGTGTTTCTCTTTGCAGCCAACCACCTAAACATCCTTGGATGATAAAACTCATCCGGGTAATCCATTAACTGCTTTCGGAGGGGAGGAATCACTTCAAATGCCCAAGCCTAAAAAGTGTAAACAGGAAGCAAGCCAAAAAAAATCATAATAACTATATTCAATATAAATTAATGGATGAGTAAAATTAGTGATTAATTTTACCATGAAAGCCCAAGGAAAGCCATATAATGTGGTCGTCTCTGAGGATAGCTTTGTCAGTAAATATTGGACAGTCAAGTAGAAGCTGTCATATCCCCAGGGATAATTGTTGAATTTATCAAAATCCTCAGCACGCGCCAATAAATAATCTTCTAGGACCTTGTTGACGTCTCTTGCCAATATAACCGAATGGGCAAACCAAACTAAGCACAATTTCTCCCTATACTACTCTGGTATGGTTTTATCCTCGAGATCTGTCAACAAATCTGATACTTTGTAGCCACGTCGAGCAATGTCAAAGAACCCATCTATTTTTCCCTTGCATTTTCTTTCCTTGGATCTTTTGCGGGGTGGTGGTCCTTCTGCACGATGGCATCTCAGGCCCGTCACTATGGCAAACTCTTGCAAGCCAAAACAAACAGGCATGCCATAGTAGTTGATCCATATTTCATCCATCTTCTTTTTGCCCCCTCCTCCAGATCTTTATCATCCCCCGTGTACTTGATACTGCACTTGAGAAGACCATATACCATCGTCATAGGGAAACGGATATGGGCAGAGGGGTCCTCAGGCAGCTCAAGAAATCTTCTAAAATAGCTCTTCTTAAAAAGTTCGCCTATGTTTTCGTTCTTCATAATTTTCATAAAATGTTCAAAATTTTTTCCCATCTGACATTTAAGTACAATTTGACCAGTTAGTTATTTTTCTTCTAGGTCATTTATCTGCATCACAACTTCAAACCTGTCAATACTAAAAGTTTTGACAGGATCATGCTGGGATGTCGATATTAACTCACGCCCCATCGGTGATCCATTATCATCATATTGATGATCATCTTCTTTCTCTTTCTGACTCTCCAATTCCTCCTCTTTCTCACTTTTATTTTCTTCATCACCATCTACGGACCCTTGTCCACCTCCCTCGATATTGTTTTCACATCTCTCCTCAGCTTCACTTTTCTCTGATTGAGATTGTTCAGGAAGCTCCTCCGAATCCCTCTGTACTGTAGCCTTTTTTTTAAGTGGTCTGACGTTGATCCACTTTCACTTTCTTTTCTTTTGGGAGACATGTTTTACCTACAGACAAAGAAAAAGAAAAATTACATTACAGTTGATGTATGCATAGATTTTAAAAAATACATTACAAACACCACGAATACTGACACACCAACAACCACCACCACAAATACCACCAACCTATGCCTAAAAACAAACAAACACCACGAATACCGACACCACCACAAACACCATCAACCAATGTCACCACCGGTGCCACCAGGATGACGACGACGACGACCACCACCACCACCACCACCAACACCATCCAACTATACCACAAAAGTCAATGGAACACTGCGACGAAAATTAGGAATTTCTCGAGTTCTTCCTACGATTTTACCATCAAAACTCAAAATTGTAAGCCTATTCTCGAAGATAATACAACTAAAAGTTTTATTTTTCATCATTAACTTAAAAGCCCTTATTTTTTAGTAAAAAAAAAATATAGAGCTCTTCTCGAACTCTATTGCCTACGACGACAAAGAAAACGACTGATACAAGCAAGAATGATGTTGAAAATAACACCTATGTGGTCGAAAATGAGAAGAAAAGTGATCTGTTATGGAGGGTTGAGCAAATTTGATGAGTATTTTTTGTTTGTACTGTATTGTTGAGTGAGAATGAGCGGTAAAGAGCCAGACCTCGAGATTTGAAATGATGAAACATTTTGTATGAGTTGATTTGTATTTTTTAAAAGAATGAAAAGTCGTTTTGAAAATGTTAATTTGGTCTGAAATGATCTTAATTATTTTTAAAACTATGAAATATATGCGTAATTTTTAAAATCATATAAAAACAATTGAAGTTGTAGTTGACCGAGTACTCCAAGAGATGACCTTGTGAAAACTCACCCCTGATCCTAGATTAATCAATTTAGGAGTCTAACATATGAACTCAATTGAAATTATAAAAAACAAATGTTCAACATGTTGCATCAGATTTCTCATCTGTTGTAAATTATCAATCAGATTAGGTAACAACAGATTACGAATCAGATATAAATTATCAAACAGATTAAGTCATCTGTTGTGACAAATTACCCATCTGTTGTAAATTATCAAATGGATTGTCAAATGTCGCAAAAGATTACCCATATGTTGTAAATTATCAAATAGGCGCTGCCATCTATTATGGTTGACCCTATAAGAACTTATCCCTAGTCCTAGATTAATCGATAGTTTATCCTATGAGAACTCACCCCTAGTCCCAGATTATTCAATCATGGTATTAGTACCCTAGTCCTAGATTAATCAATTAAGGTATTAGTGTAACATATGAGGTAGTAAGAATCGGTTCGGCTCAGAGTGATCGATCGCCGACTCTGGTCAGGAGGAACGCAGTACCGTTTCATCATGCAATTGACAAAAGACTCAATTAAAGTTGTAGTTGACCCTATGAGAACTCACATTCAATTAAGGTATTAGTCTAACATATGAAATCAATTGAATAATATATAAACAAATGTTCAACCTGTTGCAACAGATGTCTTTTTTGTTGGATCAAATCAAATAGATTATGTAATCTGTTGCAACATATTACAAATCTGTTGTAAACTATCATACAGATTAAGCCATTTGTTGTGACAGATCACGAATCTATTGTAAACTATCAAATAGATTAAGTCATCTGTTGCAACAGATTACCCATATGTTGTAAATTATCAAATGGATTGAGTCATATATTGCAATAGATTACCCATTTATTATAAATTATCAAATAGGCGCTGTCATCTATTGTAGTTGACATTATGAGAACTCACCCCTAGTCCTAGATTAATCAATTAAGGTATTAGTTAGACATATGAGGTAGTAAGAATTGGTTCGTCTCAGAGTGATCGATCGACGACTCTTGTCGGGAGGAACGCAGTCCCGTCTCATCATGTATTTTCCAAAAGACTCAATTGAAGTTGTACTTGAACCTATGAGAACTCACCCCTAGTCCCAGATTATTCAATCAAGGTATTAGTTGAACATACGAGGTAGTAAGAATTGGTTCGTCTCAGAGTGATCGATAGATGACTCTTGTCGGGAGGAATGCAGTACCGTCTCATCATGCAATTGCCAAAAAACTCAATTGAAGTTGTATTTGACCATTTGTGCTCATTCATCCATCCCTAATTCCACCTAGATCAATGTAGGTACTATTATTAATCTTAACATTAAGTTAATGAGAAAACATTTCAACTCAGAGTCATCGATCGATGACTTAGGTTGGGATGAACGCAATACTAACACCATGTAAATAAAATGACTCAATTGGATTTGTAATTGACCCTGTGAGCTCATTCATTCATCCCTCGTTCCACCTAGATCGATGTAGGTACTGTTATTAATCTTAACATTAAGTTAATGAGGAGCTCATTCTTTCATCCCTAGTTCATCCTAAATCAATTGCAATGAAATCCGTTGCAATAAACAACTGAGTTGTTGGAGAATTTCAAACAGATAACAATATTTATTGCAACAGATGACATTTCTTATTTAATTATCAAATAAACATTTACATCTGTTATGACGGATGACTGAGGTGTTGGAAATTTTCAAACAGATATTGATATTTATTGTAACAGATGACGTTTCTGATTTAGTTATCAAATGACATTTCCATCTGTTGTCACAGATGACTGAGCTGTTGGGATTTCTCAAATAGATATCTAAATCTGTTGCAAAAGACGACATATCTATTTGAAAAACTTTTTGTTTTCTTTTAATTTTAAAGCAAACTACTGTCCGAGTAGATAAAGTAGTAGTACTACTAAAGGCGGTAAAAAATATTTCTTGGATAACTCAAAAATCTCATTGAGTAGTCTTGTCCTGTCTTTTCAATGTCACCCGTTTTCTTCCTCGTGCCCCTCAAATTATTAGTGAATATTAATTAATGAATATTGAAACCCCTAATACTTCTTCCTTTTCATATTGACTTGGCACTCCCATCAAGAAAATATTAATTAGGGGTTTATTTTACTACCAAATTAGCCTTATTAATTATGCTTTGTAAATATAAATTTGATTAAATACACTCACTTTGTTTAGTCATTTAATATTAAGGGTAGTACATCTGGAAATTAGAATTATCTCATATCTCCCCTCCTCTCCTTCATCCCTAAATCTCTCATCTTTTTGCTTTCTATCCTCTTTAGGGTTATCACAACATTTTTTTTCTCTCCTCTTTCTAAAAAATTTTCATTCGGATCTAAACCGATCGATATCCATATCTTAGATTCCTCGACTGAAATTATTGTTTTGATCCCCTTTTGACATTTTATGATATGATTCACTATTGCTCTTTCATTCTCGTCTTCTTCTTGCAACTTTATTTACATCTTTTTGTTTATTTAATTACCATTTTCCCATATCATATTTATTTAAAAATTTGAAGGAACTTTTAATTGTTGAATAAACATACCGAGAATTTTTATTATAAGATGCGGAAAAAAGTCATCTGTTGGGAGAAGTTTAAAAGCCTTGTTGGCAGTATTATTTTTTTTATGTATTTTGTTTGTTTCTTTGTTGTTGATGCTGTTATTGATGTTGTTGGTGGGGCTGGCATTGTTGGAACTTGTGGTGTGGTGTTGGTGGTGGGTTTGGCATTATTGGAACTTGTGGTGTGATTTAGACAGTGGGTGCTTCTTAGCTTAAAAATAGTGGAGTCCGAACAATCAACACAAGGAGTAAGGGAGAAAAAAATAAAAATTTTAAAGTGAATAAGAAGAGAAGAGTTGGTTACCAAAATTTAAAAAATATGTGCTTAGTGGGAATTGAACTCAAGAACAAAAGAAATAAATAGCCTTAAGCACCCATAAACAACAACTAGGCTAACCAAACAACTCTTACTCTGGGTGCTCACTGATTAGATTATATACGTTTTTTCTTTATTTTCACATACATATATAAAGTTCAATATGAGTTCAGTCTGTGCTCGCGCACCCGGAGGACTCCATGTGGGTCTGTCCCTTGTTGTTGATGGTGTTGGAACATAGGATGTATGCTTCTTTGTAGTTGATGATGTTGTTGGAACAAATGTTGTTGTTTTCTTTGTTGTTGATGTTTTTTATTGTTGTTTGTAGTTTATGCTATTGTTGATGTTGTAACATACGGAGCAACTGATGGAACAAATCAAACCACCAGCAAGGCTGCTATGTATTCCAACAGACTCCATATCTGTTGTATCAGACTCCATATCTGACGCAACAGACTCCACATCTGACGCAAACTATCTGGGATTTATGTGTTGTGTGTGTTACTTAAATAATACTGGTGACTTTATTAATAAGTAAATTATAAAAAAAATGGATCTAAATACAACATTTTATCTTTTTGTTATATTTTTGAAAGATAAAGATTGGTAATCTGTTGCAAAATATATTTCACCTGTCAGATAACTTACAACATATGGACAATCTGTTGCAACAGATGGATATATCATTTTGCTTTTTCTTTAGTTGTGGCGTCTGTTGCAACTTGCTAGTCATCTGTTTTTCAATCTCATCGAGAGCAATAGATTTTTCTAAACACTTCTTGGCCAAACTCAATTTTTGCTCTTGGATTGCTTCTTTTTTTTTCTTTGCATCCTTCAAGCTGGCCTCCAAATTCAATTTTTGCCCTCAATCCAATAGCAAAAAATTAGTTTTGGTTGAAGGATGCAAATAAAAAAACAGAAGCAATCCAAGAGCAAAAATTGAATTTGGCCAAGAAGTGTTTAGAAAAATCGATTGCTCTCGATGAAATTGAATAAACAGATGACTAGCAAGTTGCAACAGACGCCACAGCTAAAGGAAAAGCAAACTAATATATCCATCTATTGCAACAAATTGTCCATATGTTGTAAGTTATCTGACAGGTGGTATATATTTTGCAACAGATTACCAATCTTTATCTTTCGAAAATACAACAAAAAGATAAAATGTTATATTTAGATCCATTTTTTTTCTAATTTACTTATTAATAAAGTCACCAGTATTATTTAAGTAACACACACAACACATAAATCCCGGATAGTTTCAGCAATATTACATTAAATCCCAAAAAGTTTGCTAATTACATTTTATCCAGGAATTTCGAATTGTGATACATATGTTAAGCAGTGATACAATCTGTTGCCATAGCTCAATTAATAAAAAGGGTTATTAAAGAAACGAAAAGATTAAGTCACCACCAGCTTGATTTAATTAAGTCATTTCATTTCACAGAAAAGAATAAGGAAATAAATGATAAACACAATTTAAACCATAAAAAACTCACCAGAAATATTCTTGTTTTTAAATATTCTTTTTTAATTTATATAATTAAAAAGTCAGAAAATTTGGATGTCATGAAGATAATTTTTTTTTTAAAAGATATATATATTATATGTTGCAACAGATATATTAGATGATGCAACATATTAACTATTTGTTGCAACGGATGATATATCTATTGTAATAGATGATTTATCTGATGTAACAGATATATAATCTGTTGTGCAACTTCGTGTAAAAAATAAACGATTCCTGGAAAGAACTAATTATTTTAATAATTATAAAGCTAAGCTTCAAGCTGAAAAGTTATGACCTATCATAATATTGCTTAATTTAATTAAGTCATAACTTTTTACAGTAATCAAGAATGTCATTAATAAATGGAGGTGAACAGTTGTGCCTTTAAATCTGCTTTATTAATTTATATAATTAAAAAGTCAAAAAATTTGGATGTCATGAAGATAATATATTTTTTAAAAAATATATATATATTATATGTTGCAACAGATATATTATCTGATGCAACAGGTTATCTATTTGTTGCAAATCATGATATATCTGTTGTAACAGATGATTTATCTGATGCAACAGATATATTATCTGTTGTCCAACTCGGTGTAAAAAACAACGGTTCCTGAAAAGAACTAATTATTAATAATAATAAAGCTGAAAAGTCATGACTTATCATAATATTGATTAATTTAATTAATTCATAACTTCTAACAGTAATCAAGAATGTCATTAATAAATGGAGGTGAACAGTTGCAATTGTTTGCCTAAATCATTCAAGTTCAATCCGCTATAAATAGGTCTCTCCTTACTCAATCGTTCGTTCTACTGCACACTATTTATTCTTCGCTCTTGTTACACCTTCAACTACTTTCTCTTCAAGGACTTGATAGCTTTTTTCTGTCTCTGGTAAGTTTTTTTCTTTATTTTTGTGTAAATATACGTTGTATTACATTACATTTGAATTCTTTCTTTTCTTTACTTTTGTGTTTACGTGTGTGTTTTGTCAACTTATGTATTTTTTAGATATGGCTGATCTTGTGTGGGATGTCGCTATTTTACGAGACGCCATGAGGGAACTGCATAAGGAGGTTCATGACCTACATTGGGAGTTGGCCGCCATCAGAGTAAGGATGCTGTGGGAGATCCGTAGGCTGCGAAGGGCGCTGCTGCTGCCCTTTGAAGATTGACTGTCTGACCATACAAATAATAATGATGATAATAATAATTAATCATTTTTCTGTTATCTATGTATTTTTTTTGTTTGTTTTATAAAAAATTATGTTTGATGCACTTGACTTTTTATTTCTTATTTAATTTTCGTTCTGTCTATTTCTATTTCTTAACGAATGACATGTCTACAATTAAGGAATAATTTAATTTCAGTATCAATAGCAAGAACATATGAGTTATCTGTTTGGTTTTGTGTGTGACAGGAGCTGTATTTTGTTGTTCAAAACATATTAGTAATATTATGAAACAGATTATTTATCTGTTGAAACAGATTACTAATCTGGTGCAACAGAATACCCATCTATTCGATTCATAATCATATTACGGGCACCTAGAAACCTTAAACATGAATCCAACATGAGTCTACTGTTACAACAGAACATTTATATGGTGCCGCAGTTAATGGATCTATTTAAACAGATTGCTTTTGTATTGCATTCATGTTCGCGTGCAAACTATTGTTGTAAAAAAAACACTAGCAGTTACCCAGATTCAACTAAAAAGTATAATCTGACTTACCGAAGTCTCCTCTCAAGTAAATTCCAAAGTTAAAAGTGATTTACGAAACAAAATTTGACATAAGAATTTGGTCAAAGAGCAGCAGTTGGGGTAACAACAACAACAACGATGGTCAACAAAAAGAATATGAAGTTGATAATGAAGTATAAGATGATGATAATGAATCAAAAGATATGAATAAAACAGCAGCAACAATGAACAACAAATATCGTGAAGAGAGAGAAAATAACCACGGATGAGGGGAGAGAAAAAGACGCATTTTTTCCCTTCGTTCCCCGTTATATATTAACTAATATTTGAATCAAAGTGTAAATTTAAAAACTTGTGGGTTATTTTGAAATTTTTTAAACTTTCTTAAACCATAATTAAGTAATTGTCACCTCTACTCAATTATTAAGACTTGTGTCACCTACACCTCATTTTAAAACTCTTTTGTCACCTGTGGCCTAAACCCCCAAGTAGCCTGCTATGGTGCTGGGGCTCAATGTCCAACACTCAGTTTCTTTATGTTTTGTTCCTCAAAGCTTACTTTGGTTAATAAAATTTTACTTACCAAAAAAAAAAAATACTACTTCGAAATGTTTTTTTTGCAAAAACATTCACCTTAGTTATATTCAATCAACCTGGTAGTGAATTCTTCCGTCCTAAATTTATGTGATATTTTTTAACTGAGTATGAAGTAATTTAAAAAATAAATGAAAACTTTTGAGATTTCACTACTCAAAAAGTTGTAAAAAGAAACTTAAAAAAAGACCTAAAAAATAAGTCGAAAATGAGAGACTTTATGAGGTCGCTTATTCCCTTAATTTATTTTTTTAATTTAATTTTAAATAAAGAGATCCCATGAAGTCGATAAATGATAAAAAAATTCAGCAACACAATATTAGGGACTTCAAGAGGTCGAAAATAAAAAGTGAAAAAAATTAGCACCAGAATAATTAAAATTATTTAAAAAGAAAATTATAATTGTGACCTCATGAGGTCGCTACTATTTTAATAAATTATTATTTATTATTAAAAACAATTATCTGTCACTATTTTATGAAATATGAAGTTAAAATATATATTTATCTAATTTTTTAATATTTATAATTATAATTAAAAATATACAAAATCAAAAGAATCAACTCTTAAATTCTTTTAATATTTATAATTATAATTAAAAAATACAAAATTAAAAGTCAGCTCTCTTAAATCTGTCTCTCTCAAAACCGCCTCTCTCGAAACTCTCCGCCTAAATCTCAAATTTGCCATCTCTTTAATTCCAAGTAAGGTTGCAAGTTTTGATTTTTTCTTAAATTTTTACAATTTAATTTGTATTTGTGTTGTTGTGGGTTGATTCTTCCTCATTGTATTGGCTGATTTTGTGTTAAATTAAAGATTTTGAAATGCTTTTATTGATATTGAAACTATATGTTGACATCAGCAGGGCATGAAATTACCTTCTCAAGTTCCTCCAAGATAGCCTTAGAATTTGATTGTTACTCGATAAGTATAATTTGATTGTGAGGTCTCTGTGAGCTTATTATTGCCTTTGCTATGATTATAGTGTTTCTTGTAGTTCTTAGCTAATTGCTAAAAGTAGTTGACATGATTAATGATGAGAGATTATCTGTTAGAACTTTGGATAAAAATGAGAAATTTTATTTTTTCTTCAGGGAACTTTGACTGATATGCAATTTTCAGGACAATGTTTTTGTTTAAATGTTGTGCTTAATCCAATATAGAGTAATCTATCCTTATCTTAAGATCATAAGCTCTTTAACAAGAAGCTCGGGTTTCTTGGACTATTGCAAATTAAATTTGATTCTTCTGGTACATGCTTTAGTAGCTGGAATAGTGTTGGTGTAAAACAAGCAAGGGAATTTATATATCCATACTTTGCCAAAATTCTGAAATAGGCATAAAACTTTTCTATATTCTATTGCATAAGGGACCATGAGTTGAATTTTTTGGTACTTTGTTGCCTGTTAATAAGTTAGAGAATATCTGTGTTTAAGGATATGATATATTTAAGATTATAAATTTTAAAAGTCTTATGGTTATACATGTTTAGAACTGATTCTTCAGAGAGTTGTTAGTGAAGAGATAAAATGAGCATTGGCTAAATTTGGCCCTGCCAGAATTGCTGAAAAGTTAGGCGATGAACCATTTTATTTTTTTATCTAAGTTATGATTTTCTTATGAACATTATTTGGAAAAGTTTTTGCATTTTTATTCTTCTAGATGAAACAATTCTACCTTTTTAAAATTTAAAAAGTTAAAATAACCAAATAGACACCATGTAGTTGCACTAGATTGTGTTCCCGACGCCAACTTCACCAGATTTTATTTAGGAAACTACATGTTTAGAACTAGTTCATGTTTAAACCCTTTTGACCACCCTATGTGATCATGTTAAATGACTTCATTGATACTGATCGTAAGCTTGTCCGACACTATGCACTCAATTAGAAAATCATTGTAATCTCCGCTGGTGTTTATATTGTTCATCTTTTACTGATTTGTTTGTCGTCAATAAGTTTCTTTGGTGGTTCATCTTATCAACCCGTTAAATATTCTAACTAGTACTTTCGAGGCATTAATAAAAATAGTTACCTATCAAATATAGCCAATCATATTCAAAATTATACACTAGTTTAATTTTCCAAATTTGTAATTTCATTGGCATCTATTGTGTTGCTTTAGTAGAGAAGTGCTTCCAGTTGTTCCCATCCTGAGAATCTTACTAAGAGGTTTTATTTTGGGAGAATTATCAGGCTTGTATTCTGTAATTCTCTGGAAATAGACTCTTCTCTAAGTGCAGCCAATGCAACCTTCTTTCTCTCTTTATGTTCCTTCCACCTCTTTATCTAATTCTGAAGTGCAGCTTTACTCTTTTCAGCTGCCTCAACTCTGATTATCGCCTTCTCAGCTCTCGTCCTCAACTCGCTAATTTTCAATATTGTTGTTTTCAGTTCTTTCTTCAGTACTTGAATTTCATTTGGTTCTTCATGCACTTCAGATTCTCATAGAATATTACAATAGTTGGACATAATATTGCATTAGTGTTTGGCATTAGGTGCATATGTCTCATATTTTTTTATGGCTGAATTTGGTCATCTTTTCCTTGAAATTCATGTAACTTCCCACTCTTTATTCATCTATTAACTCTTGTAACTTATATCGCCGACTCTTGAAGGTAAGGTAATTGGGAGTGGGAGAGCACCTCCTCAAGCTTTAAGCTTGCCCTGTGGGCAGCCAACAAGGGTTGCTCATCTTCAGACTCCATAATTTTTTCCATGCCAATGTGAAAGTAGAATGTAATGAAAGTAACTTCTAGGCATATAAATAATAGCTGAAGTTGTCATCTTGACATTTAATTAGGGGAAGGACTGTAATATCCCTATATTATGTAATATAGACCAAAAAAATCATTAATCTTCTTTTTTCATATTTTGGTTGTTAATGTGACATGTATTTGGCAGCTTCACATTCCCATTTTATCAAGTTATGAAATGCTTCTAGCATCCTAATATATTTTGTTTGCAAGAAAAGGAGCTTGGAAAGCCGATAACACAGGCTGAGGCTTTTAAGGCTACACACACAAGGAAGAAGAAAACCCATGGAGATCCTGATGTTTGGGTTGAGCCACGAGCTCAACTGACCTTTGTAAGCCTCTATTTCTAGTAGTAATTACTTTATTTCCTAAAGTTATATTCTAATGTTATTATCATTAAATTCAGAATCGATATATGTAATTCATAGAGGATTTCCGTCAGACTCTATCTACCAATGTCCAAGTAGGTATATGTATACTTATGGCTTGCCGCAATGAACCTTTTGTAAATTTTATTTAGAAGGACTCAGTAGATTCTAGGATGATGAGTCAAGGGAGATGATTTTGGCTTTGAAGCAGCAGATAGCTGAGCTATCTAATGAAGCTAAGGCTTCACAGGCAAGGTAAAGAAAAAGGTATATACAGTATGCGAGAATGAAGGCCCAATTTGATCATTACTTGCTTCGGGGGGATTCCCCTTGTTTGGTTGATCCAGTTCAACCCTCCCCAGTCTCTACCTATTTCACATGGAGTATATAGTTACAGAGATGAAGATGAAGAGGAGTATCATGTGGACAATGCATCTTCGCGTTATTAAATATGAGTATGGTGTTAGATAATCTAAACTATGTACTTTATGATGGTTTATTTGAATTATTAAGTGTTTTTGAGTGCATAAGAGCTTTGAAGTAGTCTAATGAATAGTACTATTGTATAAATAACTTGACTACCATATTTTTTCATTCAATTTCAAGATACTTTAAGTTGAAAGCATAAAATCAAATTAGCTAAGAGTTAGAAAATAAAAGGTATAAAGATGTATGACTAAAATAAAACTGTAAGTTGAATAGAGTTGAATGATTGGCTAACAGAGTAGGTCTTGAACCTAGTAATGATTTTAAAGTAGGGGTTGCTGGATAATAGAAAAAAATCCTAGTTTTGATATAAACAAAGAAGAATTGAATTAATGAACGAACTTATGAATATTGAACTATAGTTTAGAATTGTTTGGATTGAATGTTCTCTCGTAAAATAAGTACTTGGATTTAATAAATATGACTTGATAATTCTTACTTAAATAAGTCGAGAATTGATCTTCGGACATGCTATAATTGATGAAATCAATGATTCATATCTATTTGTGACTTAGTGTGTTAAAATATATTTTTTATTTACGTGAATTAATTAATTCGAGTTGATCAAGTATTTGAGTGGTTGTCCATTGTTGAAATGAAAACTTATGGAATTTAATTGTTAAATAATATTCAATTGTTAATCACATATAATAAGATTTTATTAAAGACCTGTTGACTGGGCAAGTATGATTACTTATTCTCATTGTGGATGTGATTATTGTGATATCGATTATTATTGTGGGATGTATTGGTATTTGGACATCTTCACAAAGTTGATTGATATAATTCATTGGTTGGCTTGGGTATCCTATTGGTACAGTACATAGATAAGAGTTCGTCCCTTGCAGTTCATGACTATCTGAAAATCATAAGACCCTTAACATGTATGTATAAGGTATGTATGAGTATGATGGTTCCTTGAGTGAACCAGGTATTTGAATATTGTTATTATTGTTGTTTATATTGATTCCATGAGTAAACCAAATCTTATTGTGGTTACAGTTGTGGATTTTTTGAGTGAATCAGATTAGGATATTTTTTTTGTATATTTGGGATTCTTGTGTGGTCTGGTTACTTATCATATATTTTAGGAGTCTTTTTGTTAGAGTTATGGTTTGTTGACTTAGATATGGTTAGAGTCATGGTTTGTTGACTTGGATAAAGTCAGAGTAAGGATTGTTGACTTTTATATGATTTAACTTGACTTTTACTTGATTGACGTTGTAGAGTTACTTGAAATGTTAAGTATCATAAACTTAAGGTATTTATCATAATGTGTGTTCATAGTTGTATTTGTCACAAGGTGATGATTATTGATTTTCATTTATCATTGAGGTTAATTGGGTAGTAAGTGAAATAGATTGACTTAACAACTATTGGGGTTAAATAAGTTACATTGAGGTTAATTGAGGCGTAAGAGAAATAGACTGACTTAATAACTATTGGGGTTAAATACGTGAGAGTTAGGATAATGACATTTGACGTGAAGGTGATGAATGATCAGCTTGAATAAGAATGAAAATACTCTTACTTAAAACAACGGATGAAGATAGCATAAGAGGATGAAAGTGTGACGAATTAAATTATTATATAAGTTTTCATATTTTATTTTTGTGATTTCTATGTTGTATTTACGTGATCTAACTCTGGACGGCCGATATACCTACCAGTACGTATAGTTTGTACTGATACTATTATTCTATACCCTTTTTGATGTATCGTCTTTTACATGAATCAGTGTTGATTTCATGATTGTTGTGAATAACGATTCTTCAGCATCTCCTACTCTTCTTACTCATGGTGAAAGTTTTGTCTAGCTTTTCTTTTCCCTTAGAAGCTCTTGTAACTATTCAGACTATGTCCTTGGGTAGTTTTTTTTTTCGCATTTAATATTTGTAACAATAGTTGTAATAAAGTTTGGTTATTGCTTTTTAATAAAGGTTTTCACATGTATTCTTAAAGGATGGTAAGGGGTTCTCCTATCTAGGTGGATTAGAATAGGTTTCCCCGATCCTATGATATGTTGTCACACTCCTTTTTCGCCGAAGATCGAAAGATTTTTTCAATTAAAGTGACAGTTTTGAATAGAGATTGTTTTATTTATAGAGTCACCACTTGAAATTGAATTATAGTGTTCCAAGTCATCTTATTGAATCCTTGATCAAAAGGAGATGACTCTTTATTTTTAGGTCTGCGAACTAGAAATTCGGATAAGAAATTCTGTTGACCGAGGAGAAGGTGTAAGGCACCCTCAAGTACCATGGTTCTAGCACGATCGCTTTGATGACTTATGTCTGGCTTAATTAATCTCTTGGATATATAACGTTTATTAGCATAAAAATTGCTTATATCCCACTTCCTATTCATCTTGAATATATTAAAAACTGTCTTATTATACTAATGTGTGGCTTATCGATAGCAGTACCTTCCGGCTATACCACGAGTTTTAATATACTTCTCGCACCTTTGAGGCATTTATAGATCGCTCCAATTTTTTCAAGTCTAAATAAACTTCTAATATGTCGAAATCTACCCAACCCAATTAGACTGACTTTAAAAACAGTATGTTAATTTTGTTATAACGAATGATCGATAGAAGTGCTTTCCAACTTTATCGTTAATTTTTACTTGTATTAAGATTTATTTATTTTAAGAAAAAACAAAAAAAAAACTTAATTTTTTATGAAATATTCTCTCGTCTCCGAAACTTATTAAATCCTTGGTCTAATATTACCCCTTCCATTTACTTTCATTTATTGTAATTACCAAATATAAAAGGAAAATTATAATAGTTTATGATGTTTTTCTATAAATTTGTGTTGATTATTTTTATACCTGCAGTATCTGTGCCATGAAACTAGTATATATAAGTCAGAGAAGATAAATAAAACCACATTTACATAACATACTACACCTGACTATTTATCCCTCATGTGGTATGTATATAACTTAAATTATTAAATTAGTGAGACAATTGGTTGCTAAAAAAAACTGATATTTTTTAAAACTCATGCAACATTAACTAACCAACCAAAGATCGGATCACTATTACTATTAACGATTATGAACATATGTCAAACAAAATTTATTTAAAGAACAACAATTTATTAAATTTAAAAGAGTAAAGGAAAAAAGAATAGATGATAACCCTTTTCAACCTAATCCAATATAAAAAAATGAAAAGCAATGTTTGAGACTTGAACAAAACCCCACTACATCTTTTCTTTTCTTACTAGAGGCAGCACCGGCCCAACATTGACATGATTGTATTGAAATTAAAGAATAAAAAATCATAAATAAAAGCAGCTTTAATAAAACATGGATATAATATGACTCTACATAAGAATGATGCTCTTCCAACAACTATCTAAACTTGTAGGTGTTGCTGTGTTTTTAATCATACTTCATGTTGCAAGTGTGACTCAATATCTAAACTTGTAGGTGTTGCTATGTTTTTGATCATACTTCCTTTCGTAGGTGTGACTCAATATCAACACATTGTTCAACTCCATAGTTGTTCAAAGCTTGTTCCTTTTCTTTGCTAATAGACTTCTTGGTGGTTGGGTCTACATGAAAGCAAAATCACCTGATTAATATTCTTATGTAATTGTCCTTAAAAAATATTTTAATGTTAACCTTGATAATTAAGAACATGTAAATAGATTCATCTACATATGATATCAATCTAAAAATATTCTAGTAGGAAAACCAAATAATAACTCTTACTAATAAATGATTTCAGTGCCTTTTCATGTGCTGCACTCAGAGTCATGCCTTTTCATGTGCTGCACTCAGAGTCATGGTCCTCTTAACATTTCTGGCAGTATAATACATCTGAATCTGTAAAGCAGACTCTGGTTATCAATTACTTTTGACGTGGAAATACTTTATCAAAGGTTTGTTCTAAAATCACTATTACACCTTGAAAGATGTTTAACAATCTACAAAGATAATTGTAGTTGTTGTTCATATAAAAAACACGTGGTTATCCTTATCATATGTATACTACATATTGTATCAGAAGCTTTAGATTTAAGTATTGTTTTCACCAACACTGCTGCTTCATTTCAATTAGAATTATTCAGGTGACAAAATATTTACACGGGTAGTAATAAGTGACTCCAGTGGAGAATAAGATGCGGGGAGTCCGATTGAGATGGTTCGGACATGTGATGAGGAGGGGCATGGATGCCCCGGTTCGTAGGTGTGAGAGACTAGCTTTGGATGGTTTTAGGCGGGGTAGGGGTAGGCCGAAGAAGTACTGGGGAGAGGTGATTAGGCGGGACATGGAGCATTTACAGCTCACTGAGGACATGACCCTAGATAGGAAGATCTGGAGGACGCGAATTAGGGCAGAAGGCTAGGGTCAGTTTGGGTCGCTAGTGTGGGGCATTACTTGGTGGGGGTATTATTCTTGTTATGATACCTTGTTTCATACTTTATTACGAATCTGTTTACTTTTCTCTGTTTACTATTACTTGTGGGTGTCGTATTTATGTTATGCCATCTTGTTCCATGCTTTACTATGAATTTGTTTATTATTCCGTGTCTGGAGCCGGGAGTCTATCGGAAACAACCTTTCTACTTCTTTAGAGGTAGAGGTATGGACTGCGTACATCTTACCCTCCCCAGACCTCACTATGTGGGAATACACTGAGTTTGTTGTTGTTGTAGTAATGATTTAAGAAATTAGCGAGGCCCCTCAAGACACAACCATTATTTATGTCTAAAAGAGGAGAAAATTGCTTCTTACTAAATATCAACATAAAGCATGTAAACACCTACCATTGAGTCTCTTTTTTTGATAGGAAACATGAAGCTAACCTGTGAACTCGAGAAGAGAAGTTTCTGTCACCAGAGAACATCAATAGTATAGAAATTCACCTTCTTATTGCAAAACTTTCATCAGTGTCACTGAACCTTTACACTTTTCAATTTTAGAGATGAATCATACATTGAAATTAAAAATATACGATGTTTAATAATCTACGAAGATAATTATAGTTGTTGCCCAAGTTGCACTGTCTCTTCACTTTTAAAAGTTAGTTGCCTAAGAAAGGTGTAAACATAGTTATATTATAAGGCTAGTTCTATGATCTGTTCAAACTAAGGACTATCAAACGAATTTTCTCATTCAACAGTCAACATATATTACCAGGGTATAGAAATTTATTTGTGTGAACATAGTACAGGACACACAGTGAAACAAACAGAAAAAAGGCATCGATAACATATTTTTATGCGACAATTTGTTCCAAGAAAAATAAGGATTAGCTAATTTTAAGAGGTGAAATGAAAACAGAAAGATTCAGAAGACAAGATTACGATTAGCAAGCTGTGATAATAACATAACAATTGAAATCAATCTTAATGTAAGTTGCTAGAGCAATAGTTTTCAGATTAGCCAGCCCCTACTGAACATAGAAGAAAAAATAGACAATCATTATCTAGGTAATGAAATGTCAGATAATGCAGCAAACTTATTCTGTAGTAGTCCAAACATATTCTTTTTTCATCCTCAATAACTGATGGATTATTTATCTTTGAAAGTAACCATCACAAACTTAATTAAATCAGATCAAGTTCCTATAAACTTGAAATGCGTGTTTAATCCATGTGAACTCACCCGAAGACCCCACATGATATGGCAGGAAAAGAAATATACTGAATGTTGTTCTCATTTGCCACATGCAGGCTATTTCTGCAGTATAGTTAGTATAAAAGAGAATCAAATAAGGTATAATAGCAAAACAAATTTATGAGATATATAAAGCATTCACTCACAAACTTACATGCATTTGTCAAAGAGGCTTTAGTATTTGGGTTAACTGCATATATTGGCCCAACAGTGTGGATTACATGAGAAGCTGGCAATCTAAATCCTCTGCAATGTTTTCCCACAATGTAAGTTTACTGAACAACTTTTAACTACCATTAGCAACTGGAAATTTCTATAATAACTTTGAGAATATCCATTAAAAAGGTTGTTGCTCAGTACCGTTCTTGAAAATTAGAGTCATCCCTATTGGTATGATGCCAATTCGATTTTCAACGTCTAATAAACATTTTTTAAAACACCTTATCATCCACATGAGGAAACTTGGTAGCTCCATAAGTAATAGTATTTTCTATAAAAACAAATAACATCAACATACACTTGATCTATTTAACTAAACAGAACAGAGAATATCTTAAATATTAACCTGCAAAGATGTCTTGACAAATACCATGAACCATTATCCTTCAACCTAAAATTCACAGATGTGATCACCAATGAGTTAATATCTTGACTTTCGGAGTGTGTCGTGGCAGAAGCATTACTAAGTCTCTGGATCAAGTGTACTAAAAGACCTAGTAAAAATGAAGCGGCAACCTTAAGATCTTGCATTATAGTCTTTACAGAATCTATTTGACATTTTAAAGCTCCCCCTATCTATGGAATCTCAATCTTTTGTTTAAATGTCCTTTTTGAAATAATTCCATCCCACAAAAACTTACATGTTTTGTGATAACCAACAACACAAAATAACTTACATGAACAAGCACTTATATTTGGCGGTAAAAGTGTATCGTATCCATAAAAGATATCTGAAGCAGTAATAGCTTCAACACTCAGTCCATTAAGCTCATGTTCTATATGATCCCTGGTAATAGTTGAATCAGGGGAGCCATAAAAAGCTATTCTAGCCTGCTAACAATTGAAAATTCTGTTAAATATCCGCAAGCTTAATGAACATCTAAAGAAATCTTATATTTCATTTAGTACAAAAATAATAAATAAAAATTACCCTCAATAGTTCAATGTTCACAGGGTTAACCCTGCTAAAACTTGTCGGGCAAACTCATTATCTCACAGCCACGCAAATCTATCCCCTGCAAGACAAAAACTAGAAAAATGCAGAGTGGATGAAATATTACTCCAGAAGCATCGTTGGAAAGAAATTATAGGATGGTTGGTTTCTGATGACACATCTTGTAAATCTAGTAAACAAATAGAACTCCTCAAGTCTCAAGTTTCAAGTTTCAAGTTTCAACAATGCTAAATGATTGAGGTAAACATATATCAATGAAAAGTAGATGTGTGTGCTTATGTTTGATTATAGGAGGAATCTCGTACTTGAGCAACCTTTTGCTGACAAAAAATACTTTATGGTGATGATGCCCTCGATTGATATAAAAGTCCCTTTCCTCTTCCCACTATGTATTACTCAACTGGCATTCATTTTAATGTTACAAGAAATGGGCATATACCTGTGGGGAAATTGGCTCTATATACTGCACTTGGAGGAGTCGGTCCTTCAGAGGTAATCAAATTTGTGAATTATCATATCCTTGATTTTGTGCCATATGCTTATCTATGAAAACATTTTCAGTAATCAATTTACTTGGAAATGCGGTGCTTGCCTATGACCATTGACGTAGGGATAAACAATGGGAAGTTACTGAATGATGAGTTCTACTTTGGTCTCAGACTAAAGAAGGCAACTGGGCAGGTGAATTTTAGCCTGTTCGCCTTTGTAGATTACCATGTGGAAGCCTGAATTCTTACTGAATCTGCTTTTGCTACATTTTCCCCCTCCTTTCAAGAATATTATGACTTCCTTCATGAATTCATGTCTGCTGAGAAGCAAAATTATGGTGAAGAAAATCCTCATACAGGTCAATAATTTGAAACTTATCCAATATTATATCAATAAACTTATCGAATATTATATCAATGAATGGTTCTTCACTTTTCCCCATGTGATTCCTAAACATGAAGTTGCAACTTCATTCTCAGTTTGAAGATTTTGAAAAACACAATTCTTTTGAGCTGTTGGCTAAATATCATACCATACATTTGGTCTGTAATGCTGATATATAGGTACAACATATGTCTCTCTAGAGGTTCTTATGATATGTTCATTTCTGATCATCGATTCTTCTATTACGAGGGACAGCTTCTGTGGTCCTTGCAGGGCTTATTGCATCCCTTAAGCTACTTGGAGGTGCATTATGTGATTGTACTTTCTTGTTCCTCGGTGCTTGAGAGGTTAGTGTTTATCTATGCATAATACATAAACATACCCTTTAACTTGGTCTCAGGTCACATCTAATCCATAGGGACTATGAAGCTAACCTAAGAACTTGTGGGAGAAGTTTCTATTACCACAAAATACCTACGACATGAAAATTCAATTTTTATTACAACACTCGAGTCACGACCAATGAACTTTTGAACTTTTCAATTTTAAAGCTGAATCATACCTGCAAATTAAAAAATATTTTCTAAGATCAATTTTCGAATATGCAGCATTATCATCCATTATTTTTGACACCCTCAAATTAAAATTTTTGTATCAATTTTAAAAGAAAGTTTATAGTCTATTTAATTTGACAAATAGAAATGGAATGCAGGCTTTATTAACCTTGTTGCACAATGCAGAGTCTTCCTTTGGCAATAAATTACCATTCTGTAAATTCATTTCTATTTTTTTTATCTGTAGATGGTAAATTATACATAACCATTATAAACGGATTAAGTTAAATGCAATACTGGCTTAGGAAAGAGAGACATATCTCTATTTGAAGTTATTAACGGAGGTGGAAAAAACTTTTTTCCTACAACACATCTACTTGTGGAATGTATTAGATTAGCCAGAAATTTTCAATTTTCCAAACTCACCTACTTCAAAGATAGAGGTGCAAGCAGTTGTTTGTGTAGCCGCGGAATTGTGTCCTACAAAATGGTGTAGAGAAAGTAGCGTTAATGGTAGTAAATCAATCTATATATGAAAGAATACTTATATATGAAATGCACAAGCGACATTATGTGAAAATTTAAATTTCTGACTTTAGTCTAGCTAATAAATGATCAGAAGTTGGAAGCACAATTTGGTTATCATCATGATTCTTCACTTGAGACAAACACAGTGTATTATTTGAATGTTGCAAGAGTTGCTGCCTTTTTTATTCAACTCTTTTAGCTCACTGTTGCGATAGATAATAGAATCTATGTTGCTCGGACTCTTCAAAAATATCGACGGATGTATATCGGATCCTCCAAAAATAGTGTATTTTTGAAGAATCCGACACGGGTACAACAATATTTTTGGAGAGTTCGAGCAACTTAGCATAGAATTAGTTTATTTTTTTCAGGTGACATTTGTGCATATCTAGTAGGACGTAACATATTTCTTTGAACACACTATTGTTCGTTTACGTTTAGAGATTCCTAGAGCGCATTGTCATTATCTGTCGACATTTTTGTTGCAAGTAATTTTCAATTTCGTTAAAGATGTTTTCATAATTGGTTTATTCTAAAAGTGTTAAATTTCATGGGCTTCTTTTTTGGTCAACAAAATTGACCTAGAAGCGTCAAATTACAAATGAACATATATATTTTTTGATAATACTATCAAGTAGAAAATAAGTAATGGACTGATAGAGGAGTATGTTGCAGACGAAGTGTGGGTGAAATAAAGAAATTACAAGTTGTTCAATTGCTTTGGCATATTATCGAACACCTTAAAGTCATCAGTCTTTATAATGCCTGGATCACCTAACAATCCATGAATAGTGAAAATAAAAAATGCAAACAAACAGAGCAAGAGAAGAAAGATAGCATCAATCACCACGCAGACCATTAATAGAGAAAAATATGAAAAAGGATAGAGATCATATATTTTAAGTATATTTTAAACATAGAAGAGAATAATATTAGAAAAAGAAAATCCAACAGAAATTAAACAATAGTCCAATGGGGAAAATTTAGCAGCAGCGATTGCGATACGAAACTACTAACAAAAACTAAGAATGAAATTTATTAAATAAGCTCACGAAAATTAATAGCACAAATCTAAATGAACACATGCATGACTTCGAAAACTCTACAACTAAGCTTTTTCAGGCCATCAACTCAAAAAAATAATAGATACAGAAAAGCAAGTCAGCAGATCACTATATATAAAATTCAAAAAGAAGTAGATGGGAATTTGCAGGAAGCAGAGGAGCATAAGGTTGTATAAGTATATAAAGTGCAAATTAAAAAAGAAGTAGATGGGAATTTGCAGGAAGCAAAGGAGCATTAGGCTGTATATGTGTTTAAAGTGCTACCAGTGGTTCTAGGTTGATATCCACGTGTCCGTTCAGTAGTTAAATATGGTACAATTTAGAATACCTTTTGTACAATGCGTTCAAGCTATGATAGTCCCACCTTGTTGGCTTATATAAAAGGATAATGTCTATTCGTTTCTCCATCTCCTCCTCTTTTCTAATCTCCTTCCCTCTCTCGTTCTTAATTTCTCTAAGTTTTTCTAACTCCCTTTTTTCATTCTCTTATTTTTCGTCTGTGTGCATATCATGCATTTTTTCTCTAATTTTTTTTGTTTTTGTTTTTGTTTTTGCGAGCATGCATGCATGAGTTGTAAATTAAAGTTTATAACACAATTACACACTAATTATACGTCAACTAAACGTAACTTTACATTTTTAACATTAATAACTTTAAAATTATCTCCTAACTAACATTATTTAGAAATAACAAACGAGTTATAAATAAAGACGTAGAGAACGAACTGTGTATAAATAATAAACTACACATACTAAATAATATAAAAAATCATTGAAATAAATTCATTCATGCTTCGATTCACAATGAAACTTATAAAAATAAATCGTACGGAATCGGATAAGAACCTGTATGATGAACTAACTAAAAGAGAAGCACGAACGATATAACCGAATACTCGAACGGAATCCAAAATCAACTTGACACTCTTTTCTCCATTTCTTTTTTGTTTTTTCTGTTGTTTTCTCTAAGTTTTTTGTATATGTTTGTAATACCCCAAACCTTCTTAGCTTAAAATTCGTTCCCAGAATATTAAGAGATAGTTTTAAAAATAAATAATAATTATTTTATATGGAATTTTTCAGGTTTAGACTTCCCATCGTGTGAAAAATTGAATAAGCTTTCCATCGATACCAAATTCGCCTAACCTGACACTCGGTGAAGGAGTCATGGCATTTTTAAGTTGACAGTGTGCCACTTGGGCACTTGACGCATCACGGAGAAGGAAAAATTCACAATTGTCAAAATTCAGTAAGACTCCGCAATATTGACGCGTCGCGAAGTGGTCCAATTTCCCATTCGTCAAAATTCAGTGGACCTCCGCGATTTTTCCGCGTCGGGGAGAAACCTTATTTCCCATTTGTCCATTTCCAGTGGATCACCGTGACGGTGGCACGTCGCGGTGATGGCCCAAATGGTAATTTAGCATAGCATCGCGATAGCTCCGCGTTGCAGAGAATTTTCAGGTCCCGGTCGTCGATTTCCAATAAGCCACTGCGATAGTGACGCGTCGCGGTGGCAGGTAAAATCGGTAATTTCTTTAAGATAAAGTATTTTTAAGATAATTTCTTTAAGATAAAGTATTCTTTAAGATAAAATCAGATAAGATTTCCGCATTTATTATGTTTTTATATTTATATTTCCCCTATGTTGACATTCAGATTTAGTAGAAAAGTAGCCAGGGTTAGCTCAGGACTACTTGTAGTTCGGAGCACCGTATGGTGTCCTGAAAATCAGATTTCGTGGCGTTACAAACTTGGTATCAACGACTAAGGTTTAGAGATTCCTAGGGAGCCAGACAAGCCACGTTACGTAGAATCTTGATCATCGGTGTGAAATGCGCCACATCTACGAGAAAGAGGCTACGGCGTATTTTAGGAAATCCTCACTTCTTTCATGTTCTATCGTGCATTCAGTGTCTCTATCTGCTTCTAACTCATGCTTTCACATGATAGAAAATGCCTTCTCGTCTAGCTAACGCATGCAGAAATGATAACCAGATACCTCAACCCGCAGATCCTTTGAATGAGAATGTGTCACATGCAGAGTTTTGAGCTACCTTTCAGGCGCTTGCCTAAGCTATGACAGCTAATGTTCAGGGCAATCGTCAGGCTGCAGTGCCACTTCAGCAAGATGAGGACTTAGCCGCAGCTAGAATTTAAGATTTTATGAGAATTAACCCTCCAAAATTCTTTGGGTCGAAGGCAGTTAAGGACCCACAGTTGTATCTGGATGAGGTAAAGAAGATCACCTGAATTATGTATGTTTCTAAAGATGAGAATGAAGAATTGACATCCTATAGGCTGAAGGATGTTGCATATAATTGGGTGGTGATGTGGAAGAAAAGTAGAGGGGAGAATGCATCTCCAATGAATTGATAGATATTTTAGGATGCGTTCTTAGACAAGTTCTTCCCATGTGAGATGAGGGAAGCTAAGATGGAAGAGTTCATGAACCCGAGGCAAGGCTCAATGACAGTGAAGGAGTATTGCCTCAAGTTCAACCAGTTGTCTAAGTATTCCCCTGATCAGATGGTTGACCCTAGGTCAAGCATGAGTAAATTTATTACCGGTGTATCTGAGTTGGTAGTTAAAGAGTGTAGGACTGCTACGCTCATTAGAGACATGAATCTTGCTAGGTTTATAATGCATGCTCAGCTGATTGAGGTAGAGAAGTTAAAGGAAAAAAAGAGGGTAAATAAGAAAGCTAGAACATGGCAGTTTGATTATGGTCAGAATAGGTCTAGAGGAGAAAATCATTCGCAGTTTCAGAATCGGTCATCTATGCCCGCACCTTCTTCAGCCAGTGCTCCTGCACCCAAAAACAGGCAGGATCAGTGGGGTAAGTCTTCTATGTCCATATCTTAGAATAGTATAAGTGGTAGGCCCAGCTATCCTCAGTGTGCTAGGTGTGGTAAGAATTATCCTGGTGAGTGTTTAGCTGAACAGAAGGGTTGTTTTGGTTGTGGTAAGTTAGGTCATAGTATTAGAGATTATCCGCATGCTAAGAAAGGAAATAGAGATGTTTGTCCTCAGACTCAGGCTAATAGTGCACTAGCTCCTCTAGGTCGCCTAGCCTCTCCTCAGGGCGCATCATCCAGTACCGGTGGTGATCAATGCCAGAATCAGTTCTATGCTTTACCATCCCGCCAAAGTAGGAAGATTCGCCAGATGTTGTTACTGGTATGTTTCGTGTCTTTCATCTTGATGTTTATGTGTTGTTAGAACTTGGGTCGAGTTTCTCTTATGTGACCCTGTTAGTTGCTGTAAATTTTGAGATAAGTTCTGAAAAGATCTCTGAGCCCTTTTTGGTTTCTACCCCAGTAGGTCAGTCAGTTGTTGCTAAACAGATCTATAAAAAATGTCCTATCACTGTCCTTTATAAGTTTATGTTAGCAGACCTAATAGAGTTAGATATGGTTGATTTTGATCTTATTATTGACATGGATTGGCTTCATTCCTATTATGCATCTATAGATTGTCGCACCCGTGTGGTGAAGTTTTAGTTCCCAGATGAGCCAGTCTTTGAGTGGTCAGGTAATTTAGTGTCTCCCAAGAGTCATTTCATATCTTATCTTAAAGACAGAAAGTTGATATCCAAAGGTTGCATTTACCATCTAGTTCGAGTCCAAGACACAAAGTTTGAGACTCCAACAATTCAGTCAGTCAGTGTAGTTAATGAGTTTCCTAATATTTTTCCAAAAAATCTCCCAGGGGTACCTCCCGATAGGGAAATAGAATTCGGTATTGACCTTCTCCTAGATACTCAGCCTATTTTTATCCCTCTTTATCGTATGGCTCCCACAAAGCTTAAGGAGTTGAAGGAGTAGCTTAAAGATCTTTTAGATAAAGGTTTCATAAGGCCTAGTATTTCTCCATGGGGTGATCCCGTTCTATTCATGCAAAAGAAAGATGGTTCTTTGAGTATTTGCATTGACTATCGTTAGCTGAATAAAGTTACAGTCAATAACAAATATCTCCTTCCGAGAATTAATGACTTATTCGATCAACTCCAGGGTGCCAGTTATTTCTCAAAGATAGACCTTAAATCCGGCTATCATTAGCTTAAAGTAAGGGAATGTGATATTCCAAAGACACCTTTCAGAACCTGTTATGGTCATTTTAAGTTTTTAGTCATTTTAAGTTGTTTGGGTTGCGTATTGATGCAGAGAGGTAAGGTCATTGCCTATGCCTCTAGACAGCTTAATCCTCATGAGAAGAACTACCCAACCTATGATCTTGAATTAGCTGCCGTTGTGTTTGCTTTAAAAATCTGGAGATACTATCTATATGGTGTATATGTTGATGTGTTTATGGACCACAAAAGCTTGCAGTATGTGTTTACTCAGAGGGAGTTGAATCTTCGTTAGAGAAGATGGTTAAACTTATTGAAGTATTATGATATGAGTGTGTTGTATCATCCGGGCAAGGCCAATGTAGTGGCAGACACCCTTAGTAGATTGTCTATGGGTAGTGTCACTCATGTGGAGAATGATAAGAAAGAGTTAGCTCGGGAAGTTCATCATTTGGATAGATTGCGGTGTTAGGTTGGTTGACTCAGCTAAAGGGAATGTTTGGATTCAGAGTAGTTTTGAATCTTCCCTAGTTTTAGAAGTGAAGGAGAAACAACATACGGATTCCAGTTTGGTCAAACTGAATGAGTCAATTAAAGACCAAAAGGTAGAGGTTCTCTCCCAAGGGGGAGATGGGGTATTAAGGTATCAGAGTAGATTATGTGTGCCATGTGTCGATGATTTGAGACAACGGATTATGGCGAAGGCGCATGGTGTGCGTTATTCTATTCATCCAAGTTCTACCAAGACGTACCGTGATTTCTGGGAAATCTATTGGTGGAGTGGTATGAAGAGAGATATAGTGAAGTTCGTAGCTAAATGCGCAACTTGTCAACTGGTTAAGGTAGAGCACCAAAGACCTGGTGGTATGTTGTAAGAGTTTGGTATCACCACTTGGAAGTGGGAAAAGGTGAATATGGATTTTGTGACTGGTTTACCCCATTCGTATCATCATCATGATTAGATTTGGGTTATTGTAGACAGATTGACTAAGTTAGCACATTTTTTTCCAGTTCATACGTCCTATACAACTAAGGATTATGCTAAGTTGTATATCCGAGAGTTAGTTAGACTGCATGGAGTGCCTTTGTCCGTCATTTCAGATAAGGGTACTCAGTTCACTTCTCAGTTTTGGAGAACTTTTCAGAAGGATCTTGGTACCCAAGTTTATCTTAGTTTATCTTTCCACCCTCAGACAGATGGTCAAGCAGAGAGGACCATCCAAGATCTAGAAGATATGTTGAGGGCATGTGCTCTTGATTTCAAAGGTAGTTGGGATGAGCATTTCCCATTGATTGAATTCGCTTATAATAACAACCCATTTGAGGCTCTCTATGTGAGGAGATATAGATCACCCATAGGTTGGTTTGAAGTGGGTGAGGCCGCTTTACTTGGGACCGATACAGTGTTCGAAGCCATGGAGAAAGTTAAGTTGATTAGAGAAAGATTGAAAATAGCCCAAAGTCATCAGAAATCATATACAGATGTGAGAAGAAGGGACCTCGAGTTTGAGGTTGGTGATTTAGTGTATTTAACAATTTCACCCATGAAAAGGGTGAAGATATTTAGAAAAAAAAGGAAGCTCAGTCCCCGGTATGTTGGCCCTTATAGAATTCTGAGTCATGTTGGGAGAGTAGCTTATGAGCTTGATTTGCCTGCAGACTTGTCAGTCGTTCATCCTGTATTCCATGTCTCTATGCTTAAGAAATGCATTGGTGACTCCAGTGTTGTAGTTTCTTTAGAAAGCTTAGATATTCAGAACAGCCTTTCTTACGAAGAGATTTCAGTTGAGATTCTAGATCATCAAATCCGTAGACTAAGGAACAAAGAAGTTCCCTTGGTCAAAGTTCTTTGGCAGAATCAGTCTGTTGAGGGTGCCACTTAGGAAGCAGAAGCGGATATGCGGGCCAAGTACCCTCACCTCTTCTCCGTAAACTCAGATATAGCCGAAGGTAATACTCTTCCTTGATTCAGTTCTTTTCTAATCATATATTCAGCTATATAGTTGTCCTTATGAAAGTTCATGCACTCACAGAACTACTCAAAATCTCAGAATGATTTAGATTCAATTGTTCAGTTTATTTCAGTTGTGCATGATAACTTACTGCCTTAGATTCCTTAGTATTCTTAGTCTAACTAGCCACATTCAAGCACGAATGTTTCCAAGGGGGAGATATTGTAATACCCCGAACCTTGTTAGCTTAAAATTCGTTTCCAGAATTTTAAGAGATAGCTTCAAAAATGAATAATAATTGTGGAATTTTCTAGATTTAGACTTCCCATCGTGTGAAAAATAGAATAAGTTTTCCATCGATACCAAATTCGCCTAAATCCGACACTCGGTGAAAGAGTTATGGCATTTTTAAGTCGACAGTGTGCCACATGGGCACTTGACGCGTCGCGGAGAAGGCAAAATTCACAATTGTCGAAATATTCAGTAATACTCTACGATATTGGCACGTCGTGAAGTGGTCCAACTTCTCATTCGTCAAAATCCAGTGGACCTCCGCGATTTCCCCACATTGCGGAGAAGCCTTATTTCACATTTGTCTATTTCCAGTGGATCACACCGACGGTGACACATCGCGGTGATGGACCAAATGGAAATTTAGCATAGCATAGCAATAGCTCCGCATCACAGAGAATTTCCAGATCCTAGTCGTCGATTTCCAGTAAGCCACCGCGATAATGGAGCATCGCGGTGGCAGGTAAAATCAAAAATTTCTTTTCTTTTTCCAGTTTCGATTAAACTTTGAAAAGGGGCACTTTGGGCAGTTCCCAAGACCCTAATCCATCTTAAACAAAGAATTAAACCCCTTCAAAGCACTTTACATCCACTTTTCATCAATTCTCTCTCAAGCAAAATCCTAAGGCTCAAACTTTCTCCCCAAGAAATCCAAAATTCTTTCTTTAATTCTCCAAAGAGACTCAAGATTAAGAATTTACAGTACAAGAACTCTAAGAATTCATCTCCAAAGCATCAATAGTAATCCAAGATTCAAGCTTTTCATCAAAGATCATCAATTAAGGTATATGGGGTTCTTCAATAAGGATAATCCTTTAATTCTTGTGCCCAAAATTTGTTTTAATTACAAATTTACTGAATTTTATGTGATTTTCCATGAAATTGAAGCTAGGGTTTATACCTATCATTGTTATTTACAAGCTTATGGTGTTTCCAATGATTTAGAAGTTGAATCACATGATTATGTTCATATTTTCATACATAATGCAGAAATTTCCAGATTTGGAATTAATTTCTCAATGTTTACATTATTAAGCATGAGCAATTTGATGTTTTAACATGAGATTTATGCATGGGGCATTATCCCAAGATTGAATAGTATTACTTCATGAAAGATGATGCTTTAAACATCTTATGAGCATATTATTTTCAGTTTTTAGAAAAATCTTTGATCGTTTGATCATCAGTTTAGCTATGGAATCCACTTTACAGAATTTAGATCAGCTGTATTTACAGATTTACTTAGATAAAAGCATTTTTGGTTTCATAATGAATCATTATACTAGTTTAAAGTGGATTTCCAATAGAATGAGCATAAAGACTAAAAATGGAGTAGTATTTAGCACCAAGCGGAAAGTGAAGGATTAGCGTGCCTTATCTTCCACAGAACTACGAGCCAACGTAGGTAATGATTGAGATTATTTCTATTTCTATATGGATGACAGATTTAGCTTTTGATCGATCGCATAGCTAGCAGGTTATACTCCCTGACAAGAGTATGACACCTCTCCCCAACGTGAGGTTTCTTCCTTAGGAGGACAAGACGTTGGACTCCATGTAGCTCGCATGATTTATGTCAGTTAAGAGAACCTCCCTGCTAGTAAAAGTAAATAAACAGTTTTGAGTATTTACTAGTAAAGAAAAGCTTTGAAAGAATTCCTTTAAGATAAAGTATTTTTCCATGCAGAATGAATTTTCAGATTTCACTTAGCCTAGATGATTTGAGAATAAGAACAAAATACAAATTTCAGAACTAAGTGTAATGGCTCACAAGATTTATATTATGTTCTTTTCTATTCATGATTTATGATCTTCAGATTTTAGATTTACTCAAGCCTATTTGAGTCATTTACATTTAGCATGCATGATTTTATAAATTTTGATGATATTGCTTACTTATTGCATTCACCCCCATTTACTCAGTACATCATCAAAGTACTAATCCACATATACGTCTATGTGTTACATTGTCTCATAATGTAGGTTTAGGTGCTCAGTATCAGCAGCATGAGTGATTTTTGAGCATCTCATCTACATATTTGCAGTTGGTAAGTTCTCATAGTTCGGGGACTTAACTATTTCAGTCTTCCAATTTATTAGTAGTTGATTCATTATTCATTTCAGACAGTTTGAGTCAGCTGGGGCCTGTCCCAGTGACTCTCTTGATTCAGTCAGTAGAGTCTTGTCGGACTACTAGCTTCAGTTTGACTTTTGATTCAATATTTAGATTTTTCAGTATTATTTTACCAAGACTTGTGAGATTAGTATGTTTCAGATAATATTTCCGCATTTATTATGTTTTCATATTCATATTTCCCTTATGTTGATATTCAGATTTAGTAGAAAAGCAGCCAGAGTTTGTTCAGGACTACTTGTAGTTCAAAACACCGTGTGGTGTCCCGAAAATTAGATTTTGGGGCGTTACAATGTTTTTCTTACCTTTACTCTCCAGTATTGTTTTTTTCTCTCTTTATCTTTTTTGTTCCTGAACTCTTTTCTCTTCTTTTTCTTTCTAATGCATGCATATATATTGCATATCTCTTTTTCTTGTGTTCTCTTACTATTTTCCTTTTACTCTTGTTCATGCTCCTCACTTTTATTTCTTTTTTCTCTCATCCGTTTTTCTTACTCTAATTTTTTGTGTCCTCCCTCTTTTTCTGCGTGTGTGTTGTTATATAATGTATTAAGAGGGAGTTTGTGAGGGAAAAATGGGAGTGGTTTTAGGGTGTGAAAAAGGATAGTTCAGAGTAGTGGGAAAAGGATTAGTTGGGGTGGTTTTAGGGTGTGTGGGTAGAATAGGATAAGATTTTTTTTGAATCATAAATAAATAAAATCAGATAAAAAATAATGATAAAAATATTGACTAATTGATTTTTATACTAAGAAAATATAAGAAAAGTTTATAACTAGTCTGAAATAAAATATAATTAAGACAATAATAAAATTACTAGCTTATTTATTAAAATATAATTTTTTTTAAATTTTCTCATTATTTGATAATAAAAACAAAAACAAAAATAAAAATAAAAATAATTATAAAAATAAAAATAAAAATAAAAATAAAAATAAAAATAAAAATAAAAATAAAAATAAAAATAAAAATAAAAATAAAAATAAAAATAAAACATATCCTAAAATGCAACTCTATTTTTAAAAGAATTTTTTTTTTCACAATTTTTCAAATAAAACCTACTGAAAATGAACATAAAAGTTGAAAAAAAAACATTAGTCCAATAATAAATTTTTGATGCTAATAATAGGTAAAAGTTAGGGGGGATAAAAAATTACTTGTCTACCTTTGGGTGATGACAGTTAGTTTCTATATTAGGTATTCATTATATTGGTTTCTCTACTTCCTCCAAAACCCTTTGGCCTATTGATTTTGATATCCCCTTTGATCTTTCTCTGGAGTCATCTGATCATCTCCCTACTTTTAGTGGTCCTAAAAAATTGTCTTTTGATGTTAGAGTTATTGCCCACATTGTGGCCACTACTCTCCTTCCTCATGCTAGCTCTCTTTCTACTTTCACTCGACATGACTCCCTATTAACCTAATATATCTCTTAGCATATGTTTAAGCTCCCATCGTTCAGTATTAATTTCTTGATTGAAGCATATCTTGATCCGTTATGTCTCCCTTATGGCTAATTATAACTCACATTTTGGAAGCAGTAATATCTCTCTTGAGGATGTTTCTTCAGTTTCAGTCAAACAATTTTATAAATCTAAAGCATTTATTAGAATGAGTTATTTTCTTGCTGATAGCACGGGTTCCTAAGACTGAAATTTGTCCTGTAAATGCTCCTATTTCTCCTAAAATATACCCTCTTGTCGAAATGATTCTGGTCCATCCTATGTATCCTTAATCATTCTCAATTGCATCATTGATTTGAGACAAGGTGGATGCTCTTGAGAACCTTCTTCTAGCATCACACTTTCAAATGGAAAAAATTCAGGTAACTGGTAAGGAGACAAGTTTAGATGTCGCTAAGATTCGTCTCAAGTTGAACCCGATAATAAAAGAGACTATCATAGTTGCTAAGAAGACTCATACCGCTAGTGATACTATTTCCACCATGATCATGATTAGTTCATTGTATTGAAGGAGGCTACTGCTCAAACTTTAGCATACTTTCTTGGTCGTGTTGTTCCTCCTCCTCCTCCTCCTCCTCCTGCCCCTTACGACTTTATGGATGAGGTTTTTTTTATAAACTCTGGTCTGTATCTGCGCATAAGCCCATGAATACTTGTTTTATTTTGATTATATTTCTACTCTAGTTGTTCTGCATATATGCTGCCTCTTTCTTTTTTATTGATATTAAAGGGGGAGAAGTGTATTATTATCTACATGTATCTACAAGTATCAGGTACAAAGGTGACTTTATAATAGATGGAACACCTCCTGGGGAGATCTGCTTACCTTAGACAACTACTTAGGCGAAGCTAAATAGGAAAGTTGACTAAATTTACTTTATTTGTCATCCATCAAACCAAGGGATATTGATAGTATCTTATTTCAATGTCTGACAACTTAGGAAAAGCAAAAGAAGAAATAAGGCATCTCAAGTCGATTACAAAAGATGAGGGTATCTCAAGCTCTACATTAAAGGAAATAAGAATCAGTCAAAAGAAAAGATATTCTTCAAAGTATCCCAAAAGGAAAGAACAGTCTACAAAGATGTCAGTTTTAATACAGTATCCTTACACGAGGAAACAAGACTCCTTAAAGATCTTAAGAAACCCTATTTTAGGGATTTAGTGTCGCGGGTTCTTAGAGGCGTTAAAGCGATCATTTATGGTCCAACCTTATTCTTGAAAAGAGGATATTTCACATTTAATTTTTAAGGATCAAATATCTTGGGTTGCCTTATTTTTAAAATCTTCCAACGACTAGTATTAGTCCAATCACTACTATTTAAAGGATAAACGACTAAACAAGAAGCATACAACTTGTCTCAAACTTCTCTTGCTGTCTTCTCTACTTTTATTAAGTATTGTATTCTCTTGTGTCTTACTGTATACTCCAAAAGAGAAAAAATAAACACATAATTGGTGAGACTTTCGTATCAAAGAGAGAAAAGAAAAGGAGTTTGAGTTAATGCCAAAAAGCTTAACTCAAATTTTTTAACATTGGATTTGCCAAACAAGATCTAGTAGAATTCCTTTCAATCTAAGAAAACTGGAGTAAGATCTATTAGAGGTTCTAACCAATATAAAACATCTGTTCTCACTTTATTATCAGAATTTACATTTCTTTTTCTTTATATTACTGCTTTGTAATCAGCTGTCCACTACGTCGACTAGTCAATAAAAAAAAAAGTAATTCACCCCCTCTTACTACTTAAATAATATATCATTAAATAGGTATCAAAAATTGTATTTCTAATCAATATGACAGTGAAGTTAACTAGCCAAAGTTAAGTAATTTTTTGAAGGATAAAACAAAATTAGATAGCTATATATAATGGTCAAGTATTATAAGTAGACTAGTTATTCAAGCCACAGACTCCCTCCATTTTTACTACATATTCAATTTCTCACTTTCCTTCACTTATTCTTTATGTGATAGAAAATATTTTAAAAGAACAAAGTACTTACGGCATCTTAATTCCTTTAATATATAATATCTCTCTTTGGTATATCATAATATTAATGCATGCTTAGCAGGTTTTCCTTAGGAAGATAAAACTTCCTGTTAAGTAAAAAATCCACAGCTCAATGGTCCTAATTATGCATTTTAAAGAAATTATTATTAAACCTGAATGCGCACAACGAGATTTAGGGTTTGTTAGGCACAAACAAAATTATTTTCCATGTAAACGTTTTCTTGAATATATTTATAGGAAAATAAGTGGATTTCTAAATTGTGTTTGATATGTTGATTTTCAACACATACACAGAGACAAAACACAGTAGAGAAGTTAAAAAAATATATTTTCATCCATCGTTGTTCTAGTGTTGTGTAGAATTCTTTATCAAAACTTTAATTAAAAAGAGGTAGAGAAGAAGAAACCTTAGAATCTTCTAGCCTATGCCTATCAAAATGTATGCCAGACTGATTGAGTCACATCCATATTTATAGGTAGGTTAGGGACTGTTAGCCAAATAGCTTTAATCCTAGATAGTTTCATAGTTATTTCTTGCCATCAAAGAAATATCAAATACGCATAACTTGGAGGAAAAATAATTGAATGATTTATTACATTACTTATGAGACAAGGTAAATGTATTATAAAAAATATGTGGGTCATTAATACGTAATATTATACATAACATTCTTACATTCTTCCACTTGACCCACATATCAAAGTAAGGCAATCCTTTATAAGTGAAAATAGGCAACATGGCCATAATCAAACATTTCCTCAACTTAATAGTTATGCAATAATCTGTTTATGAAGAATATATTATTCAAGAATCATGGTGGTCATGCTTTAAATCAAACACTTCCTTTCATATATTACACTGTATAATATGTTCTAAATAAGTGTCCAACAACTTTATGAAGGAGCTTAATAGAAGTTATTAAGAGTCCAACTTTATTCGATCCAATGATCACTTTATAATACATGAAAACTAAAATGTGCATGTATAACAAAAAATGAGAATATCTTGGCAAACTGTTAGAGAATATAGCAAGACTACAATGAGTTACTAAGTCCTACATATGGGTTACATGATTATTGAAAAATTTAGATGGTAAACGTTTAGTCATAGGATCAACAATCATCAAAGTAGTACTAGCAAGTTCAAAAGTCACATCTTGCTTCTTGACATGATCTCTAGCCATTAAATACTTTATGTCAATGTGCTTACTTCTACTGCCACTCTTATTATTTTTTGAAAAGAATATCACAACTGAATTATCACAAAATAATCTTGATGGTCTCGTAGTAGAATCGACAACTTTAAGGCCTAAAGTAAAGTTTTTCAATCATAAAACTTGTGATGTAGCTTCATAGCATGCTATAAGTTTAACTTTCATTGTGTATGTTGAAATAATAGTGTGCTTAACACTTCTTCAAGACACAACACCTCTAGAAAGAAGGAAAATGTATCCAAAATTAAATTTATCACTATCTTTGCATTCACCCAAATCAAAGTCTGAATACCCAATTACTTCCAATGAGTCAAAATATCTATATGTAAGCTAAGATACTTGGTTCCTTGTAAATATCACAAAACCTTTTTACCAAATTTTCAATGATCAAGATTAGGGTTACTTTAATATTTTTCAATCATTCTTACTACAAAGGCAATATCAAGTTTCGTCCAGACCTGTGTATACATAAAACTCTCAACAAAAGAAGAATATGAAATAATATTTATTTTCTCTTGTTTCAATGCATTTTTGGACATTGATTAAATGAGAATTTTTCACCTTTAATGATAAGTGCTGATATAGGTGAACAATTTTCATTTCGTATCTTTCTAAAATTCTTTCAATGCAGGCTCTTTGAGATAGTCCACGCAATCGTGGAGATCTATCTTTGTGAATCTCTATGTCAATGACATATGAGGATTCACCCATATCCTTCATATAAAAATTTTAGATAAGAAACTATTTTGTATTATGCAACAAACTCAAATCACTACTAGCAAGTAAAATGTCATCCACATATAAGACTAGGAAAATAAATTTTCTCCAACTTTTATTAAGGTATATATATTGATCAATGATGTTCTCCATAAATTAGAATGAATAAAAAACATTATGAAATTTAATATACCATTGGGGAGGAAGCCTTTTTTAGTCCATAAATAGATTTATTAAACTTGCAAACAAGGTGATTTTCATCCTTATTCAACTTGCAAAAAAGATGACTTTTATCCTTATGACAAAAGCCTGAATCCTTCAGGCTGCCTCATATATACCTTGTCTTCAAGATCTCTATTCAGGAAAGTCATTTTCATATTCATTTGACGTAGCTCTAGATCTAAGTGAGCTAAAAATTCCATGATTATTCTTAATGAATTCTTCTTTGATATAGGAGAGAAGTTTTCATCACAATTAACACCTTCTTTATGAGTGAAATTCTTGGCTACAAGTCTAACTTTATATCATTCAACATTACCAGATGAGTCTCTTTTGATTTTATAAATCCATTTTGATCATCTAGTAGAGACTCCTTTTGGTAATTCAACGAGATTTTAGACTTTATTTTCATCTCTTGTTTCATGGAATCATACCAAAGTGTGGAATATTCTTTACTCAAGGCGTATGAAAAGGAACATGGATCATATTTTAGTCCAATATCATAATCAGACTCTTGAAGATATACAATATAGTGACCAAAAATTGATGGTCTATGAACTCTTGATGATTTTATTACTTTCATTTGTTCAGGTGCTCCTTCAATAATGTGTTCAGGTAAAGCTGGTTGTTCTTCAAGTGCCTCATCAAGTGATAGTTGCTTTTGAACTTATTTCTCTTAAGATAATTCATGAGAATTTAACTGAATTGCATTTAAGTTTTTAGTAAATAAATGCACCATAAGTGGTTTCCTTATCTTTTTTAGTTCCACCACTTGAGTTGAACCACTCTCACTTACTTCATGTTCCTTAAGAAATTTATTATTTCTAGCCTCAACAATTTTAGGAGAATGAGAAGGACAGTAAAATTTATATCCAAATCTTTTAGAGTTAACTACATAGCTTATAAAGAAACTACTTATTATTCATTCATCCAACTTTTTAAAATGTAGATTATAAATCCTCACTTCAGTTGGACATTCCCAAATATGTAAATAGTCCCTTTAAGTAATTCAAAAAGTGTCTTAGGGACAGTCTTGGATGGAACCCTAATTAAAATATAGACACCAGTTTTTAAGACTTCACTTCATAAGGATAAAAATAAACTTAATCTGCTAATCATGCTTCTTACCATGTCCATTAAGTTTGGTTCCTTCTTTCTGTTACACCATTTTGTTATGGTGTTCCTAACATAGTATATTGTGAAATTATACCTTCTTTGTCAAGGAACCTTTCACTACCCAGACTAACGGACCATGCGGGTACCTGCACTATTCTAAGTAGTCAGGAGAACCCTTATTACCCAACTAAAAATATACGGAAGACTTCTATTTTTAAGGAAATATAAAGTAAATTAAATACTAATAAATAAACTTTTTTAAAAACTTGTTAGAAATGTCCTTCACTATCCCAAGACATAGCCATGCATGTACAAGAGCTATCTACTGCAACATAGACTGAAAATAAAATAAATAATATAAACACTCTAACATCTGCCAAGAAGAAAGTGCAAAAGTTAGTGCTGAATATCATCATCCATCTAGGAACTGCAACTAACCTGCATTCAATCTACACTCCAAGAATGAATGTAGAAGAGTAGGGTCAGTACAACCACACGTACTGGTAGGCATCATCGACCGACCGTGTTGGTCCATATAATCATAAAATAGAATTAAGAAAAGTAAACCATGACATCCTGAATGGAATATAATTCAACAAAGGCTGTAATAATATTATTACTTTACCTATATAAGTTACAACATCCAACTACTCTTCCAACTCCATCAATATTATATTCGATACTAACATACTCTAGCCTCATAAATTCACATCATCAACCACAATCCAATGATAATACAACACTATTCCTCTTTAATCACCTTATCTTTTTCATTACTCATATTTACAGTAACAAACCCGTAATTATAGACAACGCACACTAAATTCTCAGGCTAACATCCAAATGCTTTCATATAATATTAAGGAATGATAACTAGCTATTTTGGTAAGCTACAATTAAAACACGTATAAATAAAGCAAGTCAACCAACATATAAGTAAGTACAAAGTTTCACTTCTTCAAATATATATCACACAACCAAATACCTAATGAATCAACAATACAACAATAACAAATCAAACAGTTCTCACAAACAAGCCACATAACCATCAAGAGCATCAAACATACTGTAAACATCCACATACTCAACACAAATGCTATGGGACTTATTTTTTCCCAAATTGTCATGACCTGCAGGGAACAATCTATGTTCATGTACCGTACAGGCGTGCTACCCGATCCAATATATATATATATCCATACCGATATAGTACCCGATCCAACATATACATATTCGTACCAGCGTGGTACCCGATCTAAAATATACATATTCGTAACGATGTGGTGCCTGATTCAACATATACATATCCGTACCGGTTTGGTACCCAATCTAACATATACATATCCATACCGGTGTGGTACCCTATCCCACATATATATATCTGGACCGACGTGGTACCCGATATAACATATACATATCCGTACCAGTGTGGTACCTAATCCAATATATACATATCCGTACCGGCATGATGCCCGATCCAACATATACATATTCATACCGGCATGGTACCCGATTCATTATATACAATTCCACCAAGTAAATTTTCAATAATTATTTATACACGCAACAATAATCCAAGCATCAACAATTTCAAGCATGTCCGAATACCAATCAACAAGTACTCATAGCATTACTTTAAGGAGTTATCATTATCAAACAAGCCACTCATAGGCACAATTCAATAAACCATCATTATCACCAATTTAACCTCTCATGGGCGTCCAATAGATATAGTATTTTTTATCAATATCAAAATAAGAATATTATAAAATAAATCACATTTTAATTCTTATGCATACGAGTCACTATTGGAGCCTTAATTACTTATTAATTATTAAAAATATCATTATCTTCTTAAATACCACAACTTGGGTTCTAACATGACCACATATAACTAGCACATTCATGCGTATCATTATCCTCTACCTTTTTCCACATAATACAATCATCACACCAATTCAAGTCATCTATCCCTTAGATATTACTATGCTTATCAATATTCGATGTTAGCATAATTCTCCTCATCATATTATTACACAATACATATAACTTAATACCATTACAATTCAACTAGGTTCATCACTAGAACAACTAAAAAACCATCATGTTCATATACTAGATTTACAACAATCTCCTTTCGGGAATATAACACATAATGTCATAAATATCACATAATCAATAAATAATATAGTTTTTGAAATTAAAGTTAAGTACTCGTGTCTTTACCCACCTTAACTCCATGCCCGCAAGCCTAGACATGCTTTCTCTCATCAATTCTAAATTATGAAAATATTAAAGAACACAATCTTCTACTCATTAGACCTAGCCTACCTGGGCGCCAAGCTTTTGGAAGAAAAAAGATACAACAAAGATGATCTTTCCTCTCCTTCATGCCTTGGAATAATCAACCATCTAAAAACCAAGCAATAATAAGAGTAATTAAATAATTACTATTCAAACAAATATCTTGGGGATTCAAGCTAACTAGTTCTATCCTTAATTCAAGGTCTATATCATTCCCCAATGTCAGTTAGCCATTAATGAGCTCTTTCAAGCTTAACCCATCTCCAATAATAGAATTTTTATGCTAAAGGTCTCATCTTTACGAAATTCAAGGGTCTTAACAATCAAAATTCATAATCTAGTTTATGAAATTCATGTTGGGAATCTTTAATTTATAGTTTAAAATCAGATATAGGTCATACTAATAGCACCCATGAGTATTTTCTAAAAGAGTTCCTCCATTAAAGGTCTTTCTAAGGATTCTAAGATATTAAAGGATTAAAAAAATAAAGAAAATAATGATTACCTCAACGAAGGAATTTCACCTTAATCCTTGGGAAATCACCTCTCTAGGGTTGGGGAATGAAATTTGGGGTTTTTAGATTTAATACGGCTAAAGCTGATTTAAATACCATTAGAATATTTGCTATAGCAAAATCCCGCTTCAGCCCGAACAGTTCTCAGTAAAATAGTCATAACTTTTTACTCTGAATTTGGATTGAGGAACACTTTCTTGTGTTGGAAATAAGACTCAGATATCTTTAATTTTGGTGAGTGTTGGGTTTCGTAAATCTTTATATTCTAATAGATATGATCGTTTAAAGTTGACCCTAATAAAAACCCATATCGAAACTCTATCAAAAATAAAGTTTTAAACTTAACTTTGTGTTAGGGATATTGTATAACCTTAATTAATAGCTAAAGAAATTTCAAAATAAGTTATTGATATTAGAACTCATGAATAATTAAATTCATCGGGCTTGAGTCTATCTAGACACGCCTGAAGGCTAAAATTTTCATCAAAAAGTTTAAGGTGACATAATAAATAAAATATTGGCTAATTTGGACCCAAATTAATATTGAGGAATGAATTTATAATGAATAATCTAGTAACAAAAAAATGGGTCATTATAATCTGATACCAATTTACCATTTGTTAATCCCCGAACGGGCATTCAATGGAGAAAATCATGAGGTTGGAATTAGAGAGACATTACTAATAGAGTTGCTTATACTGCACCTTGTTCACTCTCTTAATATACTTATCAATCAACCCATATTCTATACTCAATCATTCTAATAAAGCTTTTCAAAATACGATGATGCAGAGCAAAATATTTGCACACAAATCACTTATTCTCCTTTCAATGATCTAAGTCTGAAACTTGAGTTTTACGAAAGTAAGATAAATATAGTTAAAAGATTCACCTTGATGAAGACAAACATCCAAAAACACCTCTTTTTCACTACTTGTAAGACCCTACAAAATTCTATGCTTAACTCAATCAGTTAAAGCCTGAAAAGAGGTCCCAAACTTAGAAATTTCAGCTAAGTGTTTATACTTAGAAGTATTTTAGCCTTCGTAACTTGGCAATCCTATTTCATGACCCCTATGACCTTAAAATATCAATTTTTAGGTTGATTCATGATCAGGAATGTCAATAGGTCACTTCAGGTGAGTTTCAGATTTTTTGGACCCTGTTTGAACCAGGTTCAGGTGACCAAAATAGTGGGTCGACGTGATCTCTATGCATCACGTTGTCCATCACATCAACAGATAATTTCCCCCCCAGCTTTTAGTGCAATTCCAGTGTACCAACGAGAACTCAACGCGGTGCGTTGGCATCGCGTTGATGCCATCGACGCAGAGCGTCGGTCTGCGCGTCACTTGGCATGGATTTTGCTCTTTTAATTCCACGTCCAGAGCGGTAAATGGGTCTTTATCCCACTTCTATTCAGCCGCAAAAACTAAAAATCAGTTATCCAAAGGGCAAAATTTCACTCATTCTCTTTAAAATCCTCTCAAGAACAAACCCTAGGGGATCTCATTTCAAATTGTAGATTCAAGAACGCACCATGAATCTTCACAGATTCAAGCACCAAGGTGTGTTAGGTGTTCATCCAAGGGTTTCCTTCCACCCTTGGAGTTCAAGAAACTCTTTTAAAACTTCAAGTTTATTTTAATTCATCAATTCCATGTTGGGCTTGAATGTATTCATGATTATAGTATTAATTGAGTTTCTAATTCATAATTTATTACAATATTCATGTAAATTTATTTGACACGTGTGTAGTATTATGTGAATTCATGTTAAATCCCTTGAATTTGTAAGTTGGGATTTGGAAATCATGACGCCTACATGTTTATTAGTATTATGTGTATAGATTATGTTCCCTAAATGTTTGATAAATTGCTCATGCAGATTAAATAGGGAAATCATGACATGATAGCATATGTGCAAGCCTATATCTTACAAGTGTTTGATAAAATATCTCAGTGAATGAATTGTGAACAATTGACTATGGCTATGCTTTACTTTTCATGCTATCGAGTCCTGGGGGGTATCTAATACCCAAAAATCTATCTGTTTACCTAGAAATATAGTAACTTCAGAATATCCTCAATGACGTCACGTACAGTAGTATTCAATTAGTATAGAACTCAATTTATCCAGTCAGCAAATAGAACTCAAAATACTCAATCAGATACAGTCTTCAGTGAACTCAGACTAGTTTAGTCAGTTAACACGATCAGTAGTACTCAGTCCGTTAATAGAATTCAGTAAACTCAGTCAGTTTCCAAACTCAGTAAAGCTTAGTATCAGTCTAGTTCAGTTCAGTTTAATAATCAGTGTCTTTCAGTTGGGAGTAGGATTTAGCACCGAGCGAGTGTAGGGAGGACGGATTCCCCATCAGAGAGGAAAATTGATTTGTAGTAGTCCCTATACTCTAGAACTGTGTAGCCAACACAGGATGAGGGGTCACCTATCAGACTAAGCTTGACTACCTCCTAGGGGTCACCCGTTAGATTAGGCTTGACACTGTCAAGGTGTCACCTGTCAATTAGGCTTGGCATCCTAGTTTTATAGTGTTAGTACCCATGGTATGGTATTAGCACCCTTCCAACTGGGGTCACAGGTTGGACCCCTATCAGTTCAGATTTGGGGTATATCGGTAAGATGAGTACCTCCAACAGTTTTAGTTTTAGTCTCAATATAAAAATTAGTTCAGTTTTACAAAATCAAGACTTCCAGATATTATAACGCCCCGAGTCTGGTACTCAGAATGCCACATGGTGCTCATGACCCTGAAGGACCATAAGCTAACCCATGACTGATATCTGTACCTGTACACTGCATAATATACAATATAAATACGAAAATAAAGGTTGAAAGCCTATAAGGTTCAAAGATCTGATAAAACATAACATATGAAGATATGGTATATCAATACCAAAACAACTAAAATAACTGTCTGAATATGCTAGTCTGAAAACCTCTAAACTATCTGAGAAAAGAGTTGATGGGATATGTACCCAACTAACTCCAACTACTAAAATAAACTTAGTAATGAAATAATAAAGTAATAATCATGTCCTCAAAGAATAAGGACTCACTGCTAACCCTGAATGCTGAGACTGAAATGCTACTGATGCTCTGGAGCTCGTGCTTTTGGACCTATGGTATAAAACATCATAGCGCAAATGTGTCAGTACGATTGAATGTACTGGAATGTAGGTGAGGTAGGCTGAATGCAAAGGGTTCACATGCATGAACTATACTAACTGACTTGATAACATGAACGTGAGAATGCATGTATGAATACATAATAACTGTAACTGAGTTCGTGATAACATGATTACTGAGCCTAAGTACTGATAAAATGAGATACTAATAACTGTATAACTGAAATAACTAATATAGAGTTACTGTATCTGATAGTCTAGGTTCTGTTGGAACTAGCCGAGTTCCGTACTATTCTGAGTTGACTGTATCTGACAGTTCTAAATTTTGTAGAACTATCTGAGTTCTATTACTGAGACTGAATGACTGTATCTGATAGTCCTGATTCTGTAACTTAAATTGTGGAAAGTAGTCATCTAACTGACATGCCCTAAATAACGCAATATTGTGGAGTTAGGGTCCAATCTGTAACCCCAATTAGAAGGGTGTCAATACTGCGCCACTGGTAAGGAAAATCTATAAGTAACCCTCATATAATAAATAAATCTAGTGAGAATGGTGGGACCCTCATATAACAGGTTAAGCCACCTTATCTACCCTTAACTAGAAGGTTTGATGTCTCAACCTACGCTGGTTACGTAGTTCTGGAGAGCAAGGATTACTTCTAAGAATCACACCCTCTAATAACATGTGAGTTCCCATCCTTGGGCTCACTCGGTATTGAATCCTACTCTCATCTGAATAGACACTGAACATGATTAACTGAACTGAACTGGATTGCGTTCACTAAGTTCCGTTGACTGACAGAATATTACTGAGTTTTTCCTGAGTCATGAGACTGACTGAATTCTACTGAACATGTCTTGACTGAGAGTATCTTGAAAACATGACACTGGCTCTAGGCACATAACTAAATTGATGGGTACAAGTACCCCCAGGACTTGATAGCATGAAACTGACAAAACATAACACTTCTTGACACATGACCATAGTCAATAATCCATAATACAATCATTGGGTAATTTCATGAGGCACTTGATTATCATGGTTTGGTACATGAATAGGAAAACATATAAACATGTCATAATTTCATAGGCTAATCTCACGAACAGTCCATCAAACAATTTCAATGCACAACAATAACATGGAAGTCATTTTAAATATAAGTGTAAAGCATAGGTTCATCATTTTGGTCACAATTGAGTTATAAGGCATATTTCCTAGTTTCTTAGGCATTTTATCAAACACCTTGCATGCATAACTATAAGCTTAGGAATCGACATTAAATTAATTCATCTTGGTAGCATAAATCAACACAATTTAATAAATTTCAATCCACGAGCTAGCATAAATTAATGAAAAAACATTTAACGATTTCAACTTAGGTATCATACAGAACATCAATATTATCATAATCAATCCACAACATAAATATCATAATTTATAATTTAAAATTAGATTCTTGGGATTCATGGACGAAAGGAATCCATGAATGAACACTTGACATACCTGGGTGGATGATTTCTTGAAGATTGGTGAAGGAAACCTTGAGTTTTCAACTTGAAATTAAGCACCTAGGGTTTCTTGTTCTTGGGGTTTGATCTCTTAGAGAAACCTTAATTTGGTGTTGTGAATGATTAATGAAGTTATGAGCTATGGTCTGGTATAATTAGGGGTTAAAACGGGTGAAAAAAGTACCAAATACGCTTTTAAAAATTGCTTTAAATTGCTGAACGGGATCTACGATGGCTCGTGCAACGGTCCGTCACTGGCTTGACGGTCCGTCATTCTGACTGTCGCACTTGGACCAGAATAGGGACTCACTGTCTTGGTAGCGACGTCTTGGGCGACGTTCTGTCGCAAGCTCGACAGTCCATTAATTGTCTGTCGTACATTAGCTAGAAGATTGACTTACTGCCTCACCTGCGACGGTTTGGGCAACGGTCCGTCGCTAGCTCGACAGTCCATCGGCCTGACCATCACTTTTGAGCAGTTCTAATAGTCCTCTGTAAAACGTACATAAATTTTTACTCTGATACCAAATTTGGATGAAATTGATATCGTTGGAAAGCTAATTCTATTTTTCACATGATAAAAAGTCAAAATTAGGGAAATTCTATTTGATTTAAATATTAATCTTTAGGAAGTCATCACTAACTCTTCTAGAGACTAGATTTGACTTAAAGAAAGTTTGGGGTATTATAATATCTCCACCTTGGGAACATTCGTCCTCGAATGGGGCTGACTGAGAGAGGAGAAACGAAAAAATAAAGCATATCCTGAACATGAATGATTGAAACATGACTCCATGACTAATATGACTGACAAACTGAATATATATCGTACTGAACATGCATATCTGATACATGAGTAACTGATTTATGACTGCATGACTAACTTATTAATAATATGGGTTTCTCATCAAACTGAACATGCATATCTAATGTATGAATACCTGACTGAACTGACACATAAATACACGACTAACTATGCAATGATACTTAATACCAAGTTTATAATGGAATTCTGAACATGAAATGGATACCAAGCTTGTCACTAAAATATGAACATGAAACTAAAAAGATTAAAGAGAACTGTTACTTTGAGCTAGATCTGAGTTTGAAGAGAAGAGGTGAGGATAATTGGTCCACATGTCTTCTTCTTCTTCACAAGTAGATCCCTCAATGGACTGATTTTGCCAAAAAACTTTGACTAAAGGGATTTCTTTGTTCCTCAGTCTACGAGTTTGGTAGTCAAGAATTTCGACTGGAATCTATTTATAAGAGAGGCTATTTTGAACATCTATGTTTGAATAGGGACTACAACTACTGGGTCACCTATGCACTTTTTGAGCTAAGAGACATGGAAGACTGGATAAACTGAGGCTAGATATGAAGGCAATTCGATCTCATAAGCTACCTTGCCAAAGCGACTGAGAATTTTGAAGGGATCAACATATTGGGGACTAAGATTTTCCTTTATGCCTAACCGCTTTACTCCCTTTATGGGAGAGATCTTTAGATAGACATAATCACCAATCTTGAACTCGAGATCCTTTCTGCGCACATCTGCATAAGACTTCTATCGGCTCTGTGCAGCCCGTAGTCTTTCTCTGATCAACAGGACTTTTTCTAAGGCATCGAATACTAAGTCAGGCCCTATAACTAAGGCCTCACTAACTTCGAACCAACCAACTGGAGATCTGTATCTCCTACCATAGAGAGCTTCGAATACAGCCATCTGAATACTTGAATGATAGCTATTATTATATGCAAACACAGTCAAAGGCAAGTGGTCATCCCAACTACCCTTGAAATCAATTGCACACGCCCTTAGCATATTTTCTAAAGTCTGAATGGTCCTTTTTGATTGACCATCTGTCTGAGGATGGAAGGAGGTACTGAGATAAACTTGGGTACCAAGATCCTTTTAGAATGCTTTCCAGAAATAAGAGGTGAACTGGATACCTCTATCTGAGATAATGGATAACAAAACTTCGTGCAATCTGACCAACTCTGTGATGTAGAGTTTGACATAATCCTCAGCTGAATAAGAGGTATGAACTGGAAGAAAATGTGCTGATTTGGTCATCCTATCTATAGTGAACCAAACCAAATTATGTTGATGATGGGTACGAGGCAAACCCGTCACGAAGTCCATGTTCACTTCTTCGCACTTCCAAGTAGGAATAATACACTCCTACATGGACCCACCAGGCTTCTGATGCTTTATTTTAACCTACTGACATATAGAGCACTTAGCCACAAACTCTGCAATATCTCTTTTCATCCCACTCTACCAATAGATCTCCCGCAAGTTTTGGTACATCTTAGTGGCCCATGGATGAATCGAGTAGCGCGCACCATGCGTTTCTGCAAGAATTCATTGACTTAAGTCAGCTACACCTGAAATTCACAGACGACCCTAACAACGCAGAGCATCATCTCCCCCTTAGGAGAAAACCTATACTTTTTGATCCTTGACTGACTATTTCAACTTTATTAGACTGGGATCTTTATCTTGCTTTTCTTTCACCTCAGAAACTAGAGATAATTCTGAACTACTCTGAACCCATATGCCACCCTCTTCTGTATCGACTAAGCAAACACCTAGTATCAAAAGCTGATGGACTTCCTAAACTAGCTTTTTCTTATTGTCCTCAATATGAGCAACACTACCCATAGGCAGTCTACTAAGAGCATCGGCCACTATATTGGCCTTTCCCAGATGATAAATGATACTCATGTCATAATCTTTCAAGATCTCTAACCACCTCCTATGATGAAGATTGAGATCTTTCTGAGAAAAGACATACTGAAGGCTCTTGTGATCTGTGAACTCATCTACATAAACCCCGTACAGATAATGCCTCCAAATATTCAAGGCAAAAACTATGGATGCTAACTAAAGATCATGAGTTGAATAATTCTTCTCATAGGCTCTTACCATGATGCATTAGGACACAACCCAAACCTACTCTGGATGCATCATAATACACTAATAACCCATCTGGACTATCTGGAAGAGATAAGACTGGAGCTGAGGTGAGTCGAGTCTTCAACTCCTAAAAACTCTTCTCGCAAGGATCTGACCACTGAAACTTGACTTTCTTCTGAGTCAATCTGTGCATAGGGGATGCAATAGAAAAAAATCCATCAACAAACCGTCGGTAATAGCTATCCAAACTCAAGAAACTCATGATATTTGATAGAGAGACAGGTCAAGGCCAACTTATTACTATTTCAGTCTTTTGAGGATCGACCCTAATGCCATCACTGGAAATAATATGACTAAGGAATGCTACTGACCTTAGCCAAAATTCACACTTACTAAATTTGGCAAACAACTGATGATTTCTGAGAGTCTGTAATACTATTCTTAGATAGTCTGTATGATCATGCTCACTGTGGGAATAAATAAGGATGTCATAGATTAAGACTATGACGAACATGGACTATGACGAACATGTCCAAGTACTGCTTGAACACACGGTTCATCAAGTCCATAAAAGTTGCTGGGGCATTGGTAATACCAAAGGCATAACTAATAATTCAAAGTGACCATACCGAGTACGAAATTCTATTTTCGAAATGTCACATTCTCTGACTCTGAGCTGATGATAGCCTAATCTAAGGTCTATCTTAGAGAAATAACTAGCACCCTGAAGTTGTTCAAATAAGTCATCAATTATGGGAAGTGGATACTTGTTCTTGACTGTGACTTTATTGATCTTACGGTAGTCTATACACATTCTGAGAGAACCATCTTTCTTTCGCATGAATAAGACTGGTGCACCCCACGGAGACATACTGGGTCTGATGAATCCCTTATCTAAGAGATCCTTCAATTGCTTTTTCAATTCTCTGAGTTCTGCTGGTGCCATTCGGTATAGAAGAATAGATATAGGCTAAGTATCTTGAAGAAGATCAATGCCAAAGTCTATTCCCTTTTTGGGAGGAATTCCTGGAAGATCTTCGAAAAAGACATTTGAATATTCATTCACTACTGGGACTAATTCAAGACTGGGAGTTTTGGAGCTAGAGTCCTTAACATGAACAAAATGATAGACACACCCCTTAGATATCATTTTCCATGCCTGAAGGTAGGAAACAAGCTGACATCTGAACGCTGAAGTACTACCTCTCCACTCTAGGATGGGTTCATTTGGAAACTGGAACTGGACTATTCTATTTTTACAGTCGACTGTGGTATAGCATGAATGATGATAATCCATGAGAATGACATTAAAATTAGTCATCTCTAATTCGACTAAGTCTGCTGAAGTGACTTTCTACAATATCATAATTAGGCAGTTCCTGTATACCCGTCAGGCTATGATAGTTTTACCCACTAGGGTAGAGACTGAAAAAGGCTCTTCTAGAATATTAGGACTGGTTTCAAAATTGCCTACTATATAGGGAGTTAAAATACAAAGAAGCTCCTGGACTAACAAAGTGTAAATATGCACATGAAAGATCTATAACGTACCATTAACCACATCAAGAGAATTTTCCTGATCTTTCCAGGACTGGAGAGCATAAAGTTGATTTGGGCGTTGCCAACTAGTAGTGCTGGAGGTGTAACCTTGCTGGTTTGGGTAACTGAACTGAGCTGAGAAATAGTTCTGCTGACCCTGAAGACCTGGCTGAGGACAGTCTCTGAATCTGTGGCCTGGCTTGTCATATCTGAAACAAATACCACTGTCAGCTCTGCAAATACCCTGATGGTGCTTGCCACAAGTTTGGCAAAGAGGATAGGTGCGGGCACTGCTAACACTGCCCTGAGACTTAGAGCCTGGCGCTTTATCTCTGTTATCGTCTCTGAATCTAGGAGATGGAGCTCTAGATAAAGAAGTAGCTAGAACTGATGACTTGGGACAAAATTGAGAACGGTATCCTCCTTTAGATTTGGGCTGAGCAAAGTTAAAACTACCTGTCCTTACTCTCTTATTCTGATTTTACTTCATCTTAATTTTTTGCTCTTCTATCTGTTGAGCATGGGTCATAAGCCTGGCTATATTCATGTAACTATTAACATCGCAAACCCACACTCATTGAACACACTATAATTTACCCCAGAAATAAACTTACTCTTCTTGGCCCTACTATCTGTAACCACATGAGGAGCATATCTGGCTAATTGAGTAAACTTAAGAGAATACTATTTCACCATTATGTTTCCCTACCTGAGGTTGATAAATTCTAACACCTTAGCTTCTCTCAGCTCTAGGGGAAAGAACCTCTCTAAGAAGGCGGTGACAAACTCCTCCCACTCTATGGATCCTGCATCTACTGACCTCTCTGACTTCTACTTTTTGAACCAAATGTGTGCAACATCTTTCAACTGATATGCATCTAGCTCAGCACTCTCACTAGGAGTAACCCCCATAACGTCAGTAACCTTCTGAACCTAATCGATGAATTCCTGAGGGTCCTCATCTAAATTAGCCTAAAAAAAGGATGGAGGATTCATTCAGGTAAAGTCACGAATCCTAGATGTAACTGATTTGGCCACTGGGTTGGCTGGAACGATAGTTGGTCGTTCATTCTGAGCATCAACTAACTGAGCAAGAGTAGTGAATGCAGCTCTGAACTCTACATGAGAGACGTGTTCACCCAAAGGATCTTTGGGCTGAGGGGCTGGCTGATTCCTGTTTCTTCTTTTAGAAGGTATGTTCGGCAAAAGAAAGGGAGAAACTGATTAGACTGAGAGATTAACTTGAGATTATGATCACTGGCATGACATGAGTACTGAATGAAGGGAAACTGTTCCTAAAATATCTTATAGCCTCCACACATAAATATGGCGCGCAACACACCCATGTATAAGACTCTACTAGATGCGGCTATCAGACTTCCTAGGACACTATTAAATCTTAGGCTCTGATACCAAGTTTGTAACGCCCCGAGTCTGGTACCTAAAATGCCACACGGTGCTCATGACCCTGAAGGACCATAAGCTAACCCATAACTGATATGTGTAACAGTACACTGCATAATATACTGTATAAATATGAAAATAAAGGCTGAAAGGCCATAAGGTTCAAAGATCTGATATAACATAACATCTAAAGATGTGGTATATCAATACAAAAATAACTAAAATAACTGTCTGAACATGCTAGTCTGAAAGCCTCTAAACTGTCTGAGAAAGTAGATGATGGGAAATGTCCCCAACTAACACCAACTACTGAAATAAACTGAGTAATGAAACAATAATATAATGATCATGTCCTCAAAGAATGATGATTCACTGCTAACTCTGAATGCTGAGACTGGAATGCTACTGATGCTCTGGAGCTCGTGCTTCAGGACTTATGGTATAAAATGCCATAGTACAAATGCGTCAGTACGATTGAATATACTAGTATGGAAGTGAGGTAGTCTAAATGCAAAGGGTTCACATGAATGAACTATACAAACTGACTACATAACATGAACGTGATAATGCATGCATGAATACGTAATAACTGTAGAAGAGTTTGTGATAACATGATTATTGAGCCTGAGTACTGATAACATGAGATACTGATAACTGTATAACTAATATAACAAATATGGAGAGACTTTATCTGACAGTCTAGGCTCTGATGGAACTAGCTGAGTTCCGTACTATTTTGAGTTGACTGTATCTGACAGTACTAAATTCTGTAAAAGTATCTGAGTTCTATTACTGAGACTGAATGACTGTATCTGATAGTCCTGATTCTATAACTGAAACTGTGGGAAGTAGTCATCTAACTGACATACCCCAAATAATGCAATATAGTTGAGTTGGGGTTCAATCTATAACCCCAATTAGAATGGAGTCAATACCCCGCCACTGGTAAGAACAATTTGTGAGTAACCCTCATATAACAGGTAACTCTAGTGAGAATGGTGGGACCCTCATATAATAGGTTAATCCACCTCATCTACCTTCAACTTGTAGGTTTGATATCTCAACCTAAGATGGCTAAGTAGTTCTAGAGAGCAACGATTTCTTCTAAGAATCACACCCTCTAATAACAGGTGAGTTCCCATCCTTGGGCTCACTCAATGCTGAATCCTACTCCCATCCTAATAGACACTGAACATGATTAACTGAACTAAAATGGACTGTATTCACTGAGTTCCGTTGACTGATAGAATATTACTGAGATCTTATAACTGACTGAGATGACAAAGATTACTGAGATTACTGAGTTTTTCCTGAGTCATGAGATTGACTGAATTCTACTCAACATGACTTGACTGAGAGTATCTTGAAAACATGACACTGGCTCTAGGCACACAGCTAAATTAATGGGTATAAGTACCCCCAGGACTCGATAGATTGAAACTGACAAGACATAACACTTCTTAACACATGACCATAGTCAACAATCCATAATACAATCATTGGGGAATTTCATGAGGCACTTGATTATCATGGTTTGGTACATGAATAAGGAATCATATAAACATGTCATAATTTCATAGGCTAATATCACGAACAATAACAAACAATTTTAATGCACAACAATAACATGAAAGTCATTTTGAACATAAGGGTAAAACATATGTTCATCATTTTGGTCATAATTGAGTCATAAGGCATATTTCCTATTCTCTTAGTCATTTTATCAAACACCTTGCATGCATTACTATAAGTTTAGGAATGGACAATAAATTAATTCATCATGGTTGCATAAATCAACATAATTTAGTTGATTTCATTCCACATGCTAGCATAAATTAATAAAAACACATTTAACGATTCCAACTTGGGTATCATACATAACATCAACATGATCATAATCAATTCACAACATAAACATCACAATTTATAATTTAAAATTAGATTCTTGGGCTTCATGGACGAAAGGAATCCATGAATGAATACTTGACATACCTGGGTAGATGATTTCTTTAAGATTGGTGGAGGAAATCTTGAGTTCTTGACTTGGAATTAAGCACCTAGGGTTTATCGTTCTTGGAGTTTGATTTTTGAAAGAAACCCTATTTTGGTGTTGTGAATGAATAATGAAGTTAAGATATATGGTCTAGTATAATTAGGGGTTAAAACGGGTGGAAAAATACCCAAATAACCTTTTAAAAACAACCTTAAATTATTGAACGGGATCTGCGACGGCTCATGTAACGGTCTGTCATTCGTTCGAAGGTCCATCATTCTGACCGTCGCTTGTGGACCAAAATAAGGACTCACTGCCTTAGTAGCGATGGCTTGGGCGAAGGTCCATTGAAGGCTCAACGGTCAGTTAACCAGTCTATCACACCTTAGCCAGAAGATTTACTTACTACCTCATCTTCAACAGTTTGGGCGATGGTCCGTCGCTAGCTCGATGGTCCATCGGCCTGACCGTCGCTTTTGAGTAGTTCCAACAGTCCTCTGTAAAACGTTCATAACTTTTTACTCCGATATTGGATTTGGACGAAATTGGTATCGTTGGATAATTGTGTAAACTTAGGAGAATACTCTTTCACCATCATGTTTCCCTGCCTAAGGTTGATAAATTCTAACACCTTAGCTTCTCTCAGCTCTAGGGGAAATAACCTTTCTAAGAAGGCGGTGACAAACTCCTCAAACTCTATGGATCCTGGATCTACTGACCTCTCTGACTTCCACGGTTTGAACCAAGTGAGAGAAACATCCTACAACTGATATGCAGCTAGCTCAGCACTCTCACTAGGAGTAACCCCCATAATGTCAGTAACCTTTTGAACCTAATCGATCAATTCCTGAGGGCCCTCACCTGACTTAGATCTGAAAAAGAATAGAGGATTCATTCGGGTAAAGTCCCGAATCCTGGCTACAACTAAATTAGCCACTGGGTTGGATGGAATAACAGCTTGTCATTCATTCTGTACAACAACAGAATGAGAAAGAGTAGTGAATGCAGCTCTGAACTCTGCATGAGAGACGTGTTCACCCAAAGGATCTTCGGGCTGAGGGGCTGGCTGATTTCCATTTCTTCCTTTAGAAGGTATGTTTTGTAGAAGAAAGGGAGAAACTGATTAGACTGAGAGATTAACTTAAGATTATGCTCACTGGCATGACATAAGTACTAAAAGAAGGAAACTGGTTCCTAAAACATCTTATAGCCTTCTGCACATAAATATGGCGCACAACACACCCATGTATAAGACTCTACTAGATGCGACTATCAGACTTCCTAGGAAACTAATGAACTTTAGGATCTGATATCATGTTTGTAACGCCTCGAGTGTGGTACCTGGAATGCCACACGATGCTCATGACCCCGAAGGACCATAATCTAACCCATGACTGATATCTGTAACTGTACACTGCATAATATACTATATAAATACAGAAATAAAGGCTAAAAAGACATAAGGTTCAAAGATCTGAAAAAACATAACATCTGAGGATATGGTATATCAATACGAAAACAACTGAAATAACTGTCTGAACATGCTAGTCTGAAAGACTCTAAACTGTCTGAGAAAGGAGTTGATGGGAAATGTCCCTAACTAACTCCAACTACTGAAATAAACTTAGTAATAAAATAATAATTTAATGATAATTTCCTCGAAGAATGAGGACTCACTGCTGGCTCTGAATGCTGGGACTGAAATGCTATTAATGCTCTGGGGCTCGTGCTTTCGAACCTATGGTGTAAAACACCATAGTTCAAATGCGTCAGTACGATTGAATGTACTGGTATACAAGCGAGGTAAGCTGAATGCAAAGGGGTCAGATGCATGAACTATACTAACTAACTGGATAACATGAACGTGAGAATGCATGCATGAATACATAATAATTGTAACTGAGTTCGTGATAACATGATTATTGAGCCTGAGTACTAATAACATGAGATACTGATAACTGTATAACTGATATAACTAATATAGACCGACTGTATCTGACAGTCTAGGTTCTGATGAAACTAGCTGAGTTCCGTACTATTCTGAGTTGACTGTATTTGACAGTTCTAAAATTTTTAGAACTATCTAAGTTTTATTACTGAGAATGAATGACTATATCTAACAGTCCTGATTCTATAACTAAACTGTGGGAAGTATTCATCTAACCGACATGCCCCAAATAATGCAATATAGCTGAGTGGGGGTCCAATCTGTAACCCCAATTGGAAGGGTGTCAATACCACTCCACTGGTACGGACAATCTGTGAGTATCCCTCATAAAACAGGTAACTCTAGTGAGAACAGTGGAGCCCTCATTTAATAGGTTAATCCACCTCATATTCCCTCAACTTGTAGGTTTGATATCTCAACCTAAGCTGGCTAAGTAGTTCTAGAGAGCAAGGATTGCTTCTAAGAATCACACTCTCTAATAACAGGCGAGTTCCTATCCTTGGGCTCACTGGATGCTAAATTCTACTCCCATCTGAATAGACACTGAATATGATTAACTGAACTGAACTGGACTGGGTTCACTGAGTTCCATTGACTGACAAAATATTACTGAGATTTGATAACTAACTGAGATTACTGAGTTTTTCCTGAGTCATGAGACTGACTGAATTCTACTGAACATGGCTTTACTGAGAGTACCTCAAAAACATAACACTGTCTCAAGGCACATAACTAAATTAATGGGTACAAGTATCCCCCCAAGACTCGATAGCATGAAACTGACAAGACATAACTCTTCTTGACACATGACCATAGTCAACAATCCATAATACAATCATTGGAGAATTTCATGAGGCACTTGATTATCATGGTTTGGTACATGAATTGGCAATCATATAAACATGTCATAATTTCATAGGCTAATCTTACGAAAAATCCATCAAACAATTTCAATGCACAACAATAACATGAAAGTCATTTTGAACATAAGGGTAGAGCATAGGTTTATCATTTTGGTCACATTTGAGTCATAAGGCATATTTCCTATTCTCTTAGGCATTTTATCAAACACCTTGCATGCATAACTATAAGCTTAGGCATGGACAATAAATTAATTCATCATGGTTACATAAATCAACATAATTTAGTAGATTTCAATCCACATGCTAGCATAAATTAATAAAGACACATTTAATGATTCCAACTTGGGTATCATACACAACATCAAGATGATCATAATCAATCCACAACATAAACATCATAATTTATAATTTAAAATTGGATACTTGCGCTTTATGGATGAAAGGAATCCATGAATGAACACTTGACATACCAGGGTAGATGATTACTTAAAGATTGGTCGAGAAAAGCTTGAGTTCTTGACTTGGAATTAAGCACCTAGGGTTTCTTGTTGTTAGAGTTTGATCTTTGAGAGAAACCTTAATTTGGTGTTGTGAATGAATAATGAAGTTATGAGCTATAGTCTGGTATAATTAGAGGTTAAAACGGGTGTAAAAAGACCCAAATAACCTTTTTAAAACAACCTTAAATTGCTGAACTGGATCTGCGATGGCTCGTGTGACGGTCCGTCGCTTGCTCGAAGGTCCATCATTCAAACCATCACACGTGGACCAGAATAAGGACTCACTGCCTTAATAGCGACGACTTGGGAGATGGTCCATTGCAAGCTTAATGGTCTGTCAACCTATCCGTCGCACCTTAGCCAGAATATTTACGTAATGCCTCACCTGCGATGGTTTGGGTGACAGTCTGTCGGCCTGACCGTCGGTTCTGAGCAGTTCCAATAGTCCTTTGTAAAATGTCCATAACTTTTTACTCCGATACCGGATTTGGACAAAATTTGTATCGTTGGCTAATTGAGTAAACTTAAGAGAATCCTCTTTCACCGTCATGTTTCCCTACCTGAGGTTGATAAATTGTAACACCTTAGCTTCTCTCAGCTCTAGGGGAATGAATCTCTCTAAGAAGGTGGTGACAAACTTCTCCCACTCTATGGATCCTGCATTTACTGACCTCTCTAACTTCCACTATTTGAACTAAGTGTGAGCAACATCCTATAAATGATATATAGCTAGCTCAGTACTATTACTAGGAGTAACTCCCATAATGTCAGTAGCCTTCTGAACATGATCGATGAATTCCTAAGGGTCCTCATCTGACTTATACCCGAAAAAGGATGAAGGATTCATTCAGATAAAGTCTCGAATCTTGGTTGCAACTGAATTGGCCACTGGATTGGCTGGAATGACAGCTGGTCGTTCATTTTGAGCAGCAACTGACTGAGCAAGAATAGTGAATGCAACTTTGAACTCTATATGAGAGACGTGATCACCCAAAGGATCTTTGGGCTGAGAGGCTGGCTGATTCCCGTTTCTTCTTTTAGAAGGCATGTTCTGCAGAAGAAAGGGAGAAACTGATTAGACTGAGAGATTAACTTGAGATTACGCTTACTGGCATGACATGAGTACTAACCAAAGGGAAACTGTTTCTAAAACAACTTATAGCCTCCTATACATAAATATGGCACGTAAGACACCCATGTATAAGACTCTACTAGATGCGACTATCAGACTTCCTAGGAAACAATTGAACTTTAGGCTCTGATACCAAGTTTGTAACTCCCCGAGTATGGTACCTGGAATGCCACATGGTGTTCATGAAACCGAAGGACCATAATCTAACCCATGACTGATATCTATAACTGTACATGACATAATATACTATATAAATATAGAAATAAAGGCTGAAAGGCCATAAGGTTCAAAGATCTGATAAAACATAACATCTGAAGATATGGTATATCAATACCCAAACAACTGAAATAACTGTCTGAACATGCTAGTCTGAAAGCCTCTAAACTATCTGAGAAAGGAGTTAATGATAAATATCCCCAACCAACTCCAACTACTGAAATAAACTGAGTAATAAAACAATAATATAATAATCATGTCCTCGAAGGATAAGGACTCACTGCTAACTCTAAATGCTGAGACTGGAATGCTACTAATGCTCTGAAGCTCGTGCTTCTATACCTATGGTATAAAACCCATAGCAGAAATGCGTCAGTACGATTTAATGTACTAGAAGGCAAGTGAGGTAGGCTGAATGCAAAGGGTTCACATGCATGAACTATACTAACTGACTGGATATTATGAACATGAGAATGCATGCATGAATACATAATAACTGTAACTAAGTTCGTGATAACATGATTATTGAGACTGAGTACTTATAATATGAGATATTAAAAACTGTATAACTGATATAACTAATATAGACCGACTGTATCTGACAGTCTAGGTTCTGATGGAACTAGCTGAGTTCCGTACTATTCTGAGTTGACTGTATCTGGCGGTCCTAAATTTTGTAGAAATATCTGAGTTTTGTTTCTGAGACTGAATGATTGTATCTGACAGTCTTAATTCTATAACTGAAACTATGGGAAGTGGTCATCTAACTGATATGCCCCAAATAATGCAATATAGCTAAGTTGGGGTCCAATCTATAACCCCAATTGGATGGGTGTTAATACCGCACCACTGGTAAGGACAATCTGTGAGTAACCCTCATATAATAGGTAACTCTAGTGAGAATTGTGGGACCATCATATAACAACTTAAGACACCTCATCTACCCTAAACTTATAGGTTTGATGTCTCAACCTGAGCTGGATAAGTAGTTCTAGAGAGCAAGGATTGCTTCTAAGAATCACACTCTCTAATAACAGGTGAGTTCCCATCCTTGGGCTCACTCGATGCTAAATCCTACTCCCATATGAATAGAAACTGAACATGATTAACTGAGTTAAACTGGACTACGTTCACTGAGTTCCGTTGACTGACGGAATATTACTGAGATCTGATAACTGACTGAGATTACTGAGATTAAAGAGATTACTGAGTTTTTCCTAAGTCATGAGACTGACTGAATTCTACTGAACATAGATTGAGTGAGAGTATCTCAAAAACATAACACTGGCTCTAGGCACACAACAAAATTAACGGGTACAAGTACACCCAGGACTCAATAGTATCAAACTGACAAGACATAACACTTTATACATGACCATAGTCAACAATCCATAATACAATCATTGGGGAATTTCATGAGGCACTTGATTATCATGGTTTGGTACATGAATAGGAAATCATACAAACATGTCATAATTTCATAGGCTAATCTCATGAACAATCCATCAAACAATTTCAATGCATAACAATAACATGAAAGTCATTTTGAACATAAGGGTAAATCACAGGTTCATCATTTTGGTCACATTTGAGTCATAAGGCATATTTCCTATTCTCTTAGGCATTTTATCAAACACCTTGCGTGCATAACTATAAGCATAGGCATGGACAATAAATTAATTCATAATGGTTGTATAAATCAACAAAATTTAGTAGATTTTAATCCACATGCTAGCATAAATTATTAAAAACACATTTAACGATTCCAACTTGGGTATCATACACAAAATCAACATGATCATAATCAATCCAGAACATAAACATCACAATTTATAATTTAAAATTGGATTCTTGGGCTTTATGGACGAAAGGAATCCATGAATGAACACTTGACATACCTAGATAGATTATTTCTTGAAGATTGGTGGAATAAAGCTTGAGTTCTTGACTTGGAATTAACCACCAAGGGTTTCTTGCTCTTGGAGTTTGATCTTTGAGAGAAACCCTAATTTGATGTTGTGAACGAATAATAATGTTATGAGCTATGGTCTGGTATAATTAGGGGTTAAAATGGGTGGAAAAAGACCCACATAACCTTTTAAAAACAACCTTAAATTGCTGAACGGGATCTGCGATGGCTCGTGTGATGGTCCGTCGCTGGCTCGAAGGTCTGTTGTTATAACCATCGCACATGGACCAAAATAGGGACTCACTACCTTAGTAGCGATGGCTTGGGCCACGGTCCGTTGTAAGCTCAATAGTCCGTCTACTTGTCCGTCGCACCTTAGCCAAAAAGTTTACTTACTACCTCACCTGCAATGGTTTGGGTGACGGTCCGTCGCTAGATCGATGGTCCATCGTCTTGACCGTCGCTTCTGAGCAGTTCCAATAGTCCTCCATGAATCATCCATAACTCTTAACTCTGATACCAGATTCGGACAAAATTGATGTCGTTGGCGAATTGAGTAAACTTAAGAGAATACACTTTCACCGACATGTTTCCCTACCTGAGGTTGATAAATTGTTACACCTTAGCTTCTCTCATCTCTAGGGGAAAGAACCTCTATAAGAAGGCAGTGAAAAACTCCTCCCACTCTATGGATCCTGGATCTACTGACCTCTCTGATTTCCACTATTTGAACCAAGTGTGAGCAATAATTTACAACTGATATGCAGCTAGCTCAGCATTCTCACTAGGAGTAACCCCCATAATGTCAGTAGCCTTTTGAACCTTATCGATGAATTCTTGAGGGTCCTTATCTGACTTAGACCCAAAAAAAATGGAGGATTTATTCGGGTGAAGTTCCGAATCTTGGTTGCAACTGAATTGGCCATAAGGTTGGCTGGAACAATAGCTAGTCATTTATTCTGAGCAGCAACTGAATGAGCAAGAGTAGTGAATGCAGCTCTGAACTCTGTATGAGAAACATGATCACCCAAAGGATCTTTGGGCTGAGGGGCTGGCTGATTCTCGTTTCTTCTTTTAGAAGGTATGTTCTGTAGAAGAAAGGGAGAAAATGATTAGACTGAGAGATTAACTTAAGATTATGTTCACTGTCATGACATGAGTACTGAAAGAAGGGAAGCTGTTCCTAAAATATCTTATAGTCTCCTGCACACAAATATGGCGCACAACACAATCATGTATAAGACTCTACTAGATGCGGCTGTCAGACTTCCTAGGAGACTATTGAACTTTAGGGTCTGATACCAAGTTTTTAATGCCCCGAGTCTGGTACCTGGAATGCCACACGGTGCTCATGACCCCGAAGGACCATAATCTAACCCATGACTAATATCTGTAACTGTGCACTGCATAATATACTATATAGATATAGTAATAAAGTATGAAAGGCCATAAGGTTCAAAGAACTGATAAAACATAACATCTGAACATATGGTATATAAATACCAAAACAATTGAAATAACTGTCTGAACATGCTAGTCTAAAAGTCTCTAAACTGCCTGAGAAAGGAGTTGATGGGAAATGTCCCCAACTAACTCCAACTATTGAAATTACCTGAGTAATAAAACAATAATATAATGATCATGTCCTTGAAGGATGAGCACTCACTGCTAACTCTGATTGCCGAGACTGGAATACTACTGATGCTCTAGAGCTCGTGCTTTTGGACATATGGTATAAAACACCATAAAGCAAATGCGTCAGTACGATTGAATGTACTGGTATGCAAGTGAGGTAGGATGAATACAAAGGGTTCACATGCATGAACTATACTAATTGACTGGATAACATGAACGTGAGAATGTATGAATGAATACATAGTAACTGTAATTGAGTTCGTGCTAACATGATTATTGAGCCTGAGTACTGATAACATGAGATACTGATCACTGTATAACTGATATAACTAATATGGAATGATTGTATCTGACAGTCTAGGTTCTGATGGAACTAGCAAAGTTCCGTACAATTCTGAGTTGACTGTATCTGAAAGTCCTAAATTCTATAGAACTATCTGAGTTCTATTACTGAGACTAAATGACTGTATCTGACATTCCTGATTCTATAACTGAAACTGTGGGAAGTAGTCATCTAACCAACATGCCCTAAATAATGCAATATAGCTGAGTTGGGGTCCAATCTGTAATCCCAATTAGAAGGGTGTCAATACCGCGCCACTACTAAGGACAATCTGTGAGTAACCCTTATATAACAGGTAACTCTAGTGAGAACGGTGGGATTCTCATTTAATAGGTTAAGCCACCTCATCTACCTTCAACTTGTACGTTTGATGTCTCAACCTAAGCTGTCTAAGTAGTTCTAGAGAGCAAGGATTGCTTCTAAGAATCACACCCTCTAATAACAGGTGAGTTCCCATCCTTGGGCTCACTGGATGCTAAATTCTACTCCCATCTGAATAGACACTGAACATGATTAACTAAATTGAACTGTACTGCGTTTACTGAGTTCCGTTGACTGACGAAATATTACTGAGATCTGATAACTGACTGAGATTACTGAGATTACTGAATTTTTCCTAAGTGATGAGACTGACTGAATTCTACTGAACATGGCTTGACTGAGAATATCTTTAAAATATAACACTGGCTCTAGGCACACAGCTAATTTAATGGGTACAAGTACCGCCAGGACTCGATTGCATAAAACTGACAAGACATAACACTTCTTGACATATGACCACAGTCAACAATCCATAATACAATCATTGGGGAATTTCATGAGGCACTTGATTATCATGGTTTGGTACATGAATAGGAAATCATATAAACATGTCATAATTTCCTAGGCTAATCTCACGAACAATCCATCAAACAATTTCAATGCACAACAATAACATGAAAGTCATTTTGAACATAAAGGTAAAACATAGGTTCATCATTTTTGTCACATTTGAGTCATAAGGTATATTTCCTATTCTCTTAGGCATTTTATCAAACACCTTGCATGCATAACTATAAGCTTAGGCATGGACAATAAATTAATTCATCATGGTTGCATAAATCAACACAATTTAGTAGATTTCAATCCACATGCTAGCATAAATTAATAAAAACACATTTAACGATTCCAACTTGGGTATCATACACAACATTAACATGATCATAATTAATCCACAACATAAACATCATAATTTATAATTTATAATTGGATTCTTGGGCTTCATGGATGAATGGAATCCATGAATGAACACTTGACATACCTGGGTAGATGATTTAGTGAAGATTGATGGAGGAAAGCTTGAGTTCTTGACTTGGAATTAACCATCTAGGGTTTCTTGTTCTTGGAGTTTGATCTTTGAGAGAAATCCTAATTTGGTGTTGTGAATAAATAGTGAAGTAATGAGCTATGGTCTGGTATAATTAGGGGTTAAAATGGGTGGAAAAAGACTCAAATAACCTTTTAAAAACAACCTTAAATTGCTGAATGGGATCTGCGATGGCTCGTGTGACGGTCCATCGCTGGCTCGAAGGTCCGTTGTTTTGACCATCGCACGTGGACCAGAATAGGGACTCACTGCCTTAGTAGCAACGGCTTGGGCGATGGTCCGTTGCAAGCTCAACGGTCCGTCAACCTGTCCATCGCACCTTAGCCAGAAGATTTACTTACTACCTCGCCTGCGATGGTTTGAACGACGGTCCATCGCTAGCTCGATGGTTCATCGGCTTGACCGTCGCTTCTGAGCAGTTCCAATAGTCCTCTGTAAAATGTCCATAACTTTTTACTCTGATATCGGATTTGGATGAAATTGGTATCGTTAGAAAGATAATTCAATTTCCCATATGATTAAAATTCGAAATTGGGGAAATTATATCTGATTTAAATATTAATCATTTAGGATGTCATCACTAACTCTTCTAGAGACTAGATTTGACTTAAAGAAAGTTCAGGGTATTACCGACATTGTCACCCAGCTTAGTATAGAACTCAGTTTAGTTCTACAAAATTAGGACTATCAGAAATAGTCACCCAGCTATCAATAATACAATTATAAGTCAACTCAGATATTAGTCATTCAGTTATCAAAAGTCAGTATCTAGTGTTACTATGATCTCAGACTCAGTATATGTAGATATGTGCAATATTGCATAATCAATGTTTCATTAGTTTTAAGTTATACATGTACTCTCATTCAATTGTATTCATGCTATTCAATCAGTTATTGCTCATGCATATGAATCCTTGCATAACAGCCTACCTCACTTACCATACCAGTATATTCAAAGTACTGATGCATAACTTTTCTTTTGCGCTTTGATGTTTTATATCATAGGTTCAGACACATGAGTCCTGACCGTACTTAGCAGCCAGGACTATCAGCGATAGTTTTAGTAGTGAGTCCTCATCTATTGAAGGCATGCTTTTATTTCAATTATCAGTTTTTTAGTAGTTCAGTAGTTGGAGTTAGTTGGGGGCTTGTGCCATCAACTCCACATTCAGACAATTCAGTTAGAGGCTTTTTAGACTAGACTAGTTCAGACAGTATTCAGATTTTAGATGTTTATCAGATGTTATTATTTACCAGTATTTCAGAATTTAAACCTTATGGCATTTCAGCCTATTTTCCTTATTTATTACAGTATTATTATTCAGTTCTCACAACAGATATCAATCATGGGTTAGTTTGTGGTCCTTTGGGGTCGTAAGCTCTGTGTAGCATTCGGGGTACAGATTGGGGCATTACAAACTTGGTATCAGAGCCTATGGTTCAACAGAGTCCTAGGGAGTCTAAACTCCGCTTTTAGTAGAGTCTTGTGCATGGGTGTGTAGCGTGCCACACTTATGGATAGGAAGCTATGAGATGTTTTAGGAAAAGTTTTCCTTCTTTTAGTATTCATGTCATATGAGTGAGCATGAGATCAAGTTAAATATCAGTCTAATTCATCTCTTTCTCATGCTTCCAGAATATGCCTCCCTAAAAAGCTAATGGAAAAAGGAATGAAAATCAGCCAGCTTCTTGCCTGTTCAGGCAGATCCCTTAAATGAGCATATCTCTCACGCTGAATTTAGAGATGCTTTCACTACCTTAGCTTATTCAGTAGTTGCTCAAAATAACTTGCATACTGACGTCCTACCCAGGCTTTTGACTTACACTCAACAAAGTGAGAGAGGGGAGCATAGGATGAAAGAGAGAAAGAATAAGAGGGCTAGAACAAGTTATTCTAAGTCAAGATCAGAAGGTAGTAATCATTCCCAGTTCCATCAGAGATTCTTATCCCCAGTTCCACCTTCAGTCAGTGCGCCAATGTTTAAGTCTAATAATGACAGATGAGATGGGGCACTAGGCTCTAAGTCACAAGGTAGTGGGAAGAGTGTTCGTGCTAATCTGCTTTGCGGATAATATGGTAAGAACCATAAGAGAGTGTGTAGATATGGCAGTGATATTTGTTTAGGGTGTGGAAAGACAAGACATAGAGTCAGAGATTATCCTCAGTCAGGTTCACATGGTCAGTACAATCGTCCTTCAGCTCATTCCGGTTGCCTGAATCAACAGGGTGCCACTTCCAGTGCCACTAGTGGGCAACACCCAAACAAGATTTATGCACTTCAATACAGATAAGATCAGTAAGGTTCTCCTGACATGGTCACTGGTACTTTACAGATCTTTCATTTATATATTCATTCCTTACTAGATCTAAGAGCTTCTTTGTCTTTTGGCAACTCCTTGCATAACAGTCAACTTTAAGTCAGACTAAAAATCTTAACAAAATCTTTCTTAGTTCTTACCTCAATAGGTAAATCTATTGTAGTAGACGAGTATACAGACATTGCTCGGTTACAGTATTTCAGAAAATCCCTTCAGTTAATTTCAGTAATAGAGTCGTTCCATTTCAGTTTCCTGATAGACCAATCATTGAATGTAGAGGTTGTACATTAGTGTCAGTTGATTTAAGTTTTAATCTCTAGATTGAACTTGTAGAAAGAGAATTTGAGAATTTTAAGTTAGTTAGTGTTGAGGTTTCTATATAATGATTGTTGGGGAAATTGAAAGCTAAGAATTATGTGTCAGAAGGAATTACTAGCGGTGGACCTTACATTATCAGGAGTAGTTCTTCAGAACGAGTTTAGTATTTATGAGTATTGTTATATCTCGGGATCCAGAGAAAAGTGGTTTCAGTTTGATTTAGAGTTTATTAAGGGGTTAACAAACTTAGAATAACGACTATAAGCTAGGGGGAGATGGTAGCACAAGTAACCAAATTAGGCCTTCAAATTTTAGTAGCAAGGTCATTATATGTAGAAAAACAGTGAGAGAGGTTGATGCCCAACATGTCCTTACCTCATTGCAAAGTTTTGTACTTCAGCTATCGCGATAACTCCCCATGCTTTACATGTCAACTTTAGAATCATAGCTCATATTCGTTCACATTAATGAAAATCATGTACGCTTACAGTTCCTAGTATGAGCAGTTCCAGTTCACTCAGTGTTACGAATCATGTTCCTTGAACAAAGAAACTCCAAACTCAGGTCATACAACTCATGACTCATGTACTCAAGCTTTACAGTATGCTCAGTTCTCATGACTCATGCTACACTCCTAATAGTCGGCTAAATTTAAATTATGTCATGTATATCCTCAATTTAAATCTCTTGATAAATCCATGGTATTGATATTCTATTCCTCATGCCTCAGTTAAGTGTCGAGTTCGACATAGTATTCAGTTCCAACATAGTCTCAGTTATAGTCTTAGTTACCATCTTAGTTACAGTCTTAGTTACAATCTCAGTTACCGTCTTAGTTACAGTCTCAGTCACAGTCTCTGTCCCGTAATCAGATTAGTGACTCAGTTTAATTTTAGGTATTCTTGACCATAACTTACAGTTATCAGTAATCAGTATTTCAGTACCTCAGTTAACAGACTATTTCAAAATCATATTATACGCTTGGTCTTACATTCTCAAATAATACATTTTTTCATGAATTCATGCTCAGTTATCTCATGTTACTCTGTCAGTCCTTACCGCATATGCATAATATTCTACAGTTTTAGTTCAGACTAAGTACAGTTTAATCCTACATGACTAGTATTTAGCTATCAGCCACTCAGTTAATCAGATAAGTTAGTACGTTCATGCATTCGTGCTCAGTGCCCATGTGAATATTTTCAGTAGCCTCAAGTAAAATAAAGTGTTGAAGTAGAAATTCCAGTTGAGGGAATATTTGAGAAACATGGATAAGATTGCAAGTTAGTAGTTGCAGTGCATAAGTCTTAGTAACTCTATCTTAGATGACGTTTCAAAATTGTAGTCACGTGGTGATTTCTTATTCAGATATCCTATTTAGACCATGCAAAGATTTCCTTGCTCCCTAAAGTCAGTAGAATTTTATAGAAAGAGTGTCAAGAAATGCTCTAGTTGAGTATAAGTTTTCAGTATGAGTTAGTCCGTAAAGCCAACAATTTAGTTTAGTAGTCAGGAGGACGAGTTTGTATGGTTTCCCATCTTTCCACCTAGTCATCCTATTCGAAGTCTTATGAATATGACCGTTCCAGAATGGAGCATTCTGGTAGTTACAAGTTTAACTCAGTTCATGTATCATGCCTCAATTTCAAATCCTAGATATTCAGTCATGATTCAGTTCGTAGGTTCCCTGTGCATCATCCCAGTCTTTCCTCAGTAGCTCAGCCAAGTCAGCATCCTTCAGTGGATAAAATGTCCCAAGGTGGATATGAACTATAACCCCCGAGCTTTCATGTCCAAAACCTTCTAGTTTCTCTTCACGTAACAAGATCCAGTTGGAGTAATGAGTACTCATAAGTTGACTCTCTTATTCCAATCTCAGCCATATGACCATTCCCATGTCATGGCATGTATCTAAGGAATAAGGCCAGTTCACGATATTCAGTTTATGTATCATGTTTCAGACTCAGTTATGTTCTCATGGTCCCGTTCATGCATGTTCAATAAATGATCTCAGGTTCATCAGTATTCTCAGCTTAAGGTAATAATCTTCCTTAGATTGGCTTAGATCCATGTTCAGTTACAATTATGAACTTGGTATCCATTATCATTGCATATTAATTCATGCATTCACAAATCAGTTCAGTCATGTACTTATGCATCAGATATGCATATTCAATATGAAAACTCAGCTTATCAGTACTTTTATTTATGTATTTCATTCATCAAATATGTATGTTCAGTGTATAAACTTAGTCCATCAGTATTTCTCAGCATAATCAGTCTTATTCGAGGATGAATATTCCTAAGGGGGAGATATTGTATGACCCCACAAAATTCTAATCTTGACTCAGTCTCTTAAAGCTTGAAAAGAGGTTCCAGACTTAGAAATTTCAGCTAAGCGTTTATACTTAGAAGTATTTTAGCCTACATAAGTTGGAAATCCTATTTCATGACCCTTATGACCTTAAAATATTGATTTTTAGGTTAATTCATAATCAGGAATGTCAGTAGGTCACTTTGGGTGAGATTTAAAATTTTCAGACCCCATTTGAACCATGTTCAGGTGACCAAAATAGTGGGTCAACACGATCTCGATGCGTGGCGTCGTCCATCGCATCAACAAATAATTCCCCCCTAGCTTTCAGTGCAATTCTAGTGAACCAATGCGAAATCGACGCGGCACATTGGCTATCACATTTATTCTATCGACACGGCACATCGTTCTCCGTGTCTCTGGGTATGGTTTTTGCTCTTTTAATTCCGTGTCCATAGGGTTAAATGGGTCTTTATCCCACTTCTATTCAGCCCCAAAAACACGAAATCAGTCATCCAAAGGGAAAAATTTCACTCATTCTCTCTAAAATCCTCTCAAGAACAAACCCTAGGGGATTTAATTTCAAATTCAAGATTCAAGAACACACCATCAATCTTCACAGATTCAAGCACCAAGGTATGTTAGGTATTCATCCAAAGGTTTCCTTCCACCCTTGGAGTTCAAGAACCTCTTTTAAAACTTCAAGTTTATTTTAATTCATGAATTCCATGTTGGCTTTGAATGTATTCATGATTATAATGTTAACTGGGTTTCTAATTCATAATTTATTACAAGATTCATGTAAATTTATTTGACATGTGTGTAGTATTATGTGAATTCATGTTAAAGCCCTTGAATTTGTAAGTTGGGTTTTGAAAATCATGACGCCTACATGTTGATTAGTATTATGTGTATAGATTATGTTTCCCAAGTGTTTGATATATTTATCATGTGGATTAAATGGGAAAATCATGACATGCTACCATATGTGCAAGCCTATATCTTACAAGTGTTTGATAAAATGTCTTAGTGAATTAATTGTGAACAATTGACTATAGCTATGCTTTACTTTTCATGCTATCGAGTCCTGGGGGTAACTAATACCCAACAATCTAGCTGTTTACCTAGAATTACAGTAACATCAGAATAGCCTTAGTGATGTTATGTACAGTAGTATTCAGTCAGTACAGAACTCAGTATATCGAATCAGCAAATAGAACTCAGAACACTTAATCAGTTACAGTACTCAGTGAACTCAGACCAGTTTAGTTAGTTAACACGATCAGTAGTACTCAGTTCGTTAGTAGAATTCAGTAAATCAGTCAGTTTCTGAACTCAGTAAAGCTCAGTATCAGTCCAGTTCAGTTCAGTTTAATAATTAGTATCTTTTAGTTAGGAGTAGAATTTAGCACCGAGCGAGTGAAGGGATGACATATTCCTCGTTAGTAGCAGTCCCTGTACTCCAGAACTACATGGCCAATACTGGATGAGGGGTAATCCATCAGACTAGGCTTGACTACCTCTCAGGGGTCACCCGTTAGATTAGGATTGACTCTGCCAGGTGTCACCCGTTAGTTAGGCTTGGCATCCTGGTTTTCTAGTGTTAGTACCCATGGAACGATATTAGCACCCTTCCAACTAGGGTCACAGGTTGGAGCACTATCAGCTCAAATTTGGGTCATGTCGGTTAGATGATTACCTCCCATAGTTTTAGTTTCAGTCTCAGTATAAAACTCAATTCAATTTTACAGAATCAGGATTGTTAGATACAGTCACCCAACTCAGTATAGAACTAAATTCAGTTCTACAAAATTAGGACTGTTAGAAGTAGTCACCCATCTATTAGTAATATAGTTATCAGTCAACTCAAATATTAGTCATTCAGTTATCAAAACTTAGTATTCAGTTTTACTATGATCTCACACAGTATATGTAGATATGTGTTGTATTGCATAATCAACATTTCATCAGTTTTCAGTTATACATTTACTCCCATTCAGTTGTATTCATGCTATTCTATCAGTTATTGTTCATGCATATGAACCCTTGCATAACATCCTACCTCACTTAGAATAACAGTACATTCAAAGTACTGACGCATACCTTTTATTTTGCACTATGATGTTTTATATCATTGGTTCAAACGCACGGGCTCCTGACCAAACTTAGCAGCCCGGACTATCAGCAGTAGTTTCAGTAGTGAGTCCTCATCTATCAAGGTTATGTTTTTATTTCAGTTCTCAGTTTATCAGTAGTTCAGTAGTGGGAGTTAGTTGGGGGCTTGTCCCATCAACTTCACATTCAGACAGTTTAGTTAGAGGCTTTTCAGACTAGACTAGTTCAAACAATATTCAAATTTCAGATGTTTATCAGATGTTATTATTTACAAGTATTTCAGAATTTAAACCTTATGGCATTTCAACCTATTTTCTGCATTTATTACAGTATTATTATTTAGTGCTCACAGTAGATATCAGTCATGGGTTAGCTTGTGGCCCTTTGGGGTCATAAGCACCATATAGCGTCCGGGGTATAGACTCGAGGCGTTACACTACTAAAGCTCTAGAGTCCGGAATTCAATTTTGAAAAGTGCTATGAGGTGCTACATGAATCTACTATTCGAACTTCAAAACTAAAGAAGTCACATCTAATCCATCCAATACACAAGCTCTCCCTGAGACACCTGACTTTGCTTCTAGCCAAGACTACCCTATGGAGAATCTACATCTTGATAATATGCATGTCACCATACCATTTACAAGTCACATAACGTAGATACTCGCACACACTCAATCTAGACTATTAAATTTATCTTATAAATCTAGCTTCAACATTTCACAAACAGTATTATTTTCACCTCAAGATCACCCACAGTTCAAGATTAGTATTTACTACTATATATTGGTGACAACACAACCTCTCACTCATTACATAGGCTTAGAACAATTGGCCATAAAGATCCCAAAGAATTATAGTCAATAACACCTTCTCCTTACCAATATTGTTAATATCTATTTAATCATCATATCTTAATCACTTAACAAGCATATCCACCAAGAATCACCCAAGAAAGGATCAATCATGCCATTTAACAATTTACTTATTCTCCCATTCAGGATCATTCTTAATTATTTTATGAGTGTAACTAAGTCATATGATTTTGCACTGCCACCATCATGGGAATTAATATCCTCTAAAAGATTTATACATCAGCTAACTCTACAGGACATGTACATGCATAATTCAGCCATAAGGTAAAGTCAACAATAATTTATCTTCCCAAGATTTTCCCTAATGCATAAATCCACAACTATAACTTATATCCATACAATCACTAACTCAAATATTTTTCAACGACCAACACTTCATGGTCAAGCCAAACCACTCTTACATCACTAACACAAATTTAAGATATACAGGGCCATTCTTATTTCTACCTAATAATATTTTTATTACGGGCTTCACTTAACTCTTAATCACCTCAAGAGTGGTCTCCACACCATTAGCACATAACCAAGGTAAAATAAAATAAATCGATTACAGGTCATTAACTGTCTCATCACCAATATCACATTCCAGACAAGTTATCGATCAAATTCTGTAAGTATCAACGACCTCTACTAGTTTTTGTCATTTTATTTAAAATTCATTATTTTACCAAGCATTAAGAATCTGTTCATCTAAGGACCTCACAATATTATTTTCACTTAGCTAGTCCTCATAAGGAACCTATTACAATTTCAATAATAGCAATGCACAAAAATTCTAAATATAATCTCAATGATCGGACCACACAAGGATTCCTATATAATATCAAATAATTGAACCACACAAGGATCCATCCATAACATCATTAACAAGAACATCTTATTACAGAAAACACATATCACCTCAGCCTTTTATTCATGTCACTTTTTCAGCATCTTTTCTTGACATTATCTTCTCATATCATCCTCTCAATTCTCATACCATCAATTTCATCAATATAATAGTACAAAAAAATAATTAAGTACCATAGAATTGCTAGTTTCACAATAACAAGAAATCAAATAGTCTCATCATAATTATCAACAAAAAAAACTTAGTCAATTTTCATCACTTAAATTCAAATAAAAATAATTCACAACAATGGGAAAAATTGAGCAACACAAGTTTAGCCAAATATCAAACATAAGCAATCAATAAGTTCACAACTTTCACAAGTTTTTACCCATTAACAATAACTTTTAGACCATATTAACAAATACTAATTGAAATCTCCTAGATTTTCATTCAAAATTACAAAGATACCATTTGGAATTAACTACATTCCAATTGAGCTCTGTTAAGATACCAATTAGAATTGTCTAGATACCAATTGGATTCAATCTAATAGTTCAAGATTAGGATGGTACAATGGAGAGAGAGAAAGGAAAATGATTTCTACATACCTTATGGCCGTTCGAAGATTGGGGGTGGGGCCCTACACACCAATCTACAGAACTCTACTTGACATTGTTCTTGTACTTGTGGGACCGGTGAACCTAATGCTATGATACAAACTGTCATGACCCAGACTAACGGACATTGCAGGCACCTACTCTATTCTAAGTAGTTAGGAGAACTCTTATTACCCAACTAAAAATATGCGGAAGACTTCTATTTTTAAGGAAATATAAAGTAAATTAAATACTAATAAATAAATTTTTTCAAAAACTTGTTACAAATGTCCTTCGCTATCCTAAGACTTGGCCAGACATGTACAAGAGCAATCTACTACAACATAGACTGACAATAAAATAAATAATACAAAGACTCTAATATTTGCCAGGAAGAAAGTGCAGAAGTTAGTGCTGAATATCATCATTCATCTAGTAACTGCAACTAACCTGCATTCAGTCTACACTCAAAGAAGGAATGTAGAAGAGTAGGGTCAGTACAACCACACGCACTGGTGGGCATCATCGGCTGACCGTGTTAGTCCATATAATCATAAAATAAAATTAAGGAAAATAAATCATGACATCCTGAATAGAATATAATTCAACTAAGGTTGTAATAATATTATTACTTTACCTATATAAGTTACAACATACCACTACTCTTCCAACTTCATCAATATTATATTTGCTACTAACGCACTCTAGCCTCAATAATTCACACCATCAACCATAATCTAACGCTAATACAACACTATTCCTCTTTATTCACCTTATCTTTTTCATTACTCATATTCACAGGAACAAACCCGTAATCATAGACAACCCACACTAAATTTTTGTCCTAACAAAAAAATGCTCTCATATAATATTAAAGAATGATAACTAGTTATTCTTGTAAGCTACGATTAAAACACATATAAATAAAGCAAGTCAACCAACATATAAGTAATTACAAAGTTTCACTTCTTCAAATATATATCACACAATCAAATACCCAATGAATCAACACTACAACAATAACAAATCAAATAGTGTTCACAAACAAGCCATATAACCATTAAGAGTATCAACCATACTGTAAACATCCATAGACTCAACACAAATATGAACACACATGCTATGAAACTTATTTTTTCCCAAATAGTCATGACCTGTAGGGAACAATCTATGTTCATGTACCGTATCGGCATGATACCCAATCCAACATATACATATCCATACCGACATAGTACTCGATCCAACATATACATATTTGTACTAGCATAGTACCCAATCTAACATATATATATTTGTACCAGTGTGGTACCTGATCAAACATATGCATATCCAAACCGGTGTGGTACTCCATCTAACATATACATATCCGTACCGGCGTGGTACCCGATCTAATATATATATAGCCGTACTGGCATGGTACCCGATCTGACATATACATATCCGTACGAGCGTAGTACCCGATCTAACATATATATATCTGTACCAATGTGGTACCTGATCCAACATATGCATATCCGGACCGGTGTGGTACTCGATCTAACATATACATATCCGTACCGGCGTGGTACCCGATCCAATATATATATAGTTGTACCGGCATGGTACCCGATCTGACATATACATATCCGTACTGGTGTGGTACGCGATCCAATATATACATATCCATACCGACGTGGTACCTGATCAAACATATACATATCCAGACCAACGTGGTACCCGATCCAATATATATATATCCGTACCGGCGTGGTACTCGATCCAACATATATATATCCGTATCGGCGTGGTACCCGATCCACCATAATCAATTATTATCAATACCAAATTTACACAACCTCACAACATACAACAATGTACCAAGTTTACTAGTACACTTAAAGTCATAAGACAATTCCATCAAGTAAATTTTCAATAATTATTTATACACGCATCAACAATTTCAAGCATGTCCAAATACCAATCAACAAGTATTCATAGCATTACTCTAAGGATTTATCATTATCAAATAAGCCACTTATAGACACAATTCAATAAACCATCATTATCACCAATTTAGACTCTCACGGGTGTCTAATAGATATAGTATTTTTATCAATATCAAAACAAGAATATCATAAAATAAATCACAATTTAATTCTTATGCATACGAGTCACTATTGGAGACTTAATCACTCATTAATTATTAAAAATATTATTATCTTCTTAAATACTGCAACTTGGGTTCTAACATCACCACCTATAACTTGCACATTCACGCGTATCATTATTCTCTACCTCTTTCCAAATAATACAATAATCACACTGATTTATGTCATCTATCCCTTAGATATTACTATGCTCATCAATATTCGATATTAGCATAATTCTTCTCATCATATTATTGCACAATACATACAACTTAATACCATTACAACTCAACTAGGTTCATCACTAGAACAACTAAAAACCATCATGTTCATATACTACATTTACAACAATTTCCTTTCAGGCATATAACACATAATATCATAAATATCACCTAATTAATCAGTAATATAGTTTTTAGGATTAAAGTTAAGTACACGTGTCTGTATCCACCTCAACTCCATGCCCACAGGACTAGAGATGCTTTCTCCCATCAATTCTAAATTATGAAAATATAAAATAACATAATCTTCTACTCATTAAAGCTAGCCTACCTGGACGCCTAGCTTTTGGAAGAAACAAGCTGCAACAAAGATGATCTTTACTTTCCTTTATGCCTTGGAATAATCAATAATTTAAAAACCAAGCAATAATAAGAGTAATTAAATAATAACTCTTCAAACAAATATCTTGAGGATTCAAACTCACTAGTTCTATCCTTAATTCAAGGTCTACATCATTTTCTAATGTCAGTTAGCCACTAATTAGCTCTTTCAAGCTTAACTCATCTCCATTAATGGAGTTTTTATGCTAAAGGTATCATCTTTATGGAATTCAAGGTTCCTAACATTCAAATTCATAATCTAGTTTATGAAATTCATGTTAGAAATCTTTAATTTATAGTGTAGAATCAGCTATAGGTCATATTAAAAAGACCCATGAGTATTTTCCTAAAGATTTACACCATTAAAGATTTTTCTAAGGATTCTAAGATGTTAAAGGATTAAAAAAATGAAGAAAATAATTGAAAAACTTACCTCAACGATGGAATTTCACCTTAAGCCTTGGGAAATTACCTCTCTAGGGTTGGGGAATGAAATTTGGGATTTTTAAACTTAAATATGTCTGAAGGTGATTTAAATACCATCATAATTTTTGATACAAAAAAATCTCGCTTCAGCTCAGACAATGCTCGGTAAAATAGTCATAACTTTTTACTCCAAATTCGGATTGAGGAACGGTTTGTTGAGTTGGAAAGAGGACTTAGAGATATTTAATTTGGTGGGTGTTGGGTTTTGTAACTCCTTATATTCTAATATATAAGATCATTTGAAGTTGATCCTAATAAAATCCCACATCGAAACTCTATCGAAAATAAAGTTTTAAACCTTAACTTTGTGTTAGGGATATTGTATGACCTTAATTATTAGCTAAAGAAATTTTAAACTAAGTTATTGATATTAGAACTCATGAATAATTAAATTCATCGGGAATGAGTCTATCTAGACACATTCGAAGGCTAAAATATTCACCAAAAAGTTTATGGTGACATAATAAATAAAATATTGGCTAATTTGGACCCAAATTAATATTGAGGAATGAATTTATTATGAATAATTTAGTAACGACAAAATGGGTCATTACAGAACTCAACAAATGACCTTTAACTTGGTCTTTTCTATTTACCTACCATAATATTCTTCACCCCTACCAGACCTTACAATTTTGATCTGAGCTCTAATTTATTTCTCTACTTCTGTTTTAAAAATTTTAAACTTTCAAATACTTCTGATTTATTAAAAAGAAGATAGAAATAAATATATCTTGAATATTCATCAATAAATGAGATAAAATATCTCTCCTGATTCAAGCACGGGATAGAAAAAAGTTCACAAATATCTATTTGTATGATCTCAAGTAATTGAGAACTCTTTTTGGCACATTTAATGAATTTATTGATTTGCTTACCTTTTAGGTAGTTCACACAAGTTCCAAAATAAAAAAAATAAAGATCTCCATGAACTCCATAATTAACTAACCTTTTGATCCCTTTAATAGAGATATATCCCATCGTTTGTGCTAAAGACTTGACAAGTTTTCACTGATAATACATCTAGTGCCAACTTCCTTATCATGCATAGTTATGATATTACATTCAGTCGTAGGCGATAGCTCAAATTTAAATAACTTTTCATATAAATTTCCAAAATCAATAACTTTATTTCCTTTCAAAAGTTTTATTGTAGATAAATGAAAATTGAAATCATAACCAGCTATTGATAGTCTAGAAAGAGAAATTAAATTCTAAGAATAAGATGAAACATAAAGAATATTTTCTAAATCTAACTAAAAATCATCTTTTAAAATGAGCCTATAAGTCCCTACACCGTCCACATGTGATGCCTTTCCAATGCTAGAACAAATGTTTTATTCATTTTCCATCAACATACTTATAGTTAGAAAATCCTGCATGATTTTGCCAATATGAGTTGTAGAACCAGAATTAATCCACTATATATTATCAGAAACTTAAATAAAATTATATTCATAACCTATAAAGGTAAAATTACATTTATTCTGAAGCAACTTCTTGTATTTTAGGTAATCTTTCTTCTATTGTCTGTTCTTTCTGTAGAAACATCAAGTGTCTTTGTCAAGTGTGTCCTTCTTCTTTATAGGAACACCTTTGTCTTTATTGCATTTTTTTATTATGAGTCACCAAATTAGAACTTTAAGGTGTCTCATATTTCAACCCCTCTTCTTCTTTCACACACGTGATCAAGAGTTCATTAATTGTCTATTATATTTATGGATATTGTAAGATATCTTGAATGGACCATATTTCATAGGAAGAGAGTTGATAATAAAATGCATAAGAAATGGTGTAGACATGTCATCATCAAGGGACTTGATTTTAGTAACAATATTCTCTCATCTTTATCATGTGCTCACACACTTTACGACTTCTATCAAATGTCATACTTGAGAACCTCTTAATAAGGGTGATGGCCAACACCTTGTTGGAGCTTACAAATTGTTCATCAATTGCCTTTATGTAAGCTTTAACATTGTCATTTTTAGGGATGAAACTCCTAATTATTTGACTGATATGAGCATTTATGAGCATTAAGGTCAGGCAATTAGATCACTCCTATCGCTTATAAGAAGCCTTGGCCTTTGGCGTACTTGATTCCATGGGCTTAGGAGGTTCCCCAGAGTGAGTGCTAGATTTAATTTCGAACACCCTAAAGTGAGAAGGACTTTCTCCTTCCATTCAGTAAAGTCGTCACCAGACAACATTCGAATTTGAGCATTTTTTTAGATAAAGCAGTAAGAAAAGTTGGGTTAACTTCTAAATATGGATACACACATATAATCTATAAAATACATAACCATCAAAACAAATCACGTGAATATCAATTCTAAAGTAAATTTTAAACCTTCCTGTGGGTAGAGGTTGCAATCCATGCATATAATTACTTAACATCATTAGACTAATAAATCAAATAAAACTACAAATAATCCATACTTATGGGTATAGGATAACTTTTAAGCAGAAAGGTTTACTATCTATCTCAATTAATCTAGCCATACTAGTTACCTTCCTGTGGGGGATGATTACTATTTTTATTAGAAAACGGACTTTATTGGATTTCATTATCATATCTTCATGAATTACTTTATGTGATTAGAGAACTTGTTTTCTTTATATCATATACTCGAGACTTCCTAATTCAAACATATGATAAAAGAACTCAAAAATGAAATCTTACAATAAATAATTAACTTAAACTTGATGTTAATTATTAAAATACAATAAATGATTGAATAGGCAGAGCCTACATTAAAGCAATCCTTAAAGCATCTAAAAGTATTTAACTTTAACAATTGACTTAAATATATAGTTAATTAATCACACTGCTAAAATCGGATTGAACAAGCATATCCTACATCAAAGCAATTCGATATGCAAATCATCTCATGTTAATTGGAGAAAAAACATACAATAAAGAAATAGGTTGAGCCTACATATCCTTTATTAAAAAGGTAATTTTTTTGTCATAGTAATAATAGATTGCATACGATAAGGGAATAGGATGATCCTACATATTTCCATTGATATTTCTTATAATTATTACTAGAATATTTTTAAACAGTGAATAACAAACTTCATATGAAATCTGAAAAATTTCGATATCACCAACTTGTTGTCTTTTACCCTTTCACAATTATTTTAATAATAATCATCACATGGTTATCATACGTTTTTAAGAAAAAGCAACAAAAAATAATTAATAAACCAAACTAGTGTCAGTAAACCATATTAGATAATTTATATAGGATCTAGTAATTTGATCAGTTTTTAATACTGAACAATACGGCTGAAGGAGGCTCTCTGATACCACATGTTATTTTTCAACACATACATAGATCCAAAACGCATCAAAAAAGTTAAAAGAGAATGTAACTTCAGTCTTCATTGATCAAGTGTTGTGGAGAATCCTTTTTCAAAACTTTAATAAGAAAGAGGTTGGGAAAAAAAACTTAGAATCTTCTACCTATGCCCATCAAAAGGTATGTCAGACTGCTGGAGTCATGTGCATATTTATAAATAGGCTAGGGACTATTAGGAAAATAATTTAACCCTAGGGACTTTCATAATTATTTTTTTCCATCAAAGTTATACCATATATGCATAAAATGAAGTAAAAGTAACTGACTGATTTACTACTTTACTTGGGAGAAAAGGTACATTTATTACAAAAAATATGTGGGTCATTAATATGTAATATTATACGCAATATTCTTACATGATATTTATGCATTTTATATAATTTAGATAAATGTTGTTGAAAGTGATGTTGGAAAATATATCTCATGAACACAAAATATACGAAGAAGAACAGAGAGATGAAGATTCGACAATATAAACATTGAATATAGACTTGAGGCTTAAACACGTGCAAAATACTTTTTAAAAAATGATATTTTCTTCTTCTCCTCTGTGAGATTTCTATAGGATTGTATGCAAATGATTTTAGTGGATATGATACTAAGAAAATAGTGAAGAAATTCTTCTGGAGAGCAAGAAGTCAAGAACTTGATCTTTTCAAGAAAAATAACTCTTTGGGGAATGCTGTGAAGAAGCTTCTCCTTAAAAGTTGTATAGATATTCATGCTAAAAAAATACTTTAAAATCTTTAGAAGTTGTGTTTAAATAAAATATGTGGCAGCCAAAGAATGAAAGAACACAATCTTTCACTAAAAGGCATCTTGTATAAAAGACAATCTTACTAAAAGATACCTTTTCATAAAAATCTCATAATTAATAATTTTATTTAAACAAAATCTAATAATTTCCAACTTTTTTAAATATAAATTGGGACACAAAGATCAATTCATATTCATGCATAGAGTGATATGTCTTTCTATTTGAACAAAACCTTAGTGCAATGTCACAAGTTGAAATCAAAATTCAACATAGTATAATAGTTTTGAACGTGTTATTTCTTGTGATAACATTTGTGACACTACACGTACAAACATTTCATTCCTGCTTCTCACTAACATTCCTAGCATTTTTATGACCATATGCTATCCAAAATTCATAAACATTTATGGGAGCAACTCCAACTCCTAATCAAAGCGACACCGTTTCTATGTTTATATAGGTGAAGTTCTTTCAGTATATTTGTCATTTTGAGACACTTGTTCCTTAAATAGAACCTTATTAAGAGTATTAGGACCCAACCATCCAATTTATGATAACCAGTACTAGTATATCTCTTACTTAAGTACTGAATCATCCTTGTATTAATAAATTATTATTACCCTTTGAATCATAACTATTCATATCACAGGGTTGGGTTGCCATTATTGGTGAACTTAATTACAGAGTTTTACTATAATCAAATTTGAAGTTGTGTTCAATAACTTCATTTTAAGAAACTTAGTAAGTAGATTAGTCATATTCTTTAGACTCCACCAATGTGATAAAAGTCATTCCATCTTGCATTAACTTTCTCACACAATCATGTCAAAGGCTTATGCATTTTGACTTTCCTTCATATAATTTTAATATGCTCGAGTTAGAGTGGATTGCCTATCATAAATTTAGCTTATATTTTACAAATTCAATATATTCTCTTATTAATTCCTCAACCACTCAACTCTTTTAATTTTTTAGTTTCTACTAATGGAAGGTTTCTTTGTTTCAATAAATTGTACCTCCTCGCAAGGTAAATATTCAACACGTAATAAATTTATTTTTCTCACATTTTTAGTATAATTTGTATTGATATATCCATATAAAATAGTATGAAACTTAGAGTTTCTCAATTATTTAGTTCTCTAAAGAAAATCAAGAACTTAACTGTTTGTTTTTTCAATAGCGTTTGCTTACACATATTATGCCACAGTTCTTTTATTTTTATTTGTAAACTTAATCTAAGACCAAATGGAGTATTGAACTCTTTTATATTCAAGTGACTAAATTTATTTAGCACTTTCTCAATATAATGAGGTTAACTCAATTCGTTACCCTTACTATTTATTTAATCTTGATACCCGTCATAATACTAATTTCATCAGGATCCTCCATTGTAAATGTGAAAATAAAACCTCATTATTTCTGTTATGACTTCTGTATCAAGTCTTATGCTCTACATATTGATATACTATCAGAAAATATCACATACCCATCAAGATTGAGATTTGGGATCATACTAAATGCTAAGTCTAATATTGACTTCTCTAATCTTAAGCAAGAAACCCCCCATAATTTAAATATTTCAAGAGTCATAACCATCACATATATGAAACTCAATTCACAATTAGATAAACTACACAAAATTATTATGCTTGTTTTAAAACATCAAACACATAAAGGTCTTTAATCTTTAAATGACAACTAACAATATCTATCATTTATTCCCATGATCTAAAATTATAAAACTATTGTTCAAGTATTGATATAACCCTTATAAATAAAATACTTTATATCATTTCATAACTTGAAGTAAACTTCACACAGGATCTTTATGCACGAATAATGAATCACTATAATCACACTAGAATATACTAATCCTAAAATTATCAAGAATTTGCATATCATTACAAGTAATTATTTATCCTAATATTTTATGAAAATAGATTTCACAAAATTACAAAGGAAAGAAATTTATAAATAAATAATGAGAAGAATTAAGAAAATAGAACCCAATCGAGTTTTATCACATTCATCCAAGAATCACTAATTTGATGTTCCCTTTTGACCACAATATCAATTTGTCTTATGGTGATATATCCATGGATAAAAGTATATCTATTATGAGTAATTCTACCATTGTGGTGTCTCTTTTTTTTAAAAAATAAAAATAAAATTCAACCCAAAAACGTACATACTATCTTCTACTTTTATCACATATGCATCCTGACTCCCAAATGTATTGTTTTGTGATTCAAATCTGCAATAGACGCTAGAGTAATAATAAATAACAAATCCTCCATCTTCATGCTTTATTTTCCAAGTACCAAGCATTAACAATTCATGCTTTAAGTAGTAATTAATGTAATGAAAAGTATGAGTCCACCAAGAATAGTGAGACCTGATTGTTAAGCTAACAGACGAAATATCATAAGGACAGAGAAAATAACAAAGCAATAAAATAAGGAACCCTCAAGTTTACGTGAAAACTTTCTTGCTCAAGGGAAGTAAAAACTATGACCTGTTCTCAGGATTTTCAATGCTCCACTAATCTTCAAGCAACCAAGTGATTAGAAACTCTAATAATGACCACATCTTGTAATAACTCTATTAAAAGACAAGTGTAGTAAATCTACCATACTTTCAACTAAGGAATTCTAGCCACTAGTCCTAGATAACTCTACCCAGGACTCAACATCACTCGAGATGGTAAACCACACTTGATTAAATTACAACAACTCAATTAATTAACTTTAACTGATTGGACTAGAGCTAAGACTTTGACAAGCTACATATCTACTATCTGTTATGAATTAGGAGTAGATTATCAACATGAGAGCAAAACACAAAAGACCTAAGACAAAATTACACAAAGTGAGCACTTGATCAGGACCTTTGTTGATGAATGAGATATGATTATAAAGAAAACTTTTTCCTTTTTGGGGAGAAATCTTGATTTGCAAAATCTAGGTTTTATTGTTTGTAAGTCATCCTTTTGTATGAGACAATAATATCTAGAACTTCTCCCATTGGTCAAGGTTGAGCATCTCTACTACCATTCTACCAAATTTTTGCAGGAACGTACTACTTCCAGCTGTTGTAGACTTGTCATTTTCAAAAAGCAATGGCATATGGGACCAGATGCCATAAATACTATCTTAAGCTTCAGTTAGGCCCGTTTTGAAATAGTTTGTCAATCATCAAAATTCTAAAAGTGTAATATTTTCCCCCTTTTTGATGATGAAAAACTACTCCCCTTGTTGTAGGACCAGGTTCCTTCAGTTACTCATATATTAACATAATCATAATGCAAGCTTCGTATAAACATAATTCACACAATTTCCCTTGTCATAAGGACCTGGTCCTTGTGAGCCTAAATTTTGAAGAACAAGAATATCTTCCCTTTTTTGGCATCATTAAAAAAGAGAACACTAAATTAAATTAAGTAATAAACAACACAAGTTAATTCATGGCCATTGAAAGCTACATTGCTATGAATAAAAAAGAGAGAAAGAAGGTAAGAAGTAAAAAAGAAGACTAATACTTTCATTAAGGAGAAAGCAGTATCAAATACGTTGCATAAAATAAAATACTAGAGAAACCAAAAAGAGCCACAGTACTTAAGACAACAGGAACATGAATTAAACAGAGCTTAAGCAGAAAAATGTATGGGGGTAAGAGAGTTAAGAAGCATATTCGTACGAGCACTCTCTATAGTATGGACATTTAAAATTTTCTTGGTAAAGTGCTTTATCTCATCTAAGAGATTCTAAGCTTCACCACTGAGAGCAGCAACCTGTGCCTTTAACCCTTCATTATCAATTTTTAAATTGTCTGAGGTACCAGTTCCCTTAGTACCTAGTTGCTGCATTTTTGCTTCAGATGTGTAATCTCAACATCATGAATAGACATAACCACCCTTAACTCTTCTAGTTTTCCAGTCAAGCGCTCTTGATTATCCAATAATTCAGACACCTGGAGGACTTAGTCCCTACCTTCCTTTCCACACATTCATTTTCACTCAGGGTATTTATGGTGAATATTTGTTTGACTGTGCCAACAACTCCTCTCACAAATCAATCTTGATATGTTTAAACACCTTGGTAAGTAAATAACCATAGAGAGCTTGTTCTTTCCATCTTTAACATGAAATACCTTATGAATATATTTAATTATCATGGTAGAAAGATTGAACAATTAAATTTATTGAGAATTTCCATAAGAAAGAGGTCTGCTGCGGAAGCAACTATACATTTCTCAGAATGGGCAACAAAATTTGTTGACGAATTTAAAGAGTAACTGAAACTCTCCTTTCAAGAATTTCTTCCTAACTCCAGTCCTAGAGTTTTCTCTAACCTTAGAAGTAGACTAAAAAATTCAAGAAAGGGTTATTGATCTCATATGACCTGATCCCATCAATAGGCATGTTCAGAATTTCTCGAAATGATACCCCTTATTAGAAAATCTCTATTCCATGTACCAAGTCAGTGAGGCTCGAACCATTCTCAACAAACTTCATCATGAAGTAGAAGTCCTTAACCCCACTTTCATAAACTGTGGGCACTAAAGTTTTGAACAAATGCACCCAATCCTGATATTGCACAAACTAAGTCAACTCACATAGTCTTGGTTCCTCATGAAACTTGGGATCAAAGACTCTCCTAGTTAACACCTTTTAGAATTTGAGGATATGATTCCTCTCATCCCTAGTGAGACTTTGAACAAACTTCTAAACTTTCCATCTTTTAGATGTGGTACCTGATCCCTCCACTAACAGAATAATTTTCTCGAATGCCTGTGGATCAGCTTTGGGATCAGGTTCCTTGGTTACTTCCTTCTTTATTTCTCTTTGTAGACATAAGTTTCTACTTACATCCACCCTTTGATTTAGGTACTGCAGTCTTTGTAGGCTTTAAATTCCTACCTACTTGCACTTCTTACCAATAATAAGAATGATGTCATCATTATTTTCTTCCTACTGGTTTTCAACTTCCACATCAACCACCTTCTCAAGAGGATAAACTGTCTTTCCAACCTCGTTCCTTTTCTTTGATTTTTTTCTGATAGTGGATCTTTTGCTTGCTTTTAGTGCATCACTCAGTAGTTTTTCTCAACCCCTCTAGTACTGTAGGACCTATGGACTAGATTTTCAAAGACATGGTCCCTTCCGAAATACCCTATCTTTCCTTCTCTATCTTCTACGGAAGGATGAGGCATCTTTTTAGCCACTCCTACAGATATAGAGGTGCTATAATATTTAGGGTTTGTGAATTTAGAAAGAAAGTCTTTAGAGAAGAGAGAGAAACTAGTAGGATCTGAGCGTCCACACTACTAGGGGGTTTCCACATTCTTCAGGTAGGTCACCTTTGAACAAGTGTTCTTCCTCCACAAAGGCTCAACCACTTAAAATAAAATTGGTTCCTTTAAAACCTTATGTTGGGTTTTAGACTCAAGAGGATGACAAAATGATGAGGCTTTAGGATTGGCAATCGTATTAGAAAAAGACAGAGATTTTATGGTCGAACAGGTTAGTTTGATTGTTTCTAAGTCAAATAGTAGTAGAAAAGTAGTTAAGTTAGGTACTTATTCACTGATGGGTGATCTGAACAAAGCATCAGTGATGGATGTAGGTAGATGAGTTTCTTCAGAGAAAGGGTATTTAAGAGATAGTAAAGGATTTATAAAAGAGGGTCCAGTAAGAGAAACATTATCTTCTGAAGGTAAGTTAGTCAAAGAGGAAGGGAAAGATTCTTTTTCCTTTATAAGAGAAAAGTCTAAAGAGAGAGAAGCAAAGAAGGATGAAATCTTATGACAGAGAAATAGAGTTTTAGAAAAAATGCTCAGAGTTTTGGTAATAAAGAAGAATATGGAGTGGTTGAAGAAAGTATATAGTAAGGTTAAAAGAGGAAAATCTTGGGATTAAAGTAAAGTTATATGCCTGTCTCTTTTGGCCACACCGCTTCACTTGTAGGATTGATATGAGAATGGTCAAGAGAAGAAAGAGAAAGAACATGTGGCACTTTAGCAGTTATCTCAGGTACTTTTGAATCATACAATGTATAATATACTAAACTTGTAGAGGGGACCTGATCCTTGTATTTTTGAAGTTCCTTTCCTTTTGTCGGTCTTATTGCTCCCTTAGTCTAACTTATCTATCATGGGTGTATACCTGCAGTTCGTATGAGACTAAATTAGACTTGATTACCACTCACAACCAGCATATATGATTTCTAATTTTAACCAATCATATTAGAGAATGAAACTAATTGTACAAAGGTCTACTTCATTTTGATTAAACCAAGTTTGATCCTGTTCTTCTCAAAATGGTACCTATGTAAAGCCTTTATGAAAATATCATCCACTTGATCCTCAGTCTTGTAGAACTTCATACATATTGTTCTCTTTTCAACATTGTCTCTTAGGAAGTTATGTCTAACATCAATGTGTTTGGTCTTCTTAAGCTGGACAGGGTTCTTAGCTATGTTGAGAGAACTAGTGTTGTCACAGAGCAAAAAAATAGTGTCTGAGACTATGAAAAAGTCCTCAAGTTATTGCTTGATCCATAAAAGTTGAGAACAATAAGAAGAAACAACAACATACTCAACTTTAGCTGTGGACAAGTCCACTGAGTTTTGCTTTTTGGTTCCCCGAGAGATTAGGCTGGATCCCCAAAAGTGAGACATTTCTAAAGTACTTTTTTTCAACCAGGTACCCAGCAAAATCTGCATCAACATAGCCTATTATATAAAAGAATTCACCTGAAGGGTACTACAAGACCAGGTCCCTAGTACCCTTTAGATGCCTCAGAATTCTGTTAGCAGCTTTTAAATATGATTCCTTTGGACAATCCTAGAATTTTGTAGACATTCCAACACGGAATATAATGCTAGGTCTACTAGTATTAAGATAAAAGAGGGCTCCAATAATCCCTATATACATTGTTCATTTACTTTGGGACCTGATTCATAAATTTCCAACATGCAGATGGTTGCAATAGGGGTATCAATTAGCTTGGAGACATTCGTGTGAAATCTTTCCAATAACTCTTTGATACACTTTTCTTGGAAAATCATGATCAATGTAGGATTTGTCTAAATTGTAATCCCAAGAAGAAATTTAGCTCCCCCGTCATGCTTATCTTAAACTCACCTTTTAAGAGCCTCACAAAGTCTTACACAAGGTGTCTGAGGTTGCTCAATAATGTCATCAACATAAAATTGAACAACTAACAAATTTTTCCTTCTAGATATTAGAAAGAGGGTGTTATCAATTTTCCCTCTTTTGAATCCATTTGGAAGGAGAATTTTGAGAGTTTTTCATACTAAGCCCTTGGGGCTTGCTTCAAACCACATAGATCTTTATAAAGTTGCATGACATGGTTGGGGTGATCAAAATACTCAAATCTTGGAGATCTCTTGACAAACACCTCTTTTTTGAGATAGCCATTCAAAAATACACTTTTGAAATCAATTTGAAATAATTTAAACTCCATTTATGCTTAAAAAACAATGAGAATTCTGTTGTCTTCCACTCTTGCCACAGGGGAAAAGGTCTCATCATAATAAATTTCTTCTTCTTGGTTGTATCCCTGCACTACCAATCTAGTTTTGCTCCTGATAATGTCTCCGTTGTCATCCTTATTATTTTGGTAAACCCAACTAGTCCCTATGATGGTTTAGTCAATATGTATGTGGACCAGGTGACATGTCTTACTTCTTTTAAATTGATTTAACTCCTCTTGCATGGAAAGGGCACAATCAACATTTTTCAAGGCCTCTTTGATATTCTTAAGTTAAAAAAAGGGAATAAAGGTTGGGTAGGCAACCTGATTTCTTACCTTAGATCTAGTTTGCATCCTAAAATCTAAATGTGAGGTAAGATTCTCTAGAGGGTGAGAGGATTTGTGCTTCTAATTAGATTATCTGATAGTTGACTCAAGCTAGTTGGGCGAGGTTCCTTTTATACTTGATCAAGGAGATCCTTAGAGTATGATTCTATATTGTCACGATTAGTTTCTAGAAGATCAGTCCCTCATTGACTTTGGTATCATTAACTTAATCACTTCCATGGTCTTGACCCTCTTTATTTCCTTCATTCCTTTAAATGTTGCTTACTCCTTTGAATTTGAACAAGTTCCTCCAGTTTTGTATCATCTTTGTACCTCATTCCCTCCATGCTTCCCGATTCATTAAATATAGCATGCATATTTTCTTCTACACCCAAGGTCCTCTTGTTAAAAATCTTGTAGGATTTTTTTGTTGATGAGTACACAACAAACACCCCTTCATCAATTTTGGGATCAAACTTCCAAGATTATCTTTGTCATTGTTTAATACAAAGAACTTTCATCCAAAGTTCCTTAGGCAACCCAAATTAGGTTTCCTATTATTAAATAATTCATAGAGGGTTTTGTTTACATTGACCTAAATCTATCAACAGTGTCCTAGTAATATCCACCAGAGTTTAGTTCTTTCTTTCAATAACTCCATTTTTGGGGGAGTTCTAGGTACTGAGAAGTTGTGACTAATTCCATGGTCTATGCAAACTTGGTCCATCTTGTCATTTTCAAACTCTTTTCCATGATCTGACTAGATCCCAACAACTTTAGAGTCATACTTGAATTAATCTTCTTAACAAGAGTTATAAAATATTCAAAAGTTTTATCTTTGGACCTTAGAAATATGGTATTGGTGAATCTTGAGAAGTAATCCACAACTTCCATAAAATACTTTTCCCACCTATACTATAAACCTTGATAGGTCCACACAAATTTATGAGTAGTAATTTAAGGGGTCTAGAGGTACTGACATGTTTCTTCTATTTAAATAAGGACCTGGTATGCCTTCATTTGGCATAGTCATCACAAATAGGATCTTTTACAAGTTGGATTTTGGGAATACCATGGACTAGGTCCCTAGTAACTAATTTGTTCAGGAATGATGAACTCACATTTCCTAGTTTTCAATGCCAAAATTCAATGTTGTCACTTTGAGCACCGATACAATACATGTCAGTTCGTCACCTAAAACTGAGCTTAGATCTGGCATATAAAAGTTCTTGCATCTTCTAGCTTTGAGAATCACTTCACCTAAACTAAGATTGGTGACAATGCAACCATCTAAGAGAAATTTCACTTTATTTCATTTATCACAAATCTATGACACATTGAGAAAATTATATTTTAACCCATTGACAAAATACACATTCTCAATAACTTGATTGTGATACTTTCAATTTTTCAACACCTTTAATATTTCCCTTTTTACCAGTTCTAAATGAAACATTTCTACTATGAAGTGCCTTCAGTGAGAGGAATTCTTTTGTTCTTCTAGTCATATGTTTGAAACATCCACTATCCATGAATCAACATTGACTTATTTCTCTTTATCTCACATGCATTAGAAATCATTAGTTAAACTTGGGAACCCATTTAAGTCTGAGTTCCCAATAAGGTGAAAGTGGTGTGGTTAGAGACTACTTGGTCAAGCTAGGCAGCCTTAACCAGGTTTCCTGTTAGACTTGTCTTTCTTATGATTGTACATTTGGAATATTTTCTAAGATTTATTTAAGGAATCACAGTTCCCCTTGAGATAACCATTTCTTCCACAGTGGGTGCAGATTAAATTGTCAGACACAGAGACATACTTGCTATAAGGATTATAAGGGGGTTGACTTTTTTTCTTCCTAGACCTTTCACACCATTGGACCTTTGACTTATTAGACTGGAAAAGAGTTTGGAGGAAGCAGTCTGGTTGAGAGACTTTTGAAGATTTTCTAACAGGGACCAGGTGTCACGACCCGAGACTACCCCCTAGTTGTAACACGATGCATAGAGTCACAAGTGACCCCTAGTTAACCCATGGTCTGACATAACTCTAAGAATAGTGAAAAGTAACAAAATACCGGGTGAAAGCTAAACTAAAATAACTAGAGGAAATTATAATAATGTAAAACTGAACATCAACCAAAACTAGAAATAGAACCATTTGACAAACCAACATTCTAAAAATATAAACATTTGTCTGAAAGCCTCTAAATCATAGTGAGTTGTTGGGAAAAACCACCAACTAACACCAACTACCCCAAATTGAAACTAGACTGAAAGAAAATAAATAAATGATAGCTAGCCCTCGCATGATGAGGACTTACCAATGAATGTTGTTAAGTGGTACGAGAATGTGCTAAGAGTAATCTAGATACTGCGCGTTCAAACCTATATTATGAGACAATATAGCGTATAAAGTATGTGATCAGTATTTTGAATGTACTGAGTATGTGAGATAAGAGAACTAACTAACGTAAGCTGAACATGAATGCATGAAGCATGATTACTGAATGCAAGACCAAGTATTATCATGTATTAGATGAAAACTTAATATCTAAATAACTAAATACATGGTCATGCAACTCTGAACCGAACATAAACTAAAACATAAAATGAGGACTATGGGAGCTAACAATAACCGACATACCCCAATATGAGCAAATCACGGTCCATCCTATAACTCTGTTGGAAAGGTGCTAGTATACTGACTGGCATGGATCCACTAAACTGATGTCCCGAAGGACTAGGGTGTCAGTCCAAACTAGTAGGTGACCCCTTATAACCTACGGTGGTGCCATTGTTCTGGAACTTAGGGACTTTACTAAAGTTATTAGTCCTAACTGATGGGTGAGCCTTCATCCCTGCGTTCACTTGATGCGAAGTACCAATCCCAACTGAATGATGCTGAAAACTTATATATATAAGCTCAATATATTAATATTCTTGAAAATAGAAACATATGCATAATCTGAAGTACTCAAAACATGTCAACTGATATATGCATGAAATTCTAGATATGGGTGTTCATAACCCACCAACTTTGACTAATGCAATTGAACATAATAATATTAGAAAGATGATCATACTATGGAAATTATTCATTTAAGACAAAACTAAATCATTTATAAAATATAGGGGAAATTATGATGAGAAGATGTTACTCATATGGGAAAACAGGTACTCATGATGCAATTATAAGAATAACTGAATAAATTAAAGAAAACACATATTTAACTTGGAACCCAACTTGAAGGGGAATTAATCTTGAGGCTTGAAGAATCTTTGGGACTGAATGGGAGGAAAGAACCCATTGATAAAATCCCATATACCTGGAGGTGGAAACCTTGAAGAAATCCTTGGAATTTGAACTTGTAGTTGAGAAACCCTAACTTGGCTTTGGAGAGGAGTAGTCGCCCCTTTTCTTGGTTTCAATTGATTTTATGACTTTATGGGAAATTTAGGGAAGTCCAGTCTTATATAACACCCTTTAGAAATTCTAAAAACATGGGTTAGGAGAAAAAAGAATGAGAAAAGACTAAACAACCCTTTTTTAAACATGCAAAAATTTCTGGAGAAGCAGTCATAATGACTCAAGCTACAACTCATTATCACTAGCCACGAGTTATGGCCTGGAGTTGTGATTTGAGGCTTAAAGACCTAATCCTTCACTATTATGATAACGGGTCCTCATAATGACTAGTTATATCTATCAACGAGTCACCATGAAGAATTATGGTCAGGGACTGAACTCTTGAGTATCCTTCTGTTGTGACAACGAGTTTCTCCTAACTTCTTATTGTTATTAATAATGAGCCGTAAGGTAGAGTTGTTATCACTGGGATAAAATTTTGGGATTCCTCACTGCTGTGGCAATGACTGCACACAATGACTCATTGTGTCTAACAATGAGTCGTTACCAAAGTCGTTGTCACTGGCAGTTTTATAGTTCCTTAGGTAATTTTCCATAACTTTTTGACACACTATCAGATTAAAGCGAGACTGGTGACGTTGAAAAACTAATTCAATGGTCTACCTTGTGGTTTGTATAGAGCTATAAATTTTAGGGTATTACACCAGGTCTCTTTCTAGTTGAGAATTTTTATCTAAAGAGACTGCAAGAAGTTTTTTAGAATTTTTTAACCTCACTTCAACTTCTAACTAAAGACTTCTAGGTTTTATTTGTCATTTGGAATCATATTTAGAGAGTCCGAATAATTTTTATTTAAGAACATCATTTTCTTTTGATGTTAAGACTCAGTTTTTCACCCAACTCAAACACTTTGACAGCTAGAGATAGTTTTTCATTTTCAGACACCTCAAGGGTTTCACTCTAGAGATCTTTTTCACTAGTGATCTCACAAATTGAATCTATGAAGACACTGGATAGGCCTTTAAGACTTTTCAAAGAGTAATTATTAAGATTTTGTTTGATATCTTAAAGAGTTACCTTTTTATCATCAGATGTTTCCATAAATGCAAAGAGTGAGTCAAAGACATCATCTAAATATTCAATCACTATCATTAAAATGTATTTAGGATGTTGAGATTCATCATAATTATTGGATGAATTTTCCCACGTTGCCAAGGCTTGTTTCACAACATAATCTGTATCTGCTCTTCTTCTAACTTTATCTGGGACTCGGTCCTTCTTTCCCTTATAAGATCCAATCTTCCATACTTCTTGTGCTAAACCTTATGAATTGGAAAATCTTTGATAAAGTGACTAGGCTTTCCACACTTATGACATAGATCATTTTCAGTAGTTAATCTTCTTGAATTCCCTCTTCTTTGAAAATCTCTATTTCTTCTCATAACTTTGAGAAATTTCCTGGTTATGTATGACATGTCTTCTTCCTCTTCACTCATTTTACCTTTGCCAGCATTTAGAGCCAGAGTTTTTTCCTTCTTGGGTTCCTTCTTGACTTGCTCCTATTGCTTCTTCATTTATAGGTTTTTAGGTTTCCTATGAGCTCATCCATTGGGAGGTTTTTCAGGTCCATTACTTGTGCGAGATAGCATTCACTTTACATTCCCATGGCTTGGGAGGAATACTAAACACTTCTCTCACTTGTTTAGTAGGACTGATGTCCTCACCTTGGTTGTGCAACTCATTAGTGATAGATACAAACCTTGTGGGCATGTCCTATATGGTATCTCCTTCCTTCATGGTGAAGGTTTCATACTGTGTCGTAAGCATATCGACTATTGATTTCTTCACTTGACTTGTCCCTTCATGTGATGTTCTTAGACAATACCAGATCTTCTTAACTGATTCATATGAAGAAATCATATTATACTCATCAGGTCTTATTCCATACACAAGCAGTTTCTTTGCCTTGCAATTTTTTTTATTTTTTTTATGATCATCTTCATTAGGGATGGCAATGGTGCGGTGTGGTGTGGTGTGGATTTTTTCTAAACCCGCAAGTTTTAAAACCTCACCGCACCGCACCGCACCGTATCACCTTTAAACTTGCATAAACCCGCCCTACATTCATACCCTCGTATAACCTCACCGCATCGCCCCATGTTTTAATTTTTTCCTTTTTTTTTTGAAAAAATCGTAACTCCATTGAAAATCATAATATTTTTAAATCTACAACTAGGAAATAATAACTAATTTCTATTATATCACTTTTCACTAAAATTTGTCAAAAAGTATAACGTGTACAAGTAATGATCAAATAACATATTTTTATTAAATGAATAGAGATGTTAAAAAAGCTACTGTAAAATTATTTATTTGTAGTATTATACATGTCATTTTAAGTATCATCAATTTTTATGTAAAGAATACATATAGTTTTAGGTATATTCATGAGAACAATACTAATTTTTAGCTTTTTTTAATTTAAATCTGCATATACCCGCAACCCGCACCGCACCATTTAAAAAAAACCAGGACCTATTCTCAGAATTTCCAATGCTCCACTAATCTTCAAGAAACCAAGCGATTACAAACTCTAATAATCACCACCTCTCGTAATAACTCTATTACAAGACTAACATAGCAACTCTACCATACTTTCAACTGACTAACTCAAGCTATTGGTCCTAGGTAACTCTACCCAGGACTCTACACCACCCTTGATGGTAAACCACACTTGACCAACTTACAAACTACTCAATCAATTAAATTTAACTGATTCAACTCGAGCTAAAACTTGGACAAGCTACACATCCACTATCTTTTACAGACCAAGAGTAGATTTATAATATGAGAGCAAAACACAAAAGACTGAAGATACAACAAGACAAAGTGAGCACTTGATCAAGTTCCTTGTTGATGCATGAGCTATGATCATAAAGATGGATTTTGCCTTTTTGGGGAGAAATCTTGATTTGCAAAAACTAGTTTTTTTTATGTGCAAGTAGTCCTTTTATATGAGACAACAAAATCTAGAACTTCTCCCATTGATTGAGGTTGGGAATCTCCACTGCCGTGCTACCAATTTTTTGCAGGAAAGTACAACTTCCAGTTGTAATAGACTTGTCATCTTCAGAGAGCAACGTCATATGGGACCAGGTCCCATAGATATTAATTTAAGCTTCAATCAGGTCCGTAATGAAATAGTTTGTGAATCATCAAAATTTCAAGGGTGTACCAGAATGAAACTGTTTCAACCCATTGTTCATAAACAAATTAATCAGCCAATAAATATGTCAAACCTATGCAACATTGATACACTTACTACTACATATCCTATGTATTAAGTAAGACTGCTGCTATTTAAACGACACGTCCTTTCGGAAGGAAAAACATAGTGAATGTATTAAGCAAGTAGGACAATTCATAATTATACGCAAGCAACGTTCAGAAGAAAATACTTGCTTGAATATAACCAAAAAAGCTTTTTTTGCCTGGGTTTTAAAAGTAGATTGAAATCCTGACAGTTCCCTTTTTCCATAATAAATGATCTAATCCTTCATATAAACAACCATCCATAATTAGATAAGACCATATAGTCTTTCATCTCTATCTTTTTCTCTATCAGATCATCAATCTTTCAGGGTCTTCTCCACATTGCAGAAACTCTATCTTCTTTGCTTATTAACAAAATATTATTTTTAGATTATTGAAAAATATGTTCCATAAATACAAAATATACGAAGAAGAAACAGAAAGGTGAAGGTTTGGCAATATAAATTACGAATAAAAACTTAGACATGAAATACGTGCAAAACGCTTTCCAGAAAATGATATTTGCTTCCTCTTCTTTGCAAGATTATTATGAAATTGTATGCAAATAGTTTTAATGGATATGACATGAAATAAATAGTGAAGAAATTCTCCTGAATATAAAGAAATCAAGAACTTGATCTTTTGGAAAGAAAAGATCTCTTTGAGAAATATTGTAAAGAAGCTTCTCTATAAAAGTTGTAAAAGACTTCACGCTAAAAAATTACTTTGAAATCTACAAAAATTGTATTTAAATAAATGATGTGGTAATCAAAGAAAAAGGACGACCTTTCACTAAAAAATATCTTTCCATAAAAGACTCAATCTTACTAAAAGACACCTTTTCATAAAAGACTTATAATTAATAACTTAATTTAAACCGAAAAAAAAAAAGTGAGGTAGGAGTAGAAAGTGGTGGGATGCCGATAGGGGCTATGAGATGTAGGGTTGAAGATGAAGTGTGTTAGAAAATGTGAAGGACATAATCAATATAAAATGTTGCTTGTAAAACTTGTTTTCCTTAATTATTGCATAAAGCTATTTTCTTCATCTTTTAAAAACTTATTTTCCTTGAATTTTTTTATTTTAAAGTTTTGATCAACAAACATGATAAAATTAGAATATTTTTTGAAAAATATTTTTCATCCGTACCAACAAACTAGGAAAATAATTAAAAAAAAGTGAAAACATTATAAGATTCGAGTTAATATGTATCATCATTCTACCAATTTCTTATGACTGAGGGGCTTAAAATATGTGTAAAATATTCCAAACAGCATTAATATTGCAATCTGATAACTATTAAGTATCCCTTATTATAATCTTTATCATTAAATTAAAACACTAATGGCATCCATTTGATTGTCCTTCCATGTAGTATTTTATAGTAACAAGATTAACTTTAGATGTCTCTAAATGCAACTAATAGTAGGTGGAATATTGTTGTATCGAATCATTGTCAATCATTATGATTAATATCTATTTGGAAAATATTATTGAGTTGCATCTACCCATAACAGGTGCTAGTTAACCTATTGATCAGTTAGTTAAGTTTTTACTTAAATCCAAATTGTTTATCTACAAAATACAACATTATATTTGGGCATACGGTGAAATAAGTTTTCCTAATTAGCTTCTGGAAATCAAAGACGGCTAGATTAGCTATACAAGAGAACTCTCAGCATCTTCTAGAGTATCAAGACTGCAAACACCAAGGAATTAATTGGAGAAATCCACAAATAATCTTCTAAAATAGTACTATTTACATTGAAAAAGATTTTTTTTTTACCAATCATAACTTTTGTCAGTTTTGTTATAGAAAATGAAAATATCTTCTTTGTATTAAGGGGTAAAGGAATTAAATGCATCAGCTAATTGTTTGATATATAAATGGCGAGTGGCTCGAGGGTGAAATTACCAAAACATTTGCATTAGGCATCCGCAATTTTAATAGTAATTTTATGATTTCACCATTTCAAAAATAGTGAAGATTGTAAAATAAGTAAATCAATTTATATATATATATATATATATATATATATAAAAGAAATAATAAAGAAAGAAAAGTCTATCTAGTTTTTACCAATAATATTTTAGAATTTTGAATTAAATAACTCAAACTTTTTATCAAGAAATAAAGTTTTTACAATAACATCAAAGTTAATGTACTGCAAACAAATAACTAACATCTTATTAACTAGAGGTAAGACTTATTTTTCTAAATAATAATTATAACTAGGTGAAGTTAAAGATTTTGTATCTTTTAGAAATACTAAACTTAAAACAAGTAATATGCATAAATAAAAAATGACTAACTCTAAATTATTAGAGTGTTATTTTAGTATATATGTGTATTATATTTAATGTCTTTTATTAAAATTTAACTTTAGACCACTAATTTTATTGAGACATTCATGATACATTAATTTGATTTATTGGGAAAATGAGACAATTTATAATGATGGCTATGGATATGATGATTTGTGTGCCCATTGTGATGTAGATCTACCAGAAAAGGATATCCCCAAAATTTGAAACATTCGGCGACACTGAAAATTTCATGGCCCACTTAAGGAGATATTGTGACCAAATGATCAGAATAGAAAAGAACAAGGCATTGCTAATGCGCCTATTTGGTCGAAGTTTAAGCGACAAAGCGCTAGATTGGTTTACATCCCAGGAATTGAAAAATAGTTTTGTTGAAAGGCACTAGCCAAAGACTTTCTCAACAGGTTTGCATATAATGTAGAAATAGTTCCTGACCGACATTCACTAGAAAAAATTAATAAGAAAAGTGATGAATATTTTCGTGACTATGACTATTACTGGAGGAAGGAAGCTGTTGAAGTACAACCTCCAATGACCGAGGAAGAAGCGGAGTCAGTATTTTCTCGTGCTCAAAATGAGAATTTTAAACTAAAATGGTATCGACAGTTCGTGCGAACATTTGTGGATTTAGTAAAGATCGCTCAGTTACTATAAGATGATATTCGAATGAAAAAGATTATCAAGACTCTAACATCATTTGGATCTTCTGGGTTCCCAAAAAAGAAAAGAGAAGATGTGACTGTAGTAGTCACTGATTCTATTACTAAGTTGAAAAAAAAATTCAGACCCAGTAATACATTTTCTTGTCCACCACCCTTGAAACCCAAATCCCTCTTCTCGGCTCAACCTCAATACCAAGCTCCATATCCCAATGTCCCACCCATATACCAAACTCTATAGCCAAAAGTCTATTCCCAATACCAATCTCCACAGTCAATTAAATTACCTCAGTATTGTAATACCCCATATTTTTTTAGTTCAGTTCAGCTTATAGTACATGTATAAGAGGCTTAGAACCTAAAAATTTAGCTAGTTGTTGGAGACTTGGTCTTATTTTTGACCTCTAAACTTTGATCATTTTATTTTCAATCTTTTCGTCCTTAGAATGTCTCTTTTAATGTTGATTCATGATTGGGGGTGCCAAAGGTACATCTCGGGTAAGTTTTAGAATTTTTGGACGAGTGTAAGGGCGTGTTTAGAAGATCAAAACAACAGCAGCCCGCGATAAGCCCACGGCGCGCGCTCTATTTCACCGCTAAGCTAGCCTGCGATATAGTCCATAGCGCATTCTCTACTCCGGCGCTCTAGAGCCCGCGGCACATGCTCCATCGCATGTCTCTTTATTTTTTAGCTTCTGTTTCTATTTTTGCAAGGATAATTTGTTTTTTTCTTTTCACACAATTGGTCCATAACACGTGATTTAGGGTCCAAGAGCACAAATTATCATCTTACTCATAAAATCCTCTAAAAAAAGAGCATTCTCTCTTAAGAACAAGCCCTAGCCTCCTATATCTAGATCGTGTAACTGAGCTAAGTCTTAGGAAGTTACTTCTGCTTCTTATTCTACTTAATTCTTATATAGATTATGTTTGCTACAAAAAAGGATAAAGTAGGCCACTATTAGCACCACTCAAAAGGCAACCACTACAATTCAATCTCCCGTATTGATGGATCTGAATAGGACTCAAGAAATATTGATGAGTTCTATGCTTCCAGGCCTTTAAATGACCATGACGGAAGGACCTACAAGGGAATTTGCACTAACAATTGTTCCTATCCCACCAGTAGGTGCCTCAAACCTAGATCATAAAGGAGAAATATAATTTCTTACACAGTTGGTAGCTGCTTAGGCCCAAATATAGAATATGAATGTACTTATGCTAATTAGAGAGGGATATCAGAATGTAGGATCAAAGATTTCCTTCATATGAATCCACAAGAATTCATAGGTTCTAATCTTTCATAGGACCCTCAGCAGTTTATTAATGAGACTCATAGAATTTGTAAGGTAATGCAGGTATTGAACACATATGTGGTTGAATTGGCCGCTTATTGACTGAAAAAGATTATTGTCGATTTGTATGATATATGGGTAGCCTTAAGAGGTCAGGAAGCTCCTCCACTGGTCTTTTCAGACTTTGCGAAGGCCTTCATGGATAATTTCATTCCATCAAATCTCAGAGAGGCAATGGTGGATGAACTTCTATATTTAAAGTAAGGTAATCATAGTGCAAGTAGTATTATTTGCAGTTTACACAACTGTCTAGATTTTCTCCCGAGTTGGTTAGCACACAGACATCACGGATTTATTATTTTGTGAATGGTCTCGTTGGTCCCTTAAGGGATCTTCTTTCTGTTGTTGCTATAAATAAAGATTTGGATGTAGAAAGGATCATGTTGCGTGCTTAGCAGTTAGAAAAAGATTAACATAATCATAAAGTAGATATCGAGAGTAAACAGAGTAAGAGAGCTAGGATGGGCAACCAGTATCTGAGAAACAATTGAGCTTTCACTAGCAGAAGGACACCTAAGAAGACCCAGTCAGCTGTACGCTCTACATCTAACTCTCCAACTTAGTCTTTAAGGCACAAGTATGAGCAGGGTCATACTTCTAGAGAACCAAACATACGAACTCATGGGGCACCAGTCGAGGGTTACCGCCTTGACCTACATGTGGCAGTTTGTCTGAGAAAATAGAGGGGAGTGTCAACGTGGTTCAAATTTGTGTTATTGGTATAGTATAAAGGGCCTTATGGTACGCGATTATCCGCAGCTCAGAGATAAAGGTAGAGGTGATCGATCACAGTCTACAGGGTCTGTATCAGCCTCATCATCATCAGTATACTCTTCTTCTCGCTGGTCTCAAGCATCAACAGGTTGAGAATCTGGTAGGTCTAGAGGACCCGGTTCAAGCGCTGGCCTGAATTATATGTATGCACTAGCTGGTTGGCAAGATTTAGAGGCATCCCTAAATATGGTCATAGGTACCTTAGTTGTCCTTTCACATATTTTACATGCTGCGTTATACCCAAGATTTACCTTGTCATATGTTACTCTATTTGTTACTCAAAAGTTTGAAATAGGTACAATATTATTATGTAAACCATTTGCAGTATCGACTTCAGTAGAAGATTCTATTATAGAAAGAAAAATCTATTATGATTGTGTGGTGAAAGTATATGGCCATGCTACATTGGCTAATCTAATTGAACTTAAAATGGTTGACTTTGATGTTATTATGGGTATGGATTAGTTATTCTCTTATTATGCTATTGTTGATTGCCGATCTAAGATGGCCCATTTCCATTTTCCAGGAGAGGCAGTCTTAAAGTAGAAAGGTGATTCCATAATGCCTAAATGGAGGTTCATTTCCTTTATTAAGGCACACAAGCTTATTGCAAAGAGGTGTTTGTATCACCTAGTCTAAGTGAAAGACGTTGAAGCTGAAAAATAGGCACCAACTTTCTATTTTGTACCAGTGGTGAACGAGTACTCATATGTGTTTCTTGATGAACTTCCTGGATTACTTCCTATTAGAGGGATCAATTTTTGTATTGATATGGATGTTGGTAGCTAGTCGATATTAATTCCACTATCACGACCCAAAACAGGGCCTGTCCATGATGGGCATCTCAAGTCCCACTTGGACCGGATACCACCCCTTGAACCTAAACAAGTGAACACAACACCCCCAAAGTCTAATGAACTCTGAACATATAAAATGATTGCATAAAAAATATCTTAATGATATTTAAATCATATCCATAACCGACAACCAAAAATCAGCCAAACAACATACCAACATCATCCAAGTCCATAGTAATCCGACAAAGCCTCTATGTAAAGACAACCAAAACCAGTCTTGGTCGGGAGAAGTCCCTGACTCTGACAGATGACAATGAAAATAATAATGTTAATGATAGTGAAAACTCTTAATTCTAGTCTATGATAATAATAGATAAAATGTATAAGTCTCTCAAAAAATGGAAGCTCCCCACTTCACCACAAAAAATTGAAGAACTGAGCTGATCCACCTAACTATGCACATTAAAAATAGAGGTATCTCCAGTCCCTGCATTGCGTGGGTATGCAACGTTCAATGATGGTAATTGGAGTGGAAACTAGCTTGTAACACAAGGATAAGGATAACATAATTCCATGATCAATAAAATAATGCATTTAAATATATACATATATACATATACACACACACACACACACACACATATATATATATATATATCACAGGCCGGGATAGGAAACAAGGATTAGCATTCACTTTAAAATTTTAGCCTGGATTGTGTAGCTAAACCGTCATAACATGTACCCACAGACTATATGGGTCCCAGCTCTCACCCCCTGGTTGGTCCCTAGTGTATGTAGACACACAGACCAGAGAATAATCCCATATATATGCACGGGGGAATCGAACCTCCCAATTATGTACTAAGGTGACTTAAGCACCCGATCATGTAATAATATGCTGGACTCGAACCTCCCAATCATGTAATAATAATAAGGGAAACTCAAACCTTTATGGTTATTTAGACCCCCATATCGACAACCACGGTTTCTGGTATTGGTCCTTTAAGACCTCCACTTTCATGACTCAGCTACACAACCCTCATTTAAGACCAATTAAAACAATTAGCACATACTTTATCATTTATTGAACCATGATATACATTTAGGCATACATTGTTGGTATCGTCATACTACATCACTTGGAATTCACAACCCGCTTGGTTCAATTAGACATTAACTTGGGGAATCACACAACCCCTCAAGATTCAATTTAAAATCATTGGACTTCATTGACTTTTCACATATGCAATAGTTCAAGAGTAGTTCAATATGTATACTTTTTATATTCAAATCGATTTGACAATATGGGGTTGAGGTCATAACCATTTCAAAAGTCACAACTTTGGGAGATCACAATCTCTAGTTCATTCACCATCCCATGCATCAATTTGATTTTTTTAAAATTTTCCATATAAATACAACCCATGAAGGGACAAACATAAAACAACATTTATTCAAAATCCTCAACCCATGTTTTCAAAACCAATGTCAATACCATATGAACAACACTTTAAAACTTATGATTTTAGAAAATTAATAATTAGGGAAGAGTAACATGCCTGAAATACCAAGTTTTACACAAAGAATTCAACCCTTGAGCCCTTGGATGATTTATTTCTTGGAAACCTAAAGTATTATTGCTTGGGAGAATTTAAGAGAGATTTGGAGGTGTTTAAGTACGTTTGGATGATAAATAACCTTTCTTTTGAAACCTTGGGGGGTTGCACCACATAGTGAGGGATCAGGCCCCTTAGAATCAATTATAAGTGATAGAACTGTAGTGCAACTATAAGGTACTAAAAATAAAGGGAGTGCAGAAATGTAAGAACACAAGATTTTTATGTGGAAACCCAACATGGGAAAAACCACTTCTTTCCCTCACAAGCACCTCCAATCCACTATAATCTTCCTCCTGATTACTGTATATTTTAGCCTGCCTCTAGGATCCTTTCTCTTATAGAAACTCTACTACAAGCTTATCTTGGTAACTCTACCAAGGAATCTCTCTACTGATTAACTCTAATAAACAATAATGCTTAGATAACTCTACCTAAGTAGATCTCTCAAAAATAAAATGCTACTCTTATAGCATGAGTAGTTCGATTACAATTCAAAACTCACTCAAGAACAAGTTTAATTTAAGCATAAACAGTCTGCTAAGAACTTGAGGAGTAATGAAATGGGGTTTTTCTTCCTCTCTTCATTCTTTGTAATTTTTGCAAAAACTAATTGTTGTAGAGGCATCTCTTTTCTTTTATAGATGGGTGATGATTAGGGATGGAATATCATTACACCAGTTATCTGTGTTGGTACAAAATAACACCTGCATGTTTGTTACATAAAAGGACAAAACTGTGCAGATACCCTGTGCCAGCTGTACATTAATTTGCATGTCAAAGGACCTATCCCTTGTAGTTTATCTACTCATCATCAAAACTACATATAAGAAGTTCCCCCTTTTTGCTGATGACAAACCAAACCATACAATGGAGCATTAGTGCACATTCATCACATTTAATTAAAGTGATAACCACCTAAAGATGAATGTTCCCCTTATCATCATGCTTCCTATTTCATGAAACACAGGGACCTGGTCCCTTGTTGTCATTTTGTAGCAAAAACTTCCTCCTGTCATCATACACCTTCAGGTTCTTACATATAAAGTAAGTATTCCCCCTTTTTGCATCATTAAAAAGGATAAATAGTATACCAAGATAAAAAAATAAGTGCAAACTAATTAACTCATAGCCACTGGGGTAATACTACTATAAAGAACAACCTTAAAGAAAGAACAGTGCAAGACCAAAAGTTAGAATTCATTCATTGTTAAGAAGTTGAGTACCAATACAAAATACCAAAAATAAATTATAAAACTATTTCTTGCAATGGACACAAAGAATCCAAGGACTAGAAACTGACCTAGAAAACTAATACACTAAGACTTAGGTGGAGGGGTATTTGGGAGGGAATGACTTTAGCACCATGTCCAGTATTTCAACTGCAGCAGCATGAGCATCCAATAATTGTATGGTGAGAGTCTTTACTTCTTCATTCAATATTTGTTTTTCACCAGTTAGTTCTACTACTATTATCAGGAGTGTTGAATTTTCTGCTGCAAGCTCATTTATGGGACCTGGTCCCTCTAAAGATATCTTTTGATTCTACAGTTTTAGATAAACTATTTCAGCATCTTTGCATCTGGTTGGATCCTCAACTCTTCCATTTTTTTGTTCAAATTTTATTGAGCAGTTAAGTGTTTTGATACTTGAGAAATAGTTCTAACCTTTCCTTCAATGCATTTATTTTCCATCAAGGTTGTTAAACTAAACTTTAGTTTTACTATTTCGGGGGTTCTCTTTGTCCTAATTATTCTATAATGATCAAAAACTTTGTTTAAGAAGTATCCATAAGGCATTCCATGCTTCCCTTGTTTCTCATTGATTGCTTTTTTCATGTTCTCTATTATAAGAGCAGGTAAGCTTATCAACTTAAACTTACGCAAATATTCTTTTAGGAATAAGTCCACACCAGAGGCAATGGTTTTTTTCTCTGATCTTGGTATCAGAACTTTGTTGATAAACTCAAATACTAGCTGAAACTCACTAATTAAAAACTTCCTCTTCACAACAGTTATTGAAGTTCCACCTACTTTTAAGGCTTCAATCATAAATTCAGTGGTAGGCTACTCCTTTACTATATATTTTACTCCCATAATAGGTACATCAAGCATTTTTCCCAGTGCTTCCTCATCTATATAGATAGACTTTCCTTACACTTGGACATATAAACTTAGTCTATCTTTTAAGAATTTCATTGTGTAGTAAAATTATCTGACCTTATTCTCAAAGACTATGGGAGCCGATTCTTCAAGTAGATGAAGCCAACCTTGATGCCTCACATACTCCACTAATTCTGCCATCCCTAGTTTTCATAGATTACTTGATCAAACACTCTCCCAGTCAGTACTTTCTGAGTATCTAAGACAACATTTCTTGCTTCTCTAAGAACAAATTTCTTTTCATCCCCTTTTCTTCTTTTTTTTTGTTCACTTCTTTATTCTCCTTCTTTATAAGTTTTTCTCTTCTAGGGACCAGGTCCCTTAGAGACTTTCTTCCTTTTCACAACTATATGTTTTTTTTTCATACACAATGACTCCCGAACTTTGGATCAGAGTACTTGGTCCTTTCATCATGAGTTTCTAGAATCTTCTTCTTAGATGTGATAACAATATAAGTATCGACATCCTCATCTTCTTCAGCTTCCACTACTTCAATATTTGCCTTCTCTACTATGACAACTTTTTTGAGTCTTCTTCTTTTGGTGGTAGAAGACTTACTTTTCTTCATGGATTCTTCTAGAAATTTATGTTTATATCTTCTAGTAGAATAGGATCTTGTAACCTATACATCAGAGTTAGTCATTTTACCTTTTCCTTTACTTTTCTCATTTTCCAAATCAGAGGCTGTTCATCCTCATCCTCTTCATCTTACTCATTTGGATGTAATGGAAATTCTCCATCCCTTTTCAAGTTATTATCTTCCTTTTCTAATTGAACTTCTACACAAGCTGAACTTCCCATAGGCTCATAAGTAAGCAAGAGTAGATTCTCAGCCACCCAATTTATGCTACTGAGAGAATCAGTTTTCTTTACTGGAATTTCTACATCATCATGAGTGGAAAATATAGAGTTTGACTCAAAGAGAGTAGGAGAACCAGGTTTTTGAAAAATTTTGGAAATTTTAATGCTTTTCACTTTCTCAGAGGAAGCCCAAATTTGAGGAGTATTGGAGGACTCTATTTTTTGTGAAGAAAGAAGTACTTCAATTTGAGGAATATGTTTCTCAATTGGTGATCCAAAACATATATTTAATTCATCTACTCAGACAGAGCACTCACTTAGGTTTGGAGTTGTAACACTCTTCATTTTTGGGCTAGAAATTGATCTGTCATTCCAACGTGTGTAAACTCTAATCCCATGATTTGTATTTGAACACATGTGTCATAATCATTATCCTAGATTGTAAAGTGATTATGAGGTGAAAAATGTAAATAGAAATCACTTGGAAGAAAGTTGAGCTAAGAGCCTTTGATTCATCCAAAGTATGGTATTTGATTCTACAAAGGTCGAATTTGAACGTGTATAACATTTTATGTATATATATATATATATATGAAATTTTTCATATCAAGAACCACCAAATTATATATAATTTAGTTATCTCTCAAACGATACCAATTTTTCCTTAATCCGATATCCGAGCAAAAAATTATGACCTTTTTCGTGAGATACAGTAAGGGGTCACGATCGCCCCGCACTCCGAGGGCTATTCCACCCAACTAGGGGTCATGTAGTGAGGGCTTATTAACCCAACTAGAATTCACTCCATGGGGGTTATTACCATGGGAAAAAGAGTTCAAGGGGTAGTTTAGTCCTTTCCCCTCAATCCCAGCGTCAAAACATGATTTTAACTCAAAAAGGGCATTATTTGCCAATTTTCCTAAAAAAAATTCACTTAAAAACCCTCCCATTTACCAAGAACAATAATCCAATATTCTTCTCTCAATAACACAAGGATTCAAGCTTCAATTTTAATATTTCTTCAAGAATCTGTTAAATTATGGTATGTGGGTGTTCATCCATGGGACCCTTGCACCCATGTAGCCCAAAAACCTCTTCTTGGATTAAAATATGAGTTTTTACTTTATTATGAAGTTGTATACATTCAATATTAGTTTAATTCATATTTTACCTAATAGTTTGACTCAATTCATATCCTAGTATGATTCCATGGAAAGTTAGGTTATCTTATATTTTAAGTTTTGATTTCCCATGATGTATTCAATTGAATTTCATGTCATAGTATTGAATTGTGAATTTATCCATGAAGTCATGTTGTTTTATCAAGTTTTAAGGCATCTCCATGTTCAAGCCCATGCTTTTCACTTAATTGGCGGGGTGTTTATGTTTTGGTCTTTTGAACCATAACCCCATACTAAAGTTTTGAGCTTTAACATTGTATTTTACGATTATTTAGTGACGGAGGGTTATTAACACCCGATACCTACATATTTACTTATATTTTAGATCTATCAAGTAATGATTTTAGTTAAATCATGAATATTACCATTTACTCAGTTGCTAAGGTCATGATAAGTAATATCAATTGTTATGTTTAGTTGACCTTAGTTCAGTTTAGTATCACTGTCAATTTAGTTGGGAGTAAGATTTAGTATAGAGTGAACTTAGGGATGGGGGCTCACCCACCAGTTAGGACTGGGTCCCTAGTAGCATTCTCTAAGTTCCTTAACTAGATAGCCAATATAGGATTATGATATTTCACCCACCAGATTAGGACTAGCACTCTCTTAGGGGTCACTCTCTAGTTTAGGAGTGACTCCCTAGTCCTTCGGGACATTAGCCTTGTATTGCCATCCATGTGTTGGTACCCACAGTACGATACTGGCTCCCTTCCAACCAGGGTTACAGGTTGGACCTTGATTCGCTCAGATTAGGGCATGTTAGTTAAATGATACCTCCCATAGTTTCAGTCTGTATTCAGTATGTCTCAGCTTAGTTTTGCTTAACCAAAGCATATAGATTTTCAATTATTCAGTTATACAGATTTCAATCCTTCAGATCATAGATTATTTTATAAAAACACGTTTATTCTTGGTATTGCATTCTCAGTTTTACATGCACATATTTTAATTCTTAGTATCCATACATGATCTTCAGTTCAGTTCTACTCATTCTACAAAAGTAAAATTTAAGAAAATAAGTGTATTGATTCACCAGTTCATCAGATTATGTTCAATCCTCATGTTTTAAGATACTGAATCTTTTAGTTGATTTTAGTCTTTTGGTGAGTCTACTTGTGCTTTGCATGGATGTTTTAAGATTATGTATCTATATAGTTTTACTTATTTGTTTCACCCCAACTTACTTAGTACATTCTAACGTACTGATCCACATATATGTCTATATGCTACATTGTATCATAATATAGGTACCAGTTCTAGCGCACACATCATAATCAAACAGTTTACAGGTTCCAGCCAGCAGGTGATGTGTTCTCTTATTTGTGAGAACTACAGTCAGTTGTAGTTTATGTACTTTCTTTTGATTATTCATATGTATTCCAGCTACCTATAGTCAGTATAGTAGAGGCTTCATAGATAGTCAATCAGAGTTGTTACATGTAATTCAAGTTTCGTTCTTTATTTTTTTATGATGTAAACTTTATCAGTATTATACTTATTTAGATTTCATTATGATCATGTTTCCGCTCAACAAATTTAGTTCTTATACAATTTAAAATAGTTTCTCAATTAGTATACCAGTTCATAGGTTATCTTGGGATCACTTATGGTTCCAAGCACTATGTTACAACTAGGGAGTAGTCTCAGGTCATGACAAACTTGGTATCAGAGCCAGGTTTAAGTATCCTAGAGTGTCTATGAAGTTGTGTCTAGTAGAGTCTTGTGGAATGGTACGGAGTTTTTTTAGAGGCTACAGGGCATTTAAGAAATGTTTCCCTTTTTTAATATTTTAGATAGTGCAATAGAAGTATTCTCTAAGGAAATTATGCAGATTCTTACACTACTCCATTCGTTCCAACTCTTCCTTATTCTTGAGACAACAAAAATAGCCAAATTTAAATCCTTACAGATAGAGTTTTCTCAGACAGTATGAGATTACACATAGGCATAAAAGTATCCCATAAGTTCCCTTATGTTCTAAACTTTGAAAGTATTCATTCTTATTCATGAAAATTATTCACTAAGCTAAAGTTAGATATGCCCTCATATCTCTTCTCAGAATCCTATGAAAGCATATGATCTAGAGTTAGAAGCATGAACCCAAAAGTTTTTGGAATTAGTAAAGTGGGGATAGTGTTATCTAAATTCATTAGATTATGTATCCATGGGGCTAGTTGTATGAAAGGTGAACTAGTAGGCTTGAAATAGTGTATGCAAGAATTTAAATATGTTGATTCGAAATTATATGTTGTTGATGTTGGGTATGTTGGTGTAATGGTAATTCTCATGGTTTAGGAAAAAATATAAGATTCGAGATAAGATATTAGTAGGCTATTATAGGGGAAGTATGGTTCATTAAAGGTTTGGGAATATTCATGTTACGTGTTAGAATCTAAGTTTGAATCTTGGAAGATTGAACTAATAGAAAGAAAATTTGAAATTCTAGATGGTGTATGCTTTTGACATGGTGATACTCATGAAGATTCTATGTTAGTAAGTGTTAAAGTTATTATATGATGACTAGTGGTTCTATATAAAGTTAAAAGTTGTATCTCAGAAGAAAGTACTAGCAACAAGTCTTTTACTTTCTGGTGTAGTCTTTCAGGGTGGATTTATTCTTTATGTCTGTTGTTATATCTCAAACTCTTGAGTAAAGTGACTATAGTTTAGTTTAGAGTTTATTAAAGGGGTCCACAGACTTAGGATAAGGGCTTAAATCTAAGGGGGAGATGATAGAACAAGGAACCAAGTCAGGCTCTCAAATTCTAGTAGTGATGCAAATGTATTGTAGAATATCAGTAGGGGAGAAAGATTCCCAACCCATTCTTATCTCAGTGAAAAGCTTTGAAATTTAGTCATCACGGCATCTACTCAAGACATACATATCACCTCCATGATCATATCTCATATTCATGCACTTTCCATAGAATCATGTATGCTTCCAGTTCCTAGTATGAGGAGTTACAGTTTACTCAGCAGTGAAAATCATACTCCATAAATTTATGAACTCCAAACTCAGGTCATGCAGCTCATGACTCATGTACTCATGCTTTACAATATGCTCAGTTTCCATAACTCATGGTGCACTCTTAATGACCAACAAAAATTCAGATTATGTCTTGTATGTCCTCAATTTTGATATCTTTAATGAGTCCATGATGTTGATATTCTATTCCTCAGGTCTCAGTTAAGTGTCAAAATTATGCATAGTATTCTTTCATGCTTCAGTATCTTATGTTCTGACCTTTCAGTGACCCTCCTTATGAAATGATAGTAGTGATGAATAATTGTTTTTAATGGGAGAGAGTAAATGTTTCATGTTTGGAAAGATTATTGTATACTTGTTTTATCTAAGGCTATAAGTGTGAAGAAAGATTGAGGAAAAGCTTTTGGTATATGTCATGGTTAGTTGAGAATTCCATGTGTCACTTCTTAAAAATAGTGCAAGAAAGTTGTTATTGATAGAAGTTTAGAGAATATGAGAAAAATGCTTTTATGAGTGTTTTCCTAGAAGTTCATATGTAGTTATAATGATAGGCTTGAATGTCATATTGGTATATAAGAGGATGAATTCATTATGAGCCAGTGAATTCCTAGTAAAAGGTTGGATTTAGTTGTTGAAGTGGTAAGAAGAGTTATTCTTGAGGTGAGAGCCAGGAAAATGCATGGGGTATTGAATTCATAGTTTAGACTAGAATTATGGTGTTATGTGCAGTACCTTGTGATTTCGAATTAGGCCTGAACATTGTGGGAGTATGTAATTCAACTCAGACTTTGATTTGAGTAGTTATATGTACCCATGTAAGGATCATAAGTTAAATCAAATGAGCATAGTATTCAAGAGGTCAAATATGGTTGAGGGAGTATTTGAGAAGTATGGCTAAGCTTGAAATTTAGAAGTTTCCTTGCCTAAGGCATAGTAATTGTATCTTAGCTTATGTTTCATAGGCCTCTGTTCCTTGTTACAAAATTATAGACATATTAAGATTCCTTAGTCAGGTATATTATTCGGATCATGCCCAAAATTCTTTTCTCCCTAGTGCTATTAGAACTCTCTGCAAAGAGTGTTAAAGAAATACTCTAGTTTAGTACGAACTTTTAGTATGATCCAATCTGTATAACCAGTAATTCAGTTTAGCTGTCAGATAGACAAGTTCCTATGGTTTTCCTTCTTTACATCTAGTCTTACTATCTGAAGTTTCATGAACATGGCTATTCAAGGAGGTAATTTGTTCACATCCATGTAAATTGTGAATTCAATTTAGTTCAAACATAATGTTTCAGATTCAACTATTTAGTTATGACTCAGTTCACAAGTGTTCAATGAATGATCTCAGTTTTCCAACTATTCAAGCTCAGATACTGTAATATCCCTTGTATGAACATAGTCCCATTATCTTATGATTCATGCTTACATAATGTACTTGGTGATGCATATAACCCTTTTCTTTTAATTCTTATACGCGTTTTGTTGGGAATAATTCCTAAAGAGAAGTTATGTACCTTATTCCTTTCATAGTAACTCTTGGGATTTTGTTGCATCAGTTATCACTTCGCAGTTCTATATGTATGATTGATCATGAACATTTCAAGTGAGTTCTAAACTCTCAGCATGAATTAGCTCCTTGCAGTCAATAGAGTCGAGTCAACTCAGAAATTAGTTTCATGATAATGTTATAATGTTTTAGCTCAGAATATACTTCATTACCAAACATTTCATGTGTACATCGTTCCATACTAATAAGACTTCAACAAGTTCCTATCAATTATTCGAGGACAAATGATTCCAAGGGGGAAATAATGTAACACCCCGCATTTTTGGAATAGCAATTGAACCGTCGCGTGTATAAACTCTAATACCATGATTTGTATTTGAATAAATGTGTCATGATCATTATAATAGAGCGTGAAAAATATTCATAGGAATCACTTAGAATAAAGTTGAGCTAAGAGCCTTTGATTAGTCCAAAGTTTGGTATTCGATTCTACAAGGATAAACTTGAACGTGTATAATTTTTTATAAAAGTGGACTTTTGCAGCTCAAGACCCACCAAATTATAAATAATTGAGTTAGCTTTCCAACTATAAAAATTTCTCCTTAATACAATACCCAAGCAAAAGGTTATGACCTTTTTCGTGAGAGATAGTAAAGGGTCGCGATAGCCCCGCAATGTGAGGTCTATTCCAACCAACTAGGGTTTGCATCATAAGGTCTTCTTAAACCAACTAGGTGTCCCTCAATGAGGGTTATTTATATGGGGAAAAGAGGCGAAGGGGAAGTTTAGTCCTTTCCCCTCAACACCAGCCGTCCAAACACGATTTATAACTAAAAAAGGGCCATTATTTTCCCATCTTCGACACAATAACTCAATTAAAAACACTCCCATTTCCCAAGAACAATAATACAATATTATTCTCTCAAGAACATAAGGATTCAAGCTTCAATTTCAAGATTTCTTCATGAATCCCTTAAATTAAGGTATGTGGGTGTTCATCCATGGGACCCTTTCACCCATGGAGCCCAAAAACCTTTTCTTGGATTAAAATATGAGTTTTCCTTCATTATGAAGTTATATGGATTCTAGTTGATTTTAATTCATGTTTTTCCCTAATAGTTTGACTCAATTCATGTCCGAGTATGATTCCATGGAAAGTTAGGTTATCTTACTTTTTAAGTTTCGATTTCCCATGTTGTATTTAGTTGAATTTCATGTTATAGTATTGAATTGTTCATTTAGCCATGAAGTCATGTTGTTTTCTCACGTTTTAAGAAATCCCCATGTTCAATCCCATGCTTTTCACTTAAAATGGTGAGGTGTTTATGTTTTGGGTTTTTGAACCATGACCCCATACTAAAATTTTAAGCTTTAACATTGTATTTTATGATTATTCAGTGCTGGAGGTTTATGAACACTTGATACCTATATGTTTACTTATATTTTAGATCTATCAAGTAATGATTTTAGTTAAATCATAAATAGTACCATTTACTTAGTTGTTATGGTCATGATGAGCAATTTCAGTTGTTAAGTTCAGTTGACCTTAGTTCAGTTCAGTATTAATGTCAATTCAGTTGGGACTAAAATTTAACACTGAGCAAACCTACGGATGGGGGCTTACCCGCCAGTTAGGACTGGGTCACTAGTAGTAGTCCCTAAGTTCAAGAACTATGTATCCAACAAAGGATTATGAGATGCCATCCACCAGATTAGGACTGGCACTCTCTTAGGGGCCACCCACCAGTTTAGGACAGACTCCCTAGTCCTTCGGGATATCAGCCTTGTGGATCTACATCATCAACCATGTGTTAGTACCCGTGGCACAATACTGACATCCTTCCAACTAAGGTTACAGATTGGACCCCGATTAGCTCTGATTGGAGCATGTTGGTTACATGATACCACCCATAGTTTCAGTGAGTATTTAGTTTGTCTCAGCTTAGGATTGGTAGACCAAAGCATACATATTTTCAGTTATTTAGTTATATAGATTTCAGTCCTTTAGATTATAGATTATTTCAGAAAAACAAATTTATGCTTGGTTTTGCATTCTTAATTTTACATGCTTATATTTTCGTGCTTAGTATCCATACATGATCCCCAGTTCAGTTTTATAGCATGTTCAACTTTTCATGAGATTTACATATAGTATTTTTGTTTTTATTGCTTCCCAGCTTCAGTTCTACTCATTCTACAAAAGTAAAGATTTAAGAAAATAAATATAGTGATTCACCAACTCATCAGATTATATTTGTTACTCATGTTTTAAGATACTTAAGCTTTCTGTCTCTTGGTGAGTCTACTTCCACTTAGCATGCATATTTTAAGATTATGTATCTATTTAATTTTACTTATTACATTCACCTCTACTTACTCAGTACATTCCAAAGTACTAATCGACATATATGTCTATGTGCTATATTGTCTCATAATATAGGTACCAATTGTAGCACACGTATCATAATCAGACAATTTGCAGCTTCCAGCAAGCAAGTGAAGAGTTCTCCTATTTTTGAGAACTCCAGTCAGTTGTAGTTCATGTACTTTATTTTGATTATTCACATGTATTGATTAGTGGTAGTTGGAGGCATGTCCCAGTTAACTATAGTAAGTATAGTAGAATCTTCATAGATAGTCAGTCAGAGTTGTTACATGTAATTCAAGTTTTGTTCTTTAAATTTTTATGATGTAAGATTTATCAGTATTATACTTATGTAGATTTCATTATGATCATGTTTCCGCTCAACAAATTTAGTTTTTATACAATTTAAAACTGTTTCTCAAGAAATATGCTAGTTCATAGGTTAGCTTGGGATCACTTGTGGTTCCAAGCACCATGTTACAACTAGGAGGTAGTCTCAGGTCATGACAGGAGTTTTGACTGAACCCGTTTCAATTAGGGTTTTAGGGGTCTCATAAGAGGGACTGACAAATAATGCAGTTTGTGTTTCTTGAGACTGATTTGAAGATGATTTTTGTATGATATTTGAAGAAGAGGGAATTTCAAACATTTTAAATCTTTTAAAAGAAAAGAAGAAGGACTAGTTTTGATTATGAGAAAATAGTGTTTTGAGATGATTGAGTGTCACGATCCGAGGCTACCCCCTAGTCGCGACATGGTGCTGACGGCCAGAAGTGACCACAAGATAATACCTATCGTGAACACTTATTAAAAGAGTAAAAAAACAACATGTGCGGAAGGTAACTGATAAGATACTATAAATTTGAATATAGAAATACGTAACAATAACATGTCTGAAATAACTGATAAAGCTGAAAGAACTGACTGACTTTCTATATGATTGTCTGATAGCCTCTAAACTTCATGAGGAGTTGATTGGATAAACCCCCATCTAAGTCTAACTAACTGAACATAAAGAAATACTGAAATAACTAAAAGAATCATATCATGTCCTCGATGTATGAGGACTCACCACTACTGCTGCTGGTTAACACTGAGCTATCTATGAACGGTGAGGAAACTAAGCATTCAAACCTATGTTATAAGACAACATAACGCAAAGAAAAATATATGGTCAGTACTTTGAATGTACTGGTATGTGAGGTGAGGACTATCTGAAATATATGCAAAACTGAAAAAAATCACATGAATATGTAAGACCAAGTATTTTAATACACTGTCATTATCTGAGTAACTAATACAGTTTGTATAACTGACTAAATAAATGTTGAAAAACTGACTACTTGGTCTAGTAAAGATGAACTGAAAGAGATTGCTGATACTAATTGAAACTATGGGAGCTATCATGTAACCTACTTAAGCCATGGTTAATACCACGGAGTCCAACATCTGACCAACATTGAGGAGGGATGTTCCAATCCTTACCATCGGAGTGGTACCTAAACTGGAGTGATCACTTACTGTGCCCATTTGGGCAAGGGGAAACGCTCTGTGTCGAGTCCCTAAATCCTATAGGGGAATGTAGTTTCTGGGAAGTAGGATGCGCTGAACCCACACTTCCCTGTCAATGCTAAATCCTGCTCCTATCTGAAGGACACTGGTATAATTCATAGTTCAACACAACATGGTACTGTTCTTACAAGGATCAATTGGAAATTGAAAATAGTAAATAAGCACATAGGTATCATGTATTCATAACTCGTCAGCATTGAATATTTTCAAACACAATAGCAATTCTTAAAACAGTGGTATGAAGTCATAATGAGAGACCCAAAATATTTGGAAATTTCAATATATAAGCATAATACATGAATTTGGGCATGAGAACATATTAAATTTAGGGAACTAGCAACTTCTCTTCAAAATCATGAAATTCAAGGTAAAGCATCAAATGTGTAGTTGGAAACATGAATAAATATAATTCTTATGCTCGTTAGTTCCTTAATCACATGATTATACTATATTTTCAATGCATAACGATTTGGGAATAATTTATCTTTCAAAATATATAAATTTAACTTGAAAATTCATGCAATTGGGCACAAGGCTGAAAGGTTAACCTTGCTCAAAACCCCACATACATCAGTAACTGAATTCTTAAAGTTTTCTTGGCTTGGAATCTTGAACTATTGATTTTTTAGGAAAAGAGCTTGGGTTTTTTATTAGGTAGGGAGGAGGATTTCTTGAGAATAGTTTTGAGTGAATGGGGAAAATAATGCCCCTTTAGAAGTCCCAAATCATGTTAAGGACGAATTGGGTTGAGGGAAATGACTCAAGTGCCTCATGGGCACTTAAGTCATGAAGCTATGTTAGAAAGAGAAATGTGTCGCGCCTCTCTCTCTGTGGGAGAAAGCAATGAATTGCATCAGTTACTACACAGGAGAAAGCAATGCATCGCTGATCACCTCACCATAGGAGAGAGCAACACACCGTGGTCCTATCACATTGGCTCTCTGTTTTAGCTATCCAAACACGTCCTAAACCTCATTCGAATATTGTAAAACTCTCCCAAGATATCCTATTAACCTCCCTATATGTGAATAAACTCAAAAACCAACATCTAGAGGTCGGGAAGGCCAAAATAAAATTCATGAAGTTTAGGGGTCATGAAAATGACTAAGTCCTTAACACTTAGTGAAAATTTCAAGTCTTGGACCCCTTAAGCATGCAACTACAACTGAACTGAGCTTAGGATCTTAAGGGTATTACAATATCTCCTCCTTGGGAACATTCATCCTTGAATGAAACTGGATAGATTAAGAATACTAAGGCAACTAATATCATATGCTTAACATGCATGACTTGGAACATGATTACATAACTGAGTTTGAAGCATGATACATGAATTGAATTAATTTCGTAAATGTATACAATGACATAAGAATGGTTACATAGCTGGAACTGAGAACGGGAAAGAGTAAATCTAAGAAATATTGTTACCTCAAGCTAAATCTGAGTTTGCAGAGAAAAGATGAGGGTACTTGGTTTGCATATCTGCTTCTGCTTCCTAAGTAGCTCCCTCAATAGATTGATTCCTCCATAGGACTTTAACCAAGGGAACTTCTTTATTCCTTAGCCTACGAATCCGATGATCAAGGATCTTAATTGGGACTTCTTTTTAGAAGAGGCTATCCTTAACTTTTACACTTTCTAAAGGAACAACAACAACTGAATCACCAATGCATTTCTTTAACAAAGATAAGTAGAACATCAGGTGCACTGACGCCAAATCTAAAGGCAACTCAAGCTCATAAGCTACCTTACCAAAATGGTTCAAGATTCTATATGGGCCAACATAGAGGGAGTTGAGCTTCCTCTTCTTGCCAAATCTCCTCACCCCTTTAATAGAGAAAATCTTCAAATACACCAAGTCACTAACCTCAAACTCAAGATTTTTTATCCTCACATATGCGTAAGATTTCTTATAGCTATGGGTTTTCTTCAGCCTCTCTCAAATTAACTATACTTTCTCCATTACCTCAAACATTAAATTTGGCCCTATCAAAGCAGCCTTACCTGCTTCAAACCAACCAATAGGATATCTACATCTCCTTTCATAGAAAGCCTTAAATGGAGCTATCTAAATAATAGAGATTTAACTATTGTTATAAGGAAACTCAATCAAAGGTCAGTGGTCTTCCCAACTACCTTTAAAATCAATAACACAAGACCTCAATATATCTAATGTCTGAATCGTCCTCTCTACCTGACCATATGTCTGAGGATGAAAAGTTGTACTGAGATGAACTTAGGTACCAAGACCCTTATGAAAAGACTTCCAAAAGTGAGAGTTCAATTGAGTACCTCTATCTAAAATGTTGGACAACAGAACCCTATGCAATTTCACTAACTCCTTAAGATAAAGCTTGGCGTAATCCTCAGCTGAGAACAAAGTATGAACTCGCAAGAAATAAGCTAACTTGGTTATTCTATCCACAATGACTCATATAAAATCATGCTGACAACGCATACGAGGCAACCCTATCACAAAATTCATGTTCACTACCTCCTATTTCTAATTGTGGATGCTAAACTCTTTTGATGTACCACTAGGCCTTTGGTGTTCAACTTTGACCAGCTAACAATTTGACTATTTAGCTACAAACTCTGCAATATCCGTCTTCATACCATTCCACCAATAGATTTCTCACAAATCATGGTACATTTTTGTGGCTTTGGGATGGATATAATACCACATACCATGCGCTTCTACTAAAATTTGCCGTCTCAAACCATTAACACATGAAACACATAACCTACCCTGATAACAAAGCACACCATCCCCTCTTTGGAGAAAACCACCACCTTCTGATCTCTCACTTCCTTATATAACTTCACCAAACTGGGAGTCCTATCTTGTTTTCTTTTACTTTGGCAACCAATAAATATTTCAAACCACTCTGAACCCATATACCACCTTCTGCTGAATCAACCAACCGAACACCTAATCTAGCAAGCTGATGAACCTCATGAACTAACTTTTTTTATCATCCTCAATATGAGAAAAACTACCTATGGACAATCTACTAAGGGAATCCACCACTATATTGGCCCTTCCCGAATGATACAACACACTCATATCATAATCTTTTAGCAACTCAAGCCATCTTCTTTGACAAAATACAAATCCTTCTATGAGAACACATACTGCAAACTTTTTGGACATTGAACACATAAACATGAACCCCATAAAGGTAATTCCTCCAAATTTTCAAGACAAAAACAACAACTGCGAACTTAAGATCATGGGTAGGATAATTGTTTTCATGGGGTTTAAGTTGTCTAGAGGTGTACGCTATGACCTTACCTCTATGTATTAACATGCAACCAAGACCAACCCTACAAGCATAATAGTAAACTACAAACCCATCTTAACCATCTGGTAAAGTCAAGACTGGGGCGGACGTGAGTCGAATCTCCAACTCTTGAATACTCTTCTCGCAAAAATATGACCACTGAAATTTGACATTCTTTCGAGTCAATCGAGACATGGGGGAAGCAATAGAAGAAAACCCTACAAAAAATCTTCTGTAATAGCCATACAAACCCAAGAAACTCCTGATGTCTGATAGAGAGATAGGTCTAGGACAGTTTCTTACTACTTTGGTATTTTGAGGTCAACTCGGATGCCATCACTGAAAACTATATAACCAAGAAAATCTACTGATCTTAGCCAAAATTGGAACTTACTAAACTTAGCAAACAACTGATGATCTCTAAGAGTATGCAACACAACTCTTATATCGTCTGCATGATCGTTTTCACTATGGGAATAAACAAGGATATCATCAATAAAGACAAGGATGAACATATTCAAGTACTGCTTGAACACCCTGTTCATCAAGTCCATAAAAGTTGCAAGGGAATTTGTTAGTCAAAAGACATAACTAAGAATTCAAAGTGACCATACCGAGTTTTGAAGGTTGTCTTCAGAATGTCAATTCTCTGAATATGAGTTGCTGATATCCAGATCTAAGGTGTATCTTAGAGAAATAAGTGGCACCGTGAAGTTGGTCGAACAAGTCATCAATTCTGGGATGTGGGTACTTATTCTTGATAGTGACTTTGTTCAACTGGCGGTAATCGATGCATATTCTGAGAGAACCGTCTTTCTTACGCACAAATAGAACTGAAGTACCCCATGGAGAAATTCTAGGACTGATGAATCCCTTATATAAGAGAACCATCAACTATTCCTTCAATATCTTAAGCTTGGATACAGCCATTCGGTAAGGAGGAATAAAGATTGGCTGGGTATTTGGAAGGAGATCTATTCTGAAGTCGATTTTCCTTCTGGGAGAAACTCTGGGAAGAACTTCAAGAAATACATCTAGAAATTCCATCATTATAGAAACTGACTCAAGGCTTGGAGTCTCTAAATGTGAGTCTTTGACTCGGATAAGATGTTTAATGCACCCTTTAGATATCATCTTTCGTGGCTTAAGATATGAAAAATCTTACCCCTAAGCACTGAAGTACTACCCCTCCATTCGATAACTGGCTCATTAGGAAATTGGAACTAAATAATTCTATTTCTACATTCAACTATGGCATAACATAAGTTAGCTAGTCCATAGAGAGAATGATATCAAAATCAGTCATCTCTAACTCCATAAGATCAACTGAGGTGACTTTTGAAGATATTATGATCGGGTAATTTTTGTGTGCTTATCTGGATACAATGGACTTACCCACAGGGGTAGACACTGAGAAAGGCTATACTAGTTTTTCTAGATTGACATCAAAGTCTACGGCTATGTAAGGTGTCACAAAGAAAAGTGCAGCTCCGGGATCTAACAATACATAAACATGAAGATGGATGGGAAGTAATGTATCTGTAACCACATCAGTAGAACTTTCCTTATCCTGGCAAGTCTGGAGGGCATATAATCTGTTCTAGCATGATCCACTAGTGCTGCTGGAAGTGGCACCCTATTGAGTCAGGCGACCTTCTGGTACTGCTAAAGAATTAGACTGACCCTATTGGTACGAATCACCTCCCTTTGGGGCTACCGCTTGACCCTACTTAATCCTGTAGACTAGCTTGCCATACCCAAAACACACATTACTGCTTGACCAACACTTTTCCTGATAGTTCCTACCATACTTCCTGCAGAGCGGATTGGTAGGACCACTGTTTACACTACCCGGAGTCTTATAGCCTGCCGCTCTATCCCGACTGTCCTGCCTGAACTTTGGCACTGGCACACTAGCTAAAGATGGAGTTGGGGCTGAAAATTTCTTGCGGAACTGAGAACGGTTACTACCTTTTGATCTTGGTTGAGAAAAGCTAAAACTACCTATCCCAACCCTCTTATTCTCTCTCTCTCTCTTTCCTTAAGCTTCTTCTCCTCAATATGCTATGCATAAACCATAAATATAGATAGGTCCATCTCCTTAATCAACATGGCGGTCCAACTCTCCTTAACCATACTACCAGATATACCAGATACAAACTAACTTATTCTGTACCTATTGTCAGCCACCATAGTAGGAGGATACCTCACTAACTAAGTGAACTTGAGCGAATACTCCTTCATGCTCATACTTCCCTGCTTCAAGTTTATGAACTTCAGAACCTTAGCTACCCTCAAATCTAGTGTGAAAAACCTATCCAAGAAAGTTGTCGCAAACTCTTCCCACTCTACAAGCCTTGCATCAAAACCTCGATCCCTTCCACTACTTAAACCAAGTGTGAGCTACTCCTTGCAACTGATATGCGGTCAACTCTGTGCTCTCATTTGAAGTTAGACCCATGAAGTCAGTCACCTTCTGCAACATATCCAGAAACTCCTGCGGATCCTCCCTTGACTTGGACCCAAAAAAAAATAAGGGATTCATCCGAATAAAATCCCGAATCCTAGATGTAGCTATATTTTCCACTAGATTGGCGGGGGAAATAGCCTGCTGGTCATTCTGAGAAGCTATCAAATGGGCTAAGGCAGTGAAAGAAGCTCTGAACTCAGCGTGAGAAACATGGTTATTCAGGGAATCTTCCTAAACAGGTGGTGGTACGGGCTGATCCCCACTTCTTCTTCCATTATTTCTTCTATGAGGAATTATCTATAAATAGAATAAATAATGAATTAGAAAGAGGAATTGAATAGAGCACCATGCTATTTCTCAAGAGGAATAAACTGTGCAGATACCGTGTGCCAGTTGTATAGTACTTTACACATCAAGGGACCTGGTCCCTTAAAGTTTAGTTGCTTATTATCAAAACTACATATAGCACCTTCTTAAGTGCTTTATGAACATGGGGTTTTAATTGGGTGAAAAGGGAATTGTCCAAAGTGCCCTCAATTTAAAACTAAAATTTAGTCGTTAGTGACTACGATTACTATACAACTTGTATAGACTCATTACGACTCACCGCCATAAGTCGTAGCCAAGACAGTTTCCAAGGCACTCACAATTTGTTGACCCTACGACTCAACCTATATGACTCATAATGGGTCTCTACGACTCATAAGGTCCAATCATAGTTAACCCAGTAACTAATTGGGATATACACTGGCCACCCAACATTTTACACCTAACGACTTGTAATGAGTCCTTACGACTCATAGTGAGCCACTAGTACTTAGAATTGAACTCAGCCACACACTAATTTGGTTATGATTGGACTCCAATGACTTCTTGCATCACTAGTGGACCACCTATAACTCGTTAAGGAAGTCGTAGTCAAGACAATAAGGATAAAATTTTAGTAATTTTCAAAGACCAAAAACCTGGGGTGTTACATACTCCCCCTTATGATCATTCGTCCTCCAATGATAGGACAAGGCATTTATTAGCACAATATGACTCCACATATGACCATACTTACCTTTAACAAAGACGGAGAACAAAAATATTAAGGAATACACATACCTCAAGCATTACTACCCGAAATGAGAAACAAGAACGGATACTTGGACTTGATGTCCTCCTCGATTTCCTAAGTAGCTTCCTCAACCTTTTGGTTCCTCCAAAGAACCTTTACCAATGCCATATCCTTGGTATGCAACTGACGGATTTGTCAATCTAAAATCTCAATCGAGACTTTCTTATAAGACAAGGAATCCAAATTACCCATCTCCTTCAAATGAACAACCATTGAGGATCACCGATACTTTCTCAATATCAAAATGTGAAACAACGGATGAATGGAGCTTAAACTAGAAGGCAACTCCAATTCATATGCAATATTTCCAACCCTCTTCAAAACCATGTACAGACCAACAAAAAAGGGACTTAGCTTCTCCTTCTTACCAAACTGCAATACTCCCTTCATGGGAGACACCTTCAAGAATACCCAATCACCAATACTGAACTCAAACTCCCTTCTCATCACATCTGCGTAGGACTTTGGTGACTTTGGGTAGCCTTAATTCTACCCCAAATCACCTTCACCTTCTCCATGCTTGGTGAACCAAATCTGGGCCAAACAACTTATTTTCACCAATGTCAAACCACCTAATAGGAGACCTACACCTACTACCATATAAGGCCTTAAATGAGGCCATACTAATGTTAGAGTGATAAATGTTGTTGTGGGCCTTAGTACCTCAAAATACCATCACCACAAATCTCAAAAACCATCACATTCTGCCTACCCACAACCTTCTTTATTTGCATCAAGATAGGATCCAAGACCTGTTTCTCCTTCACCTAAGCACAAAGAGATGACTATGCCACCTATTGAATAATCACACCACCATTCTCGAAATCTAAGAGATGAACTCCAATATTATCCAAACATTGAATATACTTCACTAAATCCTTTTTCTCCTCATTCACATGAGATAAGCTTCCCATGGAAAACCTGCTAAGAGTATCAACAACCATATTATCCTTACTTGGATGGTAGTGAAGGCCCATGTCATATTCATTGAGCAACTCAAGATACTTCTTTTGCCTTACATTTAGCTTCTTTTGAGTGAAAACATATTGTAGGTTCTTATAATTAGAATAAATATTAACATGGACCCCATACAAATAATGTCACGTGATCTATAATGTAAACACCATGGCTAACAATTCCAAATCAAGAGTCAGATAATTCTTCTAATAATTTTTCAACTGCCTTGAATCATATGCAACTACCTTGCCATGTTACCTCAACGCACAACCCAATTCCACCCAAGACACATTATAATTGACAACAAAACAATCAGTACCTTCAGGTAGATTCAAGACCGAAGCTGAAGTCAATTTATCCATTAGTTTCTTAAAACTACCTCACAACCATTAGGCCACAGGAATTTCACCTTTTTTTGGGTCAACTTAGTCAACGGGGCAGGAATATAAGAGAAACTCTCTACAAACCTTCTATAATAGGTGGCTAAACCAAAGAAGCTTCGAATGTCGGATGGAGTCATAAGTCTAGGACACTTTTTAGATACTGTAACCTTTTGTGGATCCACCATGATCCCTTCACTAGAAATAACGTATCCCGGATTCATAACATTTAGCCAAAACGCACACTTATTTTGCATGATCTTTCAAAGTTTGAAACACCAGGCGGAGATAATCAACATGATCCACCTTTCCCTTAGAATACACCAAAATATCATCAATAAAGACAATCATGAACATATCCAAGAACTGATGGAAAACCCAATTCATAAGATCTATAAATGTTGTTGGGGCATTAGTCAATCCGAATGACATCACCAAAAACTCAAAAAGACCATATCGAGTTCGGAATGAAGTCTTAGGGCTATCTACCTCCCTAATATTCAACTTATGATAACCCGACTGAAGATCAATCTTAGAAAAGAATTTAGCCCCCTAAAGCTGATCGAATAGATCATCTATCCTCAAAAGAGGATAATTCTTTTTCACGGTCACCTTTTTCAATTGGCGGTATTCAATACACATCTGAAAGGTCCCATCCTACTTACACATGAAAAAATAGGATCACCCCAAAAAGACACACTAGGGTGGATAAAACTCTTTACAAGAAGATCTTTCTACTACTCTGTGAGTTCTTTCAACTTAGTCAAAGTCATTCTGTAAGGAGGGATAAAAATAGGATGAGTGTTTAGAAGATGATAAATCCCAAAATTAATGTCCCTATCGAGAGTTTAAGACTACGCAAAAAAACTAAGCTTAACTCTGTCCTTTAGAGCTTGAAAAGAGGTCCCAGACTTAGAAATTTCAGCTAAGTGTTTACTCTTAGAATTATTTTATCTTTCATAAATTGGAAATCCTAATTTTACAATCCTTACGACCTTAAAGTGTCAATTTTTAGATTGAATTATGATCAGGTATGTCAATAGGTCACTTTGGGAGAGCTCGATAGGGAACCGACGCGGCGCGTCGGTCTACGTGTCACTGGGCGCAGTTTTGCTCTTTTAATTCTGCATCCAGAAGGGTATTTAGGTCAATTTACCCACTCCTATTCACAAATTCTCTCAAGAACAAACCCTAACCCATCAAATTCAAGATTCAAGCTTCAAGAAAGTCACCACAACTTGTAGAGAATTAATAACCAAGGTATGTTGGGTGTTCATCTATGGTTTCCTTTCATCGATAGAGCCCAAGAATCTATTTTTAAAACTTCAAGATTTTTTATTCAAGATTTACATGCTTGAAATTGGATTGTATTCATGTTCATGACATTAATTAAGTTTCAATCCATGATTAATTATAGATTCCATGAAATTGAAGTAGCATGTATGTTGAATTGTGGAATTCCCATGTTATAACCCTTGAATTAGAAAGTTTGGGTATTGTAGTTGCAATGTTTATATGTTGTCCATGATTATGTTCATTAAGTTTTGTTTCCCAAGTGTTTGATAGAATGTGCATGTAAATTTAAGGGTGAACTTATGACATGCTAGTATATGTACAAGCTTATACCCTATAAGTGTTCGATAAAATGTCTCAGTGAATGAATTATGAACAAGTGGACTTTGATTTACTTTTCAAGATCATACTATACTTTACTTTTGATGCTATCGAGTCCTGGGGGTATTTAATACTAAAAAATCTAGCTATTATTCTAGGGCTATAGTAGTTACAGAACAGTCTCAGTAATGTCACAATCAGTAGTATTCAGTCCATATTAAACTCAATTAAACTCAGTGAACTCAGTTCAGTTTAGTCAGTTATCACGATAAAAAAAAGTTTAGTCCTGCCTAGTACAGTTTAGAAATCAGTCTAGTGTCTATTTATCTTGGAGTAGGATTCAACACTGAGTGAACCCAAGGATGGGGCCTTATCTTCCAGTAGAGGGTGTGATCCTTAGAAGCAATCCTTGCATTCCAAAATTACGTGGCCAGCGTAGGTTGAGATATCAACCTTTCAGTTGCGGGTTGATGAGGTGTTCTACTTTCCAGTTGAGGGTACCACCATTCTCATTTAGAGCACCTGCCAGATAAGGGTGACTCAATACCTATCTTTACCCATGGCACGATACTGATACCCTTCCAGCTGGGCTGACAAGATGGACCTCACTCGTATCTAGTAGAGTTTTTTGCATGGGTGTGTAGCGCACCACACTTATGGACAAGAGGCTATGAGGTATTTTAGGAAAAGGTTTCCCTTTTTTCAATATTCATGTCGTGCTAATAAGAATAAGCTCAAGTTACACACTCAGTCTAATCCTTTTCTTACTTCCATTTACAGAGCATGCCTTCCAAAAAGAATAATGGAAGGTGAACAAGAAATCAACCAACACCTCCACCCATTTAGGCAGATTCCATGGATGAGCATATCTCTCAAGTAGAATTCAAAGCAGCTTTCAACACTCTAGCTCATCTTGTGGCATCTTAGAATGAACACCCAACTACCATTCTGGCTAACCCAGTGGCCAATACTGCTGCATCTAGAATTTGGGACTTCACCCGAATAAACCCTTCATCCTTTATCGAGTCTAAGTCAGATGAAGACCCATGAGAATTCCTTGATCAGGTAAAAAAAAACACAGACACTATAGGGGTGACTATGAGAGAGAGCACAAAATTATCCGTATATCAGTTGTATGATGTGGCTCACTCATGGTTCAATAAGTGGAAGGTATAGGGTTCTCGGATACAGGGCCAGTAGAATGGGAGGAGTTTGCCACTGCTTTTCTGGATAGGTTCTTGCCACTGGAGTTGAGGGAAGCGAAGGTGTTGGAGTTTATTAATCTGAAGCAGGGAAACATAATAGTGAAAGATTATTCTCTCAAGTTTACTCAATTAGCCAGATATGCTCCTTATATGGTAGCCGATAGCTAAGATAAGTAAGTTTGTGTCGGATGTGTCTAACAGTGTGGTCAAAGAGTGCAGGACCAAAATACTGATTAAGATGATGGACATATCCAGGATCATGGTCCATGCTCAGTAGATAGAGAAGGCTAAGAATAAGGAGAAGGAGAGGGAAAACAAGAGAGATAGAATAGGTATCTTCAACTTCAATCAGCCTAAGACAGAGGGTGGGAATCGTTCCCAGTTTTTCCCAAAATCTTTAGTTCCAGTTCCATCCTTAGCCAGTGCTCCAGTGTCAAAATTCAGAGATGGAAATAGAGATAGGACACCAGGCCCTAAATCTCAGGGTAGTGTTAGCAGTGCCCGAACAAACCCTCTTTACTAAAAATATGGAAGAAACCATCAGGATGTCTGTAGAGCTGGCAGCAATATGTGTTTTAGATGTGGAAAACTAGGCCATACGATCAGAGATTATCCTCAGTTAGGTTATCAGGGTCATTATAATTGTCCTTTAACTCAGTCCGGTCGCTTGAATCAACAGGGTGACACTTTTAGTGCCACCAGTGGGCAGCGCCCAAATAGACTCTATACACTTCAGTCTCGACAAGATTAGGAATTTTCTCCTGATATGGTCACTAGTACGTTACAAGTTTATCATTTACATGTTTATGCTTTTCTAGATCCAGGAGCTTCTTTGTCTTTTATAACTCCTTATATAGCTGTTGACTTTAGAGTTAGTCTTGAAATCCTAGAAGAGCCTTTCTCAGTCTCTACCCCAGTGGGTAAATTTATCGTAGCCCGACGGGTATACAGGAATAGTTCGGTTATGGTATCTTACAAAGTAACTTCAGCAGACTTAGTAGAATTAGATATGACAGATTTTGATGTCATTCTTGACATGGATTAGATTCATGCATGCTATACTTCAGTTGACTGCAAAAACAAATTGTCCTTTTTTAGTTTCCGAATGAACCTGTCCTTGAATGGAGGGGTAGTACTTCAGCATTTAGGGGTCAGCTTATTTCTTACCTTGGGGAAAGAAAAATAATATCTAAGGGATGTGTGTATCATCTCATTTCAGTTCTAGACTCTAGTTCAGAGACCCCTAATCTTGATTCAGTATCAGTAGCATGCAAATTTCCTAATGTGTTTCCCGAAGATCTTCCTGGGGTTCTTCTCGAAAGGAAAATTCACTTCAAAATTGACCTTCTTCCAGATACTTGGACCATATCTATTCTTCCATATAGAATGGCCCCTGCAGAACTCAAAGAGTTAAAAGAATAGTTGAAAGATCTCCTAGATAAAGGGTTCATCAGACCCAGCATTTCCCCGTGGGGCGCACCAGTTCTATTTATATGTAAGAAGGACAGTTCTCTCAGGATGTGTATAGACTACTGTCAGCTAAATAAAGTCACGGTCAAGAACAAGTATCCACTTCCCAGAATTCATAACTTGTTTGACCAACTTCAGGGTGCCAGTTACTTCTCTAAGATAGACTTCAGATCAGGCTATCATCAGCTCAGAGTCAGAGAATGTGACATTCCAAAAATATCTTTTAGAACTCGGTATGGACACTTTGAATTCTTAGTCATGTCATTTGGTCTTACAAATGCCCCAATAGCCTTCATGGACTTGATGAACCGCGTGTTCAAGCAGTACTTAGACATGTTCATCATAGTCTTCATTGATAACATTCTTGTCTACTCCCACATTGAATATGATCATGCAGACCATCTCAGAATAGTGTTAAAGATCCTCAGAGCCCATCAATTGTTCGCTAAATTTAGTAAATGCAAATTTTGGCTAAGGTCAGTAGCTTTCCTTGGCCATATAGTTTTCGGTGATGGCATTAGAGTGGATCCTCAAAAGATTGAAGTAGTGAGAAACTATCCCAGATCCATCTCTCCATTAGATATCAGGAGTTTCTTAGATTTGGCTGGCTATTACCAACAGTTTATCGAGGGATTCTCATCTATTGCATCCCCCATGTCCAGATTGACTTAGAAGAAAGTCAATTTCTAGTGGTCAGATTCTTGTGAGAAGAGTTTTCAGGAGTTGAAGACTCGACTCACTACATCCTCAGTTTTGACTCTACTAGATGGCTCAGATGGGTTCGTGGTATATTGTGATGCTTCCAAAGTGGATTTGGGGTGTGTTTTGATGCAGAGAGGTAAGGTCATATCCTATTCATCTAGACAACTTAAGCCCCAAGAAAAGAATTAACCCACTCATGATCTTGAGTTAACAGTTGTTGTATTTTCCTTAAAGATTTGGAGGCATTATTTGTATGGGGTACACGTGGATGTGTTCACAGACCACTAGAGCCTGCAGTATGTATTTTATTAGAAATATCTCAACCTACGTCAAAGGAGGTTGTTAGAGTTATTGAAAGACTATGACATGAGCGTCATGTATCATTTAGGAAAGGCCAATGTAGTAGCTGATGCTCTCAGTAGGATGTCTATGGGTACTATTTCTCACTTGGAGGATGGTAAGAAGAAGTTAGTTTAGGAAGTTTATCAGTTTGCTCGACTAGGTGTCTGCTTTATCGATTCAGCATAGGGTAGTGTGTGGGTGCAGAATAGTTTAGAATCCTCTCTGGTTTTCAAAGTAAAGGAAAAGTAGGACAGATATCCCAGTCTAGTCAAGTTAAAAAAGCTAGTCAGAGATTAGAAAGTAGAGGTTTTATCCTAAGAGGGAGATGATGTGCTGCATTGCCAGGGTCGGTTATGCGTTCCAGGTGTAGATGACTTGGGGTAACGAATTCTTGCAGAAGCGCATGGTGCACATTATTCTATTCATATAGGGTCCACTAAGATGTACCACAATTTGCGGGAGGTCTATTAGTGGAGTGGGATGAAGATATACATTGCAGATATTATGGCTAAGGGCTCTACATATTAACAGGTTAAGATTGAGCACCAGAAACCTAGTGGTTCCATGCAAGAGTTCAGTATTCCCACGTGGAAGTGGATGAAGTGAACATGGACTTTGTGATGGGTTTACCTTGTACTCTTCGTCAAGATGATTCTATTTAGGTCATTGTATCTAGGATAACCAAATCAGCTCACATCTTACCAGTTCATACCTCTTATTCAGCCGAGGATTATGCCAAACTCTATGTCAGAGAGTTGGTCAGATTGTACGGAGTCCCATTGTCTATTGTCTCAAATAGAGGTGCCCGGTTTACCTCTTATTTTTGGAAAGCCTTCCAAAAGGGTATTGGTACCCAAGATTACCTCAATACAGCCTTCCACCCTCAAACAGATAGTCAACCAAAAAGAACCATCCAGACTCTAGAAGATATGTTAAGGGTGTGTTCCATTGACTTTAAGGGTAGTTGGGATGACCACTTTTCCTTGATTGAGTTCGCATATAATAACAGTTATCATTCTAGCATTCAGATGGCTCTATTTTAAGAGCTTTATAGGAGGAGATGTATATCTCCCATTGGTTGGTTTGAAGTAGGTGAGGCCGCAGTGGTAGGGCCTGACTTGGTATTTGATGCTTTAGAAAAAGTTCAGTTGATCAGAGAAAGGCTTAAGATAACTCAGACTCGATAAAATTCATATGTAGATGTGCGAAGGAAGGATCTCGATTTTGAGATTGGTGATTATGTGTATTTCAAAATGTCTCCTATAAAGGGAGTAAGAGGTTTGGCAAGAAGGGGAAGCTCAGTCCCCGATATGTTGATCCATACCGAATTCTCAACCGTTTCGGAAAGGTAGCTTACGAGATTGAGTTGCCTTCAAACTTAACTTCATTACATCTAGTGTTTATGTCTCTTTTCTAAAGAAGTGCATAGGAGACCCAACAGTTGTAGTCCCTAAAGAGGGTATAGATATTCTGAATATCCTCTCTTATGAGGAAATCCCAGTCAAAATTCTCAATTTTTAAGTTTATAGACTGAGGAATAAAGAAGTCCCTCTCGTGAAAGTTCTTTGGAGGAATCAGTCTGCTAAGGGAGCTACTTGGGAATTAGAAGCAGATATGCGAACCAAGTATCCTTACCTTTTCTCTGAAAAATTAGACTCAGCTCAAGGTAACAGTCTTTCTTAGATTTGCTCTGTTCCATGTTTAGTTATAGTTACAAATTTGGTTTTCATTACCGTTGCATATCATCTTCATGATAATCATGCATTCATGAACCAGTTCAACTATGTACTCATGCATTATATATGCATGTTCAGTTTGAAAACTCGTCTTATCAGTAGTTTCAATCATGTATTTTATGCATCAGATATGTATGTTCAGTGTGTAAGCTCAGTCTATTAGTGTTTCTCAGCTTAGGCAGTCTCATTCGAGGATGAATGTTACAAAGGGGGAGATATTTTAAGACCCCGCAAAAATCCTAAGCTTAATTCAGTCCTTTAGAGCTTGAAAAGAGGTCCCAAACTTTCAAATTTTAGCTAAGTGTTTACACTTAGAATTATTTTATCCTTCATAAGTTGGCGATCTTAATTTTATGATCCTTACGACCTTAAAATGTCAATTTTTGGATTGAATCATGATCATTTATGTCAATAGGTCACTTTGGGTGAGTTTTGGATTTTTTGAACCTCGTTTGAAATAAGTTTCTGAGTCAAAACTAGTGGATTGACACGATCTCAATGCGCTGTATCGCCTATCGCGTCGATAAATATTTTTCCCAACTCCCAGTGTAATTTCTAGTGAATAGACGTGAACTCAACGCGATACATCGATCTGCGCATCACTGGGCGCAATTTTTGTATTTTAATTCCGCATCCAGAGGGGTATTTAGGTCAATTTCTCCACTCCTATTCAGCCCCAAAACACGTAATTAAGCCTTTCTAAAGGAAAATTTCACTCATTAATCACAAATTCTCTCAAGAACAAATCCTAACCCATCAAATTCAAGATTCAAGCTTCAAGAAAGTCACCATAACTTTTAGATAATTAACAACCAAGGTATTTTGGGTATTCATCTATGGTTACCTTTCATCCATTGATCCCAAGAAACAATTTTTAAAACTTCAAGAGTTTTTATTTATGATTTACATGCTTGAAATTGGATTGTATTCATGTTCATGATATTAATTAAGTTTCAATCCATGATTAATTATAGATTCCATGAAATTGAAATAGCATGTATGTTGAATTGTGAAATTCCCATATTATAACCCTTGAATTAGATGGGTTTGGGTGTTGTAGTTGCAATGTTTATATGTTGTCCATGATTAAGTGCATTAATTTTGTCTTCCCAAGGGTTTGATAGAATGTCCATGTGAATTTAATGGTGAACTCATGACATTCTAGTATGTTTACAAGATTATGCCCTATAAGTGTTTGATAAAATGTCTCTATGAATGAATTATGAACAAGTGGACATTAATTTACTTTTCAAGATCATGATATACTTTACTTTCCATGCTATCGAGTCCTTGGGGTATTCAATACCCAAAAATCTATCTGTTATTCTAGGGCTACAGTAGTTACAGAATAGTCTCAGTAATGTCACGATTAGTAGTATTCAGTCCGTATAAGACTTAGTTAAACTCAGTGAACTCAGTTCAGTTCAGTCAGTTATCATGATAAAAAATAGTTTAGTCCTGCCTAATGCAGTTTAGAAATTAGTCTAGTGTTTATTCAACTGGGAGTAGAATTTAGCACTGAGTGAACTCAAGGATGGGGACTCACCTGCCAGTAGAGGGTGTGATCCTTAGAAGTAGTCCTTGCATTCTAGAACTACGTAGTCACCACAGGTTGAGATATCAACCTACCAGCTGAGGGTTGATGAGGTGTTCTACCTGCCAATTGAGGGTACCACGATTCTCGTTTAGAGCACCTTTCATATGAGGGTGACTCAGCACTTGTCTTTACTCGTGGAATGGTACTGATACCCTTTTAGCTGGGTTACAGGTTGGACCCCAATCAGTTCAGAGAGGGTCATGTTGGTTAGATAATTACGTCCCATAATTTCAATTTCAGATTCAGTATAAAAACCTTAATTTAGTTTCAGAATTAGGACTGTCAGATACAGTTACCCAGCTCTGTGCAGAACTCAGTTAAGTTTTATATAATCAGGACTATCAGAAATAGTCACTCAGTATACAGTAATTTAGTATCAGTAATCTCAGATATCAGTCATTCAGTTATCAAAACCCAGTACCCAGTGTTAGTATGACCTCAGTTACAACATGCATAGTTAGTTTCATATCATTGCATAATCAGTATTTACAGTAGTTTCAGATATGCATGTACTCTCATTCATTTATATTCATGTCATTCTGTCAGTTATTATTCATTCTTATGAACCCATGCATATCAGCCTACCTCATTTAGCATACCAGTACATTCAAAGTACTGACACATACCTTTCTTTTGTGCTATGATGTCTTATATCATATGTTTAGACGCACGAGATCCTGATCGTACTTAGAAATCCAGCCTATCAGTAGCAGACTTAGTGGTGAGTCCTCATAGTTCGAGGATAAAGTTGTTATTTCAGTATGTTTTTAGTAGTTTGAGTTAGTTGGGGGATTGTCCTATCAACTCCACTTTCAGATAGTTCAGTTAGAGGTTTATCAGACTAGATTATTTCAAACAGACGTTCAGATTTCAATATTTTTCATTAACAGTATTTGATGTTTAGATATGAACCTTATGGAAATATCAACCCATTTTTTGCATTTCATAATTATTATTATTCAGATATTGTAGCAGGTACCAGTCATGAGTTAGCTTGTGGTCCTTTGGGATTATGAGCACTGTGTGACATCCGGGGTGCAGACTTTGGGCGTTACAGGGTGGAATTCAAGGAAGATAATCAAGAAATACCTTGAGAAATTTACAGACCATAGGGACAGTCTACAAAAAAGGACCTTTGCATCTGGAATCCTTAACATGCACTATGTGGTCGAGGCACCCTTTAGAAACTAATTTTCAGACTCTAAGATATGAAATGAACCTTTCCCTAGGTACTAGGGAACTACCTTCCCATTAAATAACCGGCTTATTAGGTAAGTGGAAACTGACCCTTAGGGTTCGACAATCAAGGGAATAATAGTAGTAATGCAACTAATCTATCCCCAAAATCATATCAAAGTCTAGCATGTCCAACTCTATTAGATACACCAAGGTATCCCTACCATAAACCGCATTACACAACCCCTATAGGCCCTTCTAGCAATAATAGAGTCACCCACTGGGTGGACATAGAAAAGGGATCCAAAATATGTTCTGTATCAAAGACAAAATGGATATCCATATAAAGGGTCACATACGAGAGAGTAGATCCGGGATCAAGTAGGCAATATACATTATGAGAGAAGATTTTGAGCATACCAGTAACAACATCAAAGGATTATTTAGAATCTTGGAATGTGGAAAGTGCATGCTAACTATTCCATCTAGCACCAGATCCCGAAGGAGATGCAACACCTTTTGGTGTAGGAGCTGATGAAGTAGTGACATGAATCTTATTTTCCCCAAAACCAACTTAGAAGGACAATACCTCTGCATATGACCAATTTGACTATATTTAAAGTACCTATTCCTCCCCTCTCCATAAATACCATGATGCACCTGACCACAGAATCTACAAGGAGGATACGATGGAGGTGACTGATCCCCACTTGTTGGGCTCCTGGTGCTCTGAACCCACTATTATACTAAGAGTGACAATCACTCGATGACTTTGGATAAGGATTACTAGCCTTAGGGTTGGAACTAGAATCACCCCGCTTCTTCTTAGACCATTTCCCATCATCTCTACCACCCTACTTCTATATTACACCATGATCCGCGTAGCAAAACTTCTTATTCTACCTTTCACTTATCTCTGCTTGATTTTTCTTCTCTTCTTCCACTTGTTGCATTTACACCACAAGTCTAGAGATATCCGTATTCTTGTTCAACAAGACAACCTTTCTCTTTAAGATCAACTCATAGGACAACCCAAAGGCAAACTTTCTCATTCTATCCCTCATGCTAGACACCAACTCACGTGTATAACGCGATCGCTGATGAAACTTCAAGGCATACCCCTTTACTGTCATCCTGCCTTGCTTTAAATTCATGAATTCCTAAGCCTCCACCTCCCTCAACTCCTGAGGAAAAATGATCAAGAAAAGAACTAGAGAAGTCATCCCAAAAAGCAGACTCAACATCACCGCCCCTAAGTTGTCCCCGCTCTTCATACCATTGGTATGCTACATCCTTCAACTGATAAGCAATGAATTCTACACCCTCCATATTCATATAATGCATCACACATAAGATCTTTTACAAATTATCGATGAAATTCTGAGGATCTTCCTCAACTTTAGAACCGGTGAAAATAGGAGGACTCAACCTTATAAATTGGCCAATTCTAGTGGCATAGCAGGATGGAGAAATAGAAGAAACCCGCTAAATCTGGGAGACCACAAACTAGGTAAGCAAATTAATCGACTGGCAAAACTCAACATTAGACATATTCACTTGTAGTACCTGAGGAGAGATAGGGAGAACCGGTGGATCTCCCTTTGGGCAATCAAAAACAGAGACCCTCGAACGGATCTGAACTCCAAGAGTACGATGAGCTCTATCCACATTGTCCTCGAATAAGATAGAAGAGTTTTCACAAGCATCAGATCTTCTAGGAGACATGATCTGAAAAGCGAACATACGAAAATTAGAAGAGATTCAAGACCGTGGACTTTATAGACCAAAATAGAACAACAAGAAAGGGAAATATTCTTAAATGCCTCATAGCCTCTCCCTTATAAATATGGTGCTCTAAACACCTATAAAAGAGACTCTACTTGGCATGGCTACGTGGTAACCCAATGACACAAAACGTAGGCTCTGATACCATCTTTATCACAACCTAAAATTGGTCCTGTACGTGACGGGCATCTCAAGTCCCACATAGACCGAAGACCACCCCTTGCACCTAACCAAGTGAACAAAATACCCTCAAGGTTAGATAAATTCCAAGCATATAACAAGATAGCATAAAAAATATCTTAAAGATATTTAAATCAAGTCCATAACCATCAATCGGTAATCGTCCAAACAACCTAGCAACATCACTTAAGTCCATAGTAATTCAACAAACCTCTATGCAAAGACAACCAAAACTAGTCTTGGTTGGGACAAGTCCCCAACTCTGACAGATGACAATGAAAATAATAATGAAAACTCATAATTCTTGTCTATGATAATAATGGATGAAATGTCTAAGTCTTCCGAAGAATAGAAGCTCACCACTTCACCACAATGAATCGACAAATCAAGCCGATCCACCTAACTATATGCAGGAAAAGTTGAGGTATATTTAGTGCCTGCATCGCCTGAGGATGCAGTATCAGAAGATGGTTAGTGGGGTGAACACTAGCATGTAACTCAAGGATTAGGATAACATAATATCATGACCAACAATTCAAAATCATTCAAAAACAATGTACATAATCAAATGCATTTACATATATATATATATATATATAGGAAATAGGGCTTAGAATGCACTTTAAAACTTTAGCCTGGATCGTGTAGCTCAATTGTCACAACATGTACCCATGAGCTATATGGGATCCAACTCTTACCCCCGGTTGGGCCCAGGTATGTGTTGCCGCATGGATTGGAGAATAATCTAAAATATATGCATGAGGGACTTGAACCTCTAAATCGTATACTAAGGTGACATAAGCAACCAATCTTGTTGAAATGTGCGGGTTCCTTAAACCTTCAAATCATGTATAAATAATAAGGAGACTCCAACCTTCATGTACATTTAGACCCCTGTGTCGACAATCAAAGTTTCTAGTATTGGTCCTTCAAGACCTCCTCTTTCATGACTCAGCTACCCAACCCTTATTTAAGACCAATTAATACAATTCACACACACATTATCATTTATTAAACCATGATATATATTTAGGCATACATTATTGGTATTGTCATACCAACTACACTTGCAAGGTAACATCAACATGCCAACCAATTACATCACTTAGTGGAATTCACCACCCCCTTTGATCAATTAGACCTTAACTTAGGGAATCACACAACCTCTAAAGGTTTAATCTAAAATCACTATACTGTGTTGACTTTTCACATTATGTAATAGTTCAAGAGTAGTTTAATATGCATACTTTTCATATTCTAACCGATTTCACAATATGGGGTTGAGGTCATAACTACTTCAAAAGTCACAAGTTTGGGAAATCACAATCCCTAGTTAATTCACCATACCCATTCATTAATTTGATATTTTATAAACCCTCATATAAGCATAAGCCATGAAAAACATGAAACATCACATAAATAACATTTATTCAAAACCCTTAACCCATGTTTTCAAAACTAATCTCAATATTATATAAACAACACTTTAAAACATATGCTTTTAGAAAACTAATAATTAGGGAAGAGTAACATGCCTGAAATACTAAGTTTAACAAAATGAATTTAACCCCTGAACCCTTGGATGACCTACATTATGAAAACCCTAAGAATGGCTTCTTGAGAGAACTTAAGAGAGATTTCGAAGTGTTTGAGTATGTTATGGATAAGAAATAACCCTTCTTAAGTGCTTTATGAATGTGGGGTTTTAATTGGGTGATAAAGGAATTGTCCAAAGTACCCTCAATTTAAAACTAATATTTAGTCATCAGTGACTAATGTTAGTATACGACTCGTATAAACTCATTATGACTCATCGGCACAAGTCATATCCAAGACAGTCTCCAAGACACTTACAATCTACTGACTCAAGGACTCAACCTATATGACTCATAATGGGACTCTACAACTCGTATGGTCCAGTCTTAGTCAACCCAACAACTAATTGGGGTATACATTGGACACCTTACTATTTACACCTAATAACTCATAATAATTCCTTACGACTCATAGTGAGCCACTCATACTCAAAGTAGAACTCAGCTGCACACTTACTAATTTGTTTATAATTTGAGTCCAACTGCTCGTCAAGACTCCCTATAACCCGTCAGAGAGTCATTGTCAAGACAGTAAGGATAAAGTTTCAGAAATTTTCAAAGACCAAAACCCGGGGCATTACATCCACCTTATAGTATGGCGCTCGCATAATTGAAAGAGTTAAAAGAGACATTAAAAGAGTTGCATGATAATTGCTTCATTCAACCCAATATATAACCTTGGGGTGCACTAGTGCTTTTTATATGCAAGAAAAATGACACATTACAAATGTGTATAGATTAAAGATAGTTGAAGAAAGTGACAATAAACATTAAGTATTTCTTTCCCCAAATAGATGATTTATTTGATTAATTGTAAGGAGCTAAACTCTTTTCAAAGATTGATTTGAGGTTTGGTTATCACCAGTTATGGATTTATGAGACAGATATTCACAAGATACCCTTTCAAACAAGATATGGGCGCTTTGATTTTCCCGTTATGTCATTTAGACTAACGAATGCTCCAACAGCCTTCATGGACATGATGAATAGAATTGTCACACCTTTTCTTGGTATATACATTATTGTACATATAGATGACATTTTAATATACTAATGTAATGAAGTTGAGCATGAAGATCATCTGGAGTCAGCATTATAGAGACTTAGAGAGCACCAGTTGTATGTTAAGTTCTCTAAGTGTGAGTTTTAGTTAACCTCGATAACCTTTCTTGGTCATGTGGTATTTGGAGAAGGCATTAGAGTATATTTTCAAAAGATATAAGTTGTGATGAATTTTCTTTGGCCAACCACTCATATAGAGGTGCGCAGTTTCTTGGGGCTAGCCAGTTACTACAGGAGATTTATGGAGGGATTTTCCTTTATTTTTTCCCCACTAACTAGGTTGACATAGAAAGCAGTTAAGTACTAGTGGTCAGATTCTTCTAAAAGAAGTTTCCAAGAGATGAAATATATATTGACTACAGCGGTAGTATTAGCCTTACCAGACGGCACAAAATAATATATGGTGTACTATGATGCTTCAGGTGTTATCTTAGGTTGTGTCTTAATGCAGCATGGAAGAGTTATAGAGTATGTTTCTTGGCAATTAAAGAAAAATGCGAAGTGGTATTTGTGCTTAAAATATGGCACCATTATTTATATGGAGTTCATGTTGATATCCTTACTTATCATAAGAGTCTTCAATATCAATTAAAGCAGAAATATCTTAACTTGAGGCAAAGGAGATGACTAGAGTTTCTGAAGGATTACGATGTCAATATTCTCTATCATTAGGAAAAAGGTAACATTTTAGTTGATGCTCTTAGTCGATGATCCATGGGTAGTCTAGAACATTTATCACTGATTCAACATGAAGTACCTAGAAATGTTCACCTATTAGCCAGCCTAGTAGTTCATCTTTTGGACTCTAAACATGGTGGCATTGTGGTACTCAATTCATACGAGTCATCACTCACAGAATTCATAAAACAGAGGAAGAATGATGACCACTTTTTTCTCCAATACAAAAAGGGAATTCAATAACATTGAGTCATGGCATTCAAACTAGAAGGTGACGGCAATTCGAGGTGTTGAGGTAGATTATGCATACTTGATATGGATAGGTTGAAACAACAAATTATGGCTGAGTCACATTGCTCTGTTATTTAGTCCATACTAGGTTTACGAAGATGTATCATGTTCTTAAATAGATGTATTTATGGAATGAAATAATGAAAGATATAGCAGAATATGTGCCACGTGCTCCAACTACCAGCAAGTTAAAGTAGAACATCAGAGACCCAATGTCCTAGCTCAAACCTTTAGTATTCTAGTATGGAAATGGAATGCTATTAATATGGATTTCTTTTTAGGATTACCTTTTCATTATTAGAAACATGACTCCATTTGGGTAATAGTTGATTGGCGACAAAACCATCCTACTTTCTTTCAGCTAAGTCTACCAGCATGACTGAAGATTATGCCAAGTTATATGTAAAAGATATAGTTCGCTTACATGGATCCCCGATGTCCATTATTTCATATAGAGATTCATATTCCTAAGGAATTTGGACACTTAGGTGAACCTTAACACTATATTTTATCCGTAGACATAGAGCCAAATTGAGCGCATCATTCAGATGATCGAGGACATGTTAAGAGCATGCGTGCTTAACTTTAAAGGTAATTTAGATGTTCATTTGACTTTAATAGAATTTCCTTATAATAATATCTATCATTCCAGCATTGGCATGGATTTATTTGAAGCTCTATATGGGAGATGATGTAGATCGCCTATTAGTTATGGTTTAAAGTAGGCAAGAGATAGATATTAGGTCCAGATCTAGTTTATTAAGTCATTGAAAAGGTTAAGTTTATGCAAGAATGGTTAAAGACTTCCAAGAGTAGGATAAAGTCATAAGAAGATGTACGACATAGAGGTTTAGAGTTTCAAATTGATGATTTCATATTCTTGAAGATGTCACCTATAAAAGGTGTTATGCAATTTGGAATGAAGGGCAAGTTGAGTCCTAGGTATATTGTTCCTTACAGAGTTGTTTGCAAGATTGGTCAGGTAGACTATGAGTTAGAATTACCTCCAAAGTTAGCTATAGTGTATCCCATATTTCATGTGTCTATGCTATCTAAAAGAACCCTCACATGTCATCCCTAAAAAGGGTATTAATCTTGCGAGAGACTTATCAAATGAGGAAGTCCCGGTGGTTATATTGGATCGACAGGCCATAAAGTTAAGACTAAAGACATAGATTCAGTAAAGTTTCTTTGGAGGAAGTAGAGTATAGAAGAAGACACTTGGGAAGCAGAAGAGGATATGAAAGTTAAATACCCATATTTATTCCAAAAACCATCTGAAGGTTTTTGAACAACTTGTACCTTTATATGATAGTTAGTTTCTATTATATTTTGTTCTGTTAGCATCTTATTCTTACTTGATATGTTTAGGTACATGATTTTTGCTTAAATGTCCTGAGATTTACATGGAAAAAACATGAGGATGTAGAGTATAAGGTTATTTACATGGTTGGTTATGACATTGTAATTGTGTTTAAGGCCAAGAGGAGCCTCGTGTACTATTTATTCAGTTTAAGGCCAAGCGGAGCCTGGTGTATTATATGTTGAGCATTATATGTGTTGTGATTCTCTGTAAAGTGTATTGGATGTATTCTAGCTAGATTACAAGTACCCAATAAGCCTATTTACAAAGGAAACTCTGGCAAAATTTTTGAAAAGTTGGAGAGTTAACAAAATTTAAAGCCCTATGATAGGGTCAAGTGGTATTGGAGTTGGTTAAATGATATAGTGGATGTTTTGGATAGTAGTGGGATGAAGAATAAGCTTCAATCATTATTCAAGGATGAATGATCCTAAGTGGGGGAGATTGTGACACCTCGAGAAAATTTTGAATGAAGTGAACACCTTACAACAAGTACAACTTTGGCCTATACAGAGAATTTTTGTACATTAGAAAATGGTGTAGAATATATATGTAATGTATTTTTTTACATTAGAAAAGTTGCGTGGCCCTTTCACTTTTCCTATTTTTTAAAAATAATTATAATAATAATATAAAGTGAAGGTAAAGGAAAGATATATATTCTTTAAAATGGGAAATGCTCCCAGAACGTGAAATGAACCCAAAGGGTTCTCTGCCTCTTCTTTTTGTTCAGCTAATCGATAAGAAAATTTGAAATATCATAAAGAGTAAAAAAATTCCTTTAAGAAGAGACGTTCCACGGTACTTCGCTGCTAGAAAACTACTAGTTTTATCATGAATCCTCAATAACTCGAATTGGGGATTAGTTTCAAAAAGGTAATGTCTTTACTCTATTCTTGAATTTAACATAGAATATGTTGCATTGATGTATAAGTTGATAATTATCGTTTGCTTTGAATACTTTCACTACTTCTTGAGATGGGTTTTGCAACTAGAATTCTTTAAAGGGAAAGAATTTTGCTAAAGTGAATTTTTTAGGAATCCCTATATATTAAGTGGATTTAACGTTGAATTTTATAAGTTGGAAAAGTTAGAATTCATTTCGGATTCTTGTTAAAAATTTCAATTTATTTTGGATATAAATGAAGATACTAGGGATAAATTGTTAATGCACCTACGGATTATTAATGGATGTATATGTTATTTGTGTAGCTAGTGGATTGCCTATTAGATAGCTTGAACTATTGGTTGGAAGGATAAAGGATACACTATCACAGGTTGAATTGTTTAAGGATCGGAATACTATCATATCTAGTGAAGCACTAAGTTATGTAAAGATAAACCTTCCCTCACCACTAAGGCACCACCCTACGTCATTTTCTCCTTTTTTTCAACATTAGGATAATTCCTATGAAATACAATAGTAGAATATTTATATTGTCTTACATATCGTTCCCTCATTCTACCATCAAGATTATAAGTATCTATCTTTCTTTCTTGGTAATAAGTCTTCACAATCTTTCCATATTATCATAAGTTTCTTTACTTGAAGCCCCTAGTCCATAATATATATATATATATATGTGTGTGTGTGTGTGTATATATATATGTATATATATGTATATATATGTATATATATGTATATATATATGTATATATATGTATATATATATGTATATATTTGTGTGTGTGTGTGTGTGTATATCACGTTAGGAATAAAAATAAATAATCATAGCATAGTTCCACTTGTATTTATTAAATAAATGATCATTATTGTAATTCACATGTCATAGGACTTCAAGACATTATTTAATAAACATTAACACTGGGAGGGTTCATAATTTGGTCTTGGCACATCCGCTTGGTGTGGTTCTGTGCACAGGATAGAGACCAAACCATTATAGTGAGCCAAACCATTAGGGGTATGAACTATCGTTCCTATGTGTATAAGTTACAATCCAAGTTATTCTCATGTAAATATTATTTTAATGACCTTTATACTTGTGTGTAAAATGATCATGAGGTTAAAAATGTTCATAGAAATCATTTAGAACCAAGTTGAGCTAAGATCCTTTGATTCGCCCGAAGTTTGGAATTTGATTCTAAAAGGGACTATTTTAAATGTGTATAAATTTTTATATATGTAGAATTTTTTATCTCAAGACCCACCAAGTGAAAAGTTATGCAATTTTTTTGTGAGGAAGTAAGGGGTCACAATATTCCCGCGATGCGAGGGTTGCTTGACCCAAATAGGGGTCGCGTCATGAGGGATGCTTGGACCAACTAGGGCTCGTGACACGGGGGCTATTCCCCCACTATTTTAGCTCCTTAAGGTCCAAGGGGTACTTTGGTCTTTTCTCCTCAATCCTAAACGTCCAAAACATGAATTTTAGCACCCAAAAGGGCATTATTTTCCCGTCTTCCTCAAATCAACTCACGCAAAAACCCTCCTCCATTCCCAAGAATACAAAAATCAAAGCATAATCATTCAAAATCTTTCAAGAAAAGTTATTCTCCTTCAAGATTCAAGCTTTCGAGGTATGTTAAATGTTCATCCATGGGCCCTTTTCACCTATGGAGTCCATGAATTCATCTTTTATGTTTTTAACTCATGAAATTACATGTTTATAATGATTTATCTCCATGAAGCTTTTATGAATTTTGATCATACATGATGTTTACAATATATCTTCCTTGAAAGTAGCCCTAATTACATATTTTATGAATTATGTCCATGAACTTACAAGAATTTTGAATCTTTATCATGTTTCCATGAAATTGTTAGTGATATTAAACCTTACATGTTTAAATGGGGTTGTTTGTTGAACTAAAACCATAATTGGTGATCTTAGAAGTGAGATCATGTTATTTCTACAAGTTTTAGAACTATTATCATGCATAGTTGAAACCATGAATTGCAAGTGTTTGATGAAATGCTTAAATGATTGGGTTTTAAACAATGACTACTTATTACATGTTTACAAGTTAAGATTTTTGAAATTTGTTTTCAAGTGGAATGCTTTATAGCATGTTTCAAATGTTGTGGTTTCTATATCATGTTCATGAGAATTTGGAATAACGCCTCAGTTTTATGATTTTGTCATGTGATCGTGCCATCTTATTATGTTCAGAAGTATCCTCATGTTATAGTCTTGGCCCCCATGTGTTTTATGAAATGCTTAAGTGAATATTTGTGAACAATGATCTCCTTCCATCATTTCAAAGATTTCATATGACCCTGTTGTTACTGTTATTGAGTCCTGAGGGTTAGGAATACCTAAAATTTAGCTGTTTAATTAGTCTCAGTAGTTTCAGAATAGTTTCAGACACATATGAGCATTATCAGTTTAGTCTGTTATCATATCAATCAAACATAGATTAGTTCAGTAATCCAAGTCAATTCCCTCTTCAGTTAAGCTTAGCTAAGTCTAGAAATCAGTGTAAGTTCAGTTGGGAGTAAGATTCATCACCGAGTGAGCCTAGGAATGGGGGCTCACATGTTAGTTAAGACTGGGTCCTTAGAAGCAATCCCTAAGTTCCAGAACTACATAGCTAGCACAGGTTATGAGATGTCACCCGTTAGTTAGGACTGACACTCTCAGGGATCACCTGTTATTAGGACTGATCTTAGGGGTCACCTGTTAGTTAGGACTGAATCCACATCCAGTGTTAGTACCCGTGGTATGGTACTAACACCCTTCCAAATGGGTTCACAGGTTGGACCCCAACTCAGTTTATAATTCGGGTATGTCGGTTAGATGAACACTTCCACAGTTATAGTTTCAGTCTCAGTATAGAACTCAGTTCAGTTCTACAGAACCAGGGCTGTCAGACACAGTCACTCAGTATCAGTAATTCAGTTATTATTAATCATAGATATTAGTTACTTAGTATCATAAATCAGTACTCAGCTTTAGTAAAAGCTCAGATACAATATACATGTATATGCACAATATTGCATACTCAACATTTTATTGCAGTCTCAATTATTCATGTACTCTTATTCAGTTATGCTATATCATTTAGTCAGTTACTATTTATGCATATGAACCCCTACATTCAGTGTTACCTCATCTAGTATACTATTACATTCCACATACTGATGCATACTTTCTCTTTACGTTATGTTGTCTCATATCATAGATTCTGTAATACCCCGTACTTCTACCTAGCTTGAAATCATCCCAAGTATGTTAGAAACTAACTTTGAAAGATGAATCCACTTTTATATACATGGATTTTTTTAATATTTTCACTTTGTTTCATGTGGAAAATTTAATTATCTTTCCAACGATACCAATTTCATCCAAATCCAGTATCGGGGTAGAAAGTTATGGTTGTTTTATAGAAAGCAGTCAAAACCTCCCAGATGCGACGGTGAGGGTCAATGGACCATCGCCCAAGCCATTGTAGTGGAGGAAGTGAGACCACCTTCTGCCTAGGGGTGACGGCTCAGGCCGATGAACCGTCGAGCTAGGGACAAACCGTCGCCCAAGCCTTCATAACAGAGGTAGTGAACTCCTATTCTGCCCAGGTGCGACGGTCAGGACCGACGGACCGTCGACCCAGCGATAGACCATCACACCCACCGTGGCATAGTTCGTTCAGATATTTTAAGTTATTTTTAAAAGGGTTTTTTGGTATTTTTACCTCCTATTTTAACCCCTAATAATATCAAATCAAGGCTCATAAGTTCATTATCCATCTATAACATGTAATTAGCGTTTTCTCTCAAAGATAATCCCCAAGAACCAAAAACCCTAGGTGTTTAATTCCAAGTAAAGAATTCAAGTTTTCCTCCACCAATCTTCAAGAAACTCACAACCCAGATCTGTCATGTATTGATTCATGGGTCCCTTTCACCCATGAAACTCAAGAATCTCTTTTCAAAATCCAATATTTATGTATTTATGAATGTTCATGATTTAAATAGAATTGAAATTCATGTTCATGATGTTGTGGGGTTTTGATTCATGTTTTAACTTACATATTCCAATGATTGACCCTAGTATGTGATGATTTGCATAATAATCATGATAAACTCTTAAATTTACACATTGAATGATGTATCCATGATTATTAGATGTGTTGATGATTGTATAACCAAAGCATGCTCCCCACATGTTCGATTAAAAGCCTATGTGAAGGAGAAGTGCCATACAAGAATGGTAATATAAAATCCTCATTTATGTACAAGATTATGCAATGTCAAGTATTTGATGAAATGTCTTAGTCAATGACTTATGGATATATATGTGGCCATTGTGGTTCTTTAGAGCTTATACTTCATGAAATCTCCAAATTATTGTATTATAGATTGTGATGTTGGTCATGTATTCAAGAAAATCATGCTTTGTCAGTTTTCTTCTATCGAGTCCTAGGGGTACTTGTACCCAAAAATTTAGCTGTGTTCCTAGAATCAGTGTTGTGTTTTCAAGATACTCTCAGTCAAGCCATGTTCGCAGAAATTTAGTCAGTCATGTGACTCAGGAAAACTCAATAAACTCAGTAATCTTAGAAACCTCGGAAATTCAGTAATCTCAGTAGTCTTCCGTTAGTCAACAGAACTTAGTTAACTCAGTCCAGTTAGTTCAGTTAATCATGTTCAGTGTCTATTCAGATGGGAGTAGAAATTAGCACCGAGCGAACCCAAGGATGGTAACCCACCTGTTATATGTGGGTGTGATTCTTAGAAGGAATCCTTGCATTCTAGAACTACATAGCCAGCGTAGGTTAAGACATCATAGCCTGTTATATGAGGGAAGATGAGATGGCTTAACCTGTTATATGAGGGTTCCCACTGTTCTCACTAGAGTCACCTGTTATATGAGGGTTACTCACAGATTGTCCTTAGTAGTGGCGCGGTATTGACACCCTTCCAATTGGGGTTACAGATTGGACCCCAACTCAGTTATAATGCATTATTTGGGGCGTGTCGGTTAGTTGACTAATTCCTACTGTTTTAGTACAAAATCAGGACTATCAGATATATTCAATCAGTCTTAGTAATAGAACTTACAATCCCTGTTTCTAAATGTAAGAGATGACTACTGGGATAAGTTAAAGAGGGACGTTGTTTGTCCAACTAGGATTAGGCCAGGAATTGAAAAGATTATCCTCAAAGCTTACTTCATAGGATACTGTAGGAGCCCTAAGTTCATGACATACTCAGAAGTGTATCAAAATCTAAGAGACGTGGGAATTCTCTAACCTAACCAAACAAAAAGATTTAGCTTCCTTCCCAAAAATGCTCAGAAGAAATTCTCATACCATCCGAAGCAACCTAGATATACCACTGATAAGTGCCACTCATCTCTCTAAGAGATAGAATTTGTAGCATGATCCGCAATGGTCAGATAAATAACTTGTGGGGCCATAAGTCATTATCGAATGTGACCATGTTAATCCAAGCATGACCATCACTGAACAGGTGCATATTTACAAATATGACTTTACAAAGTTTGAAGAAACCTATCATGACATTTATTCAAAGTTCATCCATGCTAAGATCCTGGAGCCAATCGAAAGGAAGCCAAACATGATGTCTAAAGCTTGGAAAAAATTCAAAGAGCTTTAGCACTATCATGGAGGGTTAGGGGGCATGACTTATAAACTCGTCATACTTTTAAGATGGAATTGGAGCTCCTGGTGGAGACTGAAAGGGTTGGGTTATATTTGCCACTTAGAAGATTAAGAGGTGGAGGGAGTAGAATGAAGCAGGAATGCCCCTGCATGTCTAGGAGCAAGTTATTAGGTTTATTTCATTTGGATGTTGTTATACTTTTGTATTTTTAATCTAATGGAATTTAATAGAGCGTAATGAAATAAAGAATTTCCTTAAACAATTTACACTATGTATAAATCTTTTCCTTGAATATTTGAACTACATAATATATAGTTTCCCGTTTGTAGGTACATAGGTATCTTTGCGGCTTAGCCCTAATATTTTAAAATTGTTATTTCCCCTTACTTTGGTGAGGGGGGCATAAGGATAAAGAAGAATAAGATATGGAAAGTCAATCTTTCTGACAAAACTCACTCATCCCAAGTAAATGAGCAAATTTCTATTCATTAAAAATTTTGATTCAATGCTATTGTGAATCAAAGTACATGTGGGCATAAGCTGGTTGAACATCCTTACTTCACCCGGTTAAAAGCTCATAAAATCCCATTCTTTAGCCATTTTTTGAATATGACTTAAAGTGATGGCGACAACACATTGGACAATAAAGATAATGCAATAGTAGAATAAAGCGAGATGATTATTGAACTCATGAGAAAGATGGAAATTCTCCAAGAGGAGATGAATCATACTAGAAACTTGGTTAATCTGGCCTTTATCACTAATGCTCCTATCCTCTGAAGGAACGAGTCTCCGTTCTAAATTTCACCTCTCAATCCCCCTAACTTCAAGAATCATCCAACTAACATGCCATCTGCCTCCGTCTTCAAACTTCCCATAGACCTTATAATAAATAATCCACCAGTTCATCAAACACATACTTCACCCTCTAAAACACCAATCGAGATAATAACCCATATGCTTACCATCAACAAAACCCTTCCTAATTTCACAAACCTATTCTCAAACTCCACAAAATCACTCTAAAATTCCACAAAATCACTCTTAAACTCCAAAAAATACTTATAACCCCTAAAATTTCCTCCCTACCTATAAACCTACTTCCATTCATCCTCAAAACCCTGCTTCATCATACCTAAGCCCTTCTACTACTATCCCAAATTCTTCTCACATCCAACCTGTACCTCCAACTACTTTCCATGTTATCACACCTCTAGATCCCTTTCTTAATTCAGAGGTGAAACATTGTGATGAAAAAAAAAGAATGGATGATCGAGCATAAAATAAGCTGTTGGAAATGAATGAAGAGATTATGAGGATCAAAAAGTCTTTCAAAGAGTGGACAATGATGGCCATGGTTATGATAATTTGTGTGTACATCCCAATGTAGATATACTAAAAGGATATAAGATTTCTAATTTTGAAACATTAGATGGCACTAAAAATCCCATGGATAACTTAAGGAGATATTATGGCCAAATTATCGAAATAAGATAGAACGAGGCATTGCTAATGTGCCTATTTAGAAGAGTTTAATTAGAAAAGTTCTAGATTGGTTTACTTACCAGGAATAAATATAATTGTCCGGTTGGAAGGCACTAGCCAAAGACTTTCTCAATAGGTTTCATATAAGATATAAATAGTCCTAGACCGACATTCACTAGATAGGATAAAGTAGAAGAGCAATGAATATTTTTGGGATCATGTCTATCACTTTAATAAGTAAGCTACTAAAATATAACCTCCAATGACCGAGGAAGAAATGGTGTCAGTGTTTGCTCGTGCTCAAAAAGAAGAATTTTATAATAGAATGGGATGATGGTTCCTGTGACATTTGCAGATTTAGTAAAGATCAATTAGTCACTAGAAGAAGGTATTTGGATTAACAAGAAATGAACATCATCAGGGCATTCCAGGTTCTTGAAAATAAAAAGCGATAATGTGAACGTAGTATCCACTGATTCTATTACTAAGTTGAAAAGGAAATTTAGATCCAAAAATACCCTTTCTTCACCACCACCCTTGAGTCCCCAATCCATATTCTACACCCAACCTTAATACCAAGCTCCACATCTAAATGTCACACCCCAATACTAAGCTTCACAGCCAAATGTCCTTCCCCAATACCAAGCTCCACAACCAAATATCTTACCTCAATATCAAGCTCCATAGCAAAATTATCAGCCTAATGTACAAACTACCAACCAAAATCACCAAGCTACTATTTAGGTGTCCCCAATTATAATCAAATGCTACCTTCTACCAACCATAACAACTATAACCTCCCTTGTCCAAACTTAAAAAAGAAACCTCCCCAAAATTTCACACTACTGACTAAAAGTTGTACTTAGCTTTTTGACAGACTAAGAGCAGTTAGTTATGTACATCCTGTCCAACTAAAATCCACTAATCCCTATTTTTTATTTTATCATGCTGGTCAAAATTGTGCGTACATTTAGGATCAATTGAGCATTGTGCAAAAGATTGCATTAACCTAAAACATAAGATCCAAGACTTGATTAATCAAAAGGTCATTACTTTTCAGTCACTAGCACCAAATGTCAACAACAACAACTCATTTCCTAGTCATGGGAGAACTACGATTAACATAATTAAAGTATATGACAAATAGGAAACTGGTAAGACTATTACTAAGATTGATTTGAAAAAGCCCAATAAGATATAAGGATTAGAAAAGACAGAAAGAGTTATGGCTACTTTTAGTGTCAATAAAAGGACCTCTACTATGGTGATGATAGCCCCAACTCAGGCATACACTCTGATGCTACCCAGAAATGAGTTTATTATAGAGATTACCGCCTCTCGTGGGATGACTCGATCTCGATGGTGCTATATTCCTGAGAATTAAGCCAGAATTTTTTTTACCAAAAGTACCAATCACTGAAGGAGAGGCCAAAGAATTTTAGAGGTGTATGCAGCCAAAGAAATATTGAGTTATTAAGCATTTAGGAAAAAAACTCTTACCCAAATTTTTGTTTGTGCATTATTGATGAGTTTGAAATACCACTGACACTCCTTGTTGAAAGTTCTCGATGAAGCATATATTCTTGTAGGCATGAGTGTTGAAAATCTGGATGCAATAATAGGGAATGTTGTTGGAAGTCATGGCATATTATTTAGTAAGGAAGCGTTTGCTTTTGAAGGCATAATGCACAACAAAGGCTTGCACATTACTATCAATTGTCTTGACCATATCATTAATAGGGTATTAAAGATGATAATTTGATTTGAGCATTTATCATTTTTCCTCAATGATTCAATCGGGATATGACTTGGGAAAGGTTTACTAAAGCCATGTTAATATGTGAGCTTTTGGTGGAGGATAGAGAGATACCATGGGTAAAGTTGGCATGTATATCCAGATAGAACTCGATAAATTCAAGACTAAATTTCACTTTATGGAGATTAATCCTTGCTACAATCTACTTCTCGGGAGGCCATGTATTCATGGTGCAATAGCATTTTTATCGCCTAGCCATTAATTATAGAAGTTTATCTAGGAGGACCATGAGGTGGTCATTCAAGGAGGAAGAAGCTACTTGAGCCACCCCAATGGTTATGTGCCTATGATTTAAGATATTCCAAGGCCAGTAACTTTTATATAGTGGAAATCGTGAATGTTGCAAAAAAGAATCTAACACCCAAGGTGTCCATGCCTTCCAACTATAAGATGATGGTGCCAGTGATGTTAAGAAGTAGATTTAAGCCAATTTAAGGTCTGGGTTGGTACTTAGAAGGTATCATTGAGCTGAATGTGACCCTAGAAAGGGTGTTCTAGTATGTGTTGGGGAAAGCCAACAAAAGAAGATGATGATGACAAGAAGCCAAAAATAGGTCTGCCGAAGCCATTTCCATTCTTGAACCAAGCATTCCCTATGCGTGAGATACCGATAGATGATGGTCTAGGGGATGGAATAGGAATTATGTTTGAAGGATACAATTCTATACTGGAAAATTTCCTGGAGGCTAGTCGGGTGAGGAAGGCCATACCTAGAGTTATTGAAATATTAGACCTCCACTCCACTCATGACTCCTTGCTCACAGTGGTAGATGAAATGGAAATTTCTAGTAGTTTTAAAAATTGTTGATGATTAGAGGAGGCCCTTTGATCCACCTTTTATGTTTCAAATTTCCTTATTGCATTTTACTATTTTCTAAAATGCATGGGTGCGTACTTGTGTGGGTCATGAGACATATTGTTTAAATATTTTCCAAATTTCAATGAAAAGGCCCCTTTATCTAGGATGTTATTTTGAATTATGTTATTCTTTTTTTTTATTTTTAATTATCTTATTATTATCTGACTTTGTTTGTTTGTTTGTTTATTTTAGTAATAATAATTTAAAACCTAGAAATAGCATGTCATGTCAAAAGCTAAATGAACAAAGTGAGGCGAATACTGATGAATGGAAAAGCTATGATGAGGAATAGTTAATGGAAAAATAGAAAAGAATTTAAAAAACATGAGAAGCCCAACCTAGAAGAAACTAAAGTAGTCAATCTAGGAGATCATGGCAAAGTCAAGCAGACTAAAATTAGTGTTCACCTGATAGAGGCGTGAAAAAGAGTAACTTAATTACTTGATATGGGAGTATATCGACATATTTACTTGGTCATATGATGATATTCCAGATTTAGTACCAATATTGTTTCGTATAAGCATATTGTGTCGTATAAGCTTACCAATCAATCCAGAGTTTGATCCAGTAAAGAAAAAAATGCTGAAATTCAAGTCAAACTTAAGTTTAAAGATTAAAAAAAAGGTGAAAAATAGATCCAGTCAAAATTCATGGAGGCCACAAGATATCGGACATGGCTAGCCAATATTGTTCTGGTGACAAAAAAGGACGTTGAAATTAGAATTTGTATTAACTATAGAGACTTGAATAGGGCTAGTCCTAAAGATAATTTTCTTCTACCCAACATCCATATTCTCATCTACAATTGTTCAAAGCATGAAATGTCGTCCTTTATGGATTGTTTCTCAGGTACCATTAGATCTTAATAGACGATGAAAATGGAGAAAAAACAGCTTTCATCAATGTTTATCACTATAGGGTAATGTTTTTTTGTCTCAATAATATTGATGCAATATACATGAGGGCTATCACAATGTTTTTTCATGATATGATTCATAAAGAAATTGAGGTGTACATGGATGAAATAATCATCAAATCTCATGAATGTTCAGATCATCTTACATACCTTAGAAAATTCTTCTCTATATTGAAAAAGTCAATCTTGAAGTTGAATGTTGCTAAGTCTTCTTTCGGTGTTCCACCAAAAATAATTATTACATTTCATAGTCAGTAGGAGGGGAATCGATCTCGACCCATCCAAGATCAATAAAGTTTAAGAATTGTTACTGCCAAAGTCCAAGAAAGAGGTTAGGATTTTTCTTGGTCATTTGAATTATATTAGAAGGTTCATTGCCCAATCGGTGGTCATGTGCGAGGCAATTCTCAAGATTTTAAAGAAAGATGCATTGAACAAGTGGATAGAAGAATGCCAAAAGTATTTTGATAAGATCAAAGATTATCTATCCACTCCACCTATTTTGGTTCCCTTGAGGGAAGGAAGTCCATTATTGCTTTACTTTTCAGTTCCAAGAAAATGCTTTCGGATGTGCCTTTGGGCAACATGATAAGACTGGTAAGAAAGAGAAAGTAATTTATTACTTTGAGTATAAAGTTTAATCCATACGAGGCTCGAACTATTCTGGTGTAAAAGATATGTTTTGCTTTAACCAAGGTCACCTAGAATTCGAGGCATTATCTATCCTCGGGTACAAAGTATCTCATTTCTAGAATGGATCCATTGAGGTATATATTCCAGAAATCCATGCCTATAGAAAAGCTAGCCAAGTGGAAAATGTTGTTGAGTAAGCTGGACATCATGTATTTGACTCAAAAGGCAATCAAGGGGAAAGACTGAGTTAATCATTTAGCTGAGATCTAGTTGACAGTAACAATAAGACACTTCGAACATACTTCTCAAATAAAAAGGTTTTAATTATAGGAGAAGACATCACAGAAGCATATCTCGAGTGGAGAATATATTTTGATAGAGCAGTCCATTTCAAGGCTTTAGGAACTGGAGCAGTTTTGGTCTTAAAAATAGGTCAACACTACTCGGTAACTAATAAATTACGCTTCTTGAGAACCAATAACATGGATGAATAACAAGCTTGTATCCTAGGCCTCAAGTTAGCACTTGACATGGGTGATCGAGATTTTCTAGTCATTGGAGACTTATCCTTGTTGATTTACCATATGCAAGGTGAATGGGATCCAAAAAACATCAAGATTTCCCCTTACGTGGAATTGGTATAGGATTTTTCTAGAAGATTCAAGAAAATTGACTTTAGACATATCTCAAGGATACAAAATGAGTTTGTTAATGCTTTGGCTACTACATCCTCCCTGATTCAAAACCCAGATCAAATTTACATTGATTCTTTGGAAAAAATCTTGAAGGAACAACCAGCGCATTATGCACATGTTGAATAAGAAGTTGATGGAAAGACATGGTCCTTTGACATTAAGAGGTATGTTGAATCTAGAGAATATCCTGAGAAGGCCAATAACAAGTAGAAAAAGAAAATTCGACGTTTGGAAAATAATTATTTCCCAACAAAGGAAATATTTATAGGAGGACCCCATACTTAGGATTCCTAAGATGTATAGATGTTGTAAAATCCAGAAAATTACTTGAAGAAGTACATGCCAAAGGTTGCAGGACCTATATGAATGGGTTTTCTCTCGCTAAAAGATTCTCAGAATTTTTACTTCAAGATGAATATAGAATGTCATTGTAACAAGTATGTAAAAAAGTTCCCAAAGTTCCAGATACATAGAGATTTGATTCGGATGCCTCCACATGAGCTTTATGCAATGAGTTCACTTTGGCATTTTTGTGGCTTAGGATATGGATGTTATCGGACCAAAAGAGCCACCAACATAAAATATGCAAAGGTTTATCTTGGTTGATTTTAATTATTTCACCAAATAAGTAGAATTTGCTCGTATAAAGTCATGACCAAGAAAGTAGTTGCATATTTTTTTAAGAAAAACATGATATGTCGATCGGAATATCAGAATCAATCATTACCAACAATGGTGCTAACTTGAATAGTCATTTGATAAATGATAGCTGTGAATAGTTCAAGATTCTTCATTGCAACTCGAACGAATATTGACCATAGATGAATGGAGATGTAGAAGAGGACAATAATAACATCAAGAAGATCCTGAGAAAAATGGTTGAAAATGATAGATCTTAGCAAGAGATATTGTCATACACTCTGTTAGGGTATTGTACAATAGTCAGAACTTCAACTGGGAAACTCTTTATTTATTGGTCTATGGAAATAAAGTTGTGATACCTACTAAATTAGAGATACAAATCTTTGAGAATTATTCAAGAATCCAAACTAAACAATCAGGAAAGGGTTTATGATCGTTATGAAAACTCAATTTGATCTATGAAAAGAGAATGGTTGTTTAATGCTATGGTCAATTGTACAAACAGTAAATGATCTATGTCTTCTACAAGCAAGTGAGCTCAATGTTCAAATCAGGAAATTGGTTCTCTAATGCATACTCCCTCATCAAGATAAGTACAAAGGAAAGTTTGCTCCAAACTGGCAAGGGACATATATAGTTTTAAAAATACTATTTGGAGGAGCTTTGATCCTATATGAGATAGATGGTCAAGAGTGGACCAAATCAATCAACTCCGATGTGCTGAAGAGATACTCTATCCGAAGATAGTCTTTTCTGTATGTTTCCTTTGTTTGTAATTGCACTTTTATGAATGTAATAATTTTTATGATTTGTAATTGATTATATCCTTTACCTTTATGTACACATTACATTTGACCTGAATTCTCAAGAATGAGATACGTAGGAGGCCTATGTCGGCTTTTGTCAACCCCTTAGAAAAGCTTATCTTTCTCTTTATGTACGAACTACGTTTGACCAAATTCTCAAGAATGATATACGTAGGTGGCCTATGTTGGCTATGATCACCTTAGTATATTTTTCTATGTTGTCCTAGCGTAGTCCTAAACTACGTTTGACCTAATTTCTACTTCAACTGGATACATAGGGACCCCAACGGCTCAATTATATCACCCCAGGAAATGGAAACGGGAGCAAAACATTTGAGAATGAATCTCAAAAATTCAAAAAAATAAGATCATCCATCGGTAGAGACAAAAAACAACAGCAAAGACTTTGGGATAAGTCTTGATATCTTCACAAGTCAAGATCATTTCAAATAGTAACAAACAACGACAGAAATTCTGAGAAGGTCCTCAAAATTTCCACTGACATATTGGATGAAATTTTAAATTCCCCAGTACCAGGAGGTTAAAGACAAACTTCAGAAATCACTGACTGTGATAAAGTATAGAAACTTTAAATCTCCATCTATGACAAAACTATATTGTGGAACTCCCCAGCAACGACATTGATTGCCAACCCTCAACTGGTAGGTTAACATCTCAAACTACACTGGCTACATAGTTCTGGAACATAGGTACTGCTACTAAAGGTCACACCCTCAACTGGTAGGTGAAACCCCATTCCTGGGTTCACTCGGTGCTAAATCCTACTCCCAACTTGACTGACTCTGATTACTGAACTAAACTGAGCTTACTGATATGATAACTAACTAAACTGATAATACTCTAATATATCCGAAACTATTCTGAAAATACTCAGACTAAGTAAAAAGCTAAGTTTTAGGGTATTCATAACCCCCAGGACTCAATAACATTACCACTAGAAACATACTAAAGCTTCAAAAGCATGATAAGTAGTCATTGTTCAAAATTCAAACACATGGGGGTCATAGAGTTAAAGCATGGGTATAGTTAAATCATGACATAATAACATAATTTCAAAACAAAAATCATGGGTTAAGGATTTAACATGCAAATATCATCCTTCAAATGGGTCAAAGGCTAATTCCAACAAAAACACATGTAAACATGATATAAAAATCAAAATTCATGAATAAAATATATGAAAACATATAAAGGTCATGATTTTAAACTTTAAATCAGATTCTTGGACTCCATGGATTAAAAGGAATCATGAATGAGCATCTAACATAACTTAACTGGTGAATTTTTATGAGTTATTGGTGATTTCTTGAAGCTTGAACTTGGATTTAAAGAAGTTAGGGTTATGTTCTTGAGAGATTTTGTGAAAGGATGAGTAATTTTTCCCTTTTGGGACCTTAATCTCGTGTTATGGGTATGGTAAAGTAAGGGGAAAGTGACTCAAATAATCCCACATACCCAGAATTAATTAAACTGAATGTGGCCAGTGATGCAGTAAGTGACGCATTGCGTTGGTCAGTCGACGTGTTGCATCATTCAGTCGATGCATTAGGCAATGCATCGCATTGCACCCCACCAACCCAGTAAGCGGTGCACCATGGCCATATCGCGCTGACTCACTGGTTTGAACATCCAAACAAGCCTCAAACCTCATCTGAAAAATTTGAAACTTACCCGAGACATGCTATCAACGATCCCTGTAATGAATCAACTTAAAAATCAAAGTTCTAGGGACGGGAAGGTCGGAATTAAAATCATCAAAGTTTAGGAGGCTTTGGAAATGACTAAGTCTCAATACATAATGAAATTTTCTAAGTCTTGGACCCCTTTAACATGCAAGAGTGAGCTAAAACGAGCTAGGATCTTACAGGGTTTTACAATATCTCTCATTTGGGAACATTCATCCTCAAATAAGACTGGTTAATCTAAGAATTACTAAGGTACTGAGATTACATCCAGAATATGCACAACTAAAACATGATTACATGACTGGTTCTAAGAATGGTGACTGACTGAACTGATTCGTGAATGCATGCAATGACATAAATATGATCATATGGCTTGGACTGTGAATGGAAAAGAGATAATCTGCGGGAAAACTATTACCTTAAACTAAATCGACTTTGGGGAGAAAAGGTTAGGGTAATTGGTTCGCATATCTACTTCTGCTTCCCAAGTGGCTCCCTTAACGGACTGATTCCACCAAAGAACTTTGACCAAGGGAACTTTTTTGTTCCTTAGTCCGTGAATCTAGAGATCTTAGATTTCGACTGGTACTTCTTCGTAAGAAAGTCTATCCTAAACGTCTAAGCTTTCTAAAGGAATAACGATTGTTGGATCACTAATACACTTTTTCAACAAAGAAACATGAAACACTGGGTGCGCTAATGCCAAATTTATAGGCAACTCATGCTCGTAAGCTACTTTTCCAAAGTGGCTCAAGATCCTGTAAGGGACAACATATCGGGGACTAAGCTCCATTTCTTGCCAAACCTCTTCACTCCCTTAATGGGATAGATTTTCAAATAATCCAAGTGTCCAACTGTGAACTCGAGATCCCTCCTACGCATATCTGCATAGGATCTCTGACAGCTTCAGGCTATATTAAGCCTTTCTCTGATTACCTAAACTTTCTCCAATGCATTAAATACTAAATCTGATCCTTTTAATATGGTATCACCTACCTCAAAACAACCAATAGGAGATCTACATCTCCTCCCATATAGAGCCTGAAATGGAGCCATCTGAATACTAGAATGATAATTGTTATTGTAGGTAAACTCAATCAATGGAAAGTGATCATCCCAACTGCCCTTAAAGTCGATAAAAAAAGATCTCAACATGCCCTGTAGGGTCTAAATGGTCATCTCTGCCTGACCATATGTCTGAGGGTGAAAGGCTATACAGATATGAACTTGAGTACCAAGACCCTTCTGAAAATCTTTCCAAAAGTTAGAGGTAAACTGAGTACCTCTATCTGAAATGATAGACAAAGGGACTCCATGAAACCTAACTAACTCTCTAATATAGATTTTGGAATAATCCTCAGTTGAATAAGAAGTATGGACTGGAAAGAAATGGGTTAATTTGGTCATTATGTCTACAATATCCCAAATTGAATCATGCTGATGACGTGAACGAGGCAACCCCTGTCACAAAGTCCATGTTCCCCTCTTCCCACTTCCTAGTAAGGATGATGAACTCCTGCATAGTACCACTAGGTCTTTGGTGCTCAACCTTAACCTACTGATAATTAGCACACTTGGATACAAACTCTACAATATTTTTTTTCATACAACTCCACTAATAAATTTCTTGCAAATAATTGTACATCTTAGTGGCTCCTGGGTGAATAGAGTAACACGTCCCATGCACTTCTGTGAGAATTCGTTGTCTTTAACCATCTATACAAAACACACACAGTATACCCTAGCAACGCAACAAACTATATCCCTCTTGGGAGAATACCTTTGCTTTTTGATCTCTGACTGACTCCTTCAACTCCACTAGACTGGGGTCCCTATCTTGCTTTTCTTTCACTTCAGTAACCAAACAAGATTCCAAACTATTCTGAACCCAAACACTATACTCAGCTGAGTCAACCAAACTATCACCTAACCTAACCAACAAATAAACCTCCTGAACTATCTTCTTCTTATCATTCTCAACATAAGCCATACTACCCAGAGATAATCTGCTAAGGGCATCTACCACTACACTGGCCTTGACTGAATGATACAAAACACTTAATCCTTCAACAATTCTAACCATCTTCTCAAATAGAGATTTAACTCTCTCTGTGAAAAAATATACTGCAAACTTTTATGGTTCGTGAACGTATCAACATGCACCCCATACAGATAATGCCTCTAAATTTTTTAGGCAAACACAATAACTGCTAACTTGAGATCATGGGTAGGATAATTCTTATCATGGGGTTTAAGTTGTATAGAGGCATAAGATATGACCTTACCTCTCTGCATCAAAACATAACCCAAACCAACTCTATAAGTATCACAGTAAACAAAAAACCCAACTGAACTATTTGGCAAGGTCAAACTGGGCCTGTGGTGAGTCGAGTCTTTAACTCCTAAAACACTTCTCACAAGAATCTAATCACTAAAAGGTGACTTTCTTCTGAGTCAATTTGGACATGGGAGATGCAATAGATGAATACCCTTCAATAAACCATCGCTAATAGCCAGACAAACCCAAGAAACTCCTGATATTTGATAGAGAAATTGGTCTGGGCCAGTTTCTCACTACTTCGGTCTTTTGAGGGACAACTCTAATGCCATAACTAGAAATAATATAGCCATGTAAATCTACTGATCTTAGCCAAAAGTAGAACTTTCTGAATTTGGCGAACAACCGATGGGCTCTAAGAGTCTGCAATACTATTCTGAGGTGGTCGACATGATTATTTTCATTACGAAAATAGATAAGGATGTCATCTCTGAAGACTATGAAGAACATGTCTAAGTACTACTTGAAGACTCTGTTCATCAAGTCCCCAAAAGTTGTTGGGGAATTTGGTAGACCAACGAACATGACTAAAAATTCAAAGTGACCATACCAAGTTCTGAAAGATATTTTTGGAATGTCACATTCTCTGACACTAAGATGATGATAGCCGGATCTGAGGTCTATCTTAGAGAAAGAACTGCCGCCTCAAAGTTGATCGAAAAAGTCATTAATCCTGGGGAGTGGATACTTATTCTTGATTGTGACTTTGTTCAACTGACAATAATCTATGCACATAATTAAGAGAACCATCTTTCTTACGCACGAAAAGGATTGGAGCTCCCCATAGGGAAATACTGGGCCTGATGAATCCTTTATATAAGAGATCTTTTATCTGCTCTTTCAACTCTCTAAGCTCAGTTGGATCCATTTAGTAGGGAAGAATAGATATGGGTTGGGTATCTGGAAGAAGGTCAATTTTGAAGTCAATTTCCCTTTAAGGAGGAACTCCAGAAAGATCTTCTCGGAGCACATCTGGAAATTCCCTCACTACTAAAACTAACTCAAGACTGGGAGTCTCTAAAATAGATTCTTTGACTTGAATGAGATGGTAAACATACCCCTTGTATATCATTTTTCTTGCTCTAAGGTACGAAATAAGCTGACCCGTAAGCGCTGAAGTACTACCCCTATATTCAAGGACTGGTTCATTTTGAAACTAAAAATGAATAACTCTATTTCTATAATCAACTGAAGCATAGAATGAGTGGAGCCAATCTATACCAAGAATGATATCAAAATTAGTCATCTCTAACTCCACAAGATTAACTGAAGTGATTTTTTAGGATATTGTTATCAGACAGTTCTTGTATACCTACCTGGATACAATGTAGACACCTACTGAAGTGGACATTGAGAAGGGTTCTGCTAAAGTCTTAAGACTGACACAAAAATTCATAGCTACATAGAGGGTTACAAAAGAAAGTGAAGCTCCGGGGTCTAACAAAGCATAAACATGAAGGTAAAAGACCTGTAACATACCAATAACAATATCTAGAGAACTTTTCTGATCCTGTCGGGACTGAAGTGCATACAATATGTTCTGGCGCTGACCGCTGGTGGTATTGGAAATGGCGCCCTGCTGAGTTGGGCATCCTACTGGTGCTGTTGAAGAGTTAGTCTGACCTTGCTGGCGATCATTCCTACCTTTCCACATACCTGCCAAACATTTCCTCAACCTGTGGCCTGGCTTGTCACATCCAAAACACACATCGTTTCTATCCCTGCATACACCTTAATTATTACTACCGCACTTCTGGAAAAAGGGATTAGTTCGACCATTGTTCATGCTACCCTGAGTCTTAGAGACTGGCTCCCTATCCCGATAATCATTTATGAACTTTGACACTGGAGCACTAGCTAAAGATGGATCTAGGGATGAATATTTCTGATGGACTTGTGGACGGTTAGCACCGTCCGACCTTGGCTGAGAAAAACTAAAGCTACATGTCCTCACCCTTTTACTCTCTCTTTCCTTCTTCTTAACCTTCATTTTCTCAATCTATTGAGCATCGACCATCAACCTAAACAAGTCTATCTTCTTAATCAACATTGAGGTCCTACACTCCTTGACCATGCTCTCGGCTACATCAGAGATAAACTTACTCATCCTAGATATGTTATCAGACACCACATAAAGAGCATACCTTGCCAGCTAAGTATACTTAAGAGAATACTCTTTCACACTCATATTTCCTTGCTTTAAATTAATAAACTCCATCACCTTATGTTCTCTTAGATCCAAAGGAAATAACCTATCTAAAAAGGTTGTAGCAAACTCTTCACATTCAACAGGCCCTATATCTGTGCCTCTATCTTTGTTCCACTACTTATACCAGGTATGAGCAACATCCTATAACTGATAAGAGCCCAACTCTACACTCTCACTAGAATTCACACCCATAATGTTAGTTACCTTCTTAACCATTTCAAGAAACTTCTACAGATCCTCATCAGACTTTCATCCCGAAAATAAAGGAGGGTTCATTCAAGTGAAGTCCTAAATCCTAGCTGCGACCATATCAGCAATTGGAACAACTGGGATAATAGCCTATTAATAATTTTGAGTTTCTACTGAATGAGATAAAGTAGTGAATGTAGCTCTGAATTTGGCATAAGAGACATGCTTGTTCAGGGGATTTTCCTAAAAATACGAAGGTGCAGGATGATTTCCATTTCTCCTTCGTTATTCTTTCTAGGAGGCATATTCTGTGCACATAAAGAAGGTTGAATTAGAAAGAGAGTTTAAATTAAGCTCATGCTCATTTGCATGGCATGAATACTGAAAGAAGGGGAACTAATCCTAAAATATCTTGTAGCCTCTTGTCAATAAGTGTAGCGCGTTTCACACCCATGCACAAGACTCTACTCAATGTGGCTTTTAGACTCCCTAGGACACTTTGAAACTTTAGGATCTGATACCAAGTTTTTAATGCCCCGGGAATGCACCCTGGATGCCACATGGTGCTTACAGTCCCTAGAAACCACAAGCTAACCTATGAGCTAGTACCTATTGTGAGCACTGAATAATTTACTGATAATGAACATGTGCAGAAACAACTAAATATACTATAAGGTTTCAATATTGAAAACAATACAACTAAAATCCATAAGTCTAAGACATAAGCATAAATGCTGAAAATTGACTATTAAAACTGACAACTAACTGATTGTCTGAAATATCTAAAAGTCTCAAAAATTGATTGAATGAGAGTTGATGGGACAGGCCCCAACTAACTCCAAATGACTACTGAACTGAAATACTAAAATTACATAATCAGTCCTAAAAATATGAGGACTCACCACTGCTACTACTACTGATGCGCTGGGAGGTCTAGGTGTAGTCGGGAACCTGAGCGCCTGAACCTATGATATGATACATCATAGCGCAAGAAATAAGTATGCAGTCAGTACTTTGAATGTACTAGTATGCTAGATGGGGTTAGGCTGATGTGCATGGGCTCATGTATATGACTAATAACTGACTGAATGAATAACATAAGTAAACTCATACATGGTATGCATGAAATATGTAAAATCTGAGGATGCATGACCAAGCATATAACATGATACTGAAATACTGATACTGAAAAACTGATTACTGCTTGCAATGGTCAAACAAACCTAAAACTAAACTCTGCACTAAATATTGAACTGAGACTCTGGGAGCTAGCTATAACCGACACACCCCAATGTACTATCAGGGTGTAACCTGTAACCCCAGTTAGAAGGGTGTCAATTCCATACCATGGGTACTAACAATGGCTGTGTGGATCCACTAATCTAATATCCCAAAGGACAAGGGTGTCAAGCCAAACTGATGGGGGACCCCTCTAAGTCTACAGTGGCATCATAGGTCTGGAACATAGGGACTGCTACTAACATCTCATGCTGACTGATGGGGGAGGCAAATTTCTCATGCCTACTAATGGGGGAGACACCATTCCTACATTCACTCGATGCTAAGTCTTTACTTCAAATTGAAGGACACTAATTACTAGACTAAACTAATTTTGACTGATATTATAATGACTGAACTGATGATACTCTAATATATATAAAACCATTCTAAACATACTTAGACTAAGTAAACAGCTAAGTTTTTGGGTATTCATAACCTCCAGGACTCAATAACATTACAAGTAGAAACATACTAAAGTTTCAAAAGCATGATAAGTAGTCATTGTTCAAAATTCTTCTCTTAGGCATTTCATCAAACACGTGGGGTTCATTAAGTTAAAGCATGAGAATAGTTAAACCATGGCATAATAACATAATTTTAATACAAAAGTTATGGGTTAAGGATTTAACATGCAAATATCATCCTTCAAATAGATCAAAAGCTAATTCTAACAAAACCACATGTAAATATGATATAAAAATCAAAATTCATGGAAGTTCATGAATAAAATTTTATGAAAACATATAAAGGTCATGATTTTAAACTTTAAAGTGGATTCTTGGACTCCATGGGTGAAAAGGACCCATGAATGAACATCTAACATACCTTAACTGATGAATTTTCATAAGTTCATGGTGATTTCTTGAGGTTTGAACTTGGATTTGAAGAAGCTAGGGTTTTCTTCTTGAGAGAGTTTGTGAAATGATGTGTGATTTTTCCCTTTTAGGACCTTAATCTCGTGTTATGGGTGATGCAAAATAAGGAGAAAATGACTCAAATTACCCCACATACCCGAATTAATTAAATTGAATAAGGCCAGTGACACGGTAAGCAACACATTGCCTCGCTCAGTCGACGGGTTAGGGTACGCTCAGTATTGCGCCCCACCAACATGATAAGCGGTGTGTTGTGGCCATATCGCGTTGACTCACTATTTTGAACATCCAAACAAGCCTAAAAACTCATTCAAAAAATCCAAAACTTACACGAGACATGTTGTTGATCACCCCAATCATGAATCAACTTGAAAAACAACATTCTAAGGATGAGAAGGTCAGAATTAGAATCATCAAAGTTTAAGAGTCTTTGAAAATGACTAAGTCTTAACACTTAGTGAAATTTTTCAAGTATTGGACCACTTTAGCATGCAAGAGTGAGCTGAAACAAGCTAGGATATTACGGGGTCTTACAAAGACAAAACAAAAGCATATATCCTCTTTATGAATATTTTATTCAAAATTGTCTAAAATAGTTGCTAGAAGAATTGACTTTGTGTCTACTAACTATTTACCTTAAGCGCAGGTACAATCAAAGCATTCGGCATGATAAGGATACAATCAAAAGGATAACTCGATTGGAAGAAGAGTAAAAAAGTCCTCCTCAAACTTCCCATGAAACAAAGCAGACAATATTTGAGTTATCTTCAGAAAGGGATTTCACCCATTTGTTTATTGATGTCACCAAAATTACACCTCTCCAAAAGTATAAAGAAATCATTGAATCATATGTAGAACCAAAAAAGATTAGGTTAATCCGATGAGGAATAGTATGAAATTTTTTCAAGAGTTCGTTAATGTAACTAACAATAAATTAAATAAAAAGGGAAAATTATAACAATAATAGTTGTTGGTTGATTGGATTGTGATCCCCATGACTTCATAATTCCATAGGTTGTTTGTGCTAGCAGACTATCCCGATGCCTTGGATACAAATATATTAAGATATCTATCATCTAACAATATCTTGATCGTATATAAATGAATTTCACTCATCTCCTCTCACACTCAGAGCATCGCATGACTAACCCTTATTCTCTGATCTTAGATTAACTATTCTAGTTAAGGCTCAAGTTAATTATTTCAAGGTTGATATTTTTAAATTTCTATTGTTATCTCCTTTTCCTAATCTCTACCTCCCTCGTCAAGTCTATAATATAAGACACTTTCTAAATTTTACAACCATTAAAAAAGCAATCAAATCAAAGAAAATACCAATACATTCAAGCACACAAGTCTAAAATGACTTCGTACTCAACCCATTTCGTTAATTTATCATGGTTTTCACAATCCTAGTTATGGAGTTTAGCTACTCACAATCGTATGTACGCAGGAAGAATTCATAGATGAAAGAATAATTTACAAGAACAAAAGGAAACACCAAAATCTCAATTTGAATAAAAACCCGAAAACCCAATATCAATAGTTCCAAGATTAATAATAGTAATACCCCATATTTCTACCTAGCTTAAAATCACCCCAAAAATATCAAAGACTTTCTTTAAAGATGAATCCACTTTTATACATGTGGTATTTTTAAGATTTTCCATCGATACAAAATTTTCCTAAATCTGACACCCGAGCGAAGAGTTAGAGCCTTTTTAGTGAGACAGTGTTTCACCTGAGCCATCAGCGCATCGCGGAACCAGCTTAAATGACAATTGTCAATTTCTAGTGTTTCTCCATGATAGTGGCGCATCGCGCCAAACTTCCAGGTCGCAAACAAAATGTCAACGCAATAGCCTCGCATCGCGCAACCATGCAGATTCCCAATTGTCCAGTTCCAGTGACTTAGCGCGATAGTGGCACTCGCACCAAGGATAAAAATTGGGAAATTTTCACAAGAATTAAAATACACTTCCAAGGGTTAAAAGGGTCAATTTATCACCCCTATATAAACCCAATAACATGTGATTCATCCATATTTCACCCAAAATATAGTGTTTCTCTCAAGTTTCTCTCAAGAACAAGCTAGGGTTTTTAATTGGGGATTCAGATTCTATACTCAAATTCAAGAGTCTCTCCATCAATCTTTGTTAATCAAAAACTAAGGTATGCATAGTGTTCATTCATAGATTCCTTTCATCCATAAAGACCAAGAATCAAGTTTTAAATCTTGTATTGTGAATATTTCGTTGTGGGTTGATTATGTTCATGCGATTATGGTTGTATGATTCCCAAATTGGAATCTTTATGTGTTGTTCATGAACCTATGATAGTATGTGGTTTGAAACAAGTGAAATTGAGTTGAAATATGGAGTTTTGTTGTATTAGTTTGATGGTCATGACTATGCCCTAAGTCATGCATCCTAGGTTTTTGATAAAATGCCTAAGAGAATAGAAATTATGCAATATAGCTTAATTGTGACCCAAGTGATAAATGCATGCTTTACCCTATGACCAAGAATTACTTTCATGATATTGTGTGCATTATGAATGGTTGAGGGAATGTCCATGAGAATAGGTTGATAAAAGTATGACATGTTTATACGAAATTCCATTCATGTACAAGACTATGATAACCATGTGCTTCAAGAAATCCCCAAATTAATGTATTATGAATTGTTAATATTGGTCATGTGTGTAAGAAGTGTCATGTCCTATCAGTTTCATGCTATCGAGTCTTGGGGTACTTGTACCCAACAATTTAGCTATGTGCCTAGAGCCTGTGTCAGTTTTTAAGAAACGCTCAGCCAAGCTATGTTCAATAGAATTCAGTCAGTCATGTGACTCAGGAAAACTCAATAAACTCAGTATTAGTCCAGTCTTACTCACTAATCTCAATAATCTCAGGAATCTCAAGTAATCTCAGTCAGTTATCAGATTTTAGTAGTATTCCGTCAGTCAACAGAATTTAGTGAACTCAGTTCAAATCAGTCAAATAATATGATCAGTAATAGTTCAGTTCAGTTAAACATGTTCAGTGTCTATTCAGATGGGAGTAGTATTTAGCACTGAGTGAACCCAAGGATGAGGACACACACTGACAGTTAAGGGTGTGATCCTTAGAAGCAATCCTTGCATTCCAGAACTATGTAGCCAGCATAGGTTGAGACATCAACACTGACAGATGAGGGTTGATGAGGTTGATAAACACTGTCAGATGAGGGTCTCACCATTCTTCTTTGGGGACACTATCAGATGAGGGTCACCCACAACTTGTCTTTACCAGTGGCGCGGTATTGACACCCTTTCAATTGGGGTTACAAATTGGACCCCAACTCAGCCATAATGTCATATTAGGGGCATGTCGGTTAGATGACTACTTCCCACAGTCTTAGTATCAGTCTCAGCAAAAGAACTCAAATAGTTCTTCAGATTCAGGACTGTCAGATAAAGTCAACTCAGAATAGTATGAAACTCATCTAGTTCCATCAGAACCTAGACTGTCAAATACGGTCGCTCAGTATCAGTTCTTTCAGTTATACAGTTATCAGTATCTCATGTTATCAGTACGCAGACTCAGTAATCAGTGTTATCAAGATCTTAGTTACAGTTACGTATTCATGCATGTATTCTCACGTTCATTTTATTCAGTCAGTTGTATTGTTTATGCATATGAACCATTGCATTTAGCCTACCTTACTTGCATACCAATACATTCAATGTACTGACACATTTGCGCTATGGTGTTTTATACCATAGGCTTAGAAGCACGAGCTCCCGAGCATCCTTAGTAGATCAGACATTCAGCAGCCAGATTAGCAGTGAGTCCTCATCATCCGAGAATAGCATGATTATTTTATTACTTTATTATTTCAGTAGTTCGGAGTTAGTTGGGGATATGTCCCATCAACTCCAAAGATTTCAGACAGTTTAGAGGCTTTTAGACTACAGTATGTTTCAGACAGTTTACTTCAGTATTGGGTATAATGATACCCCATTACAAACATTGTTTTATATTCACTATTAGTTAAGTTTTGAACCTTATGGCCTTACAACTTACATTCCATATATTTATAGTATATTATTCAGTGCTCAGTTACAGATACCAGTCATGGGTTAGCTTGTGGTCCTTTGGGGTCATGAGCACCGTGTAGCGTTCCGGGTACCAGATTCAGGGAGTTATAATAATAATTTCTAATAAAATCAAAATAATGTAAAAGTGTGTAAAGTTGTCATAAAACTCAATGAGAGTATTTATAAATGCAAAATAAATCCTATCCTAAATTGTGTAGGAAAATTAGGTCGATAGCTTCCTGTGACTCGTGGATCAAAGTCGTCGATCAAACCCATAAGTCATTGGTCTCTTTCATGGAAATCAGTCCCTGGGTCAATCCTTAGTATCTATCTCATGACTTCTACTCACGAGCCATAGGTTGGACTTATGAGTCATTAGTCACCTCCATGAGAATCAAATTTTTCCTTTACCTTTAGTACCCAACTCACAAGTCCCATCCATGAGGCATGTGTCCCAACTTTGGGTCGTGGCACATAATCGTGGATCTCAGAAATGATATTCCTTGGTAATTATTGATCTTTATTCTCTAACTTTCCTCCATACCGTGTATTTCTGCACAACATCACAAAAATACATCAGACCTATTAAAAATACCTAAGTTCTTGCACAATTTCCTTGGTTTAAGCATCAAAAGTGTCATGAAACCTTGTCATATCAACATCCTCTATTTAGAATGTTTCCATGTCCTTGGGCAAATAAAATACAATAAATACCTACAATTCTTAACGAAGAGAAACCTAAGGTACCTACGACAGTCAATTTGTTTAATTTAGCATAAAATTCCAACTCCTTTCTATTAACAATCTTTAAAACCACTATGTGTATACATGCACCAAAATATTATGAAATAAAGGAATCAAGTGATGGAATCATATTACAACTAATAAACCAAGAATGTACATAAATGACATTACCCGAACAAATAGTAGCTAAATATGTGATGCATGTACTATCACAGTAAAAAAGTCTCACATTCTCTTAGTATAATAATGAATATCAGCGTAGGGACTACATCAAGGAACACAGTCACAAAGAAATTTAAACAATGTATGTGAAATACCATAAGCATGTCCTTGTTTTCTACACCTTAGTTTTTTTATAATTGGACTGGGATCACTATATGACTTTTCTCGGCTTGTAATGTAGTCTTTGGGTCAGGTATAGTACATGATGATGTACAAGTAACACCTTCTTTTAGGTGGCTATACTGTCACTATAAAGATATAGTAACCCAACTAAGGTTGGGGGCGAATCCAAAGGAACATGTGGTTTGACAGATCTCAGTGGTTACAGTCTATGGGCAAAACAAGAAAGTAAATGGGGGGATTTGTTTGTAGTAGTCTCAAACATGGAACAATATTAACTTGGTTGAAAAATAATCATAAGTGAACACTAGGAATTTATGTTCCACTGGCATCTAAACTCTGTAGGTTTATGTGCGTTGTTGAACCAACTCAATACCCTGCATATAGAGCTGATAAGTTATGAACCTCATACAGTCTTTTGGACGAGCAAGAGGATTTCACCCTTTGCCTATTGAGTCTTAGGATGTCATGTTACTAACCCTTACCTTGGTCACAGTTAACTATCACTTTTTGGGTCTAAAGTTATTAGATTAAGGCTAATAGTCATTTGGATATACCATTGTGCTGTAACGGATTGGCTATTAACTCCCCAAATTACTGTTGTCTTTATCTTTTCCTAGTTTCTACCCCTTTGTTAAATAAAGTAATAATATCTAGGTGGGATCCTAATGTGTGCACCCATTAAGAAATCAATCATATTAAAGATAAAATAATGCATGCCATAGGTATTGATTTCCCATCAAGAATCGCACTCAGCCTACTTCATTGAACCACCAAGATTTCCATAACCCTAGCTATGAGTTTTAGCCGCTCATGATTGTGAAGAGATCAATTACATTCATGTTGGAAAGTAAAGATAAAATACAATGATAAGAAGAAATAAACCCAAAACTATAAATTGAATAATCAAGCAAACTCAGTACAATGAAATGCCTAGATCAAAGATGGATCTTAAAGTAAAAATATGTTTCTAAGTTTTAAAAGTGGCTAACTTCTACTAAAAATTACATAAAGGGTATTTATATTACAAGAGTAAATACTAAAAACTAAGCCCAAATGGAGTAGGATAAATCACGGTCGGTGGCTACTCGTTTCCCATACTCGCGGTTTGGTCCTGGTCACGGGTACCAATCCAGGTACTAGATGGAAATTTTCCTGAAAGTTAGCTCTCAAGATTTTTGACTTTTAGTACCCGCTTTGTGTACCTGCAGTCCGTAGGTCCTACCCATGGTCCCTGGGTCAACTTAGTAGGTGCCGAGAGTCAGATTTTTAGCTCTTCTTCATTTCTCAAATATGTTTTGATCACAATCAAGCCGAAAATATCTCAATCATCCATAATTGCTCCAAAAGTAGCCAAAATCACCTTTTTTACCACTTTCACGAACTTATCATCCAAATTATGTTTTTTTGCAAATCATACCCAAAACATATCATATCTAAGAAAAAGGCATCAGAAACTTTCATATTTTCCTTGTTTTAAGCATCGAAAGTGCTATATTTCTATAGCACATCAACACCCTAAACTTAGAATGTTTGCATGTCCTCAGGCAACAAAAACACAGAAAAACAAAAACAATGCTTAACTAAGAGAATCTAAGATATTAAAGGAAGGCAGTCATCATATTTAGTTCAAATCACAAAGTCCCCTCCTATAGCTCTTTTTCAAACCAACTGTGTCTGAATATGAAGCACAACAATATGACACAAAGAAATCAAGGTACAGTAGCTGCATTAGCAATAGACAACCACTCATATGTACAAATTACACTACCTGACACAAGCATATAGCTAGCAACATGTCTCAAGTGCTCTTACAACAAGAATGTCCCTCTCACTCATATGAAATCATACATGTCAATGCAGGAATTGTCAAGAGACACACACACTTAACAAAAAATTTCTAGTCAATGCATGTCAAATATCATAGGCTTGCCTTTATTTTCTTTACCTTAGCATTCAGATAGTCAAGTTAAGATCACTATAGGACTTTACTCGGCTTGTAATATAGGTTTATGGATGGTGTGATAGATATGGATATTTAAAGTGACTAAGCCTCCTTGTCACTACACTAACTTTGGAGTCTCACTTACTAGAAAATTCCTTTTTTATTCCACCCTTATTTTACCCTTTTTATTCTTTTATTGCATATTCAGGTTGGGTATGGTCTTTTATTCTTTTTTTTTCACCTTTTTCCCAAAAAATATTTCTTCCACACCTAGCCCTACTAACTTTTCCTCTTATTTTACCCTTCTCTATGCATATTTTACACTATACACCCCTATGATAGCCACCCTCAACTTAGGCTTTTTGCCTGAGTCAAAGTGCACAATGTCCAAACAGGACTAAGGACAAAATAGGTTCATTGTAATATAAATGGGAAGGTGAATACGTGAAATAAGAAAAAATAGGCTATAAGTCTCAAAAACAGGGATCAAGGAATATAATTCACACATGGAAGGTCATTTAGTCTAAAAGAGGACTAAAATAAAAAAATAGCCTATGATACTTTCCTAACCGACTATCCTTCAACCTAGAAAAGTTCTAAATTTACCACACAAAGGAAACTAGGTAGCATCTCACACGCTCATAACATAGAGTTAATATCACCAACTACTACATATTCAGTTCATGCAATTGTCTACAAATGGTTATTATGTCCCTAATACTAGTGTCATATCAAGTTCCACAGAGTTCACACATATGTACATTAACATACAATTCTAACACACAAAATTTTGGAGGGTTATCAAAAATAAGTCAAAATCTGACAACTGCCCTAAATACTCAAAATTTCCTAATTACACACAAAAACAACATAATATGAAGAAAATCATAATAAGACACATAATTATCCTAGACATGTTGGTTCTACAATCATACCACTCCGACAATAAAAGAAGAACGGTAAAAAAAACCACAGCGACATGGACAACCCACCTCCAACTAAAAATCGTGTACTGTCCTCAATGCGCTAAAGCAAAATAAAACATAAGTACAAGAGAACATACCTGGGATACACTAAGCGCTCAAGTCAGAAGCCTCCTCAGATAGGGTATAAAAGCTAGAGGAGGTAGTGATGGTGGCGGTGCACTATTGATATGCACCCACTGCTATAGCACCATGCCTCTGTCTATCTACGAATGCAGACTCCAAATAATCATGTCTAGCCTTTTAAAGGGCCTCCTCCATAGTCATAAGAGGATCTTGCAAATCGTGCAAGTGATATCTCTTGGTCCCAACAGTTGGAACCTCCTCCTCATCCTTCGCGAAAAAATTCAAAATATCTTAGTGCATATAGAGATGATATCTAGACTATAGGGGGTATCATAGAAGGAGTATCTGCTACACGACGCTCTACAAAAGAGAATACCTCAGCACGTAGGATATCAAAATCCTCCCTAAATTGAATCAAATCTAGCAAACCTATCTCTGTATATCGAGATGTAAACCGTCTCTCTAGCTTATCAATACATGTATGAAAGTCTACATGCAGCTCTAATAGTGCAGCTCTTTGAGCATCCTCCCATCTAAACTTGGCCTTCTCACATCTAGTCTTGACCCCTAATCTTATCTTCCCAAAGAGTGTAGTCATCTCGGTCTTGACAACCTTCAAACGAGTGACTGTAGCTCTCTGGATATCCATTACACTCAACAAAAACTCACTGGATATAGTAATTATACCTATTGCATGAGCTATAGTGGATGGTAGAGTAGGCTATGTAGATACACAAACCGACTCTAAGGTTGAAGATGGGGATGATGAAGAAGTGTCCTATGTCCCCTAAACCTGAGTACTAGAATCTAGATCACCTCTCTTCTCCCCTATCTCCATATCTATACCAACACTCGTATCATCTCTATGTGTCTCATCAAATGTTACGAAAACTATAGTTCCCTCAGTCTAGACCTATGGTGTTTATTTCTATTATCTAGATCTCTTCAAAGTTCCTGAACCTATCATACCCTTTATGTTCCTAATGTTGGGTGTAGCTATGCATTCTAACGATTTTATCCTAGCCTATTTAGCCTTGTTTTGAGGAAAATTCAGGTGCTTAAAGTGTTTATGATGATATAAATAAACATTTATGTTCTCAAGGATGTTGTAATAATGTTTAGAAGTGTTTTCAAACAAGTTTGGGTTTAAAAGGATCATTTAGAGTCTAGACGAGAAAACTAGTTTTACTAGCTTGAGTTAGGTGTTGTTTTAGTCTATTGTGTTGGATTATAATGTGTTAAATAAGCTACACATGGTTTAATTTTGTATTTTTTAGTGGAAAAACTTTTTTTAATGTGTAAAGTTCAATTATATTAAGCCAAGAGTCAAAACATGAATTAAAGATCAATGTGGGCAAGACTAGTCTTAGCTCGTGTTTTTAGTTCATCGTTATGAATGTTGTGTTGTTTTGAGCTCTAATACTTGGTGTATGATGTTGTAGGATTCTTGGTGAGTCTATTTTAAGGATATATTTATGATAAAAAAGCTTTAAATTTCAGGTAAAGAACACCACAAGGAATGGAATTAAAGGGAAAAGGCATAAGGCAAAGAGAGCACTCGCGTTCATCTTACGATGCGAGCTCAAGTCCTCCTTTCCACATCTCATGGAACGATATCCACATCACATTTATACAGATCGTTTCTCGAGCTCCACTCCCTCTTTTCATAAAGTGCAACGAGAGTTCATTCCTTACATGGCCAATTGTCTACTACTATAAATAGGACTCGTACATGTTATGTTACACACTTTTGAACATCTTTGGAGATTAAGGAGGCCACTGAAACTCATATTTTAGGTTTTATTGTTTTCTATTTATCTTTTTAATAGATTATGACATGTATTCAAATAGTTTGATTACATATATGTCGATTAGTGGCTAAATACCCTCTTTTCGGGGTTAAAACCAGGAACATGACGACTATTGTTTTGAATTGATTTCGTTCTATTTACTTATCATATTTTGTTGTTTGATTATCTTTGTTTTAACTATTTTGAGGATTCATGGACCTTAGAATATATTAATTGTAAACCTTGTGATCTCGGGAGGGAAATAGGGAGATAGAATGTGGGGATAAACAAAGTAAGGTTCTAGTTTCTTTATGAAATAAGGAATTTGAATTAGCGTCTAGGACAGGGATATACCTAGAATCATTGCTTGGTTCATATGTAGGAGGATAGATTTAAAAATTTAATTAGATTATTACATCTCTACTCAATGATGTAGTTGTAATATCCAAGTTAGGTAAATGATTAGAGGTCGGGAGATCATGATCATACAATAAACCCTATGAATCAACAACCAAGATAAGTTAGTTAATGAAAGAAGTTCAATAACGTAGTTTAAGTAATCGAAATTCTTTAACCCTGGGCTTTACTCTATTGATTGTCTCGAGTCTTTTACTTTATGTATTGTTTACTTTACTTTAGTTTACAAACTTCAAACTCTTTTCGGATACTTGTGCTTCAATTTAATCTCAATTGTGAACTAGAATTGGATAGTAGATTGAACGAGTACTTGTGGAATCGATATTCAGATTACTGTAAGTCCACTATAGTACTTGGTAGACCACGTACACTTGTGTGTGTGCTTAGGTGCTGTAAAATTTTTGGCGCTGTTGTCGGGGACTTGTAATTTGGAAACTATTTTTGTTTTAGTTTTACTTTTTGTGATTACTTTGGTGCTTTACACTTGGTCTTGGTTTTGTATTTACAGGAAATAGGTTTTCAAAGAAGTAAGCTGACAAGAGATCGGGAATTAATTTTACCAAGCCCCGAACCTGAGAACCTCTTTCATTAATAAATGAGAGAAGCAATCCTTCTCCCCCGTATTTCACAAATCAAAGAAGATCAAGATAATATTGCTCTCATAGTTGAAGAACAAGCAGCCCTCAGGACAGTTGAGGAGTCACAATCCCACTTCTAACAAATTTGACCTCTCATTTTCAAAAATCAGTTGCTAGAGGTAATTTTGAACTAAAGCAGAATATGGTGCAACTTCTGATCAGTAGTGGATAGTTCACAGGTCTTTTTCATGAAGATCCACAAGTCCACTTACAGAACTTTCTGGAGATCAGTGACACATTTATCCCTACGTGTGTGTCAACTGATTATATGAGGCTGACACTATTCCCTTTTTCACTATTGGGGGAAGCAAAGAAGTGGTTGAATGCTGAGCCAGTAAATTCAACCACATCATGGGATAACTTAGCTCAGAGATTCCTCATCTAATTTTTCCCATCTGGCAAGACTGCGAGGCTTCACAGTAACATTATGTGCTTTAAACAGAATCCAAACAAAACTTTATATCATGCTTGGGAGAAATTCAAGGCTCTTCTATGGGATTTTCCACACCATCAACAGTCCAATGAGGTATTATCTCATACTTTTATTGAGGCACTTGACCATAGCACAAAGATTTTTCTAGATTCAATTGCAGGTGGTCAAGCTCTGGAGATGACATTTGATGAGTTGTATACTTTGTTAAACCGAATTGCACAAGGTAATCCTGAGTGGCACTCAGACTCAAGAAGTGTTACAAAGAAGGTTGCTAGTGTTTTGGAGGTAGGTCAGTTTACCAAATATCTGCTCAGATTGCTGCATTACAAAATTAGTTGACTATACAGCTTAGCAACATAAAATTAGGTGCTACACCGCCTACAACCACAGTGAATAAATTCAACAGATAAGCACTTGGCATGTGGTACATGGAAATAGTGATCATTCTGAAGATATGTGTGCTGCAAATCCTGAGCCCATGATATTTGTGGGCAATGTTCAGGGGCCTAACTATAGGAACACCTACAATATGAAGTGGTAGACTCAGCCACTAAATCAGCAATAGAATGCCCAGCAACAGCAGTTTCAGCAACCCCAAGCTCAAGTAAATCAGACCACAAATAGCAATTTGGAGGAGATGATCAAATATATTCAAGTTGCCCAATTAAAATTAAAAGAAGATATGAAGAATCAGCAGACTATTACAAGGAACTTAGAGTTGCAGTTAGGTTAGATACTGTAGGTATAAAATACCAAGCCTCAAGGTGGGTTGTCAAGTGATACTGAAAAGCCAAAACAAGTAATGGAAATCACTTTGAGGAGTGGAAAAGAGCTTAATGAAGAACCTCCAAAGGAAACAAAGGAGGTAGATGCTGATGTGGTGACTGAACAGGTAAATGGAAAAGTTGCTAAAAAGTTGAGAAAGTCTGAGTACTTAAAAGAAAAAGTTGATAAAGATGTGAAAAAAATCCTACAACTACCTTTCCTACAGAAGCATATAAAGGTAAAAGAGGATGAGTTCTTCAAGAAGTTCTTTGACACGTTCAGAGAGATACACTTTAACTTACCTCTTTTAGATGTTTTGCATGAAATGCCCAAGTACGCTAAGTAATTGAGAGATGTGGTAGCTAATAAATTTAAGCTACAGGATATGGAGGCACTATCACTCACTAAGGCGTGTAGCTTTATGGTAACTCAAAAGATGCCGAAAAAGTTTAAAGACCCTGGGAAGTTCACTCACCACATTTAGATTTGCAATAGCGAGGTGGTCAGGAACTTAATGATTTAGGGGAAAATATCAACCTGATACCCCTCTCTTTGTTCAATACTTTGGTTTTGGAAAAGTCTAGACCGAGCTATATTCTACTGCAACTGGAAAATAGGACCATAGCCCGTACTGAAGGAGGGATAGAGGATGTTCTTATAAAGGTTAGTAAATATATTATTCTTTCTGACCTTATTGGTTTAGATTGTTAGGCAGATAAACATGTGTCGATTATCTTGGGATGTCCATTCTTCGTAAAAGAAGGAGTGTTAATTGATATGAAAAAGGGCATACTCACAATTAGCTTGGAGGATGAAGAGGTGGTTTTTAAATTGTACAAACCGCTTAACACACTATCCCACTACAAAGACTTGTGCATGATTACTATGATTTAAGGGGATACGTGTGGGGTGGTGCAGCCTATTCCACAAAAGACCTCTTCAGACTTCCTTATTGAGCAGCCTAAGCCAAAACCACCTAAGCCCGACATGATGTAGATAGATGAGCCTGAAAAGGATAAAGTTGAAAAAGTTGTTGACCTTGAGAGTGCATACTCAAGAGGTCAGAAATGAATAAAAAGATGGCATCCAAGTGTGATAAAAAGGATGAATAAATTTGGTTAAGTTGAGTTGGGTCGAGCCGCGATACTAAATCAGGCGTTGCTTGGGAGGCAACCTAAGTTAAGTAGGTATGTTTTATTTTTAGTTTTACTTTATGTAGTTTTTATTTTTCGTTGAGTCACAGGTTGATGGGAAGTCTGAGTACCAAAAAACCTGAATGAAGGAGCATGGCGAAGACTAAGTGTAGGGTCCCCGTACCCCCTAGATATATAAAAATGCTACTAGCTAGGCCTAGAGGCCTCATGGAGTATTTCTTTCTCTACTTTTAAAGTATATTTGGGGGACAAAGTAGATTTTTAAGTATGGGTTGGGGAAATTCCCATTTTTAGGGTAATTTTAAAAAAATTTGTATTAGAAATAAGTGAGATATTTTTGTTGGTGCTATATGTGACTGCATGATGTAAGTGGGGTTTTATGAAAAAGTATGTTGATTGTGTGAATGACTACTTTTGAGACTCCTAGGCTCGTGCTTATGACTCTTGTGCTTGTTGGCTTAATTAAATTTATGTGATTGTTGGGTAGAGAGACTATAATGATCTACTTGAGTTGAACATGTTCCATGTGCGTGTAAGGTATTTGTATATTCCTTGTTGCATGTGATGTCTAGAACTTGTCTGGTGTGTGTGAAATGTAAAATAAAGAGTGTGGGTTTAGGATATAACATAGGCATTTCTTTGATAGCCTTATTTTATACCTTCTATTAGACCTACCCTTGTGAATAATCCTAGTAAGCCTCATTGAGCCTTTAGATTTTTCTTTGGCATCCTTATTTGTAGCCTAATCCCTTTCTTTAATAGATCTGAATTTGATCCAAAAGCTCCTAAGTGCTTAATGGAAAATTCATTGAGATGAGGAGTTACAAAATAAAAGAAGAAAAGGTGAAATTGAATCCCCAAAGTGATAGTTATTGGTGTGTGAAAATTGTTGTGTTGCGGTTGGGAGTTAGAGAAGTTTATGCTTTAAGAAAAAGAAAGAAAAAAGTTCACATTGTTAGACTAGTTGTGTTACAATGAACATATTTTGTCCCTGGTCCTCCTTGGACATTTTGTACCTCAATTAAGTCAAAATGCTTAAGTTAAGGGTGGCTATCATAGGGGTGTGTAACGTATAATGGGTGTGAAAAAGGGCAAAATTGAATGATATGTACATAGTATACTCCCACCATAATATATGTGAACGAGCTTAATGAGATGGGGAAAAATAGAAGATGTGGTAGATGAAAGTGGTGTACATGGGTTGTTAGAGATTGGTTTAAATATATCAGGTGATGTATTAAAGCGCTTAGGGAAGATAGTCACTATTCTTTTCATAAATAGTTCCTACCCATTCCTTAGCCTACATTACAACCCGTGAATACCTATGTGATCTTAAGCCTTAACATTATAATATTAGTGGAATACGACACTAAGGGAAAGCCTATGGTACATTATGTGTAACTTGTGAATTCCTTGTGACAGTGAGCGTAACTTGATTCATGTGCCCATTGTGTTATAAATTGCATTTATGTGAGTGATTATGGGTAACTCTCTTATTGTGAGGTAACATTTTTTATGGATGTGGGTGATTTGTATGATGTCTTTTATTGAGAAATATGTATGAGTTTGCCAATTTGGTAAGTCAATTCTTAAGGCTAGGATATTTTGAAGTAGTATTCTTGAACTGTCAATTGTGCATGTAACATGCTTGGTGTAGAAACTTGGATTATGTATATTCATTGTAGTACTAGCTTAAGTTTATTTCATGTAGTATAATTTTAGAGTATCCTCATCTTATGATGCTTAATGTAAAGATTTGTTCGAGAACAAATAAGGCTTTATGTGTGGCTTGGTGATGTTAGGTGTAGTTATGCATTCTAGCATTGTTATCCTAGCCTATTTAGCCTTGTTTTGAGGAAAATTCATGTGCTTAATGTGTTTATGATGATATAATTAAGCAATTAAGTATTCAAGGATGTGGTTATAATGTTTAGAAGTCTTTTCAAACAAGTATGGGTTTAAAAGGATCATTTAGAGTCTAGACGAGAAAACTAGTTTTACTAGCTTGAGCTACGTGTTGTTTTAGTTTATCGAGTTGGATTCTAATGTGATAAATGAGTACCAAATGTTTTAATTGTGTATTTTTGTGCGAAACAACTTGTTTATAATGTGCAAAGTTCTATTAGATTAAGCCAAGAGTCAAAACACGAATTAAAGATCAATGTGGGCAAGACTAGTCTTAGCTCGTGTTTTTAGTTCATCATTATGAATGTTGTGTTGTGTTGAGCTCTAATCTGTGGTGTATGATATTTTAGGATTCTTGGTGAGTTTATTTTGAGGATATATTGATGATACACAATCTGGAAATTTAAGGGAAAGAGAACCACAAAGCATGTAATTAAAGGGAAAAGGCAAATTCCAAAGAGCACTCGCATTCTGCTTGCGACGTGATCTCAAGTCCTCCTTTCCATAGATCATGGAGATAGATACACATAACCTTTATATATCTCATATCTCAATATCCACTCCCCCTTTTCATCTAGTGCGACGTGAGCTCATTCCCTATACGGCCAATTATCTACTATTATAAATAGGACTCGTACATGTTATGTTACACACTTTTAAATGTCTTTGGAGATTAAGGAGGCCGTTGAAACTTATATTTTAGGTTTTATTTTTCTTTATTTATATTTTCAATAGATTATAACATGTATTCAACAAGTTTGATTATGGTTATATCGATTAGAGTCTAAACACCCCCTTTCCGGGGTTAAAGCCAAGAACATAACTACAATTATTTAGAATTGATTTTGTTCTATTTGCTTATCATATTTGGTTGTTTTTTTATCCTTGTTTTAACTATTTTGAGGATTCATGTCCCTTATAATATATTCATTGTCAACCTTGTGATCTCGGGAGGGGAAATTAAAAGATAGAATGTGGGGATAACAAAGTAAGGTTCTAATTCCTTTGTGAAATAAGGAATTTGAATTAGCATGTAGGACAGGGATGTACCTAAAAGCCTTGCTTGGTTAACATGTAGGAGGATAGCTTTAAAAACTTAATTGGATTATTACATCCCCTCTCAATGATGTAGTTTTAATGTCCAAGTTAGGTAAATAATTAGAGGTCGGGAGACCATAATCATGCGATAAATGTCACACCCCTTTTTTAACCAAAAGAAGTCGATTGTAAGTTCAAAAAGGTTTTATATTATTAAGTGACAAAAGAAAGCATTTTTTAAAAAAGGAAAATTTACATTTTTATTCAGTGTCGCCACTTGACATAATCTGGTGTGCCATGTCACCTTTTGGAAAATCCTTTTATCAAAAAATGATTTGACTCTTTTAAAATGGTTTGCGATTAGAGATTCCGGTTAAGGAATTTTGTTCACCGAGGGAAAGGTGTTAGGCACCCCTCGATCCCGTGGTTTGACCACAGTCACTTGGTGGAGCGTATCGGCTAGTTTGGCACAACTAAGGTATAAACCACACAAATACACATAAAAACAATCAATCAAACACACAAGACAAAAATAATACAAAATATAATTTCCAATCCAATTATACAGACCAAAAGAAAAAATATAATGCGGAAAAATATAAACCTATGCTATTCTAACTACGCTCCAAATGCTTCACCCGATGTCTCGGGCCTTCGGCATGAACGTCCTCCAAGTACAAAATACTTTGGGGCATTCCCCAGTGAATAAATACAATATAATTTCGAGGCATTCCCTGGCCAAATGACACAGTTGATCCAAAAGTAGTAAAACCAAGGCATTCAACACATATTTCAAACATTCAATATTCCACGAGTTCTAATTTTGCCTACCCACCCTACGTTTTCCTACCCACTCGACCTATCATGATGGTATCAAGTTCTATTGATGTTCATTTCAAGTTAAACAACAACCCATGAATCAAACTAACCAAAAGGCACTTTTACCAAGTTTCAATTGTCATTCCATTTACTCCCGAATCCCCTTCATACATCAATTTTACACAAAACAATTATCCAAACCCATACTAATAACAATTCATGCCACGATTAATTATTCATGGATAAACAATATTGAACATCAACAAAGATCAATAATCTCAACCAACAACACACAATCATAACATCAGTTTCTCAAATTTATGATAAAATAAAAAGTGAGTTGAAGAATTCAGACCTTTCAGATATTTTTTAATGATTTACGAAGAAAAATAAGAGATGCTCCGGAAATCCCGATAAATGACCTCACCGAATAATGAATCAGGACTATCACCTAAACTCCAAACACGGATTATTCCCAGAAAACACAGTCCAACAAAAAACCCACTAACGCGAATCGAACAATTCGAGGAGCCCAAAAAAAATCAGAAGAAAGATTGAGAAGATCCACGTGACCGAATCTTGATGAGCTGGCAGTGGCCCAAAACCGATGAAATAAGACAAATTTAGGTGAAACCTTAACGTTTTCCGACCAAATATTCCTACAAATCAAAAGAAGCAAGAAGATTTTTGGTATTTTTGGCACTAGTTTGGGCGAACGACTAACTGAAGAAAAGATTTTGGCAAACCACTCACCGGAATAGTAACCACAAGCCTAAAATTTGTTTTCACCCACAATTCTTATGCTATTTTTTCTTCTTTTCTTGTTTTTTTTCACTGTATCTTTCGTGTGTGTGTGTTTCCCATATCTATGTGTGTTTTTCCGATCATTATGTATGTGTGCATCAAGAAATCGTGAAGAAGGAGAAAAGGAGCGAAAAAAAAATGAAATCCCCTGTATGCATGTTTCTCTCAAAAGAAGAAGGGAATCCCCTCTTTTTTATTTTTCCACCAGTGTATATATATATTTTGTATTCTATTTAAAGATCATTGTCTGTGTCTAAGGGAATGGCCAAAAATAATGTGTAAAAGAGGGGATAGGTGAAGTGGGGAGGGGGTCACATGGGTGGGGTTGGGGTAGAGGGTGAGGTGTCTTAATTTCATAGGAAGAGGTTGTTAATTTATTATTAAAAGAATCTTGAGGATTAGGTTGGTTAGGGATCTATTATTTTTTGTATTTGTGTGAGGGTGTTGGTAACGTGGGATTAAAAAATGAATGAATTGGGTTTTTGGGAGGGAAAAATTAGGTATCTACATCATGCCCTCTTTGGATGTAAACACAAGGTGTTTTCATACAAAGAAGTAGACAACGAGATAGAATTTTTCCCCGATCATTATTCTAATGAACAACACAAAAGAAAGGAGGGAGACCAAGTCTTGATTTTGGACATCATACTTATCCCAAGTTATAAGGAAAATCAGTCACAGATACCTCCAAGAGAAAGAGAAGGACTATACCAAGTTGGAGAGTCGAGTGAGATTCCATTGAGTCTCTGGTCCATGGCTCTGTCACTACATCAAAAAAGAAAATTACAAGTTAAAACATAAATCAAATTATAAAAATCCTACCTATGAGCTTCTTTTGGACTTCTTGACTTGAGTTTCATCACCCTATTCTTCAGGCAGGCTCCTGACTTGCATTTTCTTTAAGTTGTTGCTTAGCTTTCGATTGATTTACCTTGTTGCTTGATTTTCCATCTCTTATCCCTGATACTTGACATTCAATTTCACCACTCTATTATTCGAGTGAGCTCCCGACTTTCTATTTTATCACCCTATTCTTCAGGCGGGCTCCTGACTAGCAATTTTATCTCTCTGTTCTCCGGGAGAGCTCTCGACTTTCAATTTCATCACCCTGTTCTTCAGGAGGGATCCTTACTTGCAATTTGCTCACTCTATTCTCTGGGTGAGCTCTTGACTTTTGATTTTATCACCATGTTCTTCAAGAACGCTCTTAACTTTTAATTTCATCACTTTGTTCTCTGGGAGAGCTCCCGACTTTCAATTATATCACCCTGTTCTTCAGGCGGGCTCTTGACTTGCAATTTTCTCACTCTATTCTCCGAGCTAGATCTTGACTTTCGATTTCATCACCTTATTCTTAAGGTGGGCTCCTGACTTTTAATTTCACTACCCTATTCTTCAGGCGGGCTCCTGACTTTAAATTTCATCACCTTGTTCATCAGGCAGGCTCCTGACTTGTAATTTTCTTACTCTATTCTCCGGGGAAGCTCCCGAATATCGATTTCATCACCTTGTTCTTCAGGCGGGCTCTGAACTTTTCATTTCACCATTATATTTTTCAGGAAGGCTCCTGACTTTTAATTTTATCACCCTATTCTTTAGATAGACTCCTGACTTGCAATCTCCTCATTTTGTTCTCCGAGCAAACTCCTAACTTTCAATTTCATCACCCTATTCTTCAGGCGGGCTCCTGAAATCAAAATCAAAACTAGAATGAGATTATCCCAAACAAAGATTATGATAGAAAAAGATTTCATTTTTTCTAAAAATAAAGTTCCATTTTTCAGGAGGGTCTTGAGCAGGAAGTAATTCCCATTTTTTAGGAAGGTCCTGAATATAAAGTAAATCCCCATTTTCCAAGGGGGTCCTGAACATAAAGTAGATTCCCATTTTCCATGAGGGTCCTGAACATAGTGTAAATTCCCATTTTCCAGGAGGATCCAGAACATAAAGTAAATTCCCATTTTTCATGAGGGTCCTGAACATAAAATAAATTTCCATTTTTCAGGAGGGTCCTAAACATAAAGTAAATTTCCATTCTCCAGGAAGGTCCTAAACATAAAGTAATGGGTCCTGAACATAAAGTAAATTCCCATTTTTCAGGAGGGTCCTAAACATAAAGTAAATTTCCATTTTTCAGGAGAGTCCTGAACATAAAATAAATTCTCATTTTCCAGGAGGCCCCTAAACATAAAGTAAATTCTCATTTTCCAGGAGGGTCCTGAACATAAAGTAAATTTCCATTTTCTAGGAAGGCCCTGAACATAAAGTAAATTCACATTTTCCAGGAGGGTCCTGTACATAAAGTAAATTCTCATTTTCCAGGAGTGCCCTGAACATAAGTAAATTCCGATTTTTCAAGAGGGTCCTGAATATAAAGTAAATTCCCATTTTTAAGGAGGGTCCTGAATATAAAGTAAATTCTCATTTTTCAGGAGGATCCTGAACATAAGGTAAATTCTCATTTTTCAGGAGAGTCCTGAACATAAAATAAATTCCCATTTTTTAGGTGGATCCTGAACATAAAATAAACTCCAGATATGTTTTCCCAATGGTAGTTGAACCCAATGAAAAGAATTTTTCCTCTGTTTCATCAAAAAAAATTGTTAGTTAAAAATTTAGTGGTGACTTACATCACTTGGCTACCTAGGCATCTGCTTCAGTGCTCATTCATTTCATCTTTATTTCAGATTGCTGACACTTGTCCCTATCTTGTCGCATCATTGACCCAAACCCAGATTTGAAGGAAATTACTTTGACTTAAACACTGAATTTCTATTTTACCCCACCTCTGAGATGCACCTTTTGAAACCTGAATATTTTCATGAATCCAAGAACCTTTCGGTTGATGAAATTTCTTTTCTTTTTTTGAATTGTGATCATGTTTCTTTCATGTGTTGATCCTTGGCTTTTCCTTATGTAATTGGGAAGACTGGTGGTAGGTTTTGAAATCCTTTCTCACTTATTTTGACACAGACTTGACTCAAAATATAAAGAAATGATGGTGACTTTTATTTTGATAAATGACATAAAAAGGATAAAAATATGAATATGTAAATGAAATAAAAAGGCAATGTCTCTCTTTCAAAAAGAAAACTTATTTGAAATACGGCAACTAACTCCAATGATTATTACATGCATTTTGGATTAAGCTGCTCGATCTTTCTACCTGAACTTCCCATTTGTTGTTGAGTTCTTATCATTGCCACTGATTCTCTTCTTCAAACCCATTAGGCTTATACATCTCATTCAATTAACGAAATCTTGAAAGATTTTTCCAATAAGCCTCTTTCTTTTTTATTTCTCTCAAACTCGCCATCGCCTTATGGTGCCCATGGGGGTTTTCACCAATAAGACTCTCTCATTTTTATTTTCTCTCACCTCACCATCGCCTTAGGTTGTCCGTAAGGGTTTTCACCAATAAGGCTCTCTCATTTTTATTTTTCTCAACTCGCCATCACCTTATGGTGACCATGAGGGTTTTCACCACTAAGACTCTCATTTTTATTTCTTCATGTTTTCCCATAATGATGCAGAAAATATAATGCCAAAACATTTTCATATATCCATCACATGTTCAACCTCACAATTCTAAAATATTGATCTGAAGGTCTTTCTTTGGTTATAACTTGGCTTCGGATAAGGCTAGAAAGAAAAGGATGGCAAGAGGCTCAAACGACACTTGAAGTGGGGTGGGACTTTACAACTTTTGAAATCGACTCAAATAACAAAAATTAACTCATGCCCTAGTTTTTTTGACTGGGTGATTCTAAATTTTTTATTTGGTTGGACCGAGCCTAGAGTAGGGTAGCCTACGTATCTCTCTCCCGAGAGAGAAGAATCAGTTCACACGTAGTCCCGGCAGCTTATTTTTGTTTTGATTAAATTTTTGTCTCTTTTTCTTCTCCTTTTTTCATACTCTTTCTTTTATTCTCTCCTTTTTGACACTTTATCTTTTAACTCTGTTTTGATTCCAAAAGAGCGATATGACAGATAATAGAACTAAGGCTCAAATGGGGTGAACAAAGGATGACACAATGTTTGGATAGCAGAATGAAATGCCTTCATCATATCAATCTTCAAAAATGCAAGTACTAAACATGCAATAGAACTAACAAAGGATAAAATATAATCCATAATATCTTTTGATTGCATCAGCGTTGATAGCCATTTTTGTCATTTTGCCTTCTATATCTGTCAAAGATAAAGATCCATTGGGTAACACTTTTTACACTATGAAGGGACCTTGCCAATTTGGGGAGAAATTACCTTTAGCTTCAACCTGATGAGGGAGGATACACTTCAATACCCACTGACCAACTTCAAAATGCTTGGGACGTACCTTTTTATTATATGTTTAAGACATTCTCTTCTGAAACAATTGTCCATCACATACCGACGTCAGCCTTTTTTCATCAATCAAACACAACTGTTCCAGTCAATTTTTGACCCATTGATCAATATTAATATTTGCTTCCACAATGACTCGAAGAGAGGGAATTTCAACTTCTACGAGAATGACTGCTTCTGTCCTGTATACAAATAAATATGGAGTTTCCCCTATTGAACTGCGAACAGTAGTATGATAACTCAGCAAAGCAAACCACAACTTATCATTCCATTGTCTAGACCCTTGTATTATTTTTTGTAGTATCTTCTTGATATACTTATTGGTGGCTTCCACAGCGCCATTTTCCTTTGGACGATATGGATTCTAATTTTGATGTGCGATCTTAAACTGTTGGCACACTTCTTGAATCAAATGACTATTGGGATTGGCAGCATTATCTATAATGATCATCTTGGGAATTCCAAATCTACAAATGATGTTGGCATGAACAAAATCTACCACTACCTTCTTTGTTACTAACTTGAAAGTTAATTCTTTTACCCACTTTGTAAAGTAATCAATGGCCACCAAAATGAATCTATGCCCATTTGACGCTTTCAGCTGAATCGGCCAAATCATGTCCATCCCCCAAGCTACGAAAGACCATGGAGCAGACATTGTGTGCAACTCAGCAGGAGGAGAACGTATGAGATCACCGTGTACCTAACATTGATGACATTTCCGAACAAAATAAATAAAATCCCTCTCCATAGTAAGCAAAAATAACCTGCTCAAAGTATTTTCATTGGCAAGACATAATTGTTCAGATGTGGCTCGCATACTCCGGAGTGTATTTCAACCATGATTCCGAGGCTTCTTTTGTATCTACACATCTTAAGAGTCCCAAATCAGGGGTTTTATTATACAAGAATCCCCTACTCAAGAAAAATCCACTAGCCAAATGCCTAATAGTCCTCTTTTGTTCACTGGTAGTGTGTGTTGGGTATTCTTCCAACTGAATGTATCGCTTGATATCTAAGAACCAAGGCTATCCATCGAGATCTTCTTTAACTGCATTACAATAAGTATGTTGATCACGACTCTGTATATGCACTGGAATTATGTAGGCCTTATCAGGATATTGGATTATTGAAGACAAAGTGGCTAAAGCATCAACAATCTCATTGCGAATTCTTGGAATATGCCTAAACTTTACTAACCTAAACCATTAACTAGATCTTGAAAGCATTGTCAATACGGTATGAGATTTAAATCTTGTGTCTCCCATTTGTCTTGAATCTGATGGACAAGGAAATTTGGGTCCACCAACACTAATAATTCCTGGACTGCCATATCAATAGCTAGCCTCAAACCCAGAATGCAAGCCTCATATTCTGCCATATTATTGGTACAATAAAATTAAAGTTGCGCTGTTACTGGGAAATATTACCCCTGATGCAGATATAAGAACCGTGCCTATTTCAACTCCTTTCATGTTCACGGATCCATCAAAGAACAACTTCCAACTTGTCTCAACATCAATAATTACTTCACCGACATACAACACCTCTTCATCAGGAAAATATGTCTTTAATGGCTCATACTCTTCATCAATTGGATTCTCATCAAGATGATCTACTAAGGCTTGTGCTTTCATGGCAATTTGATTCATATATACAATGTCGAACTCGATAAGCAATTTTTGACATTTTACCAGTCGACCTGTTCGCATAGGCTTTTGAAAGATATACTTCAAAGGATCCATGTGGGAGATAAGATAAGTAGTGTAGGACAAAATATAAGGCTTCAAATTCTGTTCTACCTAAGTTAGGGCACAACACGTCCTTTCAAGGAGAGTGTACTTGGCTTCGTACGCTGTGAACATCTTTCTAAGATAATAAATAGCCTGCTCCTTTTTGCCTGTGATATCATGTTGACCTAATACACAATCGAATGAATTATCCATAACCGATAAGAACAAAATCAAAGGCCTGGTAGGCTTGAGTAGAACCAGCACCGGTAGGTTCGATAGGTATCTTTTGATTTTATCGAACGCTTCCTAACATCCCTCAGTCCACTCAATCGTATCACTCTTCTTAAGCAACTTGAAAATGGGCTCACATATGGTTGTGAATTGAGAAATAAACCTACTGATGTAGTTCAGTCTACCGAGCAAACTCATGACCTCTGTTCTATTTTTGGGTGGTGGCAGATCCTGAATGGCTTTGATATTTAACGGATCCAATTCAATACCCTGACGGCTGACTACAAACCCCAACAACTTTCCAAACAGAACTCCAAATACACATTTTGTAGGATTAAGTTTGAGATTATACCTGCGCAACCTTTCTAAGAACTTCCTTAGATCTTTAACATAGTCAGCCTGATTCTTTGATTTAATAATCACATCATCTACATAGACTTCAATCTCCTTATGCATCATATCATGAAACATAGTGGTCATTTCTATCATGTATGTCACTCCAGTATTCTTCAAACCGAATGGTATCACTCGATAATAATAAGTCCCACATGGTGTGATAAAAGACATCTTTTCCATGTCATCATCATCCATAATGATTTGGTGATATCCGGTATAGCAATCCATAAAAGAGGCAACTTCATGTTTAGAACAATTGTCCAGTAGAATGTGGATGTTAGGCAGTGTAAAATCATCCTTCTGACTTGCTCTGTTCAAATCACGATAATCAACACACACTCGAATCTAGCCATCTTTCTTTGGGTCAGGAACAACCTTGGATAACCAAGTAGGATAACGATCCACTCGAATGACTTTGGCTTCAAGTTGTTTCATGATTTCCTCTTTCAGTTTTATACTTACATCAGTTTTAAACTTTCTCAACTTCTATTTGACATGAGGGAATGCAGGATCGGTTGGCAATTTATGAGCCACTAATTCAGTGCTTAAACCAGGCATATCATCATAAGACCATGCAAAAACTTATTTATAATAAATTAATGCTTGAATCATTCCATCTTTTAATTGTGGCAAAGCATGTACACTTTTTTTAATTTCCTTAACATCTTCTTAATTTCTAAGATTAATTGGCTCAGTGTCATTCAAATTAGAATTCGGCTTGTCTTCAAACTATTCCAATTCATTTCTTATTTCTTATAATACCCTTATTCATCATATTCCCTCTCTTACTATATTATATCTTGCTTAGATTGGATTTAAAGATCAGGCTAAAAAATTTGCATGCATGTCATATCACTAGAATCAGCATAAAGAGAACAGTATATGGAAAAGACAAAAACAAAATATATTAGACACAAAACAAAAGGGACATTGTATTTAATTAAAAGGAAAAGATAGGATGGTTTAAACATAAACGACAACAAAACATAAACAAGCTAAATTCTGAATTTCAACCCTAAAATAACTCGGATAAACAGAAAGAAAAACAAAACAAACTACCAAAACTCCCTCCTGATGGGGAGAAGAGTGACTTCCCAGATGTTGATATGGACATCAGGACTTATGAACTACACATCTGCCTAATTGGTAACTTCTCCCACTCCAACCATGTCAACTTCAACCAACAGGTTCTGGAAATCATCAGCTATTTCCGCCTCGAACTCTATAGGCTTCACAACATTACTCTTAACAAATGACTTACTGAATAGCGACACTGGGAGGGGGAGTGACCATGTTTTCTTCTTTCTTTTCTTGGCCTTTTTCCAATCTTCAGCTGTAGGTTTAAATCCTAGACCAAAAGTGCTTATGTTTTCACTCAGGCATATTGGACGAACTATACCATGCAAAGACACTCCTAAACCATTTCCTGGCTCAAATTCATATTTTAACATCTCATTCACCATCATGACAGAAGTAGTTGATAGTTATAGCCCTGGCATAACCTATCCTTCGAAGATACGATCCACTAACACTGTATCAAAAAATTGATAGATAAATGTCTCCTCTACATTGTTTGCTTCTGATAACGCTCAATCTACAGCTCTCGTAGGAGTGTAAAGCCATCGTTTGTCAAATATAGAACCCAACCTGGGTTGGGTATCGATCCCTCAGGGAATAGCTTGGTCAATAAGTAAGCAACGATTACTAGACTTTTAGTGCAAGTCTCGTAAAAATGGGGGAATTGTATTGTGAAAGTAATGTAACCAAAATAAGAGAGTAAAGCAGAAAATAGCAAAGTAAAAAGAAAGAATGTTTAGTAGGTTGTGAAACAATGAGAATTGAGGAGTTGGGGTTATGTCCACCTTCTGAGTTATACGTCTCTATTGACTATGAGTGTGTTGAATTCAGACATGCATGTGCTTATAGAGAATTGTATTCGATGGTAAATCCAGGCATCTTTCGACCTATTCGAGGATTATTTCACTTTAACTCTTTCGAGCTTAAAGCGTGTCTAACGGTACGAATTTTCCAAGAGGTTAATCCAGTTACGGCACTAACTTTTTAATAGGGGATGGGACCCTACTACCTTGACATTATCTCTTTTCCAGACAGATAACCTTTCTTTCGAACAAGTTAAATGTTATACTGGTGTATTCTTGCGTTTGCAACCACAAAGAATTTAGATTAAGATGAAGAGAATAATGATATAAGCAACATACGTGTCACGAACTCACAAACTCACAACAATAGATAGTATCTCATTCGTCTTCCATAACCCCAACAGAGAAGTTTAGTTACCCATGAGTGCGAAGGAAATCACAATTGACATTGTTGTTATACCACAATAAAGATTTCACGTTTGTAATGGTGTGGTAGGCGTTAGGCGTGAATCCCTTAGCAAAGTAACGTTTCTCTTGTTGTGGAATTTAAGAATAGATGAATAGAAGAAAAAAAATAGAATTAATGGAAGAATGATTGTTTAGAACTAGAATGTCTTAGAAGTAGAATAGAATAGAATTGAATGTAAGAAGATGTCTTAAAATATCTAGCAAGATAGGGTATTTATAATACCCATATCCTATTCCTACTAAGCTAATGAAATGCTTAACCAAATCCTACTAAGCTAATGTAATACTTAACCCAATTGTACTAGGTTAATGTATCATTATCCTAATCCTAATAAGTTACTGCTAGTCCCCAAAGTCTTCAGAAATGTTGTTTTAGCCCGGGACAGGATTTCCATGCGCCATCTTTAGTCCTTGGCGTCCAATATTAGCTTTTCTCCTTTCGTAAAGCTTTCTTTGGCGTCAAGTTATCCATGAAATGCTGAATTCTGCATCATTTATACCTGAAACTTTGCTAATCATGTTCGTTAGCTCACTTACAGGAAAATGGACTAAAAGTGCATGAAATATATAATCTGTTCTCAAAACTAGGCTAAAATATGGGCAAAATATAGTGCTATAGGCGTGTAAATTCTCCTATCATCAACACCCCACACTTAAAGCTTTGTTCTTCCTCGAACAAAATATCATGTCCCTCTAAACATCAACTTAGGGTTTCACAGCAACAACATAAAATATTCGTCAAGACAAGCACAACAATTATCAACAAAGAGTAGTTTTTCGATCATTAGTAGAGACCATTTAGCCTCCAACATAGACTCGTGATGGTGGTCAACTCATATTCAAAAGTTAAGGCACAAAGAATCATACACAACTACCCAAAACTCATCAACCATGTGTGTCTCATAATATATTACCCATAATCACTCACAAGTATAGCATATTTTTCAAACATGGGTATCAAAATATCCGTGCTCTCACTCTCACAAAGAATTCATATGCAGCAACTGATGACCATAGGTTTTCCCTTAGTGCGATGCTCCACTAAATGTCAAAATGCTAAGCTTAGAATCAAATAGGTCTTTTGATGGTTGTAATGTAGGCTAAGGGACGGGTAGGACTATTTTGGCCAGAAATAGTGACTATGTTCCTAAGCGCTTTAATACATCACATTGTGTCATTAACACTTTTCTTTCTAACAACCTTTCTTTCATTTATTCTACCACCCTTTTTCTCCTCTTTTGTTTTTCGATTTTAAACATGACTAACTTTTCAGTTTTTTCTTCCTTTTTCTTTTCATAACATACCTCTTATGATAGCACTTCTTTTTTATAGCAATTTCAAGCACCAATGCATTCTAAAGCATCATACTCACCCAATTTCCTCTTATTTTGTCACATGACTTTACACTTTAAAACACTTAGGAATTTGGATCAAATTATGGTCTTGAAAAAAATGGATTAGGCTTTCATATGAGGTTGTCAAAGAAAATAGGCTAAAGGCTCAAAAGGGGTTGACTAGGATAATGTCCATGGGTAGGTAAAAAGAAGGTAAATAATCATAGGTTTCCAAAGAAATGCCTAAATCATCTCCTAGACTTGCACTCTTTATTTTCGCTTTACATACATACCAGGCAAGTTCTAGCATCAGCCACAAGCACAGAATATACTATTATCTCACACACACAAGGCACACGGTCGACTTTATTGGGAGTAGTATAGACTCTTGACCCAACAGATGAAGGAATTAAACCAAACAACATCACATAGTGAGTCACAATTAGAGCCTAAACGTCTCAATAGTCATGATTTTAGTACAAACTCTTGTCATAATCTCATGCTTCCTATTAGAATAATTTCATGTGATGCTAAGTTAAAAAAAAATAATTCATTCAACCCTTACAATTCAAATCATTCATCCTATTTTCTATTCAATTCTATTTTCTTCGACATTTAGTACTATTCACATTACTTTCTGACAGAGAAAGCACGACCCTTGTGACCAACGTGAGATCATGATGATGTTTATTGTGATTTCCGTTGCACTCATGCGTAGCTAAACTTCTCTGTTGGGGTTATGGAAGCCTTATGAGATACTATCTATTGCTATGATTTTGTGAATTCTTGACACGTATGTTGCTTATATCATTACTCTCTTCATCTTAATCCAAATTCTTGTGGTTGCAAACGCATAGAATACACCAGTATAGCATTAACTTGTTCAAAAGAAAAGTTACATGTATGGAAAAGAGATAATGTCAAGGTAATAGGGCACCAACCCCTGTTAAAAAGTTAGTGCAGTAACTGGATTAACCTCTTGGAGAATTTGTACCGTTAGACACACTTTAAGCTCGAAAGAGTTAAAGTGAAATAATCCTTGATGGTCGAAAGACGCCTGGATTTACCATAGAATACAATTCTCTATAAGCACATGCATGTCTGAATTCCGCATAACTCATAGCCTATAATGACGTATAACTCATAAGGTGGACATAACCCCAACTCTCAATTCTCATTGGTTAAACATCTTACTGAACATTCTTTCCTTTTTACTTTGCTATTTTCCGTTTTTACTCTACTATTTTGTTACATTATTGCACGCTACAAAATCCCCCCTTTTACGAGACTTGCACCAAAAGTCTAATAATCTTTGCTTACTTAGTGACCGGCTATTCTCTGTGGGATCGATACCCAAATCAGTTGGGTTATATATTTGACAACGGCCGCTTACACTCTTACGAGAGTTGTAGTTTGAGCGTTATCAAAAATTCAACTCATTCATTTTTTCTATTGATAAAAATCTCACGTGAATTCCTTGCAAATAGCTTTTCTCTTGTTGTAAAAATTAAAATTCGAATATATGAAAAATAATGTCAACAATGAATTAATGAAAAAAAAAGGGAAGGATAGAATAGGGATGAGGGTGGTGGAGAATTGTTTTGATGGATAGATGGATGGTGGATGGATGGATGGGAATTATAAAAATCTCCAGCAAAATAGGGTATTTATAACACCCATATCCTATTCCTACTAGGCTACTGCATTACTTAACCTAATCCTACTAGGTTAATGCATCATTATCCTAATCCTAATAAGTTACTGTTGATCCCCAAAGTCTTTAGAAATATTGTTTTTGCCCGAGACAGGTTTTTCATGCGTCACTTTTAGTCCCTAGGCGTCCAAGCTCTCCTTTCCTTCTTTCGTGAAGCTTCCTTGGGCGTCAAGTTATCCATAAAATGCTGAAATCTTCATCATTTATACCTGAAAACTTGCTAATCACGTTTGTTAGCTCACTTACAGGAAAAAGGACTAAAAGTGCATGAATTATATATTTTGTCCTCAAAACTTAGCTAAAATATGGGTAAATTATAGTACTTTAGGCGTGTAAATACGCCTATCATCAACACCCCACACTTAAAGCTTTGTTCGTCCTCGAACAAAATATCATGTCCATCTAAACATCTACTTAGGGTTTCACAGTAACAGCACAAAATATTCATCAAGACAGGCATGACAATCATTAACAAAGAGTAGTTTTCTGATCACTACTAGAAATAATTTAACCTCTAACATAGACTCGTGATGATGGCTAATTCGTATTCAAAAGTTAAGGCACAAAGAATCATACACAACTACCCAAAACTCATCAACCATGTGTGTCTCACAATATATCACCCATAATCACTCACAAGTATTTTCATCTATCGAAGCATGGGTATATGATTATCCTTGCTCTCGCTCTCACAAAGAATTCATATGCTGCAACTGATGACCATAGGCTTTCCCTTAGTGTAATGCTCCACTAAATATCAGAATGCTAATCTTAGGATCAAATAGTTCTTCTACAGGTTGTAATGTAGGCTAAGGGACGGGTAGGACTATTTTGGCCAGAAATAGTGACTATGTTCCTAAGCGCTTTAATACATCACATTATGTCGTTTAACACTCTCTTTTGAACAACCTTTCTACTTTCTTTTAATCTACCACCCCTTCTCACCTCTTTTGTTTTTCAATTTTAAACATAACTAACTTTTTAGTTTTCTTTTCATTTTTCCTTTCATAATACACCTCTATGATAGCAATTCTTTTTCATAACGAATTCAAGCACCAATACATTCTAAGGCATCACACTCATCCAATTTCCTCTTATTTTGTCACATGACATTATAATTTAAAGCGCTTAGGAATTTGGATCAAATTATGGTCTTAAAAAAATGGATTAGGCTTACATATGAGGCTGTCAAAGAAAATAGGCTTAAAGGCTCAAAAGGGTTGACTACGATAATGTCCACGGGTAGGTAAAACGAAGGTAAACAATTACAGGTTGCCAAAGAAATGCCTAAATCATCTCCTAAACTCACACTCTTTATTTCGCTTCACACACACACACCAGGAAAGTTCTAGCATCAGCCACAAACACAGAATATACTATATCCTCACACACACAAGGTACATGGTCGACTTTATTGGGAGTAGTATAGACTCTTGACCCAACAGATGAAGGAACTGAACCACACAATTATCACATAGTGAGTCACAATTAGAGCCTAAATATCTCAATAGTAATGATTTTAGCACAAACTCTTGTTATAATACCATGCTGCCCCTCAGAACAATTTCATGCAAAGTTAAAAAAAATTAAAAAAATTTAACTACTAACAAACAAAAAAAACAAACATAGATAGATGCAAATGCAGATAAAGAAGTAAAGAATACAAATACCAGCACCCCACACTTAGACGGGACACACTGCCCTCAGTGGAAAATAAATAAGTAGAACCTGGTTAGTCGGACTCCTCCTCTATGTCTGGGGTCATACCCCCTGCGTCGGAATCATCATCAGATTCGTCATCCTCAGAAGTTCCTCATAAGTACCCCACTTTATTCCAAGAGTGCATCAAGGTAATTGCAGCACGGAGGATTCACCTTGCTCTTTTCGTCCCCTTTTCTGGCCTTTTTGTGAAGTGGTTGCTTTTTCTTTTCCTTGTCGTCCTTTTTGTGCCATTCTACTTGGTTGATGGCCTCGGAATATGTTCTTGCAAAGTTAAAAGAGCAAAAATAAAAGTTTTGAGAGTTTTGGGAGGCAAAGGCGACGCCTTTAGCTTTGCCTAGTTGAGCAGAAGGCCATAGCATAGGCCATGCCTAATGCTTTGCCTAGTTGAGCAGAAGGCTTTTGCATAGGCGGCGCCTATGCTATGGCATTGTTGAGAATAGGCGGCGCCTATGCTATGGCATTGTTGAGCATAGGCGGCGCCTATGCTATGGCACTCTAGAATTCGAGAGCTTATGCCATAGCATAGGCCTTGCCTTGTTCGTGGCCTAGATTTACATAGGCCTTGCCTTGTTCTTTGCCTATATTTTCATAAGCAATGCCTAACCCATAGCCTTTTGCTTCTTCATTCCTAACTTACCACCTTAAACATGCAATACTTCCAAATCAAAATTTGAAACCAATCTCCTCCTTTACACCTCTTGCACCTACATTTACTCAAAAACATAAAAAACGATTAGAAAGATGGGTTGCCTCCCATCAAGCGCCTTAGTTTTGGTCGTGGATCGACAAAATCCTAAGAAAACAAAAACAACAAAAACAATTAAAAATGATAGGTTGCCTCCCACCAAGCGCTTGATTTATTATCGCGGCACGACATAGTTATCTCGATTACTTAGACTTCACCGAGATATTTGGTGCATCATTTTCTGAATGGATTCAGACGACGCTGATGCTTCATTGTGGGCACGCAATATTCTTTGAGATGCATCTTGTGCATACATATCCCAGGTGGGATACCAATTATATCATCAATAGACCAACCAATGGCTCTCTTGTACCTCTTTAGAGCAGAGATGAGAACCTCTACGTTCTGTTCACTTAAATCATCCGTCACACTCACCGGAAGTGTATTTTTACTTCCCAAGCATGCATACCTTAGATAATTGGGGAGCTCTTTCGATTCTAGCACTGGGGGCTCTTCAATAGAAGTCTTCGCTGTTGGTGACGGTTGATTTTTAAGTTCAAGGTCCGGCTGCTTAGGAGTATGAGAATAGGACCCTATTTCTGTTAGAGCACACATAGTTTCTTCATAATCTTCATCATCCTCATGCTCAACATTCAGCAGCGCAGTAGACAATGGCTCAACAGTAAGCTGTTTCTCTACAGATAATGCTTTCTTATCCTCATAATGAACATTAGCTACAGAGAACACATTCATATCGTTGGGCTGCTTCATTGCTTTGCATATATCAAAGCGGACCACTTCGTCATTCAACCAAAATAAAAGCTCATTAGCTCTCATGTCAATGAGCACACTTCCTGTTGCAAGGAAAGGACGTCCCAAGATTATGGGAACTTCAGAATCCACCTCGCAATCCAAAATCACAAAGTCTGCAGGAAAAATGAAGGTAGAAACCTTCACCAACACATCATTCAAGATACCCACAGGTCATTTTACCGACCTATCTGCCATCACGAGTCGCATATTGGTTGGTGTAGGGTCGCCCAACCCCAACTTTCTGTAGATGGATAGTGGCATCAAATTGATGCTAGCTCCCAAATCGCAAAATGCCTTAGAAAAATTCATAGATCCAACCGTGCAAGGAATAGTGAAAGCACCAGGGTCTGCCTTCTTCTGTACTAAGGACCTCGTGGAAATTGCGCTGCAATAATGAATATTATCTATCGGCTCATAGCTTACTGCCCGCTTCTTTGTTAAAAGATCCTTCATGAATTTAGCATACCTAGGCATCTGTTCCAGCGCCTCCACCAAAGGAACATTAATAGTAAGCTTTTTCAACATAGTCATGAATTTACTAAACCTTGTATCATCAGCTTTCTTCTTCAGTCTCTGAGAAAAAGGTGGTGGTGGAAGGGGAAGAGTTTTCTCCACCACTTCCTTTTTATCTTGCTTCCGATTATCAGCCTTTCCAGGAGTGTCATCCGCCTTTTTCTTCAATCTCTGAGGAAAAAGTGGGGGTGGAAGAGGAATAGTTTTCTCATGAACGCGCTCCTTCTGATTTTCAGCTTCTACAGAATCATCACAATCTGCGTCACTAACAATCTCCTCTATATCATCAACCACCTGCTTGCCTTTAGACGGATTGTCTAACACCTTACCGCTCCTGGTAGTAATAGCCCTGCATGATCCATCATTCCTTGGATTTTGTACAGTGTCACTAGGTACAGTGCCAGCTTTTCTTTGGTTGATTGTCGCCGATAGTTGACTCAATTATTGCTCCAGCTGTTTTATTGCAGTAGAATACGAGTTAACCAATTGCTTCATTGAGGACAAATCATTTATTACCTCAGTTACTCCCGTGTTGGTTGCCTCCACTCCTTTTACCATCTTAGCCATCATATCTTCCATGGACATATTTCCAGAACCAGATGCAGCGGCGTCATGTCTTCTAGGAGGAATATACAAGACACTCCTTTAGTTTTGTTCTTCCAACTACCTTGATCGCGGTCCTTGTATCTAGATTTATCATAATAGTTCCGACCTTGGTTTCCTTGGGCATTGCCTCGGAAACCCTCCTGATTATTTAGGTAGTTAGCTTCTTCCTCAGAATCGGATTCATCTCTTCTCTGTGATACCACAGCCTTGACTTTTTCGGTCTTCCCTGATAATAAGTGCTTGGTAAGAAGATCCATATGTGTTTTCATGTGAGCCATATCTTGGTCACGCTCCTCTTGTCTACGCCTCTGCTCTGCAGTCATGCCAATAGATATAGTAGATATTGCTACCTCAGAATCCCTGGTATGCCAAGCTCTACTCTGCTTTGTCATACGATCTAGCATATCACTTGCCTGAATAAAAGTAAGGTCCATAAATGACCCTCCTGCAGCATTATCGACCACTGGCTTAGTCACCGAATTCAAAGACCTGTATAATATCTCCATCAGGTGGACATTGGTCATATAATGATTTGGGCACCGCATAAGCTTCGTCTTGAACCTCTCCCATTTTTCGTGGAGAGCTTTAGTTGGAAGCTGTCAAAAATTGTTGATCTCATCTCTCAACTGTGCTTTCTTGGATGGCGGAAAGAATCTTTCTAGGAAAGCATCTTTCAATTGCCCACAATTAGTAATAGAATAAGGAGTTAGCCCATTCAACCACAGAGTTGCCTCCCCAGATAGAGGAAATGGAAATAATCGCAGCCGAATTGCATTCTGTCCAACTCCTGGATTGTCGAATGACTTGTATGTAGAGATAAAGTTGATCAGATGCATATTCGGATCATCGCCTGCTAGTCCACCAAATAATCCCTTGAGTTGCAAAAGTTGAATCATGGTGCTAGTGATATTGAACTTGGCTCCGGGTGCCAAGGGCGGAAGAATAATAGCTCCGTCCAGATCGCCATCATCATCATCGAAAGGCATCTGCATGGCTCAGCGTTCAGGCCTAAATCTGGCTTGATGATCTTTTCTGTTTGCAGGTGTCGCCACCTCAGCATCACGCCTAGGGTTTAGTATCTCATCATCACCCAGGTCCTCATCATTAGAATTTGTTGTTCGCCCTGGGTTATCAATATTCTGTTGATGTACTTGAGCAGCGGCCAACATAGCTAATCTAGCCTGCTTCTGTTGAGAAGCCCTTCTATCAATGTCACGTTGCACTTCCATCCTGCCAACAGAACCTGAATAAAACAAAAACAACAACTAAAAGTAAAAGTACGAGAATCTTTGACCAAAGGGTCTAATAACTATCACAAACTTAGTTTATACTGGCGTATTCTTGCGTTTTCAACCACAAAGAATTTAGATTAAGATGAAGAGAATAATGATATAAGCAACATATGTGTCACGAACTCACAAACTCACAGCAATAGATAGTATCTCATTCGGCTTCCATTACCCCAACAGAGAAGTTTAGTTACCCATGAGTGCGAAGGAAATCACAATTGACATTGTTGTTATACCACAATAAAGATTTCACGTTTGCAATGGTGTGGTAGGCGTTAGGCGTGAATCCCTTAGAAAAGTAACGTTTCTCTTGTTGTGGAATTTAAGAATAGATGAATAGAAGAAGAAAAATAGAATTAATGGAAGAATGATTGTTTAGAACTAGAATGTCTTAGAAGTAGAATAGAATAGAATTGAATGTAAGAAGATGTCCTCAAAATCTCTAGCAAGATAGGGTATTTATAATACCCATATCCTATTCCTACTAAGCTAATGAAATGCTTAACCAAATCCTACTAAGCTAATGAAATACTTAACCCAATTGTACTAGGTTAATGTATCATTATCCTAATCCTAACAAGCTAATGTAATACTTAACCCAATTGTACTAGGTTAATGTATCATTATCCTAATCCTAATAAGTTACTGCTAGTCCCCAATGTCTTGAGAAATGTTGTTTTAGCCCGGGACAGAATTTCCATGTGCCATCTTTAGTCCTTGGCGTCCAAGATTGGCTTTTCTCCTTTTGTGAAGCTTTCTTTGGCGTCAAGTTATCCATGAAATGCTGAATTCTGCATCATTTATACCTAAAACTTTGCTAATCATGTTCGTTATCTCACTTACAGGAAAATGGACTAAAAGTGCATGAAATATATAATTTGTTCTCAAAACTAGGCTAAAATATGGGCAAAATATAGTGCTATAGGCGTGTAAATTCTCCTATCATCAACCTAAGCTTGTCATAGGCGGCGCCTAATGCAAAGCATTTGCTAGCATAGGTGGCGCCTAGTTCAATGCCTTTAGTGACCATAGGCGGCGCCTTTAGCATGGCATATGAGATTCAGAGACCAAATGCTTTAGCATAGGTGGCGCCTATGCTATGGCATACTTGAGCATGGACGGCGCCTATGCTATAGCACACTAGATTCCGAGACCTTGGGCTATAGTATAGGCCATGCCTTGTTCGTGGCCTAGTTTTACCTAGGCCTAGCCTTGCTCGATGCCTATTTTGTCATGAGCAATGCTCAATCCATAGCCTTATGCATCTTCATTCCTAACTCACCACCTTTACCATGCAATACGTCTAAATCGTCATTTGAAATCAATCTCCTCGTTTTATACCTCTTGCACCTATATTTTCTCAAACCAATGAAAACAATTAGTACGATGGGTTGCCTCCCATCAAGCGCCTTAGTTTTGGTCGTGGCACGACTCTTATTTTTGGATTTTTTTATTTATCAAAAGCAAAACACGTACTAAAATGAAAGAAAAAAACAAAAAAATATAAAATGATAAACAATAAATGATAAACGATAAACGATGGGTTGCCTCCCATCTAGCGCCTTATTTATTATCGTGGCTCGACATATTTACCTCGAGTACTTAGACTTTGTCGAGATAAGTGATGGCCATGAAGTTTATCGAATCAAGAGGACCGATATAAGGTTTCACACGTTGGCCATTCACTTTGAAGATAACACCATTATTATCTTCCAATTCAACTACTCCAGACGAGTAGACTTGGATAACTTTGTATGGACCAGACCACTTGGACTTTAACTTACCTGGGAAGAGCTTCAATCTGGAGTTGAAGAGAAGTACCATATCATCATTTTGAAAGTTTCGACGAACAATCCGCTGATCATGATACTTTTTCATCCGCTCCTTGTATAGGTCTGATCTTTCATAAGTATGTAGACGGAATTCATCCATCTCGTTCAGTTGCTCCATCCTCAGCTTCATTGCATCATCCCAATTCAAATTCAATCGCTTCAGCGCCCACAATGCCTTGTGCTCGAGCTCAATGGGTAAGTGACAAGCCTTCCCATAAACTAGTTGATAAGGGGACAAGCCAATTGGCGTTTTGAATGCAGTCCTGTACGCCCATAGTGCATCGTCCAGCTGCCGAGACCAATCCTTCCTATTAGCATTTACCGTCTTCGCAAGGATTTTCTTGATCTCTCGATTGGAAACCTCTACCTGTCCACTAGTTTGTGGGTGATAAGGCGTGGCTACCTTATGTTGATTGACACCATATTTTGCCAACACGGACATGAATAGCTTGTTGCAAAAGTGAGATCCTCCATTGCTTATGATAGTACGTGGTACTCCAAAGCGAGAGAAAATATTCCTCTTCAAGAACGCTACAACACGCTTTCCCTCATTGTCGGCCAACGCTATAGCTTCAACCCATTTCGAGACATAATCCTCAGCAACTAAGATGTATTTCATTCCAAACAAATTCACGAATGGACCCATGAAATCAATTCCCCATACATCAAAGAGTTCTACCTCAAGAGTTTTCGACATGGGCATCTCATGGTGTTTCGAAATAGCACCTTGTCGCTGGCATTGGTCGTATCTTCTAACAAAGTCATGAGCATCTCTAAATATGGAAGGCCAATAATATCCACTTTGCAATACTTTTCTTGCGTGATGTCCCCCAACTTGGGAAGTGTGGCATGCTTCCAATATATTTGGCACCTCTTCATGGGATATACATCGTCGGATAACACCATCCGCGCATCGTCGAAACAAATATGGCTCATCCCAAAAGTAGTGTTGTACATCATGCATAAACTTCCTCTTTTGATGGTAAGATAAATTTACAGGTATCACATTACTCACCATAAAGTTTGCAAAGTCGGCATACCATGGTAACTCTTCTATTATCATGGCTAAGATCTCCTCATCAGGGAATGCATCATCAATCTCGATTTCAGGTTACACCACATACTCGTTCTTGAGTCTAGAGAGATGGTCGGCCACTTGGTTCTCGCAACCTCTTTTATCTTTAACATCGAAATCAAACTCTTGCAGCAGCAATACCCATTGAATTAGTCTTGGTTTTGCATCCTTCTTTTTCATTAGATACCTAAGAGCTGCATGGTTTGTATGAACGATCACCTTAGTACCTAATATGTAGGCACAAAACTTCTCAAACGCATACACAACCGCTAGGAGATCTTGTTCAGTAACAGTGTAGTTCCTTTGGGCTTCATTTAGGACCTTACTCGCATAGTAGATAGGATGAAATAGCTTCTCATTTCCTTGACCAAGTACAGCACCAACGGCTACACCACTAGCATCACACATGACTTCGGACGGGAGAGACCAATCTGGTGCTACCATGATAGGGGCTTCAATGAGTTTTCCTTTGAGGCATTCAAATGACTTCAAGCAATCGTCATTGAAGTCAAACTTTGTATCTTTCTCCAAGAGTTTTCACAATGGACTAGCAATTTTGGAGAAATCTTTGATGAACCGACGATAGAAACCTGCATGGCTGAGAAAACTACGAACACCCTTCACCGAAATTGGAGGCGGTAGCTTCTCAATGACTTCAATTTTCGCTCGATCAACCTCAATTCCTCTTTCGGAGATTTTGTTCCCAAGAACAATACCTTCTTTTACCATGAAGTGGCACTTTTCCCAATTCAGCACTAGGTTGAATTCTACACATCATTGCAACGCCATACTTAGGTTTGTCAAGCACGCTTCAAAAGTCTCACCAACAACTGAAAAATCGTCCATGAATACCTCCAAAGTGTCTTCAACCATATCAGAAAAAATGGACATCATACAGCGTTGAAAGGTGGCTGGTGCGTTACATAGCCCAAATGGCATACTCTTGAAGGCAAACGTACCATATGTTCATGTAAACGTTGTCTTTTCTTGGTCTTCGGGATCAATACAAATCTGATTATAGCCTGAATAACCGTCTAAGAAACAAAACCATCTTTTCCCCGCTAATCAATCTAGCATTTGGTCCATAAATGGCATTGGAAAGTGATCTTTGAGCGTCCAAGAATTCAGCTTCCGGTAGTCCATGCATACTCTCCATCCAGTGACGGGTCTGAGTGGAATAAGTTCATTTTTCTCATTCGCGACCACCGGCATGCCTCCTTTCTTGGGAACACATTGTACCGGGTTTACCGATGTACTATCAGAGATTGGATACACAACCCCTGCGTCTAACCACTTGATAATTTCTTTCTTCACCACTTCTTGCATAGGTGGGTTTAGACGTCTTTGATGCTCAATGGTTGGTTTGCAATTTTCTTCAAGCTGAATCTTGTGAGTACAAATCCCAGGTGGAATACCAATAATATCCGCAATGGTCCATCCAATGGCTCTAATATACTTCCGTAGAATAGAAATAAGGGCTGCAACTTGTTGCTCACCCAAATCTGCTACCACAATGACTGGAAGTGTGCTTCCGCTTCCTAAGAATGCATACTTTAAATGACTTGGCAGCTCCTTCAATTCTAACGTGGGTGGCTCTTCAATAGATGACTTAGCTGGTGGTGTTGGGTCGATTTTTGAGATCAAGGTCCAGCTTCTTGGGAGCATAGCAATATGTCCCTAATCCTGATAGAGCATAAATAGCTTCTTTGCAATTTTCAGCATCCTTACTCTCTCCATTCATGAGCACAACCGCCAAAGGGCCAGCAATAATTTGCTCTTCTTTAAGTAATTCTTTCGGATCATCAAAGAAAACATCAGCCACCAAAAATACACTCGGATCTTTGGGTTGCTTCATTGATTTGCAAACATCAAAGCGAACCACTTCATCATTTATTCGGAATGAAAGCTCATTAGCTCTCAAATCAATTAACACACTTCCTGTAGCAAGGAAAGGGCGTCCCAAGATTATGGGAACCTCTGAGTCCGCTTTACAATCCAAAATAACAAAGTCTGCTGGAAAGATGAATGAAGAAACCTTTACCAAGACATCACATAGGATACCAACAGGTCGTTTTACCGACCTATCCGCCATGACGAGCCTCATATTGGTTGGAGTAGGATCACCCATCCCCAACTTTTTATAGATAGATAATGGCATCAAATTGATGCTGGATCCTAAATCACATAATGCTTTGGCAAAATTCAAAGATCCAACGGTGCAAGGAATAGTGAAAGATTCGGGGTCAGCCTTCTTTTGAACTATTGATCGGGTAGAGATTGCGCTGCAGTGATGGACATCATCTTTCAACTCATAACTTACTGCCCGCTTCTTTGTCAAAATATCCTTCATAAATTTTGCATACCCAGGCATTTGTTCAAGTGCTTCCACCAATGGAACATTAATGGTCAGCTGCTTTAACATAGTCATGAATTTGCTGAACTTCGTATCATCTGCCACCTTCTTCAATCTTTGGGGAAAAGGTGGTGGTGGGTATGGAATTGTTCTCTCCACGGATTTCTTCTCCTCTTTCTTGCGTTTTCCAGCTTTTCCAGGCTGCACGTCGTGAGGAGTGACGTTAAGGACGTTAGGATTGGCTGCTGCGGCATCTTCCCCTTTCGCCTTATAATCAATTTCCGCTTCTTCATCAACCACTTGCTTGCCTTTTTCTGAAGTTTCCAGCACCTTACCACTTCAGGTAGTGATGGCCATGCATGACCCATCATTCCTTGGGTTTTGCACAGTATCGCTAGGTAAAGTACCCGTCTTTCTTTGATTGAGTGTTGCTGAAAGTTGGCTCAATTGCTGCTCTATTTTCTTGATTGAAGTGGAATGAGAATCAACTAATTTCTTCATAGAGGACAAATCATTTATTACCTCCGTTACTCCTGCGCTCGTTGCTTCCACTCCTTTCAGTAGTTTAGCCATCATGTCTTCCATACTTCCAGAACTAGATGTGGTGGTGTCACGTCTTCCAGGGGGTACGTATAAACCACTCTTTTCATTGTTTTTCCTCCAACTACCTTGGTCCTTGTTTCCAGACTTATCATAATAGTTCCGACCTTGGTTTCCTTGGTCATAGCCTCGGAAACCCCCCTGATTGTTCAAGTAGTTGGCTTCCTCTTCCGAATCAGATTCTTCTCTTCCTTTTGACGCAATAGCTTTCACTTTTTCGGTCTTCCCTGATAATAAATGCTTTTTAAGAAGATCCACTTGTGTTTTCATGTGCGTCATATCTTGATCACATTCTTCTTGTCTTTTTCTTTGGTCTGCAGTCATGCCAATAGATAAAGTGGGGCTTGTTACCTCAGAATCCCTGTTATGCCAAGATCTACTTTGTTTCGTCATACGATCTAGCATATTGCTTGCTTGACCAAAGGTGAGATCCATAAAGGATCCTCCAGCCGCATTATCCACCACTGGTTTAGTTATTGAATTCAGGGCTCTATATAATATCTCCATTAGGTGAACATTAGTCATATGATGGTTTGGGAACCTCTCTAGCTTTGTCTTGAACCTCTCCCATGTTTCATGAAGAGCTTCAGTGGGAAGCTGACGAAAGTTGTTGATTTCATCTCTCAATTGTGCTCTTTTGGATGGCGGAAAGAATCTTTCTAGGAAAGCGTCTCTCAATTGCCTCCAATTTGTAATAGAATCAGGAGTCAGCCCATTCAACCATGGAGTTGCCTCCCCAGATAGAGACAATGGAAATAGACATAATCGAATTGCATTCTGACCAACACCAGGATTGTCAAATGACTTGCATTTAGAAATAAAGTTGATGAGATGCATAATCGGATCATCGCCTTCTAGTCCACCAAATAATCCCTTGAGTTGCAATAACTGAATCATGGTGCTTGTGATGTTGAACTTGGCTCCGGGCGCTAATGGTGGGGGAATAATAGCTCATGTGGATCCAGCTCCATCAAGATCATCATCATCATCGTCGAAAGCTGGTTGCATGGGTTGGCGATCATACCTAAACCGATCTTATTGACCTCTTCTGTTGGCAGGTGTTGTGATTTCAACATCATGCCTTGGGTTTAGTAACTCGTCATCACCTAAATCCTCATCGTCAGGGTTTGTTGCTCGCCCAGGGTTATCAATGTTTTGTTGGTGTACTTGGGTGGCGGCAAGAGCAGCTAATCTCGCCTGCTCGTGTTGAGCAGCCATTCCCTTGATTTCTGTTTGTGCCTCTATTCTGCCAATTCGTTGTGGTTCAGGATTGATTGGTAATAACGGTTGACCAGAACTTCGAGTATGGGGCATGCACTGAATAAAAACCTGCAGTAAACAAAAACAAAAACTAAAAGTAAAAGTACGAGAATCTTTGACCAAAGGGTCTAGTAATTATCCCAAACTTAATTGACACTTGTATTCCCCGGCAGCGGCGCCAATTTTTGATAACGCTCAATCTACATCTCTCGTAGGAGTTTAAATCAGTCGTTTGTCAAATATAGAACCCAACCTGGGTTGGGTATCGATCCCTCAGGGAATAGCTTGGTCAACAAGTAAGCAACGATTACTAGACTTTTAGTGCAAGTCTCGTAAAAAGGGGGGAATTGTATTGTGAAAGTAATGTAACCAAAATAAGAGAGTAAAGTAGAAAATAGCAAAGTAAAAAGAAAGAATATTTAGTAGGTTGTGAAACAATGAGAATTGAGGAGTTGGGGTTATGTCCACCTTCTGAGTTATACGTCTCTATTGACTATGAGTGTGTTGAATTCAGACATGCATGTGCTTATAGAGAATTGTATTCGATAGTAAATCCAGGCGTCTTTCGACCTATTCGAGGATTATTTTACTTTAACTCTTTTGAGCTTAAAGCGTATCTAACGGTACGAATTCTCCACGAGGTAAATCCAGTTACGACACTAACTTTTTAATAGGGGATGAGACCCTACTACCTTGACATTATCTCTTTTCCAGACAGATAACCTTTCTTTCGAACAAGTTAAATTTTATACTGGTGTATTCTTGCGTTTGCAACCACAAAGAATTTAGATTAAGATGAAGAGAATAATGATATAAGCAACATACGTGTCACGAACTCACAAACTCACAGCAATAGATAGTATCTCATTCGGCTTCCATAACCCCAATAGAGAAGTTTAGTTACCCATGAGTGCGAAGAAAATCACAATTGACATTGTTGTTATACCACAATAAAGATTTCTCGTTTGTAATGGTGTGGTAGGCGTTAGGCATGAATCCCTTAGCAAAGTAACGTTTCTCTTGTTGTGGAATTTAAGAATAGATGAATAGAAGAAGAAAAATAGAATTAATGGAAGAATGATTGTTTAGAACTAGAATGTCTTAGAAGTAGAATAGAATAGAATTGAATGTAAGAAGATGTCCTCAAAATCGCTAGCAAGATAGGGTATTTATAATACCCATATCCTATTCCTACTAAGCTAATGAAATGCTTAACCAAATCCTACTAAGCTAATGAAATACTTAACCCAATTGTACTAGGTTAATGTATCATTATCCTAATCCTAACAAGCTAATGTAATACTTAACCCAATTGTACTAGGTTAATGTATCATTATCCTAATCCTAATAAGTTACTGCTAGTCCCCAAAGTCTTCAGAAATGTTGTTTTAGCCCGGGATAGGATTTCCATGCGCCATCTTTAGTCCTTGGCGTCCAAGATTGGCTTTTCTCCTTTCGTGAAGCTTTCTTTGGCGTCAAGTTATCCATGAAATGCTGAATTCTGCATCATTTATACCTGAAACTTTGCTAATCATGTTCGTTAGCTCACTTATAGGAAAATGGACTAAAAGTGCATGAAATATATAATTTGTTCTCAAAACTAGGCTAAAATATGGGCAAAATATAGTGCTATAGGCTTGTAAATTCGCCTATCATCAGCTTCAATAAAAGGCATGGGAGATTCTTTGTTGATGGAAAAATACCCTTCACCATGGATAACCACCTCTTGCTTGTCGTGCTCAAACTTGATCATCTAGTGCAATATAGATGTAACCTCACCAGCCTTGTGAACCCATAGTCTTTTCAACAACAAATTATAAAAGGCATTGATATTCAACACTTGGAACTCTATGGTGAATTCAGCAAGACCTATAGTCAACATCAGCTCTATTTCACCAATGAAGTTTGTTTTTTCTTCATCAAAAGCTCTGACACATACATTGTTGGGCCTAATCCTCTCGGCACTGATATTCAACTTTTGTAAGGTAGATATAGGACAAATATTTGTGCTAAAACCTCCATCAATCATTACATGAGTGACATAGAAATTTTCACACTTTACGGTAATGTAAAGACCCCGATTATACCCCGTACCTTTTATAGAAAATATGTCATCGAAAAAGCTAATCAGATTCACCTCAAAGATTTTTCCAACAATTTTCTCGAGCTAGTTTATCGTAATATCCCTAGGAACATAAGCTTCATTTAACACCTTCAATATAATATCACGATGTTCCTTGGAATGCAATAATAGAGAAAGAAGAGAGATTTGAGTCAGAGTCCTCTTCAACTGATCTATGATAGAATATTCTGGCAATTTCATCTTTCTCAATAATTCTTCTGCCTCTTCTTCGGTGATAGGCTTTTTGAGAGAAAAAGGCTCATTCATCACTGGTCTAGGCTTCCTCAAATGTTCAGGCACAAAACATCTTCCTGACCTAGTCAATCCTCCTACCTCATCTACTTCTTCAACGATTTCCATCCCCTGATAAGTCATCATAGTCTGATTATACCTCCATAGGGCCTTTTTTATATCGACTAGCGGGAGTTGGGTCACCGGCTTGATAATAATAGGTTCTGTAAGTACTTCTCTTACCATCAAAATAGGCTTGCTTGGAGCTCCTACTACCGTTAACTTAGGTTTGTCCTCACTTAAAACACCAATTTTTTTGACTTCTTTTACAATGATCATGGGTTTCCTCATGTTTTCTTGGTCTTTATCTTCCACCATTTCTTCTTGGATCAATTACATCGCCTTCATCGAATCGACCACATTCACCAATTTATCCTCATTGGTTTGTATTCTAAGAATAGGATTGTAACACATCGATGATTCTTTATCACTATATATCAATTCCAATATGTTGGTTTCAGTATGGGTTGGCAATGGATTTTGGTTGATGTTTTGATTTTGGGGCTTGTATCAACATCTGATTCGCATCGATAGATCCTGGATGGCTCTCTTCAAATACCAGAATTTCTTGATATCATTCCCTGGAATGTTAGAAAAATATACACATCTTAAAGAATAATAAATATTCCTCAGAGATGGGTTCGAAAGCCACCCTTGAATTAGGCTTAAGACTTTCATCTTCCTCAACATTTCAAACAAACTAGCATACGACTCCCCGAGAGGTGTGAACTCATTCTTGACTAACTTCTCTTTCTTAAACTCAAGCCTAGGTTGAAAACCAGATTTGGAAGGGTTTTGGAAATTTTGTGGAGTGGAGGGACGATTTTGAGAACTTGGTGCACGCCATTATGGGTAAGAAAGGGTTTGGGCATATGGTTGTGCACTATAACTGGGTATGGGAGTGGTGAAATGTAATATAGTGGGTTTTGCGAAGGGTAGTAATGGTGGAGGGAATATATAGATCTTGGGCATAGATTTGGGCTTGGGAGTGGGGATAGGGGCGAGTCGGTCTTTTCGAATAGGCACGGGGTACAGCTACAACGGTCGCCACATCCTCCTTCTTCTTTTTCACTCCAAAAGTTCCAAAACCATTTTAAATTGTTTGAGTGGTGCACTTTAATGTGGTAAAACTCACAATTCTTCTGGTCTTGATACCCTCTTCTGTCATCTCACCCATTTTGAGGACTTCGATAAATGGCTTACCCATCGCTAAAAGCAAGTGTAGAAAATAGGTCTCATCTTGCGCCTGAATGAAGACCTCCACCAACTTACTCTTCTTCATTGGAGATTTTACCCTCGCGGCCTATTCACACCACCTTATCGCGTACTCCCTGAAACTATTAGTACTCTTCTTCTTCATATTAGTCAGGGATTTTGCATCAGGAATCAGATCCACATTATATTGAAATTATTGGACAAACTTGTTAGCTAGGTCATCCCAACTAATCCACTTGTCAATATCATGATCAACAAACTACTCCGAAGCCAGACCGGAAAGACTTTCATCGAAGTAAGCCATGAGTAACTTTTCTTTTCCTCCTGACCCTTCAGCTGGTTACAATAACATCTCAAATGCACCACGGGATCACCGTGTCCGTCATACTTCTAAACTTTAGTGTTTTAAAACCAAGGGTAAGGTTAACGCATGGGAATATGCATAGATGTTAATAGGAAAGACTCTTATATCCCTCGATTCCCTATAGGTTTCTCAAGGCTTATTCCAATCTCTTTTATTTCCGCAATATACCTTCTTGTTCCACCGTTGCGACAGGCTTTTCCGTATCAAAGTGAAATGCAAAAGAATAATTGTAACAATAAGGATCATTCAACCTCAAGGTACGCTCTGGAGCATGTTGCTGATCTTTTGGCCTTTTAAGCACGGGTTCACTGGAAGACTGAGAGTGTATAATTATTGAACGCGCAGCATAGGTGGGAGTTTCAGATATTGGTGGAGCCACAAACACAGGTGTTGTCGATAGTTCTATCTGAGTAGTGGGACTTGATTGGGGAACTTCCAGGGGCATACTATAAGTGACAAGATAATATTGATGTGGAGTGAATCCTGGCGCGGGCTTGAGTGACTTAATGGGAGCTTAAAACTACACTTGGGAGAGCAGTAGGAATTGGAGATATTCCCAAAATCTTCAGAGAGTGGAGGATGAGGCATCCCAATAGCCCATGCTTGGTGCAGATCTATCAACTGTTGTCTGAGTCTCAATACCTCATCATTATATTCTGAACCCTCTTCTCTAGGATCCTGATCTGGGTCAACGAGCAAATTTTCGATCTCCCTATTATCCATGGAAAGTTTTGCTTTTGATCTAGTGAAGTAAGGATGACTAGCCAGAGTGCTATAAACCAACCATTTTTATCTGAAAGAACATACTCATCAAAGACAAAACCCGTTTGGATTAGGTCAGACAACAAGCATGGAAATCACATTGTATACACATCTTAGATTCATGCACATTTCTACCGGCCTTTGAGGGTAATAAGGTCATTTTAACATCATCCCAATCTCTCCCTTACATTATTTTTCTCTTCCTCTCTCATCACACCTCATTCTTTTTCTACTTTTTGCCCTAGCTTCTCTCTTTTTTGCCTCAGTCTCTTTTCCCTTCTATTTTCTTCTCTCGGTTTCTTTCTCTCTTTTTCTTCTCTTGCTATTTACTTTCTTTTTATCATTTTTATGGCTTTTGCATTTCTTTAAAAGAGGAAAATTGAGTAAAAACAAGGAAACAAAATGATTAGATCAATCCCAAAAGTAGGTTGACTACGTATCATGTTGAACATTAATTAGATTTTGTATAGTTCGAGAGGCATATGCATAAATATCACAAAATTGATGATTTTTTTATTTTATTTTATTTTACGAGAAAGAAAAAAATAAACAAAAGAAAGAAGAACGCAACATCACTACATTTTCATAAAAAAACAACCAAACAAACTTTGAGTTTAAGACAACCTTGATACTAATCAACAAAGACTGAACAACATTCTAGACCAACATGAAAACATACGTAATACTCCTAATAAAGACCCCAAAGATAAAGCAATCTTGATACTAACCTACCAAATACAAAATACTACAATGATTAAAAAAATAAAGGACTCAAACTAAACAAAATATAAGAAATACTCCTTCAAACTGGTATGTCGTGTGATGACCCTGGCTAAGATGGACTTGTCTGTGAAGTTCTCTTTCTCCCACTCAAACTTTGTAGCATATCTTGCAAGAATACTTTGATATTTGGGAAGATGCTTCTGGCACGTATTCCTGCCTCTTGGAGAGTACACCTGAAAAGATTTTTCAGATACCCTTCCACAGTTGTGAGCAAACCAGATAACTAAACTCTCAATAACTCCATTTTAGCCCCCCGCGTTTGCATCCTTCCTGTCATCACCTATGCTCGTTTCCTATATCCGTCCTCTAAGTTGCACTGGTAATGGCCTACTGAAACCCCAAGGTATGGATTATAGACAAATCTCATATCTCTAAGTGTACCCCAAAGTATCCAAACTTTCTTTGAGAGTATCCACACCTAGCTTTGTCGCGTGATTCCTGAACTGCTCGTATTTGCTCTCACCTAAGGCTTGGTTCTTAAAGTACTCAACCTTCTTTAGAAGATCCACTATTGGTGGCACGTCCTGTGGTCTACCTAACTGGCGCATTACCCTAGAAAGAGTGTATGGTCTAGTGCAATTGAGCCTTAACATAACCAGAAAGAGTTGCATCTGTCAACCAAACAAGATTATTTTTGGACGAAGCCACAGATAGGTCCACAAAATATTATCCTCAGTTCTTGACTTGAGAAATTCAATCCAAGCATCAACTCCTACGGGTAGAGAGAATTTATCAAAGCACATTCTGTGTTCCATGGCTTTCACTCGATTAGGGAAACAATGGTCAACCACATCCGGTCTAATTAAAGAAGGCACATGTAAATGCTCCATCATCCACAGTTGCAATATCAGGTTACTTCCCTCAAAAAATCTCATCCCTCCCTTCACTTTAGTTAAAGCCTTATATATTTCTGTTAAGATCATAGTTATGATAGTGACCTTATCCCCTTGATCCTTATGAAATAAGGCCATCACTACAGATTACAAATGAGTATTAACACATTTTTCTTCTAGTGAGAACACTAAAATGCCTAATAGAGTGAGAGTGAAGACTTCAAGACTCTTTCTTTCCCAATTCTCCTTAGTCATATTAAATTCATCCCAAAAGCAATTAAAACCATCCAAGGACCCGAATCTAGCGAATAAAAATTCTAAGAAAATCCATGATTGATTCAGACAACCTAAATTCCTGTTGTTACTCTTCAACCCACAACCTTGTAGAAACCAGTTGCTCGAGTGATTCCAAGCTCGGATCATACTTTTATCGATATAGGACAAATGAAGCAGATAGGAAATTTCAGCCAAAGTAGGCGTCATTTCACACTTCCCAAACCTAAACACCAAATTACTAGGATCCCAAAAGGTCAACATAGCATCAATTAGATCTGGATTGGGTGTGATATGAAAAAGTTCTGTGAGATCACCTAGTATATTAATTAGCTCCTGCTTGTCGACGTAGTTGAACATACCCTACCACTTGATTAACTTTTTGGGCACTTTGGAAACCATCAAGACTCTAGACCCTTTGGACGGCTCTATCCTATAATAACAAACTATACTTCAACAACAACAAACCCAGTGTATTCCCACATCATGAGTAACAAACCATACTTACCACTAGAAATTCAATAAAAGAAAAAGAACTCCCGACCATCAGGATTTTAACACGGAGAACGTCGTATGACACGGAGAGATGGACCAACTTGTAACTCAAATCCACTGAATGGCCTTACTAATGAAGTCAGCCTGTTTGGCTAGGAGTGGCAACACAAAACTAAAAGAAAAGTGACCTGAGACTAGGACTAAGACAAACAACTGAACTAAAAGATTACTGGACCTACCAAGGGTTGGCTACGTATCCCGCCCCGAGGAAAGAGAATCAGGTATCTGTAGTTCATCCAGATTAGACAGTTAAAGATTAAAGAACAGCTTGCACCCTAACTTGGGAGACACGACTAAAGACAAACTAATGAAGAACGTAAATAAAATCTTTTTGGGGTTTTAAATTTGACACATCACATTAAAAAAATGACATCAACAACTAAGAAAGAAAAATCTTTTTTGGGTATTTTCGTTATACGAAATGTACAAAACTTCTACCATCATTTTTGAATTTTTCTTTTATAAAATCTCCTATTGAAAAAAAAAATCATCTTTGGTTGAAATTTTTGAATTATGAATGCTTGCTAAAAGAAAAATCTTTATAGATTTTTGATTTTGAATTTCATACGAAAATGAAACTTGAAACTATTAAAGGAAAATCTGTTGTAGTTTTCTTTTAAAGCTATATGTGACACCTACTCTAAATGAAGGGTGCAGAAAGTCTTTTTTGAATTTTTCAGATTCCTATACAAAATGAAACCTATGATTACCAAAGAAAAATCTTTTTGGGGTTTTCAATTTTGGGTAAATGACTGCAAAAAGGTAAAAAAAAATCTTTTTTGAATTTTTGGATTATGAAAAAAACAAAAACCATAAAGAACTCTAAAAACTACAACACTCTTTTTTTTACTCGCCTTTTCTTTTTTTTCTCTCTTCTTTCTTTTTTTCTCGATTTTTCCTTGTATACACACCTTCTTTAATTCTAGCACATGCTTTTCCCCAAATCAGTCCGTCAAATGACCATATTACCCTAAAAAATGCAACAATTAGCACGTAAGAATTCTTTACGGCTAAGTCTCTTACAAAGGACCAAGTGGGTCCCGTTAAGTCTCAATATGATGCAAATAAGCATGACTTAAAGGCTGACCTACACTGAGGTTCACTAACAAGGCTGTTCGGGGGAGCGTATGGTTGATAGTGGCTGCGACAGCTTTTCACCTACTCCATACAACCCAATGGCTCCCCCTCCTAAGATAAGGGTGACTTAACTAGAGGTCGTGTACACACGTGTACAACGGACTTTTTGTAGAAAGAATGACTCAGGTTATGCACATGACGCCAGGTATAAAGCGGTAACACATAATAAAAATTGTAAACATAGAGCATGTAAGCACGCCACAATGATAAACAAATATAAACGATAACACAAACAAACATTTAAGAACTCATAACGCCGAACTAAGCCAATACAACTCAAAATAAGCTCGAATTCTAAAAAAGTGTCCCCAGCAGAGTCGCCAGAGCTGTCACACTCCTTTTTTAACAAAAAGAAAGTGATTTTAAGTTTGAAACGGTTTTTATTATTAAGTGACAAAAGAAAAAATATTTTTTTTCTAAAAAGGATTGTTTAGATTTTTATTCAGAGTATCCACTTGACATAATCTGGTGTGCCAAGTCACCTTTTGAAAAATCCTTTTTTCAAAAAAAATGATTTGACTCTTTTAAAATTGGTTTGCAAACAGAGATTTCGGTTAAGGAATTCTGTTGACCGAGGGGAAGGTGTCAGTCACCCCTTGATCCTATGGCTCGACCATGGTCGCTTGGTGGAGAATATCAGTTAGTTTGGCACGACGAATGTATAAACCACACAAAAATACATAAAAATAATAAATCAAATACACTAGACAAAACAATCCAAAATATAATATCTGGTCCAATTATACAGTCCAAAAGAAAAAATAAATTGCGGAAAAATAAAAACCTATACTATTCTAACTACGCTCCAAATGTTTCACCCGATGCCTCGGGCCTTCGGCATGGACGTCCTCCGAGTACAAAATACATCGGAGCATTCTCCGGTAAATAAATACCATATAATCTTGGGGCATTCCCGGTCCAAATGATACATTTGATCCAAAAAGTTGTAAAACCAAGGCATTCAACAAATATTTCAAACATTCAATAGTCCACGAGTTCTAATTTTGCCTACCCAACCTATGTTTGCCTACCCACTCGACCTATCATGATGCTATTGAGTTCGATTGATGTTTATTTCAAGTTAAACAATAACCCATGAATTAAACTAACCAAAAGGCACTTTTACCAAGTTTCAATTCTCATTCCGTTTACTCTTGAATCCCTTTCATACGTCAATTTTACACAAAATAATTATCCAAATCCATACTAATATCAAATTCATGCCATGATTAATTATTCATGGATAAAAAAATATTGAACATCAACAAAGATCAATCAATCACAACCAACAACACACAATCATAACTTCAGTTTCTCAAATTTATGATAAAATAAAAAGTGATTTGAAGAATTCGGACCATTCGAATATATTTTGATGATTTACAAAGACAAATAAGAGCTTCTCCAGAAATCCCGATGAATGACCTCACCGAATAATGAATCTCTACTATCACCCAAACTCCAAACACAAATTATTCCTAGAAAACACAGTCCAACAGAAACCCCACTAACGCGAATCAAACAATTCGAGAACACCAAAAAAATCAGAAGAAGGATTGAGAAAATCTATGTGACCAAAGCTCTGGTGAGCTGACAGTGGCCCAAAATCGATGAAACAAGACAAATTTCGGTGAAACCTTGACATTTTATGACCAAATCTGCCTAAATATAAAAAACAAGATTTTTGGTATTTTTGGGACTCGTTTGGGCGAACGATGATCTGAAGAAATAATTCTGGCAAAGCAGTCGCCGGAACAGTAACCAGAAGCCCAAAATTCATTTTGTCCCATAATTATCAGGCCATTTTTATTATTTTCTTATTTTTTTCATTGTATCCATCGTGTGTATTTGTCTCCCATATGTATGTGTATTTCTCCGATTGTTATGTGTGTGTGCGTTTAGAAATCGTGAAGAAAAAAAAAGCAAAAAAAAAAAATCCCCTGTATGCATGTTTCTCTCCAAAGAAAAAGGGAATCCCCTCTTTTTCATCTTTCCGCCAGTGTATATATCTATTTGTATTCTATTTAGGTTTTCTTCTCTGTGTCTAAGGGAATGGCCAAAAATAACGTGTAAAAGAGAGGATAGGTGGGGTGGGAAGGGGTCATGTGGGTGGGGGTGGGGTTGTGGGTGAGGTGTCTTAATTTGATGGGAAGAGGTTGTTAATTTGTTATTAAAATAATCTTGAGGATTAGGTTGGTTAGGAATTTGTTATTTTTTGTATTTTTGTGGGGTATAATCCCATGGGTGAGGGTGTATGGTAATGTGGGGTTAAAAATATGGATAAATTGGGTTTTTAGGAGGAACAAAATTAGGTGTCTACAATAAACCCTATGAATCAACAACCAAGACAAGCGAGTTAATGAATGAAGTTCAATAACTTAATATGATTGTTCAAAGTGTTTGTACCTTGGGCTTTACTCTATTGATTGTCTCAAGCCTTTTACTTTACGCATTGTTTACTTTACTTTAGTTTACAAACTTCAAACTCTTTTCGATTACTTGTGCATCAATTTAATAGTTGTGGCTGAGCTGGAATTGGATAGTCATAGGGGTCATAGTTGGTCTCAGAGGTGAGCTAATCAGAAGTGAGCTAGAATTGGATAGTCATTGGAACTAGTCCCTATGGGATTGATATTTGGATTTTTTAAGGCCACTATAGTACTTGGTATACCACATACACTTTCCTGTGTACTTGGGCACTGTCATCTCCTTATCTGTGTAGTAGCAGTAACAGTCACCCTCTCATAAATACCTGGTAACTTAGGTACACCTGCCTCATCGCATAGCCTCTAGATCATACAAGGAAATGGCATGTTAGTCAGCTCTCCAAAAGCAATCTCATGTACCTCATGCCTGAGGATGGCAGAAAAATTAATATCATAACCAGCCATCAAGCAGGCAACCAATGTAGATCCTTCCCACGTCATTGCATTATCTGAAGCTGTGGGAATTAGGCTATATCGTATCTAACACCACCAAAATATGTCCCCTCATGTCAATAGTCCCTTCTTAATCACATTTAGACCCTCAATCCATGGGGTCTCATCACCCTGTGGTGAAATATAACCAGCTATCCACCTAGCTATCTCGAGCCTCTTAGACTTTTGCTCAGTATCTTACATAATATGACGATCTCATGTGACCCTCAATCTATGGTCACACTCTACTATAGATGCAGGTGTAATGTTATTTTGGCCGAATATGACTCTATGAATAGTTTTCTCTTTGACATCAACTCTGACCCCTCTGACTAGTATGTGTTCAAGTTGTGGCTGTCGTAAAAATTTGATAAATCCTGGATGATGGCCCATAAGAAGGACTTCGGTGGCTCTATAAGATGTATTAAACTTGCTCACCATAGTTGGTCTATTAGAATGGATTGTCCTTGTAATCCACCCTAGATGATGCCTGTCAAAAGCCACCCTTAACTATGGTAACATCTGCAGCCCTGTAAGTCAATCCTACGCTCCTCATAGATACATTATGTAGGCCTTCCTAGACACATAAACTTTATAAATCTCAAAAATATGTTGCATACCTTCCATACACCACCTCAAATGTCCCTCCCCAGGAGGTGTATCTGCGGCATGTGCAGGTGCCTGTTATGCAACATAGGATGCCTATGTTGTACCCTTCTTAGACTAGGGTACCTCTGTCTACTGTGTATGAGTGGCAGTACCCTCCTCATACTGAGGCACCACTGATTACTGCTCCTGTAGAAACCTGGGACCCCTCCTCAGACTGTGGGTCGTATACATTAGCCTGTGGAGTCAACTCAACTCTGTTTTCTCATCATCATCATCATTATTAGGTGTAGGAGTATGTGGTGGTGATATCCCCATGGACTTCATCCTCAACCGAGCTGCGACATTCTGAGCAGCCCGGTGAGTCTATTGTCGTGTGACTTTATGGATCACTACAAGTGTAGCATCAATATGATGCTGTCTCGAATATTCCTCTACTGAACTGCTAAGATCAGAAGACTCTGTCCGTCTCCTCTAAGTACCAGCTACTTTCTTCTTTACTACTTTAGGTGTCATGTATACCTGAAAAAACTAGACATTAGTTTCTAACAAAAGTGAGGGATAATGAAAGTTGAAGAAAAACTCAAAATTCGAAAAGTTCAAATTTTTCCTCACTTTACACACCTCTGTAACCTACTTGAAATCCCAAAAAGTCCAATGTATACACACTAATAAAAAATCATTACTTTCAAAGCAAACAAACAAGTTCAACTTATGGCATTACTTTCGTTCATTCAAGTTCAACTTTTGGTTAGGGCCTAAACTTAGAATTTTAACTTGAAACAAGGCCCTACATTATGATTTTAGGTGATTTCAAGGATCCCTCATACAATCATGATACTTTCAATATATTTAGCAATGCATATACATATCAACTTGTTTTAACAATAGATAAAGCATTATATCAACTTTAAGAGCCAAGAAAGTTATCTCTTATATGAAAATCCAAAAGAGAATAATGAAGAACTCAAGCAAAACTAAGGTTGAAACTCGTTTATAGATTTTTGGTACAAGTTGGTACCTCAAATAAGTGTAAATTTCATGTTTTCTTAAGTGTGGGGTTGGTTTATGTTTAAGGTGGGAAGTTTAAATTTAAAAAAAATTAAAAAAATTTAAGGATTAGGATGAGTTAGAATGAGGGTTTGGATGTTTTAATATAGCTGAGGGATGCAATAGGACATATTTAAATGTTGGTGCACCCAATTTTTGACCTAGCCACGGCACCTACCTGCGCCCTATACCTGCAGTCGAATCCTGGGCGCAAGTGCCGAGCCAAAAATTTTGGCTCGCTTTTCTGCAACCCGAACTTGGCGTGGCGACATTATTCCAGATACTAATGGTCCTACAACCCAAGTTTTAGGTCCCAAAAGTAAAATTAGCTGCCAAATTCCACAACTAGCCATTTTTCATCCTCAAAATTTCAAATTTTCAATATTCTACTCAACTTACTGTGTGGGACTTGTGACCATGATGGGCTGAAAACAAAATCCCCTTACCTAAAAATCAATGAATTTAGCAATGTTTACCGTATTCCGTGTATGGTCCAAAAGCTAAAAACCTATAAAAACAAAAACAAAAAACATAAAAACTAAAATATATAGTGGGTTTCCTCCTACTTAGCGCTTGATTTAATTTCGCGGCATGACGTGGCTATGTTGGTTACTCCGACTTCACCAACAAGCCCATGGGTTGCCTCATATACAACGTTTTATTTAACGTCACGGCATGATACGGGTATCTTGACTACTCAGAATTCATCAAGACATCGATAGGAATATCCTCCAAGGTCATCAATACAATCAATCACCGATACTACCCTCATGTTGGTTCGATGCTTTATAGACTTTTGGTATTGAATGTTGTCTCCTCACCGTTAACTCGGAATTTTATCTCACCCTTTTCCATGTCAACCATGGCTCTACCTGTGGCCATGAATGGTCTTCCCAAAATAATAGGCATCACAGTGTCAACCTTACAGTCCAAGATGATGAAGTCAACTGGGAAAATAAATTTTTCCACCCTGGCAATCACATCACAAGAGGTTCCCACAAGCTTCTTCACTGTTCAGACAGCCATCAGTAGCTACATCAAAGTCAGTTTCAGAGGATTCAAAACTATTTTCTTGAATAAGGCCAACAACATTAAATTAATGTTGGCCCCTAAATCACATAAGGAACGGTCAAACCTGGATGACCCAATAGTACATGGTACAGTGAATGCTTTGGGATTACTCTTTTTCTATGCCAAGGACCTAGTCACTGAACTGCAGTTGTGCACACCCTCAACATCCTCAAATGTTACTCCTTTCTTTCTTGTGACTAACTATTTCATGAACCTGGGGTATCCAGGCATCTTCTCTAATGCCTCAAGAAGAGGTATGTCCAGGCTTAACTATTTCAGCATCTCTATAAATTTCTTAAACTTGCCTTTCTTCTTCTTCTGCATCAGTCACTGAGGAAAAGGTGGGGGTATTCTTGGAATTCATCTTACCTCTGGCTCAATGACCGGACCCTTAACTTTGTCTTTAGCAACTGCATCCCTATCTTTTGTTATCTTCTTTGACTCAACAATATGTGTCTCAACATCAAAAACCTCTATAGTAGGCATTGGGGGATCCATAGTAGTGATACCACCCTTAGTGGTAATAGCAAGTATGTGACCGTCTTTTTTCAAATTTTGCACAGTATTGCAAGGAAGGGTACCTGGCTTCCTCTGGTTCAGAGTTGCTGGCATTTGCCCAAATAAGTGATCCAGCTGCTTGATTGCAGTGACATGTGACTCAACCTTCGGGGTCAACCCTGAAATATCAGCCTTAATTTTTTTAAGGATGGTCCCCTAATTTTCCTGACACTTCACCAATTTAGCAAGCATCTCTTCCATTCTAAATTTTGCATCGTATCTACCAGGTGGAATATATCTATATTTCTTCTTTCTATAGTCAACCTTCTTTCTCCAGTCACCATCTCTCTCTGTTATGGTCTCTGTACCTATCATAACAGTTCTAATCTTGGTTCCCTTGCCCTTGGTCTCAGAAACCCTCCATCTAATGATCCAGGTAGTTAGCTTCCTTTTCTAACTCAGACTCATATGCTATGAAAGCTGACCCCTGTTCTATAACTACATTTACCTTCTCAGAATTAGTCGCTGCAAACTGCTTCACTAGCACCCCAAAATCAGTCCTTAGCAATGCAATTTTATATGCCACTATTTCATCAACTGTTCTCTGGTCGTAGGAAGAACCTATAGCATAAGTACCAGATCCCCTCTCAGCCTCATAAGTTTTTCACCCTCGGTTAGTGAGTAAGATCGGATGTAACAAGCTGCCTCTCAGTGTAGTCTCATAAAATCTCTCTTAGAGATGGTGTTTGCCATGGCTCTGGATATGATGTTTAGGGCTCTGTAGAATAGATTCGATAAGATTTTCCCTAAATAGTGATGATTGGGCACCAAGTTTAGCTTCTTCTTAAACATAATCAAGCCTTATACATGGATTCTAGCTGCAGCTGCTTGAAATTATAAATCTCATCCTTAAAATGCAACATCCTTGATAGAGGGAAGAACCTATTGAAGAATTTTTTGTGCAACTCATTCCAAATCGTGATAGAGCCTCTTGGAAATTCCCCTAACCATAAATATTTTTCTCATGTAAGTGATAAAGGGAAAAGCCTCAACCTAATATCTTCCTGATTTACCCTTGGATAGGTATACGAGCTATAAATCCCAAGGAAATTTGCAAGGTGCCAACTTGCATCATCGATAGACAATCCTGCAAATACACCTTTCAAATTTAGAATTAGATCATGGAACTCAAGATGTCAAATATTAATCCTGGGGTAAAAACAGGAGGTACTATGGCTCTATTCTCTATTGGCTCAACATATCCCATAACTTCCTTATCATCTATATATGGCTTCACATACTAATTTTCTGGAAAAACTTGAAAACAGTCACCTCTAGATCTATTCTGATTCCCACCGAGTGTTGCTCGGTGGTCTGTTACTTGTGTCTGCTCAGCTAGATCCACATACCTAGTTATCCTTTGAGCTTCTTCCCCTACTCTCCTTTCAGTTTTCATTTGAGATAAAAGCTCATCTTTCTGATGATCAACAATATCTTGTACCCCATCGGTAAGAGGCACAATATCATAAACCCCTTCTAGATTATCACCTCTTGACATCCTACTAGGTGTTTGTAGGATTCTCTCTGAATTTGGATTCAACGGGAGTAAGGAATTTTCTCTACTCCATGTGCTAGGAGTACACCGGCATATGCCCAATTTTGAAAAAAAAAAACTAAAAACCCAAAAACTGCAATAACCTTAATCCATAAATATTCACCGTGTTCCCCGACAACAGCGCCATTTTCTTTGATGAGGTCCAAGAAAAACCTCCTTTTAGGTAATGATACGATCGTTGTCAAGATATAGTAACCCAACTAAGTTTTGGGTTGAATCCCAAAGGAACACGTAGTTTGACAGATCGCAGTGGTTATAGCCTATGGGCAAAATAATAAAGTAAATAGGGGGACTTATTTGTAGTAGTCTCGAATACAGAATATTATTAACTTGGTTGAAAATCAGTCGTAAGTGAACATTAGGATTGTACGATACCTTGTCATCTCAACTCCATAGGTTTATATGAGTAGTTTAACCAACTCAACGCCCTACATGCAGGGTCGATAAGTTATGTACCTCCTACAGTCTTTTGGACGAGCAGGAGGATTTCACCCTTTACCTATTGAGTCTCAGGATGTCGCGTTACTAACCCTTATCATTGTCCCAATTAATTATTACCTTTTGGGTCTAAAGTTATTAGATAAAGGTTAATATTTATTTGGATATACAATTGTTCGGGAACGGATCGGCTATTAACTCACCAAATTACTATTGTCTTTATATTTTCCTAGTTACTACCCCTTTGTTAGAATAAGTAGTCACATCTAGGTGGGATCCTAATGTGTTTACCCAATAAGAAATCAATCATATTGAAGATAAAACAATTTATGCCATAGGTATTAGTTTCCCATCAACAATCCCACTCAGCCTACTTCATCAATCTGCTAGGGTTTCCACAACCCTATGATATAAAATCTAAATAGAAAATACTAAAATAAGATGAAATCTACACTAAAGAAGCAAACACCAACTGATTTCAAGAAGAAAAACAACAAACTAATTGCATAAATTTAAAAGATAGGTAACTTGACATAAGAACCTACAAACAATAGGAAGCAAAAGATGTATCAAATCTTAAGACCCCTAAGACCTATAGCATCAACACCAAGATCTTATGTGAACATATGAGGAACTCAACCTCCCCAAGCACTCACGTTTCTAAGAAAAAGTCCAAAACTAGTGAAATCTACACAAGCCCTAGTTTCAATCTCACAAAAGAGAAGAAAAGGTGTTTCAATTCTTTCACTAAATATCATTAATCAACTAATGAGAAAATAAGCCTAAAGAGTCTATTTATAGCCATTACATAAAAATACCAAAAAACCTTTAATAAGAGCAAAGAAAAGGCGCCCTTGGATTGTAGGATAGAGTCAGCTTTGGAGTGTCTAAAGTCCTTATTCACACTTCAACATATGCACTCCTTTGGATGGAGTCATGTCATACTCAAATACATCCATCTTTATGAACATGGATTGTAGATTTTGTAACTCCCAATCTTGTCTCCTTGTGAATGGCCATGAGCTCTTTAAAACTGTATCATCCTCTCCATCTTGAAAGGAATTTGACATCAAATTTAAGGCTTCATCACCATCAATGGTATCAATAAGTGAGAGGTGACACACATTGAAGGTGTTTTACACTTGATATTCCGGAAGGATATAAATCTTGTAGGCATTATCATTGATCCTTTCAAGTACTTGAAAAGGACCATCACCCCTCAGTATCAACTTGGCTTTCCTTTGTGTTGGAAACCACTCCTTCCTTAGGTTCACCCACACCCAATCATCTAGTTCTAGCATAACTCTACTTCTCTCCGTGTTGGCTCTCTTAGAAACCTCTTGATTTCTCTTCTCAAGGTGTCTTCTCACCTTATCATGAAACTTTTTCATGGCTTTATCCCTTTTTCTTCCATCTAATATTAACACAAGATCACTAGACAAAGGGGTTAAATCTAAAGAGGTAAGGGAGTTCAAGTCGTATAGACACTCAAAGGGAGTCATGCCCGTAGTTGAATGGATAACACAATTATAAGCAAACTCGACTAGGGGTGGGTGATCCTCCCAATAATTTATCTTACCTTTAACCATGGATCGTGGAATAGAACCCAAGGTCTTATTTACTACTTTCTCTTTGCCATCGGTTTGCAGGTGGCAAGAGGTTGAGAATAGCAACTTTGTACCAAGCCTACCCCACATTGACTTCCAAAAGTGACTAAGAAACTTGGAGTCCCTATCACTAAAAATGGACCGAGGGATCCCATGTAGCTTAACAACATGCTTAATAAACAACGAAGCTACACTAGGTGCATCCTACTCTTACAACATGGAATGAAGTGGGCTATCTTTGAGAATCAGTCAACCACTACAAAAATGTTATCCCTACCTATACTTGTCCTTGGAAACCCTAAAACAAAGTCCATATATATGTCAAGACAAGGTCAAAGGAGAGTGGGAAGCGGGGTATACAATTCTTGAGGGAGGAGGCGTGATTTAGCACTCCTACAATCCATACATTGGCCACAATCTTAGCAACATCTTTGCGTATTATAGGATAATAGAATTGTTCCTCTAAGATCTTGAGGGTCTTCTTAACCCTAAAGTGTCCCATTAGACTACCATCATATGCCTCTCTCACAAACAACTCTCTCAAATAACTAGAGGGTACACACAACTTTCTTCCTTTGAACAAATACCCCTCAAATTTGGAATAAGGAAAGGAAAACACATCCTTGAGCCATCTTTCCATATCCCACTCTTTATATTACCGAATGATAGGGATGAATGTAGGGTCCTTGGGATACACATCCTTAGACTCTCAAATCACATCAATTTGGAAGATAAGGTAGAAATAAGCACATGTTTCCTAGATAATGCGTCGGCCACCACATTTTTCTTTCCATTTTAGTATTGAATGACATAAGAGAAGGTTTATAGGAATTCAATCCACTTAGAATGCCACTTTTTAGCTTGTCTTGGGCCTAATATGTTTCAAGAGTTCATGGTCCATTTGGATCACAAACTCTTTGGGCCACAAGTAGTGTTGCCAATTACCCAAGGCTCTAATCAATGCATATAATTCTAGATCATAAGTGGAATAATTTAGAGTTGCGCCATTGAGCTTTTAACTAAATAGGCAATAAGTGTATGATGTTGCATTAAGATGGCACCTATTTCTACTTTACTTGCATCACATTCAACTTCAAACGTCTTATCAAAGTTGGGTAATTGCAACAATGGGGCCAAAATGAGCATAGATTTCAAGGTTTTAAAGGCCTTAGCTTACTCATCACCCCACTTGAAGGGTTGGTCCTTTCGAATAATCTGGGTCAAGGGAGTAACTATGGTACTAAACCCTTTGACAAACATTCTATAAAAGCTTTCCAACCCATGGAAACTTTAGATTTCTTCAATGGATTTTAGGGTCAACCAACTTTTAATAGCATCTATCTTGGATTCATCCACCTCAACTCCCTTTGAACTTATAACAAATCTCAAGAACACAACTTTATCAACACCAAAAGAACATTTCTGAAGATTAGCATATAACTTTTTCTTTTCTAAGAACATCAAATACACTTTGAAAATGCAACACATGTTCTTCAAAGGACTTGCTATAAACCAAGACATCATCAAAGTACACAACAACAAACTTTCCAATGAATGGTTTCATCACATGATTCATTAACCACATTAAACTGCTAGGAGCATTAGTAAGGCCGGATGGCATGACCATCCATTCATAAAGACCAAACTTGGTCTTGAATGTGGTTTTCCATTCATCACCCGATTGAATTCTAATTTGGTGATAGCCACTCCTAAGATCAATTTTTGAGAATACAAAAGAGCCATTCAACTCATAAATCATATTATATAATCGAGGAATAGGATAGTGATACTTTACCGTGATTTTATTAATGGCTCGGCATTCCACACACATGCGTTATGTTCTATATTTCTTTGGCACCAACAACACTGGAACCGTACACGGATTCATACTTTATTTAATGTACCCCTTGTTGAGAAGTTCCTCAACATGCCTTTGAAGTTCTTTAGTATCCATAGGGTTACAGTGATAGGACGGTTTGTTAGTCAATTATGAACCCAGTACGAAGTCTATTTGATGTTCAATGCACTAAATTGGGGGTAACACTTGCGGAAGCTCCTTGGGAAATACATCCTCAAATTCCTGCAAAACAAGAGAAATAGAATAGGTAATAGAAGAAGTAGAGGGATTTGTACTAAAAGCATGGGCTAGAAGAAACATGAGAGTGTTGTTGTCATGCTCCTTGAAGAGATCCTTCTTCCTAGAAAACATTACCATTGGCTCTTGACTCTTTGAAGTTATGATCCCCTTGATTTCGTCTCCATTAACACTCTCGGGTTCCCTCACTTTCTTCCTCTTTTCTTTCAATTTCTTTAATTGTTGATGTACCTCATTCGGTTAAGATGGTGAGAGCAAATAAAGTGTGAATTTTTGGCCATTGAGTTCAAATGAGTACCTATCAGTTCTTCCATCGTGCTTGGTAGACCTGTTAAATTTACATGGTCTACCCAGCAACAAATGAAACGCTTACATAGGGATTACATCATATAACACCTAGTCTTGGTAGTTTCCCACCTTGAACCAAATCAAGCATTGTCGAGTTACCATTAATTCTCCACATTCAAATAACCATTGTAGCTTGTAGGGACTTGCATGTTAATAGTGAGAATTTTCAAGAAGTCAACCATAGTAGCACTAGCAATATTAGTGCAACTCCCACTATCAATAACCATTGTACATACACCTCCTTTGATAAGACACTTAGTAAGGAATAGATTCTCTATTTGTCTTGGATCATCTAAAACCTTACTAACCATGACTCATATTACCACTAAGTTTGGAACTTGACACTCACCCTCTTTCGTCTAAGTGTCCTCTTCATCACCTTCTTTTTGTACCTAATTATCTATTTGCTCTCCATCTTGGCGCTCGGCCTCATTCCCTCGATTTCCAATCCCACCTCCTCTCAAAGATAGTGCAACTTCCCTTCCCTAAGGATTACATTTCTTTGGTTTGGACACTCATTTTCCTTATGTCCCTAACCTTGACACTTAAAGCATTGGAACCCTTTAGTATTAGGAGTATGCTACTTATTACCTTTATTTCTTGGAGGATGCTTTTTAATGGCCTTGGTCTTGGGTTGCTTTGCATAGGATGGTTTTTCTTTGCTTTTGTTCCAACCCGAGGAAGGTTGAACCACCTCCTTATTCTTAGGCCAACCCGAGAATGGTTGTTGACCCTTAGACTTATAGGTCGGCCTCTCTTTGTTCTCTCTTTCAATCTTTATAGTCGCTTGGAAGATGCTATTATAGTTTTAAATTTGTGGGGAGTCATACGTGAAGAGATATCCTTGTTCAACCTGACCTTGAAATGGATGATGTCATGACTCACTTTATTTTCTCGATGATTAAGCTTCAACATCAATTGTTGGAACTCGTCATAGTAAGCCATGACACTTTTGCTCCCTTACCTCAAATTGTACAACTTGGCAAGGAGCTCATGGTTGTAGTCTTTAGGTAAGTACCTTTTCCTCATAATGTACCTTAATATAATCCATGGAGGGGGTTGTCACTCATTCAATACATTCCCAAATCTCTTAACATACTCCCACCAAGTGTTGACATACCCCTCAAAGTGAGATATAGCATAACAACTTTTTTTCTCTTCAATGAGGTCATTAACTTGGAATATCTTATCACAAGAGGACTCTCAAGCAAGATATGCTTTGAAATCTCTCTCACTCTTAAAGATAAGAAGACTAACTTTGATTGAGTTTATGCCCATCTCTCGGTTTTGGTAGCCATGTTGGTTCCATTGACCATCTCTCCCTCCTCAGCCTTAAAGTTACCTTTGATCAATATATCCAACTCTCATCTCTTATTTCCTCATATATGCATCATCATATACTCCATACCCTTCTTATTGATTCCCTCTACCATAGTTTTCTACATGGATGGGTCGGTTTTAGTTAAGTGGAGCTTGGAAGGGAGGCATTGGATTTGGTGGGTGGTAAGGCCTTTGGTTAAGTGGAGTTTGGATTGGAGGTATTGTACTTTGTGAAGGATATGGCCTTAGGTAAGTGGAGTTTGGATTGGGGAGTTTGGGTTTTATGGTGGCATTTAGCTTCCAAGTCCTTCTTGTTGGACTTAGTTTAGTTAGGGATGTAATGGTCTAGTAAGGTCTCGGGTTTAGGGGTAAGAAGTAGCTTGGTTTGTGACATTTTTTAGAGGCCTTGGTGGATACATCATTTTATAGAGAGTTTCGGGGGTAATGGTAGTAGAAGTGTTTTGGGCATGTCCACACAAAGACATATGGTAGTGTTGAGAAGTAGAGGGTCAACAGTTCCTTTGACTCTCAACATGATCCAACCTCCCACTCATAGTAGACATATCGCCTCTCATTATGGACACTTTTGTTTCTAGTCTACCAAGGCCCGTTTGCATTATTTTCATGTCGTATGAGAGAGATTCAAGATGAGTCAAAATAACACTATTAGCATCATTACCCACAGTTTGAGACGTTTCACCTTCCATTACAATTGTACCTAATAAATCACCTACAAAACGACAAACAAATTAGTTGAAAATATCCTCACCACACTCTCATTCCTTTGATTACCTCGCACTTGTCTTCACAAGTGTTGAAAGTCAGCTCGTAATCAGTGAGCAATTGAGTGATGAATATACTCTTGTCTGGAATAGATTTTTGTTTGAAAGACTCAAAGAAATCATGTTCGAACTTGAGCCAAGAACTACAACGAATCACAAAAGATAAAAAAGCACACAAAGAATGTATACACGAAGAAAAGGGATTCAAAACTAACTCACAACCTAGTAGGTGATCACTAGTTTGTCAATTAGCACTAGAATCAACAAAATGAAACTAAGAAAACAAAAATAGAAATCGAGAATCCAAAAATTGATCCTAAAATAGGTTGTACAATAGTGATGATGTGGCAGCTTGTGATTGGTTGAGAATTTGAAAATTTTTTTGTTCTACAACTTTGAGTTTCGGTCAATATTCACTCAAGAGAGAGTAGAATCAGTTTTTGAGGGGGAAAATGCAAGGTTTGGATCCTTTTTCAAACTCAAATGAGTTTGAATTTGAAATGGTCTCCCCTTGTACTTGATTATTCCCTTTTGGCCTTTCTTCCTTTGGAAGACTTGGAATATGCTTGGAATATTCTTTGTACAAACAACTACTACACTCTCTTTCATCCTTTTTCTAGATCAAATAACCACTTTTGAATAGTATTTTTCAACAAGATATGAAGATGAGGAAGAAGAACAAGAATATTCAAAGTTTGACCCAAGTTGACCACTGGCAAATGACCTCAAAATTTGATAATTCTTGAAGATCCAATGTCACTTTGCCAAACTAAGCACAAATACCACAATTTCAACTCAAAAACGCCACAACCACACTTGCCAAAAAATTAGATCCACCTCAAGTTTCTTCAAACTCAAGCTCAACAATGGTCGATACCTCAAAACAACCTAAATTTTGCTCAGATTTTTAGATCTAGACTCAATTAGTGCTAGGGAACAAGGATCTAGCACTAGAAATTAAAAAAACACATAAAATCAAAGTAGATCTAAGTAGATCTAGGTTCGTCCTAAGTGGGGGAAAAAATATGACTCAAACTTTTTTTTGTGATATTTGGATTTTTTATTCTCTTTTTGTGATGATTTTCACAAGGTAACAATAATCCAAGTCTTAGAATTGTAGGAACAATTCTAAACGTGGCTATTGATACCAAATGATATAGAATCTAAGTTGAAAAGACTAAAATAAGATGAAGACAACACTAAAGAAAAAAACACCACACCATTTCAAGAAGAAAAACAACAAAATAATTGCATAAATGTAAAGGATAGGTAACTTGACATAAGATACTACAAACAATAGGAACCAAAAGATGTATCAAATCTTAAAACCCCTAAGACCTATAGCATCAACACCAATCTCTTACATGAACACAAGAGGAACTCAACCTCCCCAAGCACTTACGTTTCTAAGAAAAAGTCCAACACTAGTGAAATCCACACTAGCCCTAGTTTCATTCTCATAAGAGAGAAAAAAAGGTGTTTTAATTGTTTCACTCAATATCAATAATCAACTAATGAGAAAATAATCCTAAAGAATTTGTTTATAGCTATTACATAAAAAGACCAAAATAACCTTAATGAGAACAAAGAAAAGGCGCCCTTGGAGTGTAAGATAGAGGCAGCTTTAGAGTGTCTAAAGTCCTTCTTCACATATCAACATATGTACTCATTTGGATGGGCCTATGGCACACTCAAACACATCCATCTTCATGAAAATGGCTTGTAGATTTTGTAACTCATGATCTTGGCTCCTTATAAATGGCCTTGAGCTCTTTACACCCATATCACTAAATATGGGTTTTAGCTGATCATGATTGTGAAGAGATCAATAACATTCATGTTGGAAATTAAAGATTAAATCACAATGATAGGATGAAAAAACCCACAACTATAAACTGAATAATAAAGCAAAGTCAATACAATGAAATCCCAAGATCAAAGATGGATCTTGAAATCAAAATATATTTCTAAGTGCTAAAAATGGCTAACTTCTACTAAAAAGTACATAAAGGGTATTATAGTACAAGGGAAAACTCTAAAAACTAAGCCTGAATGGAATAGGAGAAATCAGGGTCGGTGGCTACCCTCTTCTCGTACCCATGGTTTGGTCCCGATCACGAGTTGTACCTTCGGCTTAATTCTAGCCATGAGTACCAACCGCAGGTACCGGATGGAAATTCTTGCCAGTCATATCTTGGGATTTTGGACTTTTGGTACCCGTTTTGTGTATCTAAAGTCCGTAGGTCTTACCCGTGGTCCGTGTGTCAACTTATTAGGCGTCGAGAGTCAGTTTTTTAGGTCTTCTTCATTTCTCAAACATGTTTTGATCATAATCGAGTTAGAAAACATCCCAATCATTTGTAATTGCTCCAAAAGTAGCCAAAATTACCTTTTTCACCATTTTCACGAACTTATCATCCTAATCATGGTTTTCTGCAAATCATACCCAAAACAGATCATATCTAACAAAAAGGCCTCTAATACTTGCATATTTTCCATATTTTAACCATTGAAAATGCTATATTTCTATAGCACATCAGTACACATGGTAAAGTTACTCAACCCTCCTTGACACTACACTTATTCTTTTGGCTCCACTTTTCAACCGTGCTCATTTTATTCTCCCTTATTCTCTGATACTTTATTTTCAGATTGGGTGTGGTTTTGCTTTCAACTTTCTATTTTTTCTTTGCTTCTTCTTATTTTTTTGAAACATCACAAAAATTATTTTTTTTCTTCTTTATACCACACCCACATCTGTTTTCTTTTCTTTTCTCAACTTCTTTATACTTGTATCTAACTACGTACCCCTATGATAGCCACCCTCAACTTAGGAAATTTGTCTAAGTTAAGGTACATGATAACCAAAGAGGGATTAGGTCCAAAATAGGTTCATTATAATTAAAATGAGAAGGTGAATAGGATAATACAAGAAACTTGGTTACTTATGGCTAAAAATTAGGATCTAGGGATACTTATTTTTCATTTGGTCGGTCATTCAGGCTGAAAGTGGATTTATTCAAGAATTTTCTATGATCCTATCCCAACCAACTATTCTACAACCTAGGCAAGACTAATTGGTCAAGTTCTTGATCATACATATAAAGTGAGCTAACCAAACACCTCACACCCACATAGCACAGGGTTACACTCTCAACTACTACCTATTCGGTTCATGCATTGCTAAGATAAGGTTATATTTTCCCTAATACTAATGCAATAACAAGATTCAAAAATATTCATAATTTTATATATCCACAACACACAATTTTCAACAAAAATATAGTAGAGGTATCCTTTGATTATCAAAAATCAGTTCAGCATTACAAATAATTCAAAAACTTCAATGCACTAAAGTAACTTATTTTTCTCCTAATCAAATACACAAAAATAACAAAAACATAATAAAACACATCCTAAGCATATCGGCTCTAGTATGATAGCACACTCTGGAGAAAAAAGACATAGCAACAAAAACCCTAAGTGGTAGTATATGCCTACCTTGAACCATGAGTTGATGCACTATCCTTGGTGCACAACTAAGAAATAATCAGAATAAGGGAGTGGATACATACCTATGACACTCTAGGCGTCTGATCTCGACTCTCCTACAACCAAAATATCCAAAGGCACATCAAACTTAGTGCCAGGAAGTGGTGGTGGTCGACTAGATGAGGCTCCCAATTCTTGTTGTTTATACTCAATTAGAACAACATGATGCTCAGTGAGTGAATATTTTTATTCACTCTTCAAATCTCACTCAAACTCATTAGAACTGGCTCTATGCTCTGTGGGATCCCGTGATCTCTTTCCCCTTATGGTAGAGGGATCCTTATTATTATCAAATAAGTCAAACACTAAGGCTGGTGATGTCTGTATTAGATGCGGGATGTATGGTATAAGTAGGAGGATGACATAAGTATTTCTTTGTACTAAAGCACAAACCTCAATCCTTAATGAGGCCACCTCTTCCCTCAAACTACATAAATTATGAATCTGGGCTTCTCACAGTCTCTCTCCTATCAAAATCTCAAAGTTTTCAATCCTATCATGTATCTCTATTATAAAATACTTCATTTTTGTCATCACAAAGGACAACACCCATGCCTTAGAGGTCTCAATAGAGGAGCGCACCAATTGCCTAATCTAGGTCAACAACTTCGCCAGCTAGGTGTCCGTGTGAGTCTAGTGCTCAACTAACTCTATTAGTCTATCCACTACCCTATTCAAAAACTTATTAGATAACATAACCATACTTGAGTAAGTAGGAAAGGGGTAAGTGCAGTGGTAGAGAGTAGAACTAAAGTTCCTATGACCCTTTCACTACTCACAGGAGTTGACCTTTCTATCTGCTGACTACCAATCACTCGATCACCACTCAATGCCAGCCTATCTACATGCTCAGTTATTTATAAGGGCCTTTTAAATATAGTTGTTCTAGATAATGTAGAAAGTTGTGCCTTTCTCTACATAATTGAATTTATGTCGTCTCTAATCAACCCTACATCAGTAACACAGGTTACCTCAATTGGAATATCAATAGCCAATCATATATGTTCTTTATGTACTGCATATACGACCTCTTATTACCTTAGGAAATGAGCATTATGGACGTGTGTGTGGAACATTGTGTAACTTAAAACCTGAAGCAGATATAGTACTATCCTCACTATACTCAAATAACTCTCCTATATCTTTAGAATGAGGAGCGTCCATATCTCGCCACTACCTGACTCAACTGATTCCCTCCTCTCTCATATTAGGGATAAATTATGTCCTCCTCACTATGAACAGTCTCAAATACTTTATCCCCTTCATCGGACTGGAGAGAGGTAAGACAATGAGGTGGTGATCGCTGAGCATTTTTTATCTAGGCTTTTCCTGTGAAATGGGAGCTAGTAAAGCATGTGGTGTATACTTATTGTAGCCTTATTTATGGATTCCTTATGCATCTAACACCATGTACGATGAGGTATCAAAGAGGAATCATTCACCGGATACTCTTCTATAAATCCATTCATCTTAGAAGACTCATCTCGGAGCCTAGATTGTGGGTCATAGGCTATAGCCTTCTTGCTGGAGTGGAATCACCATTTTTTTACATTCTCTTTGGTAGTATAGTACATGTGTTGATAAGAATTAATATGCAAAACAAACAACTGGGTAAAAACTTAACATAAAATAAAAGTTCTTGATCACATACATGAGTACAGTCTATGAGTCATAGACTTGGTTCATGACTCATGGACTTCATGTTTATATTGACGAGTCCAATATACGATTCATGGATTAGGTTCACGGGTTTTTAACCCAACTTGTGAAAATTAGACTAACACCTGAGCTATGGAATCCCGGGTCTAATTCCTACAGGTTCAATTTATGACTCATCCTGTTCACGGATCGTGCATTGGACATGTAAGTTCAAACCGAGACTCAACACATATTTCTCTATTTTTTTCAATTACAATTGACAAATATTATTATCCTTTGAGCTCTTGTTCGATCAAACAATCTCAACTATACTTTTCCTTTATTAAATTAGGGAATACTAACTCATGAAATTAACCATACTCGGGGTAATGGAAAATTAACTTTAAATAATCAAAGATTCAATGAACATACCTGAGCACAGATGAAGATTTCAAATAAGAACAAATTGATTCCTTACTTTGGATTATTTCACGCGTGGGATTAGGGTTGATAACTATTGAGGTGGAATAGGATTTTATTTAGAATGGAAAGGAGGGAAATATATATGTAGTAGAATTGAAGTTTAAATGGGGTTAATTTTTATCAGTTTGGGTTGGAAAACAATCGTGTGTAGGGTTTTGAATTGGGAAATCGATGAGTTTAAGGTTTTTGGTCGGGCCCCCACGGGATATTTAATTTAAAAAGAGATTTAAAGTAAATGGCATATGTGGTCCCATAAATCATAGACAAAGACACGACTCATGGGTTGAACACGTGGGTCATGTTCTAAGACCCAAGGATCTCTAATTCTCACATATTCAAGCTATAGGTCGTATAAAAGGTCTACGATTCTTGGGTTGCACTTGTGGACTAAGTTCTATACCCTGAATTCATTTTTGATTTCCATGAATCATGTATATGGGTATTACGTATGGTTCACGACCCAGGGACGAAACTCGTGGGGCATGTTTTGAGGATATAAACTCCACTCTGACTTTAACATATCAAGTCTATGAATTGTAAATCGGAGTTACGACCCACACACTCTACTTGTAAATAGACTTAACTAGAACTTTTTGATTTTCCATGTTTTCCTTATGTCAATGATTCCTATATGTTACTGACCCTAAGAAAAACAAAACAAAGTGAACATTGAACCCTTAGATAGCCTCTCAAGAAGCACTTGATATAACATTGTGGCACAAAGTGGCTATGTTGGGAACCAAACATCACCAACAAGCCTATGGGTTTCCTCCTTTGAAGTGCTTGATTTAACATCACAACATAACATAGCTCCTTTGATTACTCAGGGTTCATTAAGACTCAAATCTACATATAACTTTATCTTTTTTATGTTTCCCATATAGTGCTAAACACATTATTAGTTCATCTTGAATGGGACATCTCCACTTTGTTGTATCTTAATTGCACCATGTGGACGTAACCTCACCATAGTTAATGATCCATACCATCTTAACTTCAATTTGTCAAGAAATAAGAGAAATCTCAAATTATACAACAAGACTAAATTACTGGGTTGGAATTTCCCTGCTTAATTTTTCTATCATAGTACAATTTCATCTTTTCCTTGCACAAGTCTGAACTCTCATAGATGTGTAAGAATAAATCATCCATCTCATTCATCTTTTCCAACTTTAAGTGTGTTGCATCACTCCATTCATGATTCAATTTTTTCAATGTCGAGAGTGCCTTGGACTCAAGTTCGACCGACCAGTGGCATGTTTTTCCATACGTAAGCAAATATGGAGATGCACTAATAAGCATTTTGTATGTTGTCTAGTTGTCTCATAATGCATCTTCTAGCTTCCTAGCCTAGTTAGTCCTATTGGCATTCACAAACTTTGCCAAAATAAAGTTTATCTCTCGGTTGGAGACCTCAACTTTCCCATTTGTTTGAGTATGGTAAGGTGTTGCCACCTTATGTTTCACACCATATTTATCTAGTAATGCTTTGAAAATATGATTTCAAAAGTGTGAGCCTCCATCACTAATGATTACTCGGGGTTTACCAAATCTAGAAAAATATTCTTCTTCAAGAATACTATGATGCTCTTACCTTCATTATTTGGAAGCACAATTTCTTCCACCCACTTTGAAACGTAGACAACGGCCACCAATATGTACTTCATCCCATGTGAACTCACAAATGAACACATAAAATTGATCCTCCAAAAATCAAAAAATTCAAGATCAAGGATAGGTGTCATAGAATGATAATATTTTGCAAAATATTCCCTTACCATTCGCATTGGTCACAAGACCTAGCATAATCATGTGAATCCTTATCGATAGTAGGCCAATAAAAACCACACTGTAAGATTTTTTGTGCAGTGTGGGTAACTTCATGATGGCCTTCAACAGGGGACGGATGACATGCCTCAAAAATACTCATCATTTTAACCTCGGGAATACATTTCTTAGTTACACCATCAGCACACACCCAAAACAACTACAACTTATATCAATGGAACTTTCTTAACTCATGCATAATTTACTTGCAATACTAAAATAACATATCTTCTTGGATGATATCACTCGCCAAATAGTTTTTAAAGCCTGCAAACTAAGGGATTAAGTCTTGTGATGTTGTGTAATGCCCCGAGTCTGTACCCCAGACGCTACACAGTGCTTACAACCCTGAAGGACCACAAGCTAACCCATGACTGGTATCTATTGTGAGCACTAAATAATAATACTGTAAAGATGCAGAAAAATAGGCTGAGATGCCATAAGGTTCAAAATCTAAAATACTGATAAAGAATATCAATTGTAATAATAATCTACAAAACTGAATACTGTCTGAAAGTCTAGTCTGAAAAAGAATGCAACTAAACTGTCTGAAAGTGGAGTTGATGGGACAAGCCCCCAACTAACTCTGATTACTGAAATACCGAAGCTACTAAAAATATTAAAATAAAAGCACATCCTCTATAGATGAGGACTCACTACTAAAGCTGATACTGCTGGCTGAATTTGAATCTGTCTATGCACAGTCGAGAACCTGAGTGTCCGAACCTTTGATATTAGACATCATAGTACCAAAAAAGAGTATACGTCAGTACATGGAATGTACTAGTAATCTAGATGATGTAAGGCTGAATGCAATGGTTCATATGCATGAACAATAACTGACCAAATGATATAGAGTAACTAAATATGACAGTACATGGATAACTAAACTACTGTAAATACTGAGTATGCAATATTGTGCATATACATGTATGTATATGGTATCTGAGCTTTTACTGAAGCTGAGTACTGATTTCTGATACTGAGTAACTGATAATCTAAGATTTATTGATAACTGAATTACTGATACTGAGTGACTGTGTCTGACACACCTGATTCTGTAGAACTGAATTGAGTTCTATACTGAGACTGAAACTGAAACTATGGGAAGTAATCATCTAACCGACATGCCCCAAAATGAGATAACTGGGGTCCAACTTATCACCCCATCTGGAAGAGTATTAGTACCATGCCATGGGTAAACACAAGCTAAAGAGTCACCCTTATCTAGCAGGTACTCTAATGAGAATGGTGGTACCCTTAACTGAGAGGCTAAAACATCTCATCAACACTCAACTGGTAGGTTGATGTCTCAACCTACCTTGGCTACATAGTTCTGGAATGCTAGGACTACTTCTAAGGATCACACCCTCTGCTGGCAGGTGAGTCCCCATCCTTAGGTTCACTCGGTGTTGAATTCTACTCATAACTGAATAACAGTGATTATTATACTGAGCTGAACTAGACTGATACTGAGTTTCACTAAGTTTTGTAACTGACCAAGTTCACTGAGTTCTGCTAACTGAATGGTTACTATTGATCATGACATTTACTGAGACTATTCTATAACTATTGTAGCACTAGGTAAACTGCTAGATTTTCGGGTATTGAATACCCCCAGAACTCGATAGCATGAAAAGTAAAGCAAAGCATGATCTTGAAAAGCATAACAATGTCCACTTGTTCATAATTCATTCATAGAGACATTTTATCAAACACTTGTAGGGCACAAGCTTGTACATGATTGGGACCACATAATGACATGTCATGATTCTACTATTTACTTCACATAGACATTTTAGCAAACACTTGGGGAGCATGAACTATTTCACATGATAAAAGTCAACACATACCATCATGGATACAATATTCAATTGCAAATTCAATGGTTTAGCATGCAATCCATATAATTCATCTCATAAACCTATTTTAATTTCATGGAAACTTATAGTTAATCATGAATTGAAACCAAATTACTACCATGAACATGAATATAATTAATCTCGAAGCATGGAATTCATGAAAATTCAATCTTGTATTTCTAAAAGGGATTCTTGGGCTCTATGGGCGAAAGAAACCATAGATGAACACCTAACATACCTGGGAATATTAATTCTTGAAGGTTCTTGAAGGAATTCTTGAGTTTGTTCTTGATTTCGTGAAGCTAGGGTTAGCCCTTTGATAGAAAAATCTTTTAATTTGGGGAAGAATGAGTGAATAATGATATAACTAGGTTATTTAGGGTTAAATCTCGTGTTTAAGACTGACTTGGGTCATGGAAAAAAAATACTCAATTACCCCTGGGAATGATTTAAAAATCATCACTAGAAAAACCCGATTCTGGGCCCTGGCGCGATGCGCCACCATCGCTCCATGCTACTGGAATTCCACTGGACCTATTTAAAAAGGACGACTGGGAATTTGGCCTATAGCGTGATGTGGTACAATCGCAAAGCGCCACTGCAAATTGAAAATTGGGAAAATGACCGGTGGCGCGACGCAGTGGTATCGTGTTGCCACACTAGATGAGACCTGGAAATTTACCGCGATGCGGTCTTATTGTGTTGGCTCACTGGTTTTTGAAAATTGTCATTTGGCTTGTCTCCGTGATGCGCTAACGTGCATTTTGGCACATTATTTAACAAAAACAGCTATAACTCTTCACCCAAGTATTGGATTTGGGCAAATTTTATATCCATGGAAAGCTGACTAAATTTCCAAAGCAATGGTAAGCTCTAAACTAAAAAATACAGAGTATTTTAAAAATTTTATATAGGATAACTCATGTACTGAGAGCTAAGTTAGGCTTGAGAAATACGGGGTATTACATGCTGCCAAGACTTGCACATCTGGAAATGTATCATTAATTGCAATCTCATCTCTTAGTTTTAACATTGCTTCCTCCTCAACCATGTAAAATGGTTGAAAACTTTATTTTTGATGCCTTTCCAATCTTTAACCTAAAAATTAAACTCATAAAATAGAAGTAATCATCTAATCAACTTCGACTTTGCATATTTATTCACTATATGGTACTTATGATTTACAAGGTCAGTGTGAACAATAACTTTGGTGTCGATTAAGTATGACCAAAATATTTTGAAGGCAAACACTACTACAAACAACTCTTGTTCGGTCATCATTTAATCTTACTGCGTAGAATTTAGTTCTTTTCTAGCATAGTAGATATTATGGAGTAGCTTTTCTCATGTTTGGCCTAGCACTGCCCTTAGTGCCACACTACTAGCATCGCATAACATCACTTTAAATGCCAAGGTCCAATCAGGGGACACTATAATAAAATTTTAAGTCAACCTCTCTTTTAGGTACTTAAAAGATTTACGACAAACATTATCAAATGTAAATTTCAGCACCTTCTCTAATAGTTTACACAATAGATTTGTAATTTTTGAGAAATCCTTGAATAACCACCTATAGAAACCTGCATGACCCAAGAAACTCTTAATGCCCTTCATAGAAATTAGTGGAGGAAACTTTTCAATTACCTCAATCTTAGCCTTGGCAAATTTTATTCCCTTTTTCGAAATTTTGTGTCAGAGCTCTATCCCTTCCTTGATCTTAAAATGATACTTTTCCCAATTAAGGACCAAATTTTGCACTTCATATCATTGCAAGGCATTGGATAAATGAGCCAAACATTCATCAAATAAATCTCCTACAGCTAAAAAATTATCTATTAAAACCTCAATAGTTTCTTCCATCATTCAGGGAAAATGGGCATCATGTAATGCTAAAAAGTTACATGAGTATTACATAGACAAAAGGGCATCCTCTAACGTCCTGTGTGGACAATTGAAAGTGGTCTTATCTTGGTATTTGGGAGTAACTGAAATATGATTGTACCCTAAAGGACCATCAAGAAAACAATACTATCCTCTTCCAGCAAGATGGTCTAACATCTCATTCATAAACGGCACAAAAAATTGATACTTCTAGGTCCATGAATTCAGCTTCCTGTTGTCCATAAATATTTGTTATCTGGTGACTGGTCTTATAAGGACTAAATCATTCTTCTCATTAGGCACCACAAAGATTCTACCCTTCGTTGGAACACACTCTACTAGGCTCACCTATTTGTTATCGACAATTGGGTAAACCACACCTGCATCTAACAACTTGATGATTTCTTTCTTCACAATCTCATGCATAGGTGGAATCAATTTACGCTGATGGTCAATGTTAGGTATATATTTTGGATCGAGTTGAATTTTGTAAGTATAAATTTTGAGTGAAATTCCAACAATATTAATAATGGTCCAACCAATAGCCCTCTTGAGCCTCTATAAATTCAACACTAAGGCCTCAACACTGAGACGCTCCTTAACAGGTGTTACCAACTAGTCTTCATCTATAGTGTCTATCACAAAAACCACATGCATATCTTTTTATTTCTTCATGGAGTGGAATAAATTAAAGGTAACTTGCTCATTATTAGGTCTAAAACTTCATCTTCCCCATCTCCATGTCAACCAATGCCCTACCTGTGGTAAGGAATGTCCTTCCCAATATGATAAAGACCTTAAATTTAACCGCATAATCAAGAATAAAAAAATCAGCTAGAATATGAAAGATTCTACCTTTACCAACACCTCACACAAGATACCGATGGGCTTCATCATTATGTGATCCATCATTAAAAGTCTTATAGAGGTCATTTTTGGTGACCCTATCCCCAACATTTTGTAGACAACTAGCGATATCAAATTAATGCTAGCTCCCAAATGACATAAGGCTCGTGCAAAATCCAAAGACCCAATAGTACAAGGAATGGTGAATGCTCTCGGGTCTTTCTTATTTTCAACTAAAGATCAAGAGGCAATGGTGCTACAGTGGTGCACATTATCCACATGCTCAAAACTCAATGTCCTCTTCTTTGTCACCAAATTTTTCATAAACTTTTCATAACCCAACATCTATTCTAGAGCTTCCACAAGAGGGATGTTCACAAACAACTCTTTCATCATAGACATACACTTTTGATATTTTCCCCTCTTTGACTTTCTTCTTTAATCTTTAGGGAAAATGTGGAAGAGATTGGTAATGGGTTTCAATATTGGTGTAGCCTTCATACCCTTTTCTTTGTCAATTTCATCTTCTTTCTCTGCAACTAGAGTCTTCAGATAGGCCTCATCATTTATCACCAAGTTTTTGTTTCATCCTCATCCATATCATCAATGCTTATGGGGTCATTCCTCATGTTATAAACCATAGGAATAGATGGATCAATAGTGGACTTACAACTTTGAGTAGTAATAGATAGTGGACTTACAGCTTTGAGTAGTAATAGCTAGACAATAATTGTCATTCTTAGGATTTTGAACAAATTACTGGGAATAGTGCCTGGTTGGCATTGGTTTAGTATAGTAGATATCTAACCAAATTGTTGCTCAAGAGATTAATAGTGATTGTATGCACAACCTTCTAGGTCAACCCCAAAATGTCTTGCTTAATTTACTTAAGGAAACTCTCTTGGCTTTCCAAACTCTTTACAAGTTTTGCAAGAAATGCTTACATTCTCAAATTTCCATATTTAGCATCTTGGTTCCCTAGCAGAACATAAAGACTACCATTTTACTTATAGTTATCTTTACTCCTCCAGTCACCACCATGCTCTCTACACATGTCTCTATACATGTCTCCAAAATAGTTCCAACCTTGAAACCCTTACCTCAAGTTCTAATTATCTTGATTAGACGTTTTGCCCGTAGCTCGGAAACCTGTAATTTATCTATCAAGACACTTAGCTTCTTCCTCAGAGTCTTATTTTTCATGTCTAGAAACCTTACCTTGTGAAACTACTACATTAACTTTTTCCACTCCAAATGTCGCAAATTGCTTAGTGTCACGACCAAAACCTAGGCCTAGCCGTGATGGGTAATATCAAGCCCACCATGGGCCGGAGGCAACCCCGTTGGCCTTACCTTAAGAGAACATAAATATAAATAGCGAAAGCTAACCATACCAATGATAAGTAAATAATTCCAAAAGAAAATGTAAAGAGTGAAAACAAGACATCAACGACATCCCAATCTTATCCACAAAAGCCTCTAAACAAAGAATACCAACTAAGTTGAGACATGTCCGCGACTATGACAAAAATAATTCAGAAGATACTACCACTAATAAGAAAGAACAACAAAAGGACCAGGCCTTCTGGAAGATAGAGATTCACCACTTTACATCAAACAAATAGAAGTATCAAACCACCTATCCCTGCCCAGGGTCAATAGAAAAGCCCTTTAAACCTATATCATGAAATGATGTAGCGTCCGGGGATGGTCATTGGGGCGAGCACGGCTAAGTAACTCAGGAGAAAGGGATAAAATAATATCATTGCCAAAAAATAGTCAAAAACCATATGTACAATATTTTTATATACATATATAGGAAGTTGGGATAGGGACAACGGTCATGAACATAATAATTTAAACCATTAGCCTGAACTATGTAGCTCACTTCGTCCTAAAGGAACCCAAGGCTATATGGGTCCGACTTTCCCTGCCTGAAGGGTTCTAGTGCATGATGGCTGCACATACAAAGGAAATCAAGGAAAGGATAAAGACATCAAGGTGATATCAATCTAAAATATAATATGTATCCAGATACATTGCCATATAGAGCCCAACGTCAGTAAACATTGCTCCCAGTATTGGTCCCCCCCCCCGGGACTACACCTTCACGGTGAGCTACACAATTCCCCTTAACCCCAAATTAGAACAAATTGCACATAAAGCAACCACTAACCCAAGAGTCATTTATTAAGGAATTTACCAACTTGGTATCGTCATACCAATAAGCTTTCTATCTTATTCAATTATTTCAAACCAGTCTATTTAACAATTAGACTTCCAAGTTATTTTTAAAATCCAAAACCATGGTAGCAAAGGGCATTCCAAAACCATTGTTATCGATTTATCCTTTAAAGCAATGCAATGTTTTCACAGGACAAGTTGAACCATATAAATATTCATATTTAAAAACCAAAAATTTAAAGTGGGTTGAGGTTAATGCCATTATAAAGGCAAAATTATATCAATTTGGGGAAAACCATGTCCCCAATTCCAACTATTTTAATCATGCACCAATTTAGTCCTAAAACCATTAATTAAAGAATGATTGATCCATTTAAATCATGGGACTAGCATTTCAAGTAATATAAATCAAAACTCCTCAACCCAATTTCAAACACATGAATATTGATTAAATAAATGCCAGGATGTAAAATTCAAGTTAAGGAAAGAGATTCATGTCTGAATTTTAGAAAAAATTGATGAGAAATTGAAATTTGGAGCTTGAATAATGAATTCTTTGTAAAATCTGGAGCTTTCTTGGGTTGGGAGTTAAAGAGGAAAAGAGTGGAGTTTTATCTCTTAAAACTAAAGAAAAATGGTCAATTTGATGTTTATAAGTCTTACAAGGGGTAAAAGGACTAAAAGCCCCTTACCCCAAATGAAAAAAAATAAAAACAATATAAAAAATGCATAGCAACGTGGCACACCTCTATCGCGGAGCTTAGCCTCCATGCCACGCCCTTATCGTGGAGGCTAAGTGGCATGGCACACCACTATTGCGAATGATTAATACCTCGGAGTCCCAAAATAGCCCCGACCCTCTTTCAAAATATTTAAAACTTTCTCAAAACACCTTTTAACCACCCGTAACATAATTCAAGTCAAAAATTGACATTACACACACGAGAAGGTCAAAATAAAATTTTCGATATTTTGCAAGGTCTTACATTATCACCCCTTAGGATCATTCATCCCCGAATGAGGAGTTTGGATATTTTTAGGACGATAATAAAGAGAACAGAGAAGAATCCAAGGACAAATTTGAAATTTGATAAGAGGAAGCTGAAATCCATACCTTAAGCACTTTTATCCAACATGGGGAATAAGAACAGATACTTGTCCCTCATATCTTCTTCATCCTCCTATGTAGCTTCTTTCACCTTTTGATTCCTCCAAAGAACCTTCACCGAAGCTACAGCCTTTATCCTCAACCTATGAACTTGTCTATCCAATATCTCGACTAGGACTTCCTCATAAGACAAGGAATCCATCACACCAACCTCCTCAATAGGCACTATTAGAGAAGGATCACCCACACACTTTTTAGCATAGATACATAGAAAATACGATGAATAGAAGCCAATTGTTGGTAGATCTAACTTATAAGTACATCCCTAATTCTTCTTAAAATCTAATATGGACCAATGTAATAGGGACTGAGTTTCCTCTTCTTCCCAAATCTCATGGCTCCTTTTATAGGAGAAACCTTTAAGAATACCCAATAACTAACCTCAAACTAACTCCTTCGCCTCACATCTACATAAGACTTTTGGTGACTCTGAGCAGTCTTAAGTCTTAAGTTTTTTGGGTCCAAACAACCAAGTCTCACCTACCTCAAACCACTCAATAGGATACCTACACCTCCTACCTTAAAGATCCTCGGAAGGATACATCTAAATGCAAGAATGATAACTATTGTTATAAGTAAACTCAATAAGAGGCAAATGGTCAACCCACTACCGTTATAATCAATCACATAGGCCCTTAGAATATCCTCCAAAGCCAGAATAGTCCTCTTTACTTGTCCATACGTTTGAGGGTGGAAGCAGTACTAAGGTTCACCTGAGTACCCAAACCTTTATGAAATGAATAATAATTGCGTACCTCGGTCTAAAATGATGGACATTAAAACTCCATGCAACTTAACTATCTCCTAAATGAACAACTTAGCATAATTCTCTCCTAAGTAGTCGGTGCTCACAGGCAAAAAGTGAGAAGACTTAGTTATTCTATCTATAATGATCCAAATAGAATCATACTAATTGTGAGACCTCAGAAGACCCATAACGAAATCCATATTAATCATCTCCCACTTCCACATGGGCAATTCTATTTCTTGGGAAATGTCACTAGGCCTCAAATGATCTACCTTGACCTACTGACAAACCATGTACTTAGCCACCAAATTCACCATATCCATCTTCATATTATTTCATCAAGAGATTTCCTTCAAGTTATGATACATCATAGTTGAACCCGGATGAACTGCATGTCTAGCTAGACTCATGAGCCTCAGCCAAGATTCTTTCCCATAGCTTATTAGCACAGGAACACACAACCTTTTTTGATACCTCAAGATGCTATCTACCCTAATATCAAAAGCCATAACATTTTGTTAACCCATATCAACCTTAATCTGCATAGGTATGGGATCCAAACCCTATTTATTTTTCACCTCATCATCAAAAGATGATTTAACTACTTCCTGAACAATCACTCTTCCATCCTCAGAGTCCAAGTGATGAACTCCTAAATTAGCCAGAAGGTGAATATCCTTCACCAAACCTTCTTTTATCCACATCAACATGAGATAAAATCCCTATAGATAACCTACTAAGAGCATCAACAACAATATTAACTTTGCTTGGATGGTGGTGTAGACTCATATCATAATCCTTAAGCAATTTGAGCCATCACCTCTGCCTGATGTTCATTTCCTGCTGCATAAATGCATATTGCAAGCTCTTATGGTCTAAATAAATATCCACATGCACCCCATATGAATAATGATGACCGTCAATTCAAAGATGCTGTAGCACCTCGACCATGTAATTTCTTTTCAAATCCAATGGTGCTTGGGAACTGTTATGGCGGGGAATGCCCCTTGTTGTGATGTTTGCTGCTCACCGAAGTTTGCGAGTGCACTAGAAGAAGGAAAAGAGCGGAGTGCCCAAGGAATTCACTTTTCCTATATCTATTCCTGGGGGACAAGATGAAGCTATAACCTGTAAGTACTAACTAGTTAGTAGGCTCACACTTCGATGAGCTACATTCTTTTTCTAACAAATAACTTTCAAGTAGAGTACTAGACATAGAAGGACTTTACTTAATAGAGTAAGGTAAGGAGTAGTTAGGGTAGGCGCAATCAGTCACAATTCTCATCCTTACTAGAAATATCTATCTTCTCTTTTATCATTCTTTTACTTCTTTCCAAGGAAGCAAGACACGGGCAGCCATTAGCTCATCCGTAGCTTGACCACGGGTGATCTAGGAATTTTCCTATTATTTTCTCAACTAATATTTCGATATAGAAGGATCTCTTTATTTCTTCACTACGGGTGTACGAGATATCCGGTGTTATGAGGAATGTTGGGACTTCATTTTACCCTTGGAAGGAACTACTATTATATCGCTGATCATACCCCAAACTGACACAGGTGAACAAGTAGAGTATACTAGGGCACTTGAGAGAACCATGTCGAAGGAACTTGGCAAAATAACCCTGTAACTTCGGGAGAAGGGGTGCTCTCCTATCCAGCGGTGTGAAAGGAATAGCCTTGAATCTTGAGAATAAAAATGCAGGGATTGTTGTCTTTGGTAGTGACACTGCTATTAAAGAAGGACATCTTGTCAATCTTAATCTGTATTTACTTGAATGATGCTATAAATCTTAGCGCAGAGCTGGTGGATGATCAAAAGCTTCTCTATGCCATCAAGCTGTGAGATTTTTATTTTATGCCGGAGAATACTTTCTCTTACCTTTATATTGAAATCTAGTAAAAAATTAAATGTGGATTTTCAATTGTAAAATCCAAAATTTAGTCCCCCTGGGATTCAAGAAGAAGGAAATGAAGAACGGGAACGAAACGAAATAAAGTGTTTCTAGCTCTAGTTTCGGATGAGCTTCTCCCAATTATGTCTTTAGATCACCCAAGCTAGAATCTCCCAATTATGTCTTTAGATCACCCATGATAGAATCTATCACTTCAGGTCGAAGCACTAAAAGAAAAGGACCGAGAAATGCGGCGGCATAGGAACCATGGGACCCAACTTGGGAATAAAGAGAAGGAAAGGTAAATATTACTAAATTATTTCTTCCCTCTCTTGTTCTTCCTCCCAGACTTCATACTCGCTCTCTTCAACAAGATGAAAATCATGCCTTTCCTCCAAATAGCATTTTTCTTTTCCTCAACCGACCAGCAAAACAACGAATTCAACCGCAGATACCCTTTAGCTAGAACATGCTAAAAAAACAAGTAAATACCCATCTCGTGCTTTACTCTATCTGTAAGATAGGTGTGTGCAGCCATCAAGCTCCGATATACATAAAGCCTTGTCGCAGCACATCAATTTTAATGATAGTCACTTGCTAGCCTCACTTTTCTTTAAGTTCATATCAGTTGTTGCTTTATACTTTACTTGGAACTGTTTTTATGCTATTAGCTATTCTGTTGATTCTTCTCCAAACAGGAACGGGCGGCAGTCGGGCCTTTTTATGAACTGATCGCAAACCAGGCCTATTTGTACCAAGCTACAATCTCAGTTAGTGGGACAGTAGACGGTGTTTGAAATAATCTTCAAAGACAAAACCACAGCTAACAACTCTAGATCATGAGTCGAGTAATTGCTCTCATGAACCTTAAGCTGCCTGGAAGCATAAGCTACAACCTTATCGTATTTCATTAAAAAATAACCTAGTCCCACACAAAATGCATCATGATACATAAAACACCCATCGGTACCCTCGGGTAGGGTCAAAATAGGTGCAGAAATAAAATTTTCTTTTAACTTCTCAAAACTACCTTCACAATCATTGAACCACAAAAACTTAAATTTTTTTTGAGTTAACTTTATCAGCGAAGCAGCAATAGATGGGAAACTCTCCGCAAACCTCCTATAATAGCCTGCCAAATCCAAGAAGCTTTTAATGTCTATTGGAGTTATGGGTTTAGGCTATGTCTTAACTACCCCAACTTTCTGTGAATCCACCTTGATCCCCTCGCTAAAAACAACATGACTAAGAAAGGTCACAGCACTTAACCAAAATTCACACTTAGAAAATTTTGCATACACCTCTAGTCCTCAAGGGTCCACAACACATTTCAGAGGTGATTGTCATAATTCCCTTCACTCTTAAAGTACACCAAAACGTCATCAATGAAGACTATAACACACAAATCCAGAAACTGCTTGAACACCTGATTCATAAGATCCATGAAAGTAGATGGAGCATTAATCAACCCAAACAACATGACCAGACACTCATAATGTCCAAATTGGATCCAAAAATAGTCTTGGGAATATCGACCTCCCTAATTTTTAATATATGGTAGCCCGAACGAAGATTAATCTTTGAGAAACACCTAGCACCCTAAAGCTGGTCGAAAAGATCATCAATCCTAGAAAAGGGGTATTTATTTTTTACTATAACCTTATTAAATTTATGATAGTCTATACACATCCAAAGAGACCCATCCTTCTTTCACACAAAAAGTATAGAAGCACCCTACAAAGATACACTAGGATGAATAAATCCCTTATCAAGAAGATCATTTAACTATTTTTTAGTTCATTTAGTTTAGTTGGATCCATCTTATAAGGAGAAATAGAAATAGAACGGTCATCCAATAGAAGGTCATTCCCAAAATCTATTTCCCTATCTGGAGGAATCCTAGGAAGATCATCGGGAAAAACTTTAGAAAATTCATTAACCACAGGGATAGATTGCAAAGAAGGAATCTCCGAGTTAGAATCCTTAACCCTAACTAGATGATTCAGATATCCCTTGGAAATCAACTTCTAAACTCTAAGATAGGAGATAAAATTCCCTTTCGGTACTAAGGAACTCCCCTCCCATTCAATCACTATCTCATTAGGAAAATGAAAACTGACCTTTTGGATCCTACAACCCAAATAAGCATACCACGAATGGAGCTAAACCTTCCCTAATATCATATCAAAATCTACTTTATCAAGTTCTATCAAATCCATTAACGTTTCTTTATTGAAAATGGACAGTACACAACCCCTATACATTTTCTAACAATAATAGACTCGCCCACAGGAGTAGAAATAGGAAAGGGGCAAAAAATATTTTTAGGACCAAAAACAAAGTGTACAACCACATAAGGGGTCACATAAGATAGAGTAGAACCCAAATCAAGCAAACAATAAACATCACGAGAAAATAGTTATAGCATACCAGAGATAATGTCTGGTGATCCCTCAAATTCCTAGAGAGTTACAAGTGCATAGAGACAATTCTGGCTTCTGCCGGTACCAGAAATGGTGCCCTTAGATACAGGAGCCGAAAAAAGTGACAATTGAGACTTTATTAGCTCCATCGGAAACTTTAGCTATAGGATAATTCCGCTGCCGATGACTAGGCTGACTATAATTAAAACACAAGTTCCTCTCTTCCTCGCAATATCCATGGTAAAGTTGTGCACAAAATCAACATGGAGGATAAAGTGGGGTTGACTGAGCTCCACTTACCTAAGATTAGGCATCTTGTGCCTTAGGACTACTGATAGCCTAAATATGATGATCATCTGATGGCTCAGGTTAGGGGATACTAGCTATCGAATAAGAATTTCCCAAATTATTCCTCTTAATCTACAGCCTACCATCTCTCCCATTGTTCTGCTAACTTGCACCCTACTCTGCATATCTAAACTTCTTATTCTGCCTCTCTTCTATCTCTACCTGCTTCTTTTTCTTATCATCCACCTATTGCATATAAACCACCATCCTGGATATAACCATATCATTATCCAACATAGCAGCCTTACACTCTAACACTAAATTATAGGACAAACCAGAAGCAAACTTTCTCATTATGGACCTTATATTAGATACCAATCTGGAGAATAATTGGACAAATGTTGAAACATCAGAGCATACTCCTTAATACTAATCTTACCCTACTTCAATTTCACAAACTCTTTGACCTTAGCCTTTCTCAACTCCTGAGGAAAGAAGTAATCAAGAAAAGCACCTGAAAACTCATCCCACACTGTTGGTTAAGCATTATAACCCCTCATCACTTCCCATTCCTCATAATAATAGTATGTCATATCCTTAGACTGATAATCAGCAAACTCCATACCTTCTGAATTAGTAGTATGCATTACCCAAAAGATTCTCTCCATCTCATCAACAAACACCTGAGGATCCTTCTCAACCCTAGAGCCTATAAAGGTTGGGGGAATTAACCTCATAAAATGGACAACTTAATTAGCCTTGGATAAACTAATAGTAGAACCAATATGATGAAACTGACGAGACTATGATGCCACCAGTTGAGCAACCATATGAATAGACTAATGGAACTTTACGTTAGAGATATTTCCCTGAGGTGACTGAGCATGAGTATCACCAGCCCAGAAAGGTCGAGGAGGACTAGTAGGGACCAATTATGGAGTGGCATAGTTTGGAACAAGGACACTAGATCTGGTTTTTATTACATAAGTAAGGAAAATTCCCTCCACATTTTCCTCATGTGAGATAGAGGTTCCGAGAGAGTTCCTACGACCATAAGATCCTTAGGAAGGTATGATCTGAAATGCGAGTAAGCCAAAAGTCATAGAAGTTTCATAGCAACTATATTCTATAGACCAAAGTAAAATACAAGACCTAAATGCCTCATAGCCTCCCCCTTATAAGTGTGGTGCACTACACACCCATAAAAGGAACTCTACTCAACACAGCTTTGTGGAAAGACAATGACCCAGAACCGTTCTCTGATGCCAAGCTTGTCATGACCTTAACCCAGGCCTGTTTATGATGGGTAATCTCAAGCCTACCATGGGTTGGAGATAACCCCCTTAGCCTTACCTCAAGAGCACATAAATATAAATAGTGAAAGCCAATAAAACTAATGATAAGAAAATAATACCAAAAGAAAATGTAAAGAGTCAAAATAAGAAATCAATGGCATCCCAATCCTGTCTATAAAGGCCTCTAAACCAAGAATACTATCACAACCAAAGCCGAGACCCTGGACGCGATGGGCATCCCAAACCATGAAAGCCCGAGATCCCCTTCTAACTGGCGTTCATACACACAGTCCATACATTAAAAAAAGTATGGAAAAAAGATACAAACAGAAACATGGTTATCATCTTATTTCAACTGACAATACAATTATGAAATCCATAAGACATTCAACAACATCTAACACCAGTCTGTGAAATCTCTAACAATTACGAAGCAGACATCTATCTAAAATTGGGACAAGGACCCAAGTCGGACCATAAATAAAAATAAATAACAATGTTCCATAACTAGGCTTTCCAAAATAAAGGAGGTTCACCAACTGTAATTTCTAACAAAATCAATCTACTGCTTAGTGGGACCTCGGGACTGAGCCTCAAATCCTTAAATATAGGGGTCAATACAGATGTACTGGTACGTAGAACAGTCCAAAATCAAAATACATTATTCATATCACATAGGTGAGAGAGCATTTTATAAAGGCATGTCAGCATAAAACAATTGAAAATAAATGGGCATAATTTAATGAGCTTCAAAAGATCTTCTAAAAATCATGACTCGGCTCTTTATTTTACTTCTGAGCTAGATGGTACACCCTACAATCTGTAATTCTACGGGCTATATGGAATCTATTCTTGACTCAGCAGCCAAGCCTCCAAACTAAGTTTGCCATAAGAATTGGGGTATCAGTAAGGGAGACACACAAGATCACAAAGCAGGGTGCCATAATCCCAATCAATTCAATATGTCCTAGTAGTGCACAAGATCACAAAGCAGGGCTTCTAACCATAGTCCCAAATTGGGAGGACATGAATCAAGGTACACAACATCACATAGTAGGGTACCAAAGTCCCGTGCCGGCAAATCATGGTTTCTAGCATAAATTCTTTCAACTCATTCTTTCTTTGGGTAACCATCTGACTCTCTATAACCCAAGTTTTAGCCTCTTATAAGAAAACATGCATCAAGCTCACAAAATATTCTCTTCTTATCCTCTCCAGGGAAATTCATAATAGGGTATCACCATACCTAGACTTACAAGTCTTTTACATCACATCATTCCACTGTTCTTCTCATTCAAATCATTCAAATGACCATCAAAAAGAATTCAATTCACTCAACAAATCATTATTAGTTATCAAAATTTTATTTATAAACTATCCCCAACATTTATTAAACAAAATTCTTTTGATCAAAAGAAGGCTTTTAAATCATGCTCTCAACAATTTACAATTCATCTCATATCAAATACAAAACATCATTATAGGATAAAAGGGTTCACAAATTATATTCAAAACCATCATTCAAGTTCAAGGCTCATATGTACAAAATCTTCAATCAAAATTATAGAAAAGGAAAACCCATGATCCTTCGATGTTCCTTGAAAATTGTATCAATAATGTTCACTCTTTTAAAATAAATCCCAACTCATTTCATATACATGATTAAGTAACTTTAAAGTTTATTAAAACTCATAAAAACACAGGCCTAAGAGATTAGGACACCCTACGTACCATAGATTACTTAGTTCAAGGAATGGAACCCGAATTTTGACTTTTTTCTTAGGAATCTTGAACTTAAAGGTTGGACTATTGATCTTGGAGGAAGAGATAGGGTTATGTTGTTGAGAGTAATGGAGTGATTTTGGGCATATAATACCTTCATGACATTTTAATCAACTGTTATCATGATTTTGGGTTATGGGGAAAATTCAAAACTATCCTTCATAATTAAAATTCGCAGCTAAATCCCATTTTTAGGGGTCAACCCATCGCACCAGGTGCCTCAACTCTATAAACAACACGACGCAATGTAATCGCATTGGCATTCTTTTTTTGAAATCCAAACATGTCCTAAACCTCATCCAAAAAATCCAAAACTCTCACATGAATCAACTCAAAAATCTATGTCTCGGGGTTGGGAAGACTAATTTAAAAATCATCAAAATTTAGGGGCTTAAAATATGGCTAAGTCTTTTAACACTTAGAAAAATTTTAGGTTGATATTTCTTTAAGCGTGCTACTAAGAGTGGTATCAAGTCAAAAATGCTACGGGGTGTTACATTATCCCCCTTAAGATCATTCGTCCTCGAATGATGACTCATGACAAAGATAAGCACGATTTCAAGCATACTAAGGGAAAAAAGAGAGAGTATATGATTTGTACCTTCAATATCGCCATCCACAGTTTTAAAGAGAGTCGGTTACTTTGCACGCATGTCGTCTTCCAACTCCCAAGTAACTTCCTCATCTTTTTGATTCTTTCACACACCTTACCTAAAACTATCTCCTTACTTCTCAACTTTCAAACTTGGCAATCCAAAATGGCAATGGGTTCTGCTTTGTATGTTAGGGAGTCATTCACATTGATCTCTTCTACAGAAAACCCCATAGAATGATCTCATGTACACTTTTTCAACATGAACATATAGGAACACTGGATGTACGGAAGCCAGAATCATGGACAAATCTAACTCCAAAGAAACCCCACCGATCCTCCTCAAAATCTAATATGGTCCTATATAATGAGGACTAAGCTTCCCTTTTATTTTCGAATCTCATGACTCCCTTCATAGAGGAAACCTTTAGAAATACCCAATCATCAACTTTGAAATCTAACTCTCTCCTTCTAACATCGACATAGGACTTTTAGCGACTCTGAACTATCTTAAGATGCTTTCTAATAATCTTTACTTTCTCCATCGCCAGATGAATAAGTCTAGGCCCAAACAGCCAGGTTTCACCCACTTCATACCACCTAATTGGTGACCTACATCTCCTCCCATAAAGTACATCAAATAGAGAAATATGTATACTGGAATGGTAGCTATTGTTGTAGGCGAATTCTATCAACGGTAATTGATCCACCCAACTACCTTTTAAGTAAATCATGCAGTCCCTCAACATATCCTCAAGGGTATGAATGGCATATTCATCCTGCCCATCAGTCTGAGGGTGGAAGGCGGTACTTAGGTTCACTTGGGTGCCTAAACCCCTCTAAAAAGATCGCCAAAACTGAGAAGAGAACCGTGTTCCTTGGTCGGATATAATAGATACAGGAGCACCATACAAACAGACTATCTCTCGAATGTATAGCTTAGCATAGTAATCCCCCAAATAATTCGACCATACTAGAATAAAATAGCCGAACTTAGTCATCCGATCTACAATTACCCAAATGGAGTCATATTGGTTTCGGTACTTTGGGAGCCCCATAATAAAGTACATGTTAATCATCTCTCACTTCTACACAGGAAAAGCTATCTCCTGGAAAGTTCCACCTGGTCTCAAATGTTCTACCTTGACTGGTTGACAATCCAAACACTTAGAAACAAAATTAGCAACATCACATTTCATATTGTTTCACCAATAAATTATCTTATGATCTTGGTACATTTTAGTAGAGCCTGGGTGAACAACATACCTTGAAGTGTGAGCTCCATCAAGAATTCTTTCTCATAACCCATCTACATTCAGCACACTTAGCCTACCTTGATACCTCAAAATCCCATCACCTTTAATTTTAAATGCCATAACCTTTTGTTGACTAACATCCCTTTTAATTTGCATTAAGATAGGATCTTCAGCCTACTTTTCCTTAACTTTAGCACACAGGAAGGATTTAGCTATCTCATGAACAATTACTCCTCCATCTTCGGAATTTAAAAGTTAAACTCCTAGATTTGTAAGTCGATGAATGTCTTTCACTATCTTTCTATTTCCTTCCTCAACATGAGAAAGACTACCTATTGACAACCTGCTAAAACCATCAGCCACTACATTAGCCTTGCTCGGATGATAGTGCATGCTTATATCATAATACATCAGCAACTCCAACCACCGCCTTTGCCTGAGATTCAACTCTCTTGTGAGAAAATATACTACAAACTTTTATGATATGAGTGTGTCGTGCCAGGTGCCTCAATTCTATAAATGATGCGACGCGACGTAATCACATTGACATTCTATTTTTGAAATCCAAACACATCCTAAACCTCATTCTAAAAATCTAAAACTCCCCTGATACAACCCTGAACATGAATCAACTCAAAAATCTACGTCTCGAGGTCAAGAAGATCGATTTAAAACTAATCAAATTTTAGGGGATTAAAATATGGCTAAGTCATTTAACACTTTGAAAAATTTTAGGTTGCTATTTCTTTAAGCGAGCTACTCAGAGTGGTAACAAGTTGAAAATGCTACGGGGTGTTACAAATACCAGCAAAAGTCAGAAATACCCCTGACTATGAGAAAAAAATCCAAAAGGTACTAAGACCAATAAGAAAGAACCATGAAATGACCGAGCCTTCAAAAAGATGGAGGTCACCACTTTACTGCAGACCAACAGACGTATCGAACCACCTAACACTGTACAGGAGCAATCAAAAATTCCTCCAAACCTATATCATGAAATGATGTAGCGTTCGAGGATGGTCAATGGGGAAAGCATTGGGAAGTAACTCTAGAGAAAGGGATAAAATAATGTCATTGCCAAAAAATAATCAAAAACTATATGCACAACATTTATATATACATATATAGGATGCCAGGATAGGGATAAGGGTCATGAACATGATATTTTAAATCATTATCCTGAATTGTATAGCTTGCTCCATCCTAAACACACCCATGAGCTATATGACTCCCCCTTTCGAAAGAGCCCTAGTGTGTGTTAGTCACATGTACTAGGAAATCAAGGAAAGGCTAAAGACATCATGGCGATAGTCATCCAAAATATAATATGTATACAGACACATGGTCATATAGACCCCAATATCAGAAAATATTTTTTCTAATGTTGGTCCCCCCGGGACTACCCTTTCACGATGAGCTACACAATTCTATTTAAGCCTAAATTTAAAAAAATGCACATAAACCAACCAGTAACCCAGGAGCCATTAATTAAGGAATTTACCAACTTGGTATCGTCACACCAATATTCTTGTGAGTTAATTCAATTATGCCAAACTAGTTTATTTAACCATTACACTCCCAAGTTCCATTTAAAATCCAAAACCATAGACACCAATGCCACTCCAAAACTAGTGTTATACATTTATCCTTTAATGCGATGCAATGTTTTCAAAGTACAAGTTGAACCATGCAAATATTTATATTTAAAACCAAAAATTTAAAGTGGATTGAGGTTAATGTCATTATCAAAAAAAAATCATCAATTTGGGAAAACCCATGTCCCCTATTCTAACCATTACAATTATGCACCAATTTAGTCTCAAAATCATTAATTAAAGAATGAATAATCCATTTAAATTGGGAAAATGCAATTCTAGTAATAACAATCAAAACCCCTCAGCCCAATTTCAAACCTATTAATTAAAACACATAAATATTGATTAAATAAATGCCACAATATAAAATTCAAGTTAATAAAAGAGAAACATGCCTGAAATATATAAGATTTTGAAGAGAAATCAAAGTTTAGAGCTTGAATGATGAATTCTCTATAAAACCATTAAGCTTTCTTAGGTTGGGAGTAAAGAAAGAAAAGAGAGGAGTTTGATCTTTTAAAATTGGAGAAAAATCCCCTCACCCTAAGGGAAACAAAACAAAAACTGGATGAAAAATTCATAGCGGCATGCCACACCCTTATTGCGGAGGCTAAGTGGTGTGGTACGCCTCTATCGCGGAGGCTTACTACCTCAAATTCCTAAAATGGCCCCGAACCCGTTCCAAATTTTTTTCTAAACACCCTTTCAATACCCTTTAACATAATTCAAGTCAAAAACTGACATTAAGCACACGGGAGAGTCAAAGATAAAATCATTGAAATTTTGCGGTGTTTTATAATTAGTAATCCAATCTCAATCCTCAATTGTGCTACCTCTTAAACCACTATCTCATCTAATGCACTCTTCTCATTAGAGGCACCAATTACATAAGTACTAACTGATCTACCTGCCTTCGAGCATGCCATCCTCAATTTGTTTTAATGATCCAGTCTAAGATTTTAGATGCATGCTCCTACTGTAGACTCGGGAAGGCTCCACATATGATAGTATCTACTACAGCCTTAGGATTAGAGTTCAAAGCTCTTTAGAATATATCAATCAAGTTTCTATCAGTGATTTTGTGATTTGGAACATTCTGTACCTTAATAATCTTGAACCTCAACCATGTCTTGTATAGTTCCTTTGAATGCAACTATTAAAATTTATAGATCTCTCTTTCAATTTTATCTTTCTATAAGGTGGGAAAAATTAGTCCAAGAACTCTGTCCTCAATTCATGACAAATGGTGATAGATCCGTGAGGCAACTCACCTAACCATAAAGTCGCTTCCTTTGTCAAAGAGAATAGGAATAATCTCATTCACATGGCCTCCTAATTCACCCTAGGTAGATTATAAGAAGTGTAGATCCACACAAAATTCATAATATGCATGTTTGCATCATCAGTTGGCAAGCCGGCAAACACCCCTTCAAATTCAGTAATTAGATCATCACACTCATAATATCAAAGTTGGAACCTTTAGGTAATTCTGGAGGAATGATTGCACCCATTACATTTGACTCGATGTACTTGAATATTTTTTTGGATCATCAAACACTGGCAGATATTACTGGAAGGATTGTTGTCATCCATTGCTTCTCATTTTGTCCCTTGCATTAGTTTAGCTAGGTGATCTTACTCTTTCTATCTTGCTCTTTGTTCCTTGGCTTCTCGTCGAACAGCTATTTGCCTAGCATTTCCCTCAGCCATTAAGAGAGTAGTAATTCGCTTTATAACTTTTGAAATATCTTGATAAAATGGCTGATTCATTTTTGTTAGGTTATCATGAACTTTTCTTGATCATGAATTACTTCTCTCTCTATTTTTCAATTATAGCTAAAAGTTCTCTAAAGTGCAGGATTAAATAGAATCAGGGTATTTGAAATACCTGGGTTTTGATCCTTAGATATTTCTTGAGGTTTGAACTCTATGGACATCATACAACTTAGGCTTACTAGTCGTATGATGTGGGTAAGATTTAGGGGGTCTTAGTCATATGATAATCAGTGTGATCTAAGTTGCATTCTATTCAAGGTACGAATAGACATCATAAGGGTCGTATGGATATGGTACGAGTGGTATAGTCCAATTCATATGTTGTCGAGTACCCAAACCCTTTGATTCTTTCTTGGATACGATTGAAGAGTACCAGTTGTATGGTATGGGTGTGACTTAGGCAAGGGGATTCATATGAACAGTGTGTGATTTCTAACACTCTATCTAGGGTATGAATGGTGGGTACCACTCGTATGTTGTGTGTACGAGTTAAGGGATGGAGTCGTACCTACCTGTGGGATTTTTACAGTTTAAGTTGGGGAGTATTCTGGACATTTTCCCTCTTAACTTATTTTTACCCCACAACTTAAAACACTATTGGTACTTCATTACCCTATTATTCTCAATCAAAAACACTTTAAACGCTCTCCAATCTCTCTCAAGATTTTAGTATAAGAAAGAGGCTACGATTTCCTCAAGATGATTCAATTAGGGGATTTTAAGAATAGATCTCTCCATTTTCTTTGGTATCTAGGGTATGTTACTCCTCTCTCATTGTTAGTTCAATAAACCCATGTTTTAATGAATGGTTTTCATGGTTTAATTTTGGGTATTGTTTGGTTTTGAATTGTAGTCGGGATTTTGGTTGTTAATGGATGAATATTGTTTTTCCATGTTTTTATTATGGTTTTCATGTTAAAATTGTGGAATTTAATATAAGGTTTCAAGGAAATGGTCAATTGGTTCTTGGTTTTGGTTTTGAAAACTATATGCCCTCAATATATTTGATAAAATGCCTATAAGAATGGTGTTGTCACATAGTTTGAATTTTACTGAAACTATTGCATTGTATAATATGGTTATGGAACCCAAATTGGTTTAAATGGTTTTAAATGATTTGGTAAGGACTTGGTGTCCATTGTTTTAGTAAATTTGAAATCATGTGGGGTATATGGTAACTCCCTAAGTGTTGGCTAATAACATTGCTTGCAAGATATAGTCGGTATGATGATATCGCTTCATAAAGCCTTGGTTATTAACTTCTGGAATTGGTTTATTGGTTATGTGCTAATAGTTTTTATTGGGAAATAATGACGAGTTGTGATAACTTATCGTGAAGGTGTGAGTCCGATGGACGGACACTGAAAACTCATTTTTGCCGACATGAGGGTTGGCTATGGTGACCTTATACTTGTGGGGTACATGATAATCTCCTAAGTTTATACTTGTATATTTGTATCATAGAGGACGAATGGTACACGGGAATCCCCTACCCCTATGATATCTCCAGTTTGTGCAGTTACACGTACTGGGCCTATTTAGGGGGTAAAACTTGACCCATATATCCTGTGGGTGGATTATGACGGTAAAGCTACACAAACCTAGGTTAAAGATTTTAACCGTAAGAATTCCTACTTTTCAATAGAGCGGAGGCAAACTGATCAACGATATGCAAAACTCGATTCCCTTTCCCGACATGGATTATATATAAGTATGGATGTAATTGCATATGGTTATTTACTTGACTTTAAATATTGGCATTATTTTATCATTACTCTTGTGTACATACTAGTTTTCACTCAAAAACCCATCTTTTGGTGTTGTATCCTAACACGATGCAGTAATCGGCCATACTACTCCTCCTTCTTAGTGACTTGGATTCGGGGACAATTTTGTATCGAATTGAAGTGGTGAGCTTCCATACTCTAAAATTCTCCATTTTATGTTATGATCTTCTCTACATACTTTGTTATTTCTTATACTTTGGTTTTTGTCTATGGTCGGGGGCATGTCCCCACCAGATGTTGTTTTGATTTTGGATAGAGACTTTGTGAGACTACTTTAAATTATAATGGGCGGTGTCGGTATTAGTGTCAGCCTTAGCATTGGTATTGGTATTGGGGTTGTCACTATTTTACTGTGTTTGATTTTTGATTGCTCTATCTTGTTATGTTATATAATCAAAATTCATCCGACATCAAGTGTAGGGTGGTTATGGTTGGGTATTGGGGGTGGTCTCCGATCTCGGTTGGGCTTGAGGCACCTGATAAGACTAGGACCTAGTTTGGGTTATGTTTGATTGGTATCAAAGCCCTAGTTTTATGGTCACTTGGAGTCCACAAAGTCGTTTCAAGTAAAGTCTCTTTTAAGGATGTGTAGTGTTCCACATTCATAAGGGAGAGGCTATAAGACATCTAGGAATATTCTCTTTCTTATGTTCTATTTTCAAGCTATAGAGTCTAAGGTCTTAAATTCTCCTCAAATCCCTGTTTGTTTGCTTTTTAGATCATGCCTCAACAATCTAAAGTTCAAGAAAAATCTTTTGTCCCAACTAGGGACAATATTGATGGGACACGCTCTACTCATGAGATCCATACCCGATATAAGGGTCCAGTTCTAGATTGTTCTGGAGTTCCACTAGTTCCCTATAGTCCATATCAAACTCCTCAGGATGAAGTAATGAATTTTGAGTTTCATCAGTCCATTCATATGTTGGAATAGTTGGTAGCTACTCATCCTAAGCGTGGTGTTCCTATTACTCCATCTTCTGAGGCCATAAAGGTTGGCCAGTTTATGAGGCGAAACCTTCTGACCATCTCTGGTGTTAAGGTAGAGGAGGATCCATAAGTTTTTCTGGATGAGATGTAAAACATTTTTCGTGTTATGCATGCCACAAATATGGAGGGCGTGGAGTTTACCACCTATCAACTGAAGGATGTGGCATACCAATGGTACAAGGAATGGGATTAGAGAAAGGGTGATGATGTTAAGTCATCTTTGTGGGAGGACTTTTCTAATGCTTTCCTGGACCATTTCTTTTCTCAGGATTTAAGAAAAGCAAAGGCTGAAGAGTTTGTTCATTTGAGGCAAGGTAAGATTTTTATCAAGGAGTATGCCTTAAAATTTCACCAGTTATCTTGGTATACTCCGGAGATGGTTTCTAGCATGAGGGCTAGAATGAGTAAGTTCACTTTTGGGTTGTCAGAGATTTGATATTGGAGGATAAGTTTGCCATATTGATCAAGGACATGGATAGATCTAGGTTAGTTATGTACGTACAATAGGTAGAGGAAGAGATGAAGAAGTAGGCTAAAATAAAAGAGAGGTAGGCCAAGAAGTTTAGATTTTCTAAGCTGGGTGGTGGTCAACATCAGAGTGGCAGGGATGATGGGAAGTGGCCTTAGAAAAAGTGAGAAAATTCTGGGTCTTACTCGACGGCTAGTGCTCCTTACCAAAGCTGTTGTGTGACAGGCATTTTATAATACCCCGTAAGATCTTAGCGTAATTCAGCTCTCAGTTGCATGTTCAAAGGGGTCCAAGACTTGAAAATGTCACTAAGTGTTGAGGACTTAGTCATTTTCAAGACCCCTAGACTTTGATGATTTTTATTTTGGTCTTCCCAACCTCAAGATGTCAATTTTTGAGTTGATTCATGATCGGGGTTGTTCAAAGTGTATCTTGGGTGAGTTTTGGAATTTTCAGATAAGTATAGGGGTGTGTTTGGGAACCAGAAAAGCGTAGGGGGTGTTTGGTGGTTGATTCAGTGAAAGGTAGTGTATGGGTTCACAATTGTTCAGAATCTTCTTTGGTTGCCGAAGTAAAAGAAAAGTAAGACAGAGATCTTAGTTTTTTTATGTCGAAGGAGACGGTTAGAGATCAGAAGGTGGAGGTTTTATCCCAAAGGGGAGATTGTGTGCTTCATTGTTAGGGAAGATTATGTGTTTTATTTGTTGATAATTTAAGGTAGTGAATACTTGCAAAAGTGCATGGTGTCTGATACTCTATCCATCAAGAAGCCACTAAGATGTACTGTGACTTGAGGGAAGTCTATTGGTGGAGTGGTATGAAGAGGGATATTGCAGAGTTTATGTATAAATGTACGAATTATCAATAGGTCAAGGTTGAGCACCAAAGGCTTTGTGGTACATTGCAGGAGTTTAGCATCCCCACTTGGAAGCGGGAAGTGGTGAAAATGGATTTATTGACAAGGTTGCCTCGCACACATCATCAGCATGATTCGATATTGGTCATTGTGGATATAATGACCAAATCAGCTCATTTCTTGCTAGTTCATACTTCTTACTCAGCTGAGGATTATGCCAGGCTTTATATTAGGGAGTTGGTTAAGTTGCATGGGTTTCCATTGTCCATCATATCAGATAGAGGCACTCAGTTAACCTTTTACTTTGGAAAGCTTTTTGGAAGGGTCTTGGTACCCAAGTTCATCACAGTATAGCTTTTTATCCTTGGATAGATGGTCTAGTAGAGAGAACCATTCAGACCTTAGAGGATATGTTGAGGGCATGTGTTATTGACTTTAATGGTAGTCGGGATAACCACCTACCTTTGATTGAGTTTGCCTATAACAACAGCTATCACTCCAGTATTCAGTGTCTCTATTTGAGACTTTTTATGGAAAGAGATGTAGATCTTTTATTGTTTTGTTTGAAGTAGGTGAGGCAGCTTTGATAGGGCCAAATTCAGTATTTGATATGATGGGGAAAGTTTAGCTGATTAGGGAGATCTAAGGAAAATAAATCTTGAGTTTAATGTAGGTAATTTAGTCTATTTGAAAATCTCACTGATGAAGGGAGTGAAGCAATTTAGATAGAAGGGGAAACACAGTCCCCGTAATATTGTCCCATATAGAATCTTGATTCTTTTTAGGAAGGTAGCTTATGAGCTAGAGTTGCCTGCACATTTGGCATTAATGCATCTGGTATTTCATGTTTCTTTGTTAAAGAAATGTATTGGTGAATCAGTTATAGTTGTTCCTTTAGAAGATATAGATGTTCAGTATATGATCTAAGTTTCCCCAGTATTCTCAGCTAAACCAGTCTCATTCGAGGGCAAATGTTCCCAAAGGGAATATATTGTAATACCCTGTAAGATCCTAGCTCAATTCACCTCTCAATTGCATGTTCAAAGAGGTCGAAGACTTGAAAATTTCACTAAATGTTTCGGACTTAGTCATTTTCAAGACCCCTATACTTTGATAATTTTATTTTGGTCTTCCCGACCTCGAGACATCAGATTTTTGAGTTGATTCTTGATCGGGGTTGTTCAAAGTGTATCTCGTGTGAGTTTTAGATTTTTTAGACGAGCATAGGGGTGTGTTTGGGAAACCAAAATAGAAGAACCACTAGGATAGGCAGGTTCCGCCCCCTCTAGATCATCTAGGTAAGGTGGGAGACTCCCGGGTTAGTCCCACGCTCTAAAGCGGGCGCCTCCCAGGGTAGTCTGCCGCTTAAGGACCGCGCCGCCCCTACCTATTCCGCTCAATTTTGTTTCTTAACTATTAAGGGTATTTAGGTCAATTCCCTTCAACCAATTCATCCATAACACGAAATTGGGGTCCCCAAGAAGCATTATTTGTCCTTTTACTCATAAATCCTCTCAAGAAAACCATATTTCATCTCAAGAACAAACCCTAACTCTTTCACAAGAAAAAAAGAAATTCAAGCTTCAGGTTCAAGAAAGTCTGAAGAAATCATTAAGAATTCATCTAATGAGGTATGTGGGATGTTCATCCATGGATTTATTTAACCCATGGAGCCCAAAACCCTTTTTTTGTTTAATTTACGAGTTTATACATGTTCTTGATGAAATAAAGCCATGAATCTCTTACTAATTCAATTTCAAGTTATAGTTACAAGTGTTTTCGAGTAGAATGAATCATATCATGATTTAAGTTTGTAATTTCTATGTCATGTTCAATTACTTTTAGGATTTACCCTCAAGTTATGAATTTCACCATGTAACTAAGTTGTTTTTCTCATGTGTAAGGCATTCCTATGTCCAAGTTTATGATTACTACATGATTGATTAAACGTCCATGTTTTGGGTCTTTGAACAGCGCTTTCATACTATAGTATGCCATGTTTAATATTGTATTTTACAATTATTCTGTGCTGGTGGGTTATGAACACCTGATACCTAGGTTTTTTACATGATTTTCAATGTCACAAAATTGATTTCAGTTAAACTATGAGTATTATCAATTCAATAGTTGTTATAAAATGATCATGATGAGCAATACTAGTTGTACGTTCAGTTGTATTTAATTCACTTTAATCCAGTGTCAGGGTCAGTTTAATTACGAGTAGGATTTAGCACCGAGTGAACCTAGGGATGGGGGCTCACCCATCAGTTTGGACTGGGTCCTTAAAAGCAGTCCCTAAGTTCCAGAACTATGTAGCCAGCGTAGGGTTATGAGATGTCACCCATCAGTTTAGGACTGACACTCTCTTAGGGGTCACCTACCAATTAGGACTGACTTTCTAGTCTTTTGGAACATTAGCCTTGTGGATCCACATCGTCAGCCATGTGTTAGTACCTATGGGACAGTACTGACACCCTTCCAACTGGGGTTACAGGCTGGACCCCAATTAGATCAGATTGGGGCATGTCGGTTACATGATACCTCCCAGAGTCTCCATACAAAATTTAGTATAATTCAGCTCAGGTTTACTTGACCAAGTGTACAGAATCTCAGTTATTTAGTTATATAGGTTTCAGTCACTCAGTTTAAAGCTTATTTCAAAAGCATGTTTATACTTGGTCTTTCATTCTTAGATGTTTTATGTTCATCTCAACTATCTCATGTATTTCAGCCAATCCTTATCTCATATACCAGTACATACAAAGTACTGATCGCATACTCTTCTTTGTTCTATTATGTCTTATATCATAGGTTCGAGGGCTCAGTTTACCGATCACCTTTAGACAACACAGCATTACTCAGTAGCCATAGTGGTGAGTCCTTATCCACCAAGGACATATTATCTCTTATTCAGTTAAATCAGTATTTTATTATAATCAGTCAGTCACAGTTAGTTAGGGGCCTATCACATCAACTCCTCAATCAATTAAAGGTTTTCAGATAATCAGAAAGTCAGTTAGATAGTTAGTATTTAATACTCTTATCAGTTACTTCAACTAGACAGTTGTGTTTTCAGTATTTTACCAGATATTTCAGGCTTGTGATTGATTTGATATTTTAGTATTCAGATTTACATTGCCTTCTTAATTTATCTTCCCCACAAGTGTTATGTTAATATTTTATTTAGTGCTCACAGCTGGTACCAGCGAGCACTGAATAAAATATTATGTTAATGACCCTAGCCCATTCAGTAGCTGCTCAGAACAACCAGCGAGCTATTTTCCCATCCCATCTAGTGGAAAATGCAGTTGCGGTCAGGATTTGGGATTCACTCAAATGAATCCCTTTTTTTTTAGATTCAATCCTAAGGAGGATCCGTAGGAGTTTTTTTATATGATTCAAAAGGTGACAGATATTATGGGTGCCACTTCGAGTGAGAGTGTAGAGTTGGTTGCATACCAGTTTCAGGATATAGCTCACACCTAGTTTAAGCAGTGAAAGGAGAACCGAGGTATGGAGGAATGGCCAGTTGAGTGGGAGGAGTTTTCCATGGCTTTCTTAGACATTTTCTTTCTATTAGGATTGTGGGAAGATATGGTTCAGGAGTTCACTAATTTGAAGCAAGGTAGTATGCGTGAAGGAGTACTAGTTTAAGTTTACTCAGTTAGCGAGGTATGCTCCTACTGTGGTGGCTGACAATAGGTCTAGAATGAGTAAGTTCATGTCTAGTATAACTGATAGTGTGGTCAAGAAGTGTAGAACCACTTTATGATTAAGGCGATGGACTTATCTAGGCTTATGGTTCATGCTCAATAGATTAAAGAAGAGAAGATTTAAGAGAAAGAGAGAGAGAGAGAGAGAGAATAAAAGGGCCAGAACATATAGTTTAAACTTCTCTTAGCCAAGGTAGGAGGGTGGTAACCATTCTCAATTTCGATAGAAATTTTCATCCCCATCTATAGCATCAGCTAGTGTTCCAGTGCCTAAGTTCAGGCAAGACAGTTGGGATAGAACGCCAGGCTCTAAGCCCCAGGGCAGGGTGAACAGTGGTCGCACTAATCTAGTTTGCCAGAGATTTTGTAGGAATTATTAGAAAATGTGTAAGGTGGGTACTGATGTCTTTTTTGGATGTGGCAAGCTGGGTCACAGGATCCGAAAGGGTCTAGTGGTTACTCAGATGAGAAAATATCCACACCAATTGGGCCAATCTAACCTTTCATCAGCTCTAGTAGGTTGCCCGACTCAACAGGGTGCCACTTCCTGCACAACCAACGTGCAACGTTAGAATAGGTTGTATGCACTCCAGGCTTGGGATAATCATAAAGTTCTCTTGATATGGTTACAGGTACGTTACATATCTTTCGCCTTTATGTGTATGTTTTATTAGACCCCAGAGCTTTATTTTCTTTTGTAACTCCTTATATAGCTGTCAATTTTAGTGTCAATCCCAAAATATTAGTAAATCCTTTCTCAGAGTCTACCCCAGTGGGTAAATCTATTATGGTCAAATGAGTATATAGGAACTACCCGATTAGAGTATTATAGAAAGTTACCTCAGTTGATCTTGTGGAGTTAGAAATGACTGATTTTGATGTCATTCTCCACATAGATTGGCTTCATTTATGTTATGCCTCAGTTGATTGCAGAAATAGAGTCGTTTAGTTTCAGTTTCTAAATGAACCAGTCATTGAATACAGGGGTAGTACCTCAGTGTTTATGAGTCAGTTTGTTTCATATCTCTAAGCAAGAAAGATGATATCTAAAAGGTGTGTTTACCATCTTATTTGAGTCAAAGACTCTAGTTCTTAAACTCTGAGTCTCAAGTCAGTTTTAGTAGTAAGGGAATTCCAAGATGTGTTCCCTAAAGATCTTCCTAGAGTTCCTCCCAAAAGAGAAATCTACTTTGAAATAGATTTTCTTCTAGATACCCAACCTATATCTATTCCACCCTACAGGATAGCTAGCTGAGATTAGGTAGTTGAATGAGAAGTTAAAAGATCTCTTAGATAAGGGCTTCATCAGGCCCAGTGTTTCCCCATGGGGCACTCCAGTCTTGTTCGTGTGTAAGAAAGACAGTTCTCTCAGAATGTACATCGATTACCATCAGTTGATCAAAGTCACAATCAAGAATAAGTATCCATTCCCCAGAATTAATGACTTTTTTAACCAACTTTAGGGTTCCAGTTATTTCTCTAAGATAGACCTCAGATCTAGCTATCATCAGCTTAGAGTCAGAGAATGTGGTATTTTGAAGAGAGCTTTCAGAACTCGATATGGTCACTTCAAATTCTTAGTTATGTCTTTTGGACTAACGAATGCCCCTACAACTTTTATGGATTTGATGAATAGGGTGTTTAAGAAGTACTTGGAAATGTTTGTCATAGTCTTCATTGATGATATCTTTGTCTACTCCTATAGTGAGAATGATCATGCAGACCATCTGAGAATTGTGTTGCAGACCCTTGGATCTCATCAGTTGTTCGCCAAATTCAGTTAGTGTGAATTTTGGCTAAGATCAATAGCTTTCCTTGACCATATTATTTTTGAAGATGGCATTAGAGTTAACCCACAAAAGACCAAAGCAATAAGGAACTAGCCCAGACTCATCTCTCCATCAGATATCAAGAGTTTCTTGGGCTTGTCTTGTTATTATAGGCGGTTTGTTGAAGGGTTTTCTTATATTGAATCCACCATATCTCGATTGACTCATAAGAAATTAAAGTTTCAGATATCAGATTTTTGTGAGAAAAGTTTCAGGATTTGAGGACTCGACTCACTTCCACTCCAGTGTTAACTTTGCCAAATTTTTCAGATGGATGTATAGTTTACTATGATGCTTCTAGAGTTGGTATTTTTTGTGTATTGATGCAAAGAGATAAGGTCATAGCCTTTGCCTCTAGAAAGCTTAAGCCCCATGAAAAGAATTACCCTACCAATGACCTTGAGTTGGCAATTGTTGTGTTTGCTCTGAAGATTTGGAGACATTACCTTTATGGGGTTCATGTGAATGTGTTCACTAATCATAAGAGTTTGCAGTATGTGTTCACATAGAAAGATCTGAATCTATGTCAGAGAAGGTGGTTTAAGTTGTTGAAAGATTATGATATGAGTGTGTTGTATCATCCGAGCAAGGCCAATATAGTGGTTGATTCCCTTAGCAGGTTGTCTATTCAGTGAGGTTCATCAGATTTCTAGATTAGTTATTCAGTTCATTAATTTAGTAGAAGGTAGTGTATAGGTTTGAAATGGTTTGGAATCTTCTTTGGTTGCCGAAGTAAAATAAAAGAAAGACAGAGATCATAGTTTGGTTAAGTTGAAAGAGGCGGTTAGAGATCAGAAGGTGGAGGTTTTCTCCTAAGGGGGAGATGGTGTGATTCATTGTTAGGGTAGATTATGTGTTCTGTGTGTTGATAATCTGAGGTAGAAAATACTTGTAGAAGTGCATGGTGCGAGATACTCTATCCATTTAGGTGCCACTAAGATGTACTATGTCTTGCGAAAGTCTATTGGTGGTGTGGTATGAAGAGGGATATTGCAGATTTTGTGGCTAAATATTTGAATTGTTAGTAGGTCAATGTTGAGCACCAAAGAGCTAGTGGTACATTGAAGGGGTTTAGAATCCCCACTTAGAAGTGAGAAGTGGTACACATGGATTTTGTGACAGGGTTGCCTCGCATGCATCGTCAGCATGATTCAATATGGGTTATTATTGATAGAATGACTAAATCAACTCATTTTTTTCTAGTTCATACTTCTTACTCAGCAGAGGATTATGCTAGGCTTTATATTAGGTAGTTCATTAAGTTTCATGGGATTCCACTGTCTATAATATCAGATAGAGGTACTTAGTTTACCTCTCACTTTTGAAAAGCTTTTCAGAAGGACTTGGTACCTAAGTTCATCTTAGTACAGCTTTTCATCCTCAAATAGAAGGTCAGACAGAGAGGACCATTTAGGCCTTAGAGGACAAGTTAAGGGAATATGTTATTGACTTTAAAGGTAGTCGAGATGACCACTTACCTTTGATTGAGTTTTCCTATAATAATAGTTATCACTCCAGTAATCAGATGGCTCCATTTGAGGCTTTCTATGGAAGAAGATGTAGATCTCCTATTGATTGGTTTAAGGTAAGGCTACTTTCATAGGTCCAGATTCAGTATTTGAGGCAATAGAGAAAGTTCAGTTGATTAGGGAGAGGCTAAAGACATCCCAAAGCCATCAGAAATCTTATATAGATGTGAGATGAAGAGATCTTGAGTTTGATGTAGGTGATTTAGTCTATTTAAAAATTCATCAATGATGGGAGTAAAGCTATTTGGAAAGAAAGGGAATCTCATTCCCCGTTATGTTGGCCCATATATAAGCTTGAGTCATTTTAGGAAGGTAGCTTATGATCTAGAGTTGCCTACAGATTTGGCCCAGTTCATCCGATATTTCATGTTTCTTTGTTAAAGAAATGTATTGGTGAATTAGCTATAGTTGTTCCTTTAGAATATATGGATGTGAAGGATAGCCTTTCCTACGAATAAGTCCTAGTTAAGATCCTTCATCGTCAGATCCATAGACTAAGGAATAAAGAAGTTCCCTTGGTCAAAGTTCTTTGGCAGAATCAGTCTGTTGAGTGGGAAACATGGGAAGCAAAAGCAAATATGTGAACTAAGTACCCTCATCTTTTCTTCGCAAACTCAGATTCATCTTCAGGTAACAATTTTCCTCAGATTAACTCTTTTACATTCTCAGTTTCAGCTATGTGTCCGTTCTCATGTCATTTCATGCATTCATGAAACCAGTTCAGTTCATGTATCATGTTTCAGAATCAATTATGTAATCATGTTTCCAGTTGTTTGTGTTCAATATATGATCTAAGTTTCCCTAGTATTCTCAACTAAAAGTCTCATTCAAGGACAAATGTTCCCAAGGGAGGGATATAATAATACCCTATAAGATCCTAGCTCAATTCAGCTCTAAGTTGCATGTTCAAAGGGTCCAAGACATGAAAATTCACTAAGTGTTGAGGACTTAGTCATTTTTAAGACCCCTATACTTCGATGATTTTTATTTTAGTCTTCTCGACCTCGAGAAGTCGATTTTTGAGTTGATTCATGATCGGGATTGTTCAAAGTATGTCTGGGGTGAGTTTTAGAATTTTCAGACGAGCGTAGGTGTGTATTTAGGAAACCAAAATAGAAAACCACCGGGATAGGCAGGCTCCACCTTCTCTATACCTCCAGGGTAAGACGGGCGCTGCCCAAGTTAGTCCTCCACACTAAAGAGGGCGCAGGCCGGGGTAGTCTACCGCTCTAAGGCCCGCGACGCCCCTACCTATTCTGCCCAGTTTTATTTCTTAACTTTTAAGGGTATTTAGTTCAATTACCTTCACCCAATTCAACCATAACACAAAATAGGGGTCCCCACCTATTCTGCCCAGTTTTATTTCTTAACTTTTAAGGGTATTTAGTTCAATTACCTTCACCCAATTCAACCATAACACAAAATAGGGGTCCCCACGGAGAATTATTTTCCCTTTTACTCTCAAATCCTCTCAAAAAAACATCTTTCATCCCAAGAACAAACCTTAAATTTTTCACAAGAAGTCAAGGAATTCAAGCTTCAGGTTCAAGAAAGTCTCAAGGAATCTTAAAGTATTCATCTAGTTAGGTATGTGGGATGTTCATCCATGGATTCTATTCACCCATGGAGCCCAAAACCCTCTTTTGGTTTAATTTATGAGTTTATACATGTTCTTGATGAGAAAAAAGTCATGAATCTCTTGTTAATTCTATTTCAAGTTATGGTTACAAGTGTTTTTTAGTGGAATGAGTCATATCATGCTTTAAGTGTGCAATTTCCATGTCATGTTCAATTGCTTTCATGATGTACCCTCAAGTTATGGATTTCGCCATGTAACTAAGTTGATTTCCTCATGTTTAAGGCATTCCCATGTTCGAGTTTATGATTACTGCATAATTAAAGAAATGTCCATGTTTTGCGTCTTTGAACATCAATTTCATACTACAGTATGCCATGTTTAGTATTATATTTTACTATCATTCTGTGCTGGTGGATTATGAACACCCGATACTGTAACGCCATGATTTGCTGAACCGGAACGCTACATGGTGCTCATGACCCCGAGGGACCACAAGCTAACCCATGACTGATATTTGTACCTGTATACTGCAAATCATAACATAATAATGCAGAATACATAAAAATGTAAGGCCATAAGGTTCAACTGAATAAAACCATGTCTGAAAATCATAACGTCCATGTGGGTGAAAATACTCAAAACAACTCAATCTGAAATCTAAGTCTAAATGTAAATCTGAGCATAAATCTGAAAGCCTCTAAACTATCTGAATAAGGAGTTGAAGGAAAATGTCTCCAACTAACTCCATAACACTGAACTGAAGAAATAAATAAATGTATCAAATCATATTGTCCTCGAATCAATGAGGACTCACTGTGTCTCTGCGACTGGAATGCTACCGCTACTGCTGGGCTGGAGCTCGTGTCTCGGAACCTAAGGTGTAACATGAAAAGAAAGCACCATAGCGCAGTTGTGTCAGCACAACTGGAGTACTTAGTATACGAGGAAGGTAGGCTGAACATAAAAGGTTTCATGCATGAATAATACTGACTGACTAATATGAACGTGGGAGTGCAAACATACATATATAGAAACTGGGACCGTGAATACGTGATAGCATGACCTGTAAGCTAATAAATGGTTTATATATAATTTTCATGACTAATACTGCAAGATGATAACATGGACGTTCGTATCTAACAATCTTGAATATACTGAAATCTGAAGAACGCCCTGAGTTCTGTTAATGAGACTGATACTGAAACTGTGGGAGGTAGTGTTTAACCGACATGCCACATGTATGCCGTTATAGCTAAGCTGGGGTCCAATATCTGCCCCAACTGGAAGGGTATCAATACCGTGCCACGGTTAAGGACAGCTTGTGAGTGACCCTTATCTGGAAGGTACTCAAAGGGAATGGTGGGAACCCTAAACTGACAGGTTTAAACCACCTCATCAACCCTAATCTAACAGGTTAAGATGTCTCAATCTACGCTGGCTACGTAGTTCTGGAACACAAGAACTGCTTCTAAGAATCACACCCTGAACTGGCGGGTAAGTTCCCATCCATGGGTGCTAACCTCTACTCCAATCTAGAGGGACTGGACATGAACAACTGACTATACTCGACATAACCTTACTGAATTCCGTTGACTGGCGGAATGTAACTGATATCTGGCAACTGACTGAGATCATGAGGTTTTCCTGAGTCACATGACTGACTGAAGTCTATGGAATCATAGCTTGAGTTCGAATATCGTGAAACATGACATGGCTCTAGGCACACAGCTATAGTTTTCGGGTACGAATACTCCCAGAACTCGATAGGAGGAAACTGACACACATGATATGACTTTATCACAAGATTTGAGTCCACAATTCACAATATCATAAGCAGGGGATAGTATACTTCATGTATTTATTCAACATTTCAAAAATGATAGGAAAAGCATGGATATATTTTGTGTACATAATTTATATATCCATTATCATACATGCTTTATACCACAACAATAACAACACATAATTTGCATGGAAATTCATATTGGAGTGTATGACTAACATGAACTTGTTATTTAGATATCATAAAATTATGTAAATATGAAGTTCTAACATACTAGGAATTTTGTCGAACACCTTGCATGCATTCTTTAAGGCATAGGTGGATTTCATACTTGAATTCTTTTAATCCATCTAAAGATCATGTTTTTTTCAACTAACAGCATAACTTTCATGAGATATACAGTCACGATACTATTATATAGCAAAACAAACAAGCATCAACATGGGTATGATCATATCACCACAACCAACCAAGATTTTGTATTTTAAAGATTGATTATTGAACTCCAAGGATGTAAGGAATCTGTGGATGAACACTACGCATACCTTGGAAGGGAGGTTCTTGATGATTGACGGAGGAATTTCCTTGAAATTTGATCTTCAAGCTTGATTGTGCAACCCTAGTTGTTTTTCTCCTATGGTGCTCTTGGATAATGAAATTTGAGATGTTAATAGGGTTGTAATGTGTTTAGAAGCTATAAATTTCTTTAGGTTAAGTTTAGGGACATGTAAGGAGTGTTAAAAGACTTAACTACCCTCAAAATAACTCAAAAACTAAGTGTTTTTTGTGGCTGAAATCATACATAAGCGCCGCATATGATATCGCCTATATTTACATAGGCGCCGCATATGATATCGCCTATATTTACATAGACGCCGCATATGATATTGCCTATATTTACATAGTCTCCACATATGATATCACCTATGCTTTCCAGTGGCCATGTGCGATTGGTTAGGCGACACATTCTACTTTGAAAGGCCATAACTCCTTGCTCGGGTGTTGGATTTTGATGAAATTGGTATCGTTGGAAAGCTAATTCGATTCTATACAATTTTGTGGGTCTAAATCTACCAAAATTTCACATATACATTACGTTATTCTTGTTCAAATATGACTCTTGCAAAATCGAACACTAAGACTTGATGGAGTCAAAAACTCTTAGCTTGCATCACTCTAAGCGACTCATATGAGCATGCTTAAGACATCGCAAGCTATCCTATCGCTAGGATATTCATTGTAAGTCATGCACTAAAATTCTACTCACAGGATAGGAGGTTTCATATGTAGGAAAACTTATTCACTTCCTAGCTTAGAAACATGCGGGGTATTACAATATCTCCCCCTTGGGAACATTCATCCTCGAATGAGAATTTACTAAGAGGGGATACAAGACAACCGAACCTGAACTAAACATGAAGAACTAAAACTTGATCTCATGACTGACATGCTAAACATACTGAACTTGTGCATATCTGATGCATGGACAACTGATACATGAATGCATGACTGAGTATGCAATGGTTAATAGGCACCAAGTTTATACTGGAAACATGAACATGAAACTGAATAAGCTTAAGGAGAACTGTTACCTTGAGCTTGATCTAAATTGGCGAGGAAGAGGTGAGGATACTTGGTACACATATCTGCTTCTACATCCCAAGTAGCTCCCTCATGAGACTGATTTCGCCAAAGAACCTTAACTAGAGGGACTTTTTATTCCTCAATCTACGAGTCTGATAATTTAAGATTTCGACTGGAATCTCTTCATAAGAGAGGTTATTCTGAATGTCGATGCTCTGAATAGGGACAACAACTGCTGGGTCACCTATGCACTTCTTTAGCAAAGAGACATAGAATACTGGATGGACTGAGGCTAGATCTGAAGGCAACTCAAGCTCATAAGCTACCTTGCCAAAGAGACAGAGAATTCTGAAGGGACCAATATACCGGGGACTGAGTTTCTCTTTCTTTCTGAACCTCTTCACTCCCTTCATGGGAGAGATCTTAAGATAGACATATTCATTGACCTCAAACTCGAGATCCTTTCTACGAACATCTGCATAGGAATTTTTTCGGCTATGAGCATCCCAGAGTCTCTTTCTGATCAATTGAACTTTCTCTAAGGCGTCGAATACTAAGTTAGGACCTATGACTGAGGCCTCACTAACTTCGAACCAACCAATCAGAGATCTATATCTCCTACCTTAGAGAGCTTCGAATGGAGCCATCTGAATACTAGAATGATAGCTATTGTTGTATGCAAACTCAATCAAAGGCAAGTGATCATCCCAACTTCTCTTGAAGTCAATTGCACACGCCCTTAGCATATATTCAAGAGTTTTAATGGTCCTCTCTGCTTGACCATCTGTCTGAGGATAAAATATTGTGCTGAGATGGACTTGGCTACCGAGACCCTTTTGGAAAGCTATCCAAAAGTGAGAGGTGAACTGGGTACCTCTATTTGAGATGATAGATAGTGGAACACCGTGTAACCTGACTAACTCCTTGATATAGAGTTTAGCATAATCCTCGGCAGAATAAGAAGTACAAACAGGAAGGAAATGAGCTATCTTGGTCATTCTATCTATAATGGTCCAAACTGAATCATGCTGATGACGAGTTCTAGGCAAACCCATCACGAAGTCCATGTTCACTTCTTCCCACTTCCAAGTAGGAATGGTGAACTCTTGCATGGAACCATTAGGTTTCTGATGCTCTATCTTAACCTGCTGACATGTAGAGCACTTAGCCATAAACTCTACAATATCTCTCTTCATCCCACTCCACCAATAGATCTCCCACATGTCACGGTATATCTTAGTGTCCCTTGGATAAATAGAGTATCACGCACTATGCGCTTCTTCAAGAATTTGCAGCCTCAATTCATCTACACCTGGAACATATAGACGACCCTGACAACGAAGAACACCATCTCCCCCTTGGGAGAAAACCTTGACTTTCTGATTATGAACTGACTCTTTGAGATTGACAAGGCTAGGACCCCTATCTTGCTTCTCTTTCACCTCGAAAACTAGAGATGACTCTGAACTACTGAGAACACATACACCACCCTATGAAGAATCGACTAAGAGAACGCCTAGTCTAGTAAGCTGATGGATCTCCTGAGCCATTTTTTTCTCTCTACCCTCAATGTGAGAAATACTACCCATGGAGAGTCTACTAAGAGCATCGGCCACAACATTGGCCTTTCCCGGATGATAAAGAACACTCATGGCATAATCCTTCAAGAGCTCTAAACACCTTCTCTGATGAAGATTGATATCTTTCTGGGAAAAGACCTACTGGAGGCTTTTATGGTCTATGAAGAAATCTATATGAACTCCATAGAGACAATGCCTCCAAATCTTCAAGGAAAAAACTACCGATGCTAACTCAAGATCATGAGTAGGATAATTTTTCTCATGTGGCTTTAACTGTCTGGAGGCGTAGGCTATGACCTTACCATGCTGCATGAGGGCACAACCTAAACCCACTATGGATGCATCACAATAGACTACAAAATCATCTAATCCATCTGGAAGAGATAGAACTAGAGCTGAGGTGAGTCGAGTCTTCAACTCGTGAAAGCTCTTCTCGCATGAATTTGACAACTGAAACTAAATCTTCTTCTGAGTCAATCTGGACATGGGAGATGCAATAGAAGAAAATCCCTCGACAAACCATCTGTAATAGCCATCCAAACCTAAGAAACTCCTGATATCTGATGGAGATACGGGTCTGGGCCAGTTTCTTACTGCCTCAATTTTCTAAGGATCTACTCTAATGCCATCACCGGAAATAATATGTCCAAGGAATGCTAATGATCTTAGCCAAAATTCGTACTTGCTGAACTTAGCGAATAACTAGTGATCCCTGAGAGTCTGAAGAACAACCCTGAGATGGTCTGCATGATCACGCTCTGTGCGAGAATAAACAAGAATATCATCTATAAAGACTATGACAAACATGTCCAAGTACTGCTTGAACACACGATTCGTCAAATCCATGAAAGCTGCAGGGGAATTGGTAAGACCAAATGACATGACTAAAAATTAGAAGTGACTATACCGAGTACAAAAAGCTGTCTTTGGAATGTCACATTCTCTAACTCTGAGCTGATGATAGCCTGATCTGAGGTCTATCTTAGAGAAGTAATTGGTACCCTGAAGTTGGTCGAATATCTCATTAATCCTGGGAAGAGGATATCTGTTCTTGACCATAACCTTGTTGAGTTGACGGTAATCAATACACATTTTGAGAGAACCGTCTTTCTTGCGCACGAATAAAACTGGCGCACCCCATGGAGAAATATTGGGTCTGATGAATCCCTTATCTAAGAGATCCTTCAACTGATCTTTCAGTTCCTTGAGTTCTGTTGGTGCCATTCTGTATGGTGGAATAGAAATAGGTTTAGTATCCGGAAGAAGGTTTATGCCAAAGTCTATTTCCTTTTTCGGAGGAATGCCTGGAAGAACTTCGGGAAAGACATCTGAGTATTCATTAACAATAGAGACTATTTCGAGACTGGGAGATTCCGAACTGGAATCTTTAACATGCACGAGATTATACACACACCCCTTATAAATCATTTTCCTTGCTCGAAGGTAGGAAACAAGTTGACCTCTGAACGCTGAAATGCTACCCTTCCACTTTAGGACGGGCTCATTTGGGAACTAAAGCTGAACTATCCTATTTCTGCATTCGACTGTGGCATAGCAGGAATGAAGCCAATCCATGCCGAGAATGATATCAAAATCAGCCATCTCTAACTCAACTAAATCTGCTAACGTGGATTTTTGAGATATCATAACCGGGCAATTACTGTATACCCGATGGGCTATGATGGTTTTACCCACTGGGTAGATATTGAAAAGGGCTCTGCTAGAATTTTAGGACTAATTCCGAAATCGCCTGCTATGTATGGAGTAACAAAAGACAAGGACGCACCTGGGTCTAGCAAAGCATAAACATGGACATGGAAAATCTGTAACGTACTAGTAACAACATCAGGAGAATTTTCCTGATCCTGCCGGGACTGAAGAGCATAGAGTCTGTTTGGGCGTTGCCCACTGGTAGCACTGGAAACGGCACCCTGCTAGTTCGGGCGACCAGACTAAGCTGAAGAATGATTTTGCTGACCCTAAAGACTTAACTGCGGACACTCCCTAATCCTGTGGCCTGGCTTTCCATAACCAAAATATACATCACTACCGGCTCTGCAAATGCCCTTGTGGTTCTTACCACAAGTCTGACAAAGAGGATTCGTTCGAGCACTACTAACACTTCTCTGAGATTTAGAGCCTGGCACTTTGTCTTTGATGCCGTCTCTGAACTTCAGCACTAGAGCGCTGGTAGAGAAAGGGGCTGGAACGGCTGACTTGGAGCGAAACTGTGAACGGTTTCCTCCATCTGACTTGGGGTGAGCAAAGTTGAAGTTACTTGACCTTGCTCTCTTGTTCTTCCTCTCCCTAGTCTTAGCCTTCTTCTCTTCTACTTGTTGGGCATGGTTCATGAGTCTGGCTAAGGTCATATCACCGATCAGCATCGCAGACCTACACTCATTTACCACGTTATCGTTGACCACTGACACGAACTTGCTCATCTTATCCCTATTGTCTGCAACCACATGAGGAGCATACCTGGCTATCTGAGTAAATCTGAGAGAATACTCCCTAACCATCATATTCCCCTGTCTGAGGTTGATGAACTCAAGAACTTTGGCTTTCCTCAGCTCTTGGGGAAAGAATCTATCTAAGAAGGCCGTGACAAATTCCTCCCACTCGATAGGTCCTGCATCATCTAACCTCTCAGACTTCTACTGTTTGTACCAATCACGAGTAACATCCTGTAACTAGTAGGCATCTAACTTGGCACTCTCAATAGAATTAACACCCATGATGTCAATGACCTTATGAACTTGGTCAATGAACTCCTGAGGGTCCTTATCATACTTAGACCAATGGAAAGATGGAGGGTTCATCCGGGTGAAGTCCCGAACCCTATATTCTATGGGATTAGCCACTGGATTGGCCGGAATAACAGGTGTCCGTTCATTCTGTGCAGCCACGGACTGAGCAAGTATGGTAAATACGGCTCTAAACTCCTCATGGGAAACATGTTCTCCCAAAGGATCTTCGGGCTGAGAAGCTGGCTGGTTTCTTCTCTTTGGGGCCATGGTCTGGAATAAGAGAAGAATGGATTATACTGAGAGTTTAACTTGTGATTATGCTCACTAGCATGACATGAATACTGAAGAAAGGGGACTGTTCCTAAAACATCTTATAGACTCTTGTACATAAATGTGGCACGCAACACAGCCATGTGCAAGACTCTACTAGATGTGGCTTTCAGACTTCCTAGGACTCTATTGAACCTTAGGCTTTGATACCAAGTTTGTAACGCCCCGATTTGCTGAACCGGAATGTTACATGGTGCTCATGACCCCGAGGGACCACAAGCTAACCCATGACTGATATCTGTACCTGTATACATCAAATCATGACATAATAATATGGAATACGTAAAACTGTAAGACCATAAGGTTCAACTGAATAAAACCATGTCTAAAAATCATAACGTCCATGTGGGTGAAAATACCCAAAACAACTCAATCTGAAAGCTAAGTCTGAACGTAAATCTAAGCATAAATCTGAAAGCCTCTGAACTATCTGAATAAGGAGTTAAAGGAACATGTCTCCAACTAACTCTGTAACATTGAACTAAAAAAAATGTATCAAATCATATTATCCTCGAATCAATGAGGACTCACTGTGTCTCTGCCACTGGAATGCTACCGCTACAGCTGGGATAGAGCTCGTGTCTCGGAACCTATGGTGTAACATGAAAAGAAAGCACCACAGCGCAAATGCATCAGTACAACTGGAGTACTGAGTATACGAGGAATGTAGGATGAACATAAAGGGTTTCATGCATGAACAACACTGACTGACTAATATGAACGTGGGAGTACAAACATATATATATAGAAACTGGGACTATGAATGTGTGATAGCATGACCTGTAAGTTAATACATGGTTTACTGATAACTGCCATGACTGATACTGCAAACTGATAACATGGACGGTTGTATCTGACAGTCCTGTATATACTAAAATCTGAAGAACGACCTGAGTTCTTTTACTGAGTATGATACTAAAACTGTGGGAGGTAGTGTTTAACCGACATTCCCCATGTATACCGTTATGGCTAAGCTGGGGTCCAATATCTCCCCGGCTGGAGGAGTGTCAATACCGTGCCACGGGTAAGGACAGCTTGTGAGTGACCCTTATCTGGAAGGTACTCAAAGAGAATGGTGGGAACCCTAAATTGACAGGTTTAAACCACCTCATCAACCCTAATCTGACAGGTTAAGATGTCTCAACCTACGCTGGCTACGTAGTTCTGGAACACAAGGACTGCTTCTAAGAATCACACCCTGAACTGGCGGGTGAGTTCCCATCCTTTGGTTCACTTGGCGCTAACCTCTAATCCAATCTAGAGGGGCTGGACATGAATAACTGACTATACATGACTTAACCTTACTGAATTCCATTGACTGGCGGAATTTAACTGATATCTGACATATGACTGAGATCATGCGGTTTTCCTGAGTCACATGACTGACTGAAGTCTATGGAATCATAGCTTGAGTTCGAATATCGTGAAACATGACATGGCTCTAGGCACACAACTATAGTTTTTGGGTATCAATACTCCCAGGACTCGATAGAAGGAAACTGACACACATGACATGACTTTATCACAAGATTTGAGTCCACAATTCACAATATCATAAGCAGGGGATAGTATACTTCATGTATTTATTCAACATTTCAAAAATGATAGTAAAAGCATGGATATATTTTTTGTACATAATTTATATCTCCATTATCATACATTCTTTATACCACAACAATAACAACACATAATTTGCATGGAAATTCATATTGGAGTGTATGACTAACATGAACTTGTTATTTAGATATCATAAAATCATGTAAATATGAGGTTCTAACATACTAGGCATTTTATCGAACACCTTGCATGCATTCTTTAAGGAATAGGTGGATTTCATACTTGAATTCTTTCAATCCATCTAAAGATCATGTTTTTTTCAACTAACAACATAACTTTCATGAGATATACAGTCACGATACTATTATATAGCAAAACAAACAAGCATCAACATGGGTATGATCATATCACCACAACCAACCAAGATTTTGTATTTTAAAGATTGATTCTTGAACTCCACGGATAAAAAAAAATTCGTGGATGAACACTACGCATACCTTGGAAGGGAGGTTCTTGATGATTGACGGAGGAATTTCCTTGAAATTTGATCTTCAAGCTTGATTGTGCAACCCTAGTTGTTTTTCTCCTATGGTGTTCTTGGATATTGAAATTTGAGATGTTAATAGGGTTGTAATGTGTTTAGAAGCTATAAATTTCTTTAGGTTAAGTTTAGGGACATGTAAGGAGTGTTAAAAGACTTAACTACTCTCAAAATAACTTAAAAACTAAGTGTTTTTGTGGCTGAAATCATACATAGGCGCCGCATATGATATCGCCTATATTTACATAGGCTACGCATATGATATCGCCTATATTTACATAGGCTCCACATATGATATTGCCTATATTTATATAGTCTCCACATATGATATCACCTATGCTTTCCAGTGGCCATGTGCGATTGGTTAGGCGACGTATTCTACATTGAAAAGCCATAACTCCTTGCTCGGGTGTCGGATTTTGATGAAATTGATATCGTGGGAAAGATAATTTGATTTTATACAATTTGGTGGTTCTAAATCTAACAAAATGTCACATATACATTACGTTATTCTTGTTCAAATATGACTCTTGCAAAATCGAACACTAAGACTTGATGGATTCAAAAACTCTTAGCTTGCATCACTCTAAGCGACTCATATGAGTATTCCTTAGACATCGTAAGCTATCCTATTACTAGGATATTCATTGTAAGTCATGTACTAAAATGCTACTTACAGGATAGGAGGTTTCATATGTAGGAAAACTTATTCACTTCCTAGCTTAGAAACATGCGGGGTATTACAGATACCTAGTTGTTTTACATGATTTTTAGTATCTCAAAAATGATTTCAGTTAAACTATGAGTATTATCACTCCTTCAGTTGTTATAATCAGATCATGATGAGCAATGCCAGTTGTATGTTTAGTTGTATTTATTTCAGTTTAGTCCAGTGTCGGTGTCAGTTTAGTTGGGAGTAGGATTTAGCATCGAGAGAACCTTGGGATGGGGGCTCACCCGTCAGTTAGGACTGGGTTTTTAAAAAATGTCCCTAAGTTCCAAAAATATGTAGCCTGCGTAGTGTTATGAAATGTCACCCACCAGTTTAGGACTAACACTCTCTTAGGGTTCACCCGCCAGTTAGGACTGACTCCCTAGTCCTTCAGGACATCAGCTTTGTGGATCCATATCGTTAGCCATGTGTTAGTACCCATGGCATGGTACTAACACCCTTCTAACTGGGTTATAGGTTTGACCCCGATTAGTATCATATTAGGGCATGTCGGTTACATGATACTTCCCACAGTCTCAGTACATTATTCAGTATAATTAAGTTCAGGTTTGCTTGACCAAGTGTATAGAATCTTAGTTATTCAATTATATAGATTTCATTCATTCAATTTACAGCTTATTTCAGAATCATGTTTATACTTGGTATTGTATTCTTAGATATTTCATGTCCATGCATTCATGCTGAGCTATCTCATGCATTTCAACCAGTCCTCATCTCATATACTAGTACATTCAAAGTACTGATCACGTACTCTTCTTTGCACTATGATGTCTTATATCATAGGTTTGGAGGCTCAGTTTTCCAATTTATAAGTGTCTGATCACCTCTAGCCTGAGTAAAAGGGAAAATAAAACTAACAAGGAGGATAGGTGGGTATAGTTTAGGCCCTACTAGCCTGAGGTTGGGCACCTTGTGCCCTAGAAGCATTACCATTTTAAAAATGTTTGCCTCCCAATTGGTTCAGGTAGGGAGCATTAGCCATAGAACCGGAGGTAGGGCCCACCTTAAACTTTCTCTTGGACCACTTACCACCAACCTGAGTCAATAAAGCAATGGAGCAACGGGACCTAACATTAGGAGTATCCCCAAGTGTAAAATGAGGAGGAGTGTCACATTCAAAAATAGGGTTAGTAGAAGAAGATGGAACTCCACAAGGACAATCAGATACGGCGACCATTGATCGGGTCTGAACCGCATAAGTTAGACAAGCTTCATCTATTTTGCACTCAGTCAAGACAGAAGAGTTTTTCTGGACATCAGATCTTCTTTGATGTATGATCTTAAAGATGAGCAAGAAAAAATTAGAGGAATTCAAGACCTTAGACTCTATGGCTCGAGATTGAATCACAAGAAAGGAAAAAATTTATAACTATCTCGTAGCTCCTCTCTTATAAGTGTGGTGCACTACACAACATAAAAAAGACATTACATGACATGGCTTTGGGTACACCCAACTGAACATGAACCTTGATTTGATACCAACTTGACACGACCTGAAATCAGGCCTTGTCATATGGGCATCTCAAGGCCAACATAAGCCATAGATCACCCCATCAACCCAACCTAACCATCACACCAATCCACAAGTGTCGCATGAACTCCAACCATAAATCAAGATAGAGGAAACAAAATTAATGTCATAACTTAGGCAATGTCTAAACATTTCATATACATTAACATATAACTAATGCACCCAAGTCCACAATTATCAACAATTCATCTACACAAATCCATTGTCTATATATTTTGGGAAGGGCCCCCGACAATAGCTAAACCAAGTCTAAATAATTCTACAACCAAAGTTAAGAGACTATGAAATGTATGTCTTTCAAGGAATGGAAGCTCACTACTTCAATGTCAATATACGAACTGCCCGAACACCTGTCACTACACAGGAAGAAAATAGAATCTCTGACCCCTATGTTGCATGGGGACATAGCGTCCAGAGATGGTTAGCGGTTGGAATGCTAGCATGTAACTCAAAGATAAGGATAAAATAGAGTCATTATTCAAAATCCATTAATATCATCATATTCAACCATATTCATATTCATAGGTATAGATGTAGATATATATGTATATATATATATATATCATGTTCATAACATGCCAAAGGAAACATGACTTAACAAGCATTCTTGATGCATTCAATCATGGGTCATGAAGTGGAGAACTCAAACCTTTCAAACTTATAGATTTGTATGTTTCTTATTAGGCAAGGGACTTGAACCACAAGACATTTCATTAAGCAAGGGACTTGAACAACAAGACATTTCATTAGGTAAGAGACTTAAACCTTAAGACATTTCATTAATCAAGGGACTTGAACCACAAGCTCTTTTATTAGGCAAAGGACTTAAACCACAGGCCATTTTATTAGGCAAGACACTTGAACCACAAGCCATTTCATTAGGCAAAGGACTTGAACCATAAGTTATTTTATAAATCAAACACTTTAATAGGCCAATTCCTTAATTCAATTCATCATTAAATTCAATTTATGATCATCAAGACCCTTACAAAGCATTTATTCCTTATTAGCAATCTTATACCACACTTAGTTCAAGTACACATCAATTTCATGTTTAGGGACTTTAACCCCTTCTAGCCATTAAACCAACAAGGTCATCCATTAACTAATTACATGGATAACAATGCCTTTATAATACTATTTACCAACCACTCAAACTTATTGGACCATTTCCCTAATTCAAACATTGTCAACACGTGACTAGACATTTCTATTAGATATTTTCACAAACACCTAGTGGGAAAGCCATTACTAAGGCCAAAATCAAAGTATAATTCCTCATTATTAGGGTTTCTCAAGACCCCTCTGATAAACAACAAAAAACTAGCTCTCACGAGTGCAAAACACCACCAATATCATGTAAGAACACAAGTCTAAGCAAGAGCAAACATTACTCATCATTATGAAACAAAATCCTTATCATTTGATTTCAAAATCATCATTTACAAGTATTAATCCATGTTTAAAATACATGGTTTTAGAGTTAATAACAAGGGAAAGAGTCACATTCCTTAAACAAGATGATCTACTAAGAAACTTGACTCATATTTGCCTCTAGATGAACACCCCTTAGAACTCTAGCCTCCAATATTTTTTGAAGTGTGTAAAATGTATTTTTGGAATTTTTTTATCTTTTAAATTAATGTTTAAGTGGCCACCAGACATTATATAGTAAGGGGACTTAAGGGTTTTAGGGTGGGAAATATCCATAAAGCCCTTAGCTTAAAATCTGAAAAGTGACTTCCCAGGTGGGTACTGATAACGCTCAATCTACAGCTCTCGTTTGAGTGTAAAGCGGTCGTTAGCAAATATAGAACCCAACCTGGGTTGGGTGTCGATCCCACAGGGAATAGCTTGGCCAACAAGTAAGTAAAATTACTAAACTTTTGGTGCAAGTCTCGTAAGAAGGGGGGATTCTTGTTTTGCAAGTAATGTAAACAAAAGCTGAAAATAATAAAGTAAAAAGAGAGAGATTGTTACGTTGGTTGTAAACAATGAGAATTGAAGCGTTGGGGTTATGTCCACCTTCTGAGGTATACGTCTCTATTGGCTATGAGTGTGTAGAATTCTGACATGCAATTTCTTATAGAGGATTGTAGTCGATGGTAAATCCAAGCGTCTCTCGACCTAAACAAGGACTATTTCACTTTAACTCTCTTGAGCTTAAAGCGTGTCTAACGGTACGAATTCTCCAAGAGGTTAGTCCAGTTATGGCACTAGCTTTTTAATAGGAAAGGGTGTCCTACTACCTTGACATTATCTCTTTTCCAGACAAATAACTTTTCTTTCGAACAAGTTAAATGTTAGATTGGCGTATTCTTGCATTTGCAACCGCAAAGAATGTAGATTAAGATGAAGAGAATAATGATATAAGCAATATACGTGCCTCGAACTCACAAACTCACAACAATAGATAGTATCTCATACGGCTTCCATAACCCCAACAGAGAAGTTTAGTTACCCATGAATGCGAAGGAGATCACGATTGACATTGTTGTTATACCACAAGATTGAGTAATTTCATATAGCTTAGGTGGTAGGCGTGAGGCGTGAATTCCTAGGCAAAGTAACGATTCTCTTGTTGTGGAATTTAAGAATGGAAGAGTAGAAGAAGAAAAATAGAATTAATGGAAAGATTAGAAGAGTTGTAGAATTGTTTGTAGTGTAGAATAATAGAGGAATAGAAGATGTTAGAAGATGTGAGGGATGGAAGGAAGTATTGTGTTCTCCCTCCTTCCTCCCTCCTTGTTCTAAATCTCTAGCATGATAGGGTATTTATAATACCCTTATCCTACTCCTACTAAGCTAATGAAATAAATAACCAAATCCTACTAGACTAATGAAATCCTTAACCCAAATGTACTAGGTTAAGGTAACATTATCATAATCCACATAAAATAATGAAATACATAACCTAATTGTACTAGGTTAATGTATCATTGTCAAAATCCAGCTTTGTGTCTGTAAGTCCCCAAAGTCTTCAGAATTGCTGTTTTAGCCCGGGACAGATTTTCCATGTAGCAGTTTTGGTCCTTTAGGCGTCCAAACTCCCTTTCCTTCCTTCGTGAGCTTTCTTTAGCGTCAAGTAAGCCATAAAATGCTGAATTATGCATCATTTATACCTGAAACTTTACTAATCATGTTCGTTAGCTCACTTACAGGAAAAAGGACTAAAAGTGCATGAAATATATAATTTGTTCTCAAAACTAGGCTAAAATATGGGCAAAATATATTGATATAGGTTCGTAAATTCGCCTATCATCAGGTACGACTCAGTTCCTCAATCTTACCATAGGATACGAGTGGTACCCTAACTCATACCGTACTACTTTACAAGGACCCTTACACTGACGAAGGAATAACCACATACCCTTGACTCATACCCAAGGGTACGAATGGTACCCTAAACTGTATCTATAATTGTGTCAACTAGTTTAAGTGCCAACCATTATACGATTTGTCTTGGTATGACTTGTACCTTAATATATAACCATGGGGAGGCCAAGTCATATCTTGGATAGTGTGTAACCCCCACCACACTGCCTAAGATACAAGAGGGGGTCTTTAAATCTTATCCAAGGGTACGACTAGTACCCTGAGTCATACCTAGTCCAGAAGCTTTGATCGAGGGAATTTATCTAAGGGTCCAAAGCTTTGGTATTTCAAGTAGGTTTTATGGTAGATTGCATCGGGGTTTCTGTGATGAGGGAAAGGACAGGTACTTCAACTGTAGTCAGCCAAGGCATAGACTTAGAAACTATCCTATTGGTAATGTTGCTTTGGGGAGGTGAACAAGGTTCCAGTTTCTTTATCATTAGATCTGATACCAAAGAGTGAATCATCTAGTTTCGTCAGTGTTCGAAACCGCCTTTATGCTCTCACTACCCAACAGGAGTCTGAGGTATCTTCTGATGTCATGACAGGTACATTGAAACCTTTTTCCCTAGATGTGTATTATTTACTTGATATAGGGTCCCCTCTCTCTCTTATATGACCCTATTGTGGATATGCATTTTGGTTTTGGTCCTAAGTGTATTTCAAATACTTTTTCTATTTCTACCCTAGTAGGTGACTTCATGATTGCTTGAAGAGTCTATAGGGGTGCATGGTATCTGTTTGTAGTAAAGACACTTTGGTGGATATATTTGAATTAGATATGGTGGATTTTGATGTTATATTGGGGATGGATTAGTTTCACTCGTGCTATGCATCTCTAGATTTTCAAACTCGTAAGGTTGTATTTCAATTGCCTAATAAGCCGATTATTGAGTGGGAGGGTGGAACCCTAGCTTCAAAAGAGAAGTTCACATCTTATCTTATATCTCAGAGATTAATCTCCAAGGGTTGTCTCTATCATCTAGTTTGTGTTAAGTATTCTAACTTTGTCAGTCCTTCTTTGCATTTCATCCTGATGGTGAATGAATTTCCTGAGGTCATCCTAGATGACCTTCCTGGTGTTCCTCCTGATAGGAAGATTGATTTTGGGAATGATCTTGTTCAGGACACTCATCCAATTTTTATTGCTCCGTAAAGAATGGCTCCAGTAGAGTTAAAGGAGCTTAAAGAGCAACTGAAGGATCTTTAATACAAGGGTTTTATCCATCCTAGTGTGTCCCTATATAGTGCACGAGTGTTATTCATGTGTAAGAAGGATGGTTCCCTTCGAATGTGTATAAATCATCGATAGTCGAATAAGGTGATGGTAAAGAATAAGTATCATTTTCCTAGGATAGATGATTTGTTTGATTAGTTACAGGGTGCTAAGTTTTTCTTGAATATTGATCTTCGATCTGGGTATCATCAGTTAAAGATTAGGGAGGAGGATATCCCTAAAAGTTCCTTTCGTACCCGATATGGGCTTTTTGAGTTTCTTGCTATGTCTTTCGGGTTGACCAATGACCTAGTAGCATTCATGGATTTTATGAATAGGGTTTTTTGTCAGTTTCTGAACTTGTTCATTATTATTTTCATATATAATATTCTGGTGTATTCTAAGGGCGAGGTGGACCATGTGAATCACCTCCGTATTGTATTACAGACCTTGAAGGGGCAGCAGTTATATGCCAAGTTTTCAAAATTTGAATTTTGGTTGAATGTTGTCACTTTTCTGGGTCAGATCATTTCTATTGAAGGGATCATGGTAGATCCGCAAAAAGTTGCAGTGGTTAAGAAGTGACCTAGACCCACGACTCCAACCAATATTTTGAGCTTCTTGAGTTAAGTTGGTTATTATAGGAGGTTTGTGGAAAGTTTTTCAACTATAGCTGCCCCCATTGACTGAATAGACTCAGAAAAAGGTAAAGTTTTTATGGTCTGATACTTGTCAGGGGAGTTTCGAGAAGTTGAAGGATAAGCTAACTTCAACTCCATTCTTGACTTTGCCTAAAGGAACTAATAGGTTTGTGGTCTAATATGATGAGTCCTGTGTGGGACTTAGTTGCATTCTGATGCAACATGGAAAGGTGATAGCTTATTCCTCTAGACAGCTAAAGATGCATGAGAGGAATTATCCAACTCGTGACTTGGAATTATTATTTTTGGTGTTTGCACTAAAAATCTGGTGTTACTATTTGTATGGAGTGCATGTGGATATCTTTTCTAATCATAAGAGCTTGCAGTATATGTTTACTCAAAATGAGCTTAACCTCAAGTAAAGGAGATGGCTTGAGCTCCTCAAGGATTATGAAATGAGTCTTCACTACCATCCAGGTAAAGCTAATGCGGTTGTTGATGCTCTTAACAGGTTTTCCCTGGGGAATCTAGCTTATGTGGATAAGGAAAAATGTGAGTTGGTGAAGGATATTCACCACTTGGCTAACCTTGGAGTTCGTCTTTTGGGCTCTGAGAATGGTGGTGTGTTTGTTCAAAAAGTAGCACAATCATTACTTAGTGCTTAAATTAAGGAGAAGAAAATGTTAGATCCTGTGTTAAAGAGGGTCAAGCACGACGTTGGAGGGCAGAAGGTGATGGACTTTGAGATTAGTGGTGATGGTACTTTTCGGTACCAAGGAAGGTTATGTGTTCCCAACGTAGATGGTTTATGTGAGAGGATCTTGGCTGAGGTGCATGAGTCATGCTATGTTGTGTATCTAGGTTCGACAAAAATTTATCATGACCTCAAGGAGATGTATTGGTGGAATAATTTAAAGAGGGATATGGCTAATTTTATGGCCAAGTTCATGGTGTGCCAATAAGTAAAAGTTGAGCACATGAGGCCCGGAGGATTGTATCAAGAAATTGAGTTGCTTAAATAAAAGTGGGAAGTAATTAATATGGATTTTGTTCCCGGTCTTTCTCGGTCTCAAAACCAATTTGATTAGGTTTGGGTCATCATGGATAGGATGATAAAGTCGGCTCAATTTTTTCCAGTAAGGACTAACTCTCGGCTGAGCATTACGCAAGGTTATATCTCCAAGGGATTGGGAAGTTGCATGGGGTAGCTTTTTCTATCATCTTTGATCGTGGAAAGAAGTTTTCATCTAACTTTTGGATGTTGTTTTAGAAAGGGTTGGGGATTAAGGTGAGTTTGAGTACTGCTTTTCACCCGAAGTCAGATGGTCAAGTGGAAAGGACTATTCAGACATTGGAGGACATGCTTTGTTCTTGTGAGATTTACTATGGTGGTAGTTAGGTTGAGAATTTATCCCTTGTGGAGTTTGCATATAACAATATCTTCCACTCTAACATTGGGATGGCTCCGTTTGAGGCCTTGTATGGTAGGAGGTGTAGGTCTCCTATTAGGTGGTTTGAGGCTGGTGAGGCAGAGATATTTGGCCTGGATATGGTTTACCAAGCTATGGAGAAGGTAAAGGTGATTAGGGATAGACTTAAGGCTGCCCAAAGTTGCCAAAAGTCCAATGCAAACATGAGGAGAAAGGATTTGGAGTTTGAGAAAGGAGATAGAGTGTGATGTCACCCAAAACTAGCCTCCTAAAGAAGTATGTTGCGGTCGATGCCAAATACAGTAACCCAACTAGGTTGGGGTCGAACCCACAGGGAAAATGCTAAACAGTTGCTTGGTTTGATGTATTTCACAAGCAGTAGAGAAAACTAAATGGGGGGATTTTACTATCAATCGCAAGTAATAACCAAATCTTGAGCGTTTTTTATTTGTAAACAATAGAGGATGAACACTAGGCTTGTGTTCCCCTGGTTTCTTAACTCCACATATTTCACGTGATCAACCAACTATTTTGATTCTTTACATGTAAAGTCTACCAGAAATGTATTATCAGTTGTCTTGTGAATATGATGATAAATGTCACCCTCTACCAGTTCAGTCTCATGGAATCGCTTTGTTGCTCCTTATTGCGATCTCAGTTCACTATCACTTTTTGAGTTCAAGTGATTAGATGAGATGGCAGGAATTATAAGGTGGAGGTGAATCTCAAATTACTGTCTAAATCTTCTTTTCCTAACCACAAACTCCCTAGTGAAGATGTTTGCAAATACAGACTATCTAAAACTTCGGTAGTTGCTATGAGATTAATTATTGTGAAGAAGATTAAGATACATGCATAAACATTAGAATAGATGAATATCACACTTCCTCTAGGTAGATAATCCGACAAGGTTCCAACAACCCTAGTCAAGGATATTAGCCGCTCGTGTTCATGCAAGAATCCATGATTATCAATAAAGAAGACATGTAATTAATTACACAAGAATAAGATGAATAAACTCCAAAGTCTTGAATTGAATAAAAGCCCAAAATCTCAAGAATAATTGTAAAGTATGTAAAAAATAATAAGAACAATGTTAAAGTACGTAACCTATTGTAAGAATGTGTAACCTAATAAAAGATAAACCCTAGGTTATTTATAGTATATCAAAATAACATAGAAATCCTAATAAAAATGGGAAAGGTAAAGTTATGTAGGCACTCAGTATGACTTGGTCTTCAACTCATACCAGCATTATACAAGTCGTACTTGTGCCTCTCGTATCCATTCCAGTGTCTGATCTCCCGAGGCTTCAACTTTCTATTTATCATACGACTTCTGCTTACGAGTAGTACACGAGTATATGACTCGTGTCCTTCACTAGTATCCACCTAGGACTTCTGCCTTTCTAAGCTTTGAATACTGATCTGCTTGTGGTTTCTCAATACAATTGGTATTCAGACTTTGGACTTGTATACTTCCGAGACTTCAACTTTGGATGGCAGCTTTTGATTCTGTCATCATTACAATTTATGCATATGACTCGTATCCTTGCTTTCCACTCAGATGATTGAGTCATATCTTCTTTATAATTAGATTCACAGTTTGTCTTTAGGTTCTATTATACTTACGAGTTCTCCTACGAGTCTTATATTGAGTTGACGACTCGTAAGGTGACTTATATCTTGAACAGAATTGGTCTTTCTAGGTCTTTTTCTTCTATTTTAATTTCAACAATATTGTAAATCTATTTTACCTGAAATAAACACAAAAGCGCATCATATCCACTAAAACGACCTAAGTACCCGCATAAATTCATGGTTTTAAGCATCGAAAGTGTCTTTTTTCCACAACACATCAATACCCTCAACTTAGACTTTTGTGTGTCCTCAGGCAAACAACAATTAAACTCTATTTCATAACATGGTGCTTAAACAAGAAGATCATAAGCTATCCATGGCAGTGATTTTGAATTCAATTTTCTCATACATTGTTTCCCTCTCCTACTCTCACTTTTCAAAAATCAATTGTGTATAACAATCTAGCACACGAAGAAATACAAAGGAATCCGATGATGGCATTACATTAGTTACAGCCAACGAGGCATCAACTCAAGACACATAAACCAAACATATTAGCAAACTAACAACACAACCCCATTTGCTCACAATCAAAGAAATCCCATACACTCAGCTAAATTAATTAATTAATTTAGGGATATAACAAAAAATGCTCTCACTCATAAAGAAGTATCAACGGTGTATACATAATACCAAAGAATTGCCCATATGCTCTCTTCCTAAGTTTTTGGATAGTCAAAATAGGATCACTAAAGAACTTTATTCGTCTTGTAACGTAGGTTAAGGGATGGTATGATATATTTTGGGATTCATTTAGTGACTATGCCTCCTTGAATCTATGCTTCTTCAGGGGTCCACTTAGTCTTCCACTCATTTTTAAATTCTACTTCCGTCCTTATGTCTCTCTTTTTATTTTAACATATTCAGATTGGGACAGGTATGGTTTTTCTTACTTTTTTTTTCTTTTTCCTTTCATTGCAACTTTTCTTTTTCTTTTATTTTTACCACACTTGTCCAAATTTCAACTATTTTTCTTCTACACAACTTTCTTCATACTTATTTTCTCCTACGTACCTTTATTATAGTCACCCTCAACTTAGGCGACTTGCCTGAGTTGAGGTGAAGAGTGTCCAAGGAGGACCAGGTCCAAAAACAGGTTCATTGTAGAAACAAGAATGTGAAATTAGTGTAAACAACAAAATTGGTCTATTAAGGGTCAAATATTTGGATCGAAGAGATTCATTCATTTTGGTTAGTAAGGTGGGCTCATAACAAAAAGGTCCTACGATCATCTCCTACTTGACTATCTTAGACCTAAGTAAAAGTAACCAAACAAGTTCTAGATTTATCTACACCGGGAACTCAGTGATACCTCGCACAGGGTTGAATTTCTAAGTACTACTTATCCAGTTATGCATTTGTTTACCCTAATTGGTCTATCCCTAATCCTAATTCCATTAGAAGATCCACAAAAGTCTCACACGTACACATATGACACAGTTATCAAAAATTTTAGGAGGGGTTCAACTTTTCAACACAATTCAGATTAATATAAATACCTTGCAAATCCACAATCATATCATGTTCCCAAACTCACAAATCAATTTCAAAACCGCAATTCATTACAAAGTAATTTCAAAAGTATTTAAAAATTTAATAAAATACTCTTCTGCCATAGGTGTTAAATTTTTTCCTATTTCAGCACCTTGTCGGCACCGAACCTACAAGTCTTAACAGACTTTTAGCTACTTATATTTTCAACTACTTCTAGATATTTGAAATCAGATATACCCCCACACCCAACTAAAAATCCTTGCATTGTCCCCAGTGCTAAATAAATGCAAACTAAGGATGAAACTGGGCGCTCAAGGCACTGGCTCAACAATATCAGCATGTGCGCCCTAAGGTTGGGTCCTACTGTCTTCAGCAATTATCCCATCAGCTACTGGGACTGAATCATTAATAGTAGTCAAGGGCATAAAATTGTCCCACTCAGCATTAATAACAGGTGGTCTAAAACCACTAGCTCCAGCGTCCATCTTACGGACCCTCGTCTCCCAGTCCAGCTCATCCTAAAGACTATATACCTTATCTTTCTTCAAAGCCTCCTTCTACTTGCACCTTCTCTTATTCTTTGCTCTTCTTTCATCTTAGATCTCCTTAACTTTTAGCTCTAGACTAACCCAAATATAAAGAACATAGACAGTAGGCACCATTGTCTTAATCATGAGGTTCGGAATCGTCGGTCTATCATACATCTCTATAACCATCCTCTTAATTTTAGTAACTTCAAATTTTATCCCAATAATATTAGGCATCTTCCCACTACTCAGCTATCGAGTAATCCTCGACTCAAATGCATCAAGACATACATGGACCCGTTTGTCCTGGTTTACCATCTGTGTATTAATCCAGGGCTTCACGCCCCCTTCCATGTGATTGACTATCACCTCCAGTATGGCTGATATGGTTATGACCTCAGACCACATTGCCTGTGAAATCATAATAAGTCTATAAGGCGTACCTCATAGCCTAGGTGGCACAGACTGGATCAGAGGAGGAGGACTATAATTACCCACTGTATTAGTCTACATAGTCTCCATCTGCTCAACCATCTCAGCAACCTCAATAGTCTTAGCCTAACCGCTCTTCCAGAACATATCAGCTATCAAATCTACTGCTTGTCTTTCTTGTTGGGCCAAAGGGTTGGTTGTGCCTCTAATTCATCCCAAGTCAGTGGTGTTTGTGGCCTCCAACATGTCATTGATACCTGAGAGTTCTTGTACTCCTGTAGCCAGGCACATCTATGTGATCATGCAAACATATGCCATAGAGACTTGTCACCTCTTACAGCTCGGTCTCTCAACTGCTAGGCTAAGAATTTACTAACATCAAACTTGTAATCGGTTATGAACTAGACTATCAAAGATTCCCAGACTAGGCTCAAAACATTATCTCCTATGGTGGGACAAAGCCTGTGTCGGGCTAATGTCCACCATGCCTTACCCTTGAAGTTGAGGGTATTCTTCTCAATCTTCTGGGAGACCAACCCTATCCTCCTACTACCCACACGGCATTTTTTCTGTTTGAAGTTATTAGCTCTGCAAATCCATCTAAAAAGCTCTATCATTTCCTTATAACCCAGAGTCCTCTGATCATTCTCATTTCCTCCATCCGATAATCCATCTACTCAGTGTTTACTAGAGGTTGATACTTTGATCCATACAAAAACCGACCAATAGTATGTGCTACCCGTACTCCCTGAACAGTAAGTGAAGCAAAAGGTTCACCTTTTTTACATAGCTGACCTTGTGGATATTGTCTTTGTAGTTTGCCCTTCTATGCCGCATAAAATTCTCGTACCAGTACCTCATTATATTTCCCAGGCGCTTTCGTCATCTATTCAAAGTTGTACTTACTGAAGCATTCCTTAAACGTGGGTATCTCCAATATCGCAGTAGTCATCAACTTTCGCTCTAAATACAATACCCGTTTGATCTTTTCACCCTGAGGTCTGCTCAACCCACTGTTAAATGTTTTTTTGCATACTGGGTACCCCCATTGTTCAAATGTAGGCACGAAGCAGTGGTAAGTGAAATTGGAGGGTCCTGTCAATCAATCGGTCAATCCTCGACCTCTTTTGTACTATGGATATTCTCAGAACTGGATTCTTTTAAACTCGATTAAGCATCATCATCAGCATCAAAAATTTGTGGTGTATAAGGAGAAGAGGTAGTTGGATTCTTTCTCCATAGACCTCATGGTGGTGTTTCCTCCAGGGATGAAATGTTTTTTTCTTTGTCAGTTTTTTGTCCTTTCAGGGTAACCTTTCCCTTTATTGGCCTTTCATATAGGTCACTGCTACTATCGGATGACACAGTAAACTTAGAACCAGTTGATTCCAAACTATTAGTCGGTGCCTTTTTATTACCCTTCTTAGCCACTTTCATAGCAGTTGATGTATTCTTTAGAGGTGTGGTACCTACGAGTACATATTAATTAGTAACTAAATAAGAAAATGAAAGAAAAAGTTTAGTATGCATGTTCTGTTAAGGGTACAAGTGGGGGTACTAGTCATATAGACTGGGTACGACTCATATGATCGAGTCGTAAGATGACCGAGTCGTAAGATACATAGTGCATGAACAATTTCTCACTAGTCTGTGTATGACTCCTTCTAACCAGTCGTACCAGAAAGGTATGGCACATAACCAATAGTTATAAGCAGATTAGATATATTTTAAATAGAGAATGAGTTCCAGCTGGTAGAATCGATGATATTTTATGATAGGCCATCATAAAGGTGATAAGTCATCAGGAATGCCGTCAAACTTAGGCAGGATATGAGAATTGGAGCAAAAGTGTGACGATATTTCTGATAAGTCATCACAGTCCTGATAAGCCATCAGAAGTTGTCGTCAACCTAAGATAGGACTAGTGCAGATTTGAAGAAGACCTGACGACATTCTTGATAAGTCGTCTGGATCCTGATAAGTCATCACCAATAGTCGTCGTCTATTCCGAGAAAAAGTTGTAACCTTGATTTTGTTTCCTTATTTAGGGTAAACTATTTAAATCTTTGTTTTAGGGTTTTCTAGACATAATTATTATTGTTGTTGTTATTATGATTATTATTCCGAAAAAAAAAGGTAGACAACTTGAGTTTGAAGAGACATATTTTGATATTTTCTCTCTTTACTTCTTGACTTGAACAACACAACTATTTTGAAGAGATTATTATCAGTATTGTGGGACTTTTTCTTTGTGATCTAATCTGCGATTCACTAGTTATTATTCATCTCCGTAAGTTTATCTTTCAAATCATGAATTCAATTATGTGTTTCTTTCGTTACATCATGAGTGGCTAAACTCTATTAACCTGAGTTATGGCATCTAGAGTTAGGTCTTGATGAGGTGCTAAGTATTCAATATTCAAAAGGTGGTAGGATTTCTTGATAATTCTGAAGTTTTAACTAACGTCTGTTGGTTGTAAATAGTAGAAACACCTGCTTTGATTTGCTTGAGAAAGAAATCAAAGATAGTAGGAAGTGAATTATCAATAGGGACTCAGAAATACTTCATTTAATAATCAGCGTTGTAACAAGGTTAGTTAACATGAGGTAAAATCTGGGCAGTAAATAGAAATTCCCTAAGTCCGAGAGGATTAGGGAATTAAATGCTTAAGTAGGTCGATATACATTTAAGCATAACATCGATAAAGATAGCATGTTATCCTACCCACCGTGAGGATCTTGAATCACTTGTAGAATTTGTCATGTACTGGAAGTCCTAGTGAACATAATTCTGGTTATTTCATAAACTCTTGATTTACAAACACCAAAAGTAAAGTGACAAACAATAACTTGTTAAGCCTAAACGCCCCATTTCGGGAAATATTAAACTATCAGTGGATTAAATTGCAAACAACTTGAGTTCACACCATATTCCCTGTGGGATTCGACCCCAACCTAGTTGGGTTTTATATTGACAACGATCGCTTACACCCATTCAAGAGTGTAATTTGAGCATTATCATTTAGCCCTGACAGATCTGCCTAATCTCCTAAAGATAGGTTTCTTAACTTTTTTGTCCTTTGACTAATTTTGACAAAAGTGCATCCATTCTATATTCTGAATCATGACCCCCAGGTGGACCATACTTATCACTCTTCTACTTGTAGTTATCTTTCCAATGCCAATCACCATCTCTCTCTACTTTTATCTCTGTATCTGTCATTATAATAGTTTCGACCTTAATTTCCTTTCCCTTGGGCTCGAAAATCCACCAACCTACGATCAAGATACTTTGCCTCCTTTTCAGGTTCAATCTCAAAAGTTTTTGAAGTAGATGCCTGAGTCCCAACTGCATTACTTTCTCAGCACCCATTGCCGCAAATTTCTTAGTAACAAGCCCAATATTTATTCAAAATTTAGCAACCTCTCGTGCGACCAAATCATTATTCACTCCATAATCACTAGCTGTTCCAATAGAATATGCACCTACACCACATTCAGCATCTCTTGTATGCCATCCTCTATTAGTCACTGAAATATCATCTAGCATCTCTTGCACATAATCCCATTAAAGTCGCATAAATTCACCTTCTTAGAAGGTATCTCATTGCTCTCGAACTGATATTTAGTGATATGTAGAAGATTTCCAGCAAATTTGACCCTCTGATTCTGTGATTAGGTACCATACTCAGCTTCTTTTTGAATCTAAAACACGCCTCAACAAGGATTCTGTAGGTAACTATCTAAAGTTACAAATTTTATCTTTCAACTGTAAAATCCTTGCAGGGGGAAATTTGCTAAGAAACTATTTCTATAACTCATGCCAAGAAGTGATTAAACCTCTGAGAAGTTCCCCCAACCATAGTGATACTTCTCCCGTAAGAAAAATGGGGAACAACCTCAACCTCAAAGATTCTTGATCCACCCTCAGAATGATATAAGATGTGCAGATCCCAATAAAGTTAGCGAGATACATATTTGCATCATCAGTTGTTGCTCCTGAAATAACACCCTTTAAGTTCAACAGTTGGATCATAGCACTAGTAATGTCAAACTTCACATTGGAGGTAGAGGTAGAGGAATGACTGCTCATGTCTTAGTCGGTTCAACATATCCCATATCCTTGTCCTCTACCTTATATAGTTGTAGAGGCTGATATGCAAAGATCACTAGAACTCTGCCTCTCTGAACTCTATCACTCTTTTATCTCGGCCAAACTAGTTCTCTATTCTATGCTCTCCGAGCTTCTTCAGCTAACCTAGCCTCTTTAACTTCTCATCTCTCTCTCTTGTAGTTGTTGTGTTTGTATATCTATAACTTTCTGTGAATCAAGTGAATTAAGTAGGATTGTCACATTTGGATCAATAGGTGAAGGGTCTTGAACCCTAGCAAGAACACCATTATGAACTTGTTCTACCATTCTTCGTGGTGTTTGAAAAAAAAAATTGTCTCTAGATCAAAAGGGATTATGGGATTGCCTCTTCTCTGAGTGTTTGACATACACTAGCGTATGAAAAATAAAAAATAGAAAATAAAACTTGCAAACTTCACAAAATTCAATCAACAATAACACCATCTTCACTGGCAACGACGCCAAAATTTGACATCTCCCAAAACTAACCTCTTAAAAAAGTATGCTACAATCGATGCCAAATATAGTAACCTAATAAGGTTGGGGTCGAACCCATAGGGAAGATATTGAATAGTTGCTTGGTTTGATGTAATTCATGAGCAATACAGAAAAGTAAATGGGGGGACTTTAGTATCAATCGCAAGTAGTAACCAAATCTTGAGTGCTTTTAAGTTGTGAACAATAGAAGACGAACACTAGTCTTGTGTTTCCCATGGCTTCTTAACTCTATAAATTTCTCGTGATCAACCCAACTATTTTGATTCTTTGCATGTAAAGTCTACAAGATATGTATTATCAACTGTCTTATGAACATGATGATAAATCTCACCTTTTACCAGTTCAATCTCAAGGCATTGCCTTATTTCTCCTTGTTACGACCTCATCTCACTATCACCTTTTGAGTTCAACTGATTAGATAATATGGTAGGAATAATAAGGTGGAGGTGAATCTCAAATTACTGTCCTAAACTTTTTTTCCTAATCACAAACTCTCTTGTGAAAATGTTTGCAAATACAGGCTATCTCAAACTTCTATAGCAGCTATGAGATTAATTATTATGAAGAAGATTAAGATACATACATAAACCTTAGAATAGATGAATATCACACTTTCTCTACGTAGCTAATCCTCCAGGGTTCCCATAACAATAGTCAAGGATATTAGCCAATCCTGTTCATGAAAAAATCTATGATTATCAATGAAGAAGATATGTAAGTAATTGCACAAGAATAAAATGAATAAACTCCAAAGTCTTGAATTGAATAAAAATTCAAAATCTCAAGAATAATTGTAAAGTATGTGAAAAATAATAAGAACAATGTTAAAGTACGTAACGTATTTTAATAATATGTAACCTAATAAAAGATAAACCCTAGGATATTTATAGTATCTCAAAATAACATAGAAATCCTAATATAAACGGGAAAGGTAAATTTATTTCAGCACTCAATACGACTCGGTCTTCAACTCATACCATTATTATACGAGTCGTACATATGCCTCTCATATTCATTCCCATGTCTGATATCCCAAGACTTTAACTTTCTGTTCATCATACGACTTCTGCTCACGAGTCGTACACAAGAATATGAATCATGTCCTTCACTCGTATCCACCTGGGACTTCTATATTTCCAAGCTTTGAATAGTGGTTTGCTTACGGTTTTCCTATACAAATCATACTCAGAATTTTGATTCGTATAAATTTGAGACTTCAACCTATAATGGTAGCTTTAGATTTTGTCATGCTTATGATTTATACATACGACTCGTATCCTTGATTACAACCCAAATGATTGAGTTGTATCTTTTTCATACTTAGATTCTATGTTTGGCTTTAGGTTCTGTTGCGCTTACAAGTTATCCTATGATGACTCATGAGGTGACTTATATCTTGATCAAAATTGGTCTTTCTAGGTCTTTTTCTTCAATTTTCATCCCAACAATTTTATAGATCTGTTTTACCTGAAATAAACACAAAAGCTCATCATATCCACTAAAATAACCTAAGTACCCGCATAAATTCATGGTTTTAAACATCAAAAGTATTGTGTTTCCATGATACATCAGGGTGTTCCTGAAGGTGTCTCCCGTAAAGGGAGTGAAGTAGTTTGGAAAGAAGGAGAAGCTCAATCCTCGATATATAGGACCCTATGTGATCTTGATGAGGGTTTGTAATGTTGCATATGAGTTGGATTTACCTTCTAGTTTAAGCTTTATTCACCAGGTGTTCCATGTCTCTATATTGAGAAAGTGTATTGGCGATCTATTGCAAATTGTGCCTATCAAGGATATTGGTATTTCAGATTCACTATCTTATGAAGAGATCCCAATTAAGATCTTAGACCATCAGGTTCTTCAATTGTAGACCAAGGATATGGATTCGGTAAAGGTTCTATGTAGGAACCACAAGGTTGAAGAAGTTACTTGGTATACGGAAGAGGACATAATGTCCAAGTATCCATTCCTATTTTCTGATCCAGAAATTTATGCGGAATATATGTGTTCTCCATCACCTCTTCGTTTTCTAACTTAGTTAAAGGAAAGATTGATTTCCTTGCATCCTTGTTTTCTAACTTGGTTAAAAGTCGGAGTAGGGGGTGTTTGGGGTTTAACTTGTGCTAATCATGCATTATCCCATCATTAGAGAATCAATGATCAAAATGAGAGGGAATTAAAACACCCTGGGTTTGGATCCTTAGAGATTTTCTAAGTTTTGAACTATCTGGATATCATACGACTTAGGCTTACTAGTAGTATGACGTGGGTACAATTTAAGGGGTGTTAGTCATATGATAATCAATGTGATCTAGGTTGCATTTTGTCCATGGTATGAATGTACATCATAAGGGTCGTATGGAGATGGTATGAGTGGTATAGTCCAATTCATATATTGTCTAGTGTCTAACCCCTTTGATTCTTCTTGGATACGGTTGGAGGGTACTATTCATATGGTATGGTTACGACTTAGGCAAGGGGAGTCGTATGGTGAATATTATATAATGTCCAACATTCATTCTACTGTACGAGTGGTGGATACCACTTGTATGTTATGTGTACGGGTTAAGGGGGGAGTCGTACCAACCTGCAGGAATTTTACAGTTTTAGTTGGGTGTATTCTGGACATTTCTCCTGATAACTTCTTTTAACCCGATGACTTAAAACACTATTAAGAATTTATTTACCCTATTATTCTCAATCAAAAAAAAATTATACACTCTCCAATCTCTCTCAAACTTTTGGTTTAAGAAAGAGGCTAGGGTTTCCTTAAGATGATTTAGTTAGGGGCTTTCTAGAGTAGATCTCTCCTTCATATTTGGTATCTAAGGTGTGTTAATCCTCCCTCATTGTTTGTTAAACTAAATTCATGTTTTAACTAATGGTTTTCAAGGTTTAATTATGGGTATTGTTTAGTTTTGAATTATATGTTGGGGGTTTTGGTTGTTAATGGATGAATATTGTTTTCCCATGTTTTTCTTATGGTTTTCGTGTTAAAATTGTGGAATTAAACATGTGATATCATGGTAATGGTCAATTGGTTATTGGTTTTGGTTTTGTAAACTATATGCCCTCAACATGTTTGATAAAATGCCTATAAGAATGGTATTGTCACATAGTTTTACTTTTATAGAAACTATTGAATTGCATAATATGGTTATGGAACCTAAATTGGTTTAAATGGTTTTAAATAATTTGTTAAGGCCTTGGTGGCCAAGATTTTGGTAAATTGGAAATCGAGTGGGGTATATGGGAATCCCCTAAGTGTTGGCTAATGACATTGCTTACAAGCTATAGTCGGTATGACGATACTACTTCATAAAACCTTGGTTACTAACTTCTAGAATTGGTTGGTTAGTTATGCGCTAATGTTTTAAATTGGACAATAATGGCGGGTTGTGATAGCTTACCGTGAAGGTGTGAGTTTGATGGATTGACATTGGAAACTCATGTTTGCCAACACGAGGGTTGGTCATAGTGATCTTATACTTGTGGGGTACATGGGAATCCCCTACCTCTATGATATCTCTGTTTCTTGCAGATACACGCACTAGGTCCCATTCTAGGCGTAACACTGGACCCATATATCCCGTGGGTGAATTATGATGGTAAAGCTACACAAACTTAGGTTAAAGGTTTTAAATGTATGCTAAACCCGATTCACTTTTCCGACATGAATTATATATATGTATGAATGTGATTGCATATGTTTATTTACTTGGCTTTAAATATTGGCATTATTTTATCCTTACTCCTGAGTACATGCTGACATTCACCCAAAAACCCTTCTTCCAGCGATGTATCCCCACACGATCCAGGAACCGTCCATACTACTCATCTTGTTCAGTGACTTCGATTCAGGGACAGTTTTGTGTCGGATTGAAGTGCTGAGTTTCCAAACTCCGGAAGGATCTATTTCATGTAATGGTTTTATCTACATACATTTGTTATTTCTTAGACTTTGATTTTTGTCTATGATCGGGGACATGTCCCAACCGAATGTTGTTTTGATTTCTGATAGAAGCTTTGTGAGACTACTTTGGGTTGGTATGGGTGATGTCGGTATTGGTGTCATCCTTGGTCTGGGGCTTTTACCATCTGACTGTATTTGATTTATGATTATTCCATCTTGTTATGTTATATAAATGAAATTCATCCGACATCGGGTGTAGGGTGGTTATGGTTGGGTATTGGAGGTGGTCTCCGATCCCAGTTGGTCTTGAGGCACTAGACACGACTAGGACCTGGTTTGGGTCGTGTCAGTATTGCCTTGACTCCGAGTACTAGGCATACACTTGTGTGTGTCCTTGAAATAGTATAAAAGTAAAAATCAACAAACAAAACCAACAACTTTAATAAACTCAATCTATCACTTCGTAACCACATTCCTCGACAACGTGTCAAAATTTGATGTCGCCTAATTTACACCTCTCAAAAAGTATAAAGCGGTCGATGAACTAAATACTGAACCCAATAAGGATGGGGTCGATCCCACGAGAAATAGGAAAAAATTCTTTCAATAGTTTATCTAAGTAACCGGAAATTAATTAAATAAAAAGGGGGGTTTTGTAAAAGTAAATTATAATAATAACAGCTGTTGGTTGATTTGATTATGATCAATATGAGACGATCTCTAGGATTTTGATCCCCATGACTTCACAATTCCATATATTATTTGTGCTAGCAGACTATTTTGATGTCTTGCATGAAAAATCTAACAAGATATGTATCATCTAATCATCTCTCAACCTTGGATAAATGAATTTCACACATCTTCTCTCAGACTCAGAGTGTCACATGACTAACCCTTGTTCTGTGATATTAGATTAACTATCCTGATTAAGGCTCAAGTTAAATAGATGAAGGTTGATGGATTCAAATTTCTATTGTTATCTCCTTTTTTTGAATTTCTATCTCTCTCAAGCAAGTCTATAATAATGAAAAGTTCCTAATATTTGAAACCGTCAAGAAAGCAGTCAAATCAAAGAAAACATCAATAAATGCAAGCACATCAATCTAGAATGACTTTGTACTTAACCCATTTCGTGAATTATCATGGTTCCTATAATCCTAGTTATGGATTTAGCCATTCATGATCTTAAGAACGCAGAAAGAATTCATAGATGAAAGAATAATTGTGCACTTACAAGAATAAGATGAAAACAACACAATCTCGAATTGAATAAGAACACTAAAAACCAATATCTATAGTTCCAAGATCAATAATATGTCTAAGAACCTCAAAATAAAGTAAAAGTGTGTAAATTAGTCATAAAAAACCAATGGGAGTATTGATGGATACAACACGAATCCTATTATAAATTGTGTAAGAAAATTAGGTCGACGACTTCCTATGACTCATGGAATGGAGTCATAGATCAGACCCATGGGTCATAGGTCTCTCTTATGGAAGTCAAACTCTGGATCAATCCTTAGCACCTAGCTCTCAACTTCTACTCACGAGTCATAGGTTGGACTCATGAGCCGTTAATCACCTCGATGAAATTAGATTTTGCGTTCATCTTTAGTACCCAACTCACTAGTCTGATACATAGGTTGTGGGTCCCATCTACAAGACCTGGACCACACCCATGAGACTCAAAAATTATCTTTCTTGGTTAATTATAGATCATTTTTCTCCAAGTTGCCTCCAGGCCTTATTTTCCTACACAACATCACAAAAACACATCATATCCTACAAAAATACCTAAGTTCTTGCATAATTTCCTTATTTTAAGCATTGAAAGTTCCATGAAACTATGGAACATTATCTACCAAATGTATACCTTGATTACAGGTACAATGCGAAAAGCCAACACGCCAACAAATAGACCCAAGTGAAGATTCGCTTCAAACTGACGAGAAGGACACTTTATTATATTACCTACCATTGCATTTTAATCCATTATATTTTATTACATCCCATTATATTCCATTGCATCCCACTTCATTCTATTACATACCATTGCATTTTATTTGAATTCCAGTTCATTCCATAGCTTCCCATTATATTACATTGTATTTTATTACATTCCATTGTATACCACTGCATCCTACTTTATTTACCATTGCATTTCATTTTCTTTCTATTGTATTTCATAGCACTCCATTTTATTCTACCACATCCCATTGTATTTTATTTAATCCCAATGTCAAAAAGATTATTTCATTCCATTGTCGAGAGGGTTATTTTATTCCATTAATGAGAGGGTCATTTCATTCCATGCTAGTTAATTTCATTGCCAAGAGGGCTATTTTATCACAGAGAGGGTCATTTCATTCCATGCCATTTCATTACTGAGTGGTTCATGCTGAGAGGGCCATTTTATTTTATGTCATTTTATCTCATTGCCGAGAGAGTCATTTATTCCATTGCTGATAGGATTATTTCATTGCCAAGAGGGTCATTTCATTGCCTAGGGGGCATTACAAAAGAGCTATTTTATTACATTCCCGAGAGGTCCATTTCATTACCGAAAAGGCCATGTCGAGAGGTCTATCGTACCATTAAACTAAATCTCTATAATCACTCATCATGCAAGACAATGAGGTCGATAAGGTCTGTCTTTGGAAGATGATTTAAAGCACCTATATCCATTGACCACGCAAAGATAGCATAATATGGCATCGAGGATCTCAGCATTTTATCTTTTTTAACCACGCAAAAGGCAATATAGCTCGGTATTGAGAAGATTTCAATATTTTATGAATCAACATTTGAATGCATTAATATATGAAGTTGAAAAAGAACATGATAAAAAAGAACGTCTTTAAATTGCTATCTAAAAGCAAATGGCATATTATATTTCTCATAAATTGACAATCTAAAGGGATCAATAAATCACAATATTTGAGATAGGATGGTGTAAGAGATCACCCGTGAGTTGCTAGTCCATAGGTCATCCATAAGTCGCAACAATATCCTAATCGGATAGTATGCAAGCTTACCCAATGACTAACAGTTCAAAGATTATCCATAAGCCACAACTAAATCCGTACTGGAGAATATGTGAGACTACCAAATAGGTAGGTCCAAGTTTTCTCTATAAGCTATGCCATATCCAAGATTGATTAGGCACAGGATTGCCCGAAGACTACAAATTTGACAGATATTTATAAGCCATATTGAATTCAAGGTTGGATGATGTTCATGAATACCTAGAGTTAGCAACTCGAAGGATATATGCAAGTCATCTCTTATCCAAGGATAATATGAAGGATTACCCATAAGCTAAAAACTCAAAGAATATATGTAAGTTGTCTCATATCCAACATCAAATGATGCACAAGATTACCTAAAAACTAAAAATTCAAGGAATATCTATAAGTCGTGTCGATACAAAAGATGCGCAAGACTTAGTCGAGGTTATATGAAAAAGAACATTGTAGATAGTTGAGAGGGTTATCATATCAAAATAGTTGCAGGGACTATTTTTTCAAAAATATTGTAGGTTTCCAAGAGAGCCCCCTCCCTATTTTAAATCCATCATATACAACAACCAAGATAGTTGATATGCATATCCTATAGTGGGAGCCATTTCCTTCCAAAAGCATGGACAAGAAAGGGAGACAATACTGGCTAAAAATAGTTCACACAAAAATTCATAAAAAGACTATCTATCCCTTAGTGAATTATGTTTATCAAAAAATAATTTATTTGAGATATTTTTTAGACTATCCAAAAAAGTGAAAATCTCAAACCAATACCATAGGTGTAGACGAATCTAAAGAGGACGTATCACAACGTGAAAGTTTTTTTTAGCAGTGAACTGGGACATAGTCTAGAGAGAAATATTAAAATCTTTGGATGTGAGCTAAAGGACATTTCTACCACCATCAAGCCACACCCCTATCATAAGGCATCTAGGTATTTGAAATTTTTTCTTTCAGTTTTACTTTTGAAGTACTTCTAAACTCACATCAGAAGAAACTTTCCCTTCCCTCCAAATTAGGGTGTCAATACACCTAGAGCCTTTGAAATTATGTCCATGTAGCTTAGTTATGATTGGAAGCATTTCACATTTGTAATTGAGACAATTACAAGCCCCTTTTTCATATCTCACCTCACTTGTTATCCATCCTAAGTCAAAGGTTCTTTTTAAATAAAAGACTACCTTTTATGTCGATTGAGTCGAACGACAAGTAGTCGGATTCTATGGTCTTCAAAATATGAAGGTTGGTTTCTATGTTGAAAAATCAACCGCATTCCGAGCCCTAATCTTCTTATTCCATAGATTTTTTATTTATTTTAAAATTTGAAACCGGAATAGCTTGAGAATTCCTTGAAAATCATGCTCAAAATCAAGTGTTATAAACTACAAGTAGTCCGAATGCTCATATGACCAGAGACATGTAGGAAATCCGATATCGAAGTTCGATCATAACTCCACAAAACTCGCACAAAAACCAACATTTTTCAAAAATGATCTTATGGTCGGATAAAATTAGAAATGTCAAACTCTCTTTACTCAGGTTTACTTGCATTCACCCTACCAAAAAGGAGGGAAAAGTTGTTGACACCTAATTTTTACCCTCCAAAATCTAAATTATTTTTGAAATTCTTCAATTTTAAAAGAATTTAAAATAATTTTTTTGATAAAATTAAGGTATTTTCAAAATTAGTTTTAGGCTAATTTGTCAATTTTATGTAAAGTATGTACTTTTGTATTTAAACATATGGAATCAGATGTTTTTACTTTTAAAAAATATTCTGAGAATTAATTATCATTAAAATAATGCTAAACCAAATTAAATAGAGATGATTTTGGAGAAAATCAAATTTTGTATTTAAAGAATTTTTTTAGTTTTGCTCAAATGAAGAACCTCATGATTAACCAAGACTAATTTCATATCATTGTTATCGATTAACTCAATGTGGACTATGTTATTAATTTAACATTGGCTAGAATGTCAATTGAGTTTTTCCTTACCTACTTTTGGTCTGTCATTAAACTACACCCTCAGACCCATTCCCTTAAGGCGTTATTAGTCCCAAATCTTCTCAATACATAATTAATCCCACAGTATAACATTAGTCCTCAAAACCCATGTGCACAGCACAAACCATGCACGCCATCTTCTTTGTTCTCTCTCTCATACACAGAACATAAACAATGATAATTTCAACAACAACAAAAATGGAAACAACAACTGTACATCACCTCAAGCAGCCAAACGACGCCAAATATCTATCAAAACGATGCCAATCCAATAAAGTTCCATCCAAATCTCAATCAAATTCCCCTTGAATTTTGTCCAAAATAATCCATCTGATCCTTCAACATTCAAATTGTGAGAATTACAGCAAGATTTTGAGGCCAGCTCATACTGTAAAGGTATGTTATTATGCAATTCCTGTTGGCCATTGGGGGAATTCATTTTTTCCCCAAAATCACCTATGAATTTGGCCCTCTTTTGGTCCAAATTAATTTAAACCCATGCAAAAAAAAAAATACAATTCTTATCCACGAAGTTTGAAATTTGAAAATTCCTAACCCAAATTCCTCAAATACCCCTCCATTTTTCCTCATTTTCATCCCTAATTTTTAATAAATGGAGAGTGTGGGTTGAAGGTTGAGAATGAATTTTTGGGGAAATTTTGAAGATTTTGTAGGAGCATTCCTTTAATCCCATGTAACCAATAATTCAATACTTGAAAACTCAATTTCGATGAAAATCTAAATTCCAATGAATTGAAATTATAACTTTGGCAGAAACATAGACTGTGGTGATGGGAGTCCGACGTTAACGCTCATTTATCCTATTTTCTGTCCAAAAATAGGTGAAAGTTCCATCTTTTTAACAATGTTTTGTTCGTGTTTGATATTACAGTGAAGTTTTGAATTGTGTTGTTGCTGCAATTGATGAATTTTGTGTGAGTTTCTATGACAATTCTCAGTGAGGTTTCACTATTGAGAATTTAAAATTGGTTTTGTTGAGGTCTGATTTTCATGTTTTCTTTTTGTACTAAGACTAAGAAATCTTTGAACTTATACTATATTTTCCAAGTTGGTTTTACTATGTAAGGATTTTTTTCTCTGCGTATGTTTCTCTGTTTGAAAAAAAAATAGTTACGAGATTGAAGTGTGTGGCGTTGTTTTGATTTGGATGTGCCATTTTTTACAAATTGACACATGAATTGATCTCATTTGGAAAATATGCATATGTAATGTCATTAGAGAGTTTTAAGTCTCTTTTTCTAATGCTTAACATCGAAAAGTGTTAAGCTTTAAATGTCTGGTGTTGAAGATATGTTCCACAATACTTGTTTTGTTTGACATTCATTTTTGGATCATGATTACTGCTTCAAGTTATTTCTGCATTTTTCTTATAATTTATTTATTTTTTGTAGTACATGACACAGTATGTTATTGTTGTTCTATTAATATTAACCGCTAGTCGTAGTTTTGCGAATAAAGAAATTCAAGGTCTTGTTAAAGTCACTAAATTAGATGGTTAGTGTTAAGGTGTAAATGTGGTCTTGGGATAAGGACTCCAAAAAGTGTATTCCTGTTTCATGATATCAAGTAAAATCTGTCAAAAGGGGTTGAAGTCTTAACAAGCAAAAGTTATGCTTGACGGTCTCTCTTTTGAATTCAATCAACCTTTTACATTGATTGTTTCTTCTTCTTTACTACATTTTATTTTCAACTTAAAATGCCGGTTGCTTCTTGGTTTAGGATCAACATTATACACTTTCAAGTTTTATTTTAGTTATTTTGTTTCATTTTGTCGTAAACTTTCGCACAATTAAATGATCGGAGCTAGATGGTTCATAATTTGATTCCACAGAGTCGATTTCAAGACTTTCTTATCCACCTTTAAACATGTAAATTTCCATTAGATAAGAATTCATGTTCTGTACTTTTGATGCTTACTTATCTTGCGAGTGTCTTGGTTGTTTAAATTTGAATAGTCGAACATTGGATTAATTTGATTATAATAACCTAAAAATTTACAACTAGGATTTAAGAATAATTTTTCTTATTCTAAGATTCCAAGACTAGAGTGCTTATGATCCTCATGTTTAGATTTGGTTCATGATCTTATTGTTAATATGAACAAGCTCATTTCGGCCTTTTATTTCTTATAGCTTAGATTTTCCTACATCCGTTGGTATGATTGAATAGTTTCATTCATGTTTGGTTTAATTGCTCTAGTTCAAAGTTACTGGACAAATGTGTTTTAGACATAAGTGATCATTTTATTCATATTTGAACTTGTTCTATAAAGTAATCATAGGAAATCTAGTAAATTATTAATTTGATACCATTGTTGTATGTATTTTGACTTCTACTTCTTAAATTTTAAATACTTGATATGACTTTTTGTGTACCTAGGAACTAATTCTTATTTTGTTTGTTTGGCATGTTAACACTTTCGTATGAGTCAATGGGACTCTAAATTCCCTCTTTCATGTTCCATAATGAGCCAAGGAGGCCTAAATTACATCGAGTCAGTACTTCAAAGGCCTAAAATGGGTTCAAAACTGAACAAAAAATGTGTAACTAAAAGCTACATAAGGAAGATACTATACAAGGTCGAAGACGAAGGTGGAAAAATTGAAATAGGCTAAAAAGCCTATAAAAATTGAAGATTAAAGCCGGGCAGGTCCAAATGGATTCAAAACTCATTTTTCTCAATTTTCTCTATATATTTATTTACTTGTAATTCATATTTGACTATGTGTATTAAAACTCTTAAAAATTGGTTAAATCTTAATAAATCCCTTTTGAATTGTTATTTTTATTTATTTCTGAATTTTTCTTTGATTATTGTTTATCACATAATATAATGGTCGAAATTCATGAAAGTTGAGTTTTCTTTATGCTTCTTCACGAAAAATGAATCTTCGAGATTTAGAAAATGACATTTTATTTTGTTCATAAGGTAACTTGAAAAATAAAAATATTTTCACTAATTAGTCAAATTTCACAACTTTCTTAAATTAGTGTTTTTCTCTAAAGACAAAAATTCCTATTATTAAAAAATGATATTCAAATTCACTTTATTTATTTTAAGTTTAAAATGGTCGAGTGGCTTTTTAATATTTACAAAATTATTGGGCAGGGCCAATACCTAAAACCGGGTATCCCATCCAACACAAATTAATCAAAAAGAAAAAGGAAAACCTAGAAACATTTATCAAAAAAGGAAGAAAAATAGAAAATAATCAAAAGGAAAGTAAGGAGAAGATGGATCAACATGTCTTCATCTTCTTCGCAGTGTATAGATCGAGTTTCGCTTCATTTTTAGCTGAAGATCAAAGTCATCATCAAATTTTTGAAGCTCAAGATCTGGGAGGTAAGTTATGTTTTGGGGATTTTCATCTTAGACGTTCTAGTATCTCATAAACGTCATGAAATTGATCCAAGTGAAGTCTTCCCCGGCTCAACAAACTTTTGATTTGTTCTTTTGCAACAAGATGAGTATCGTTCCTTTTTAATCAATGAACTACTTAGAAGCAATTTTCAAATTCTCATCAATTTTAACCTCAAGACAGGTTGAGCTTACCTTGAAGCTAATACCACTGCCTAGGCGAGTAAAAACCAACGACCCATTGATATTTACCTTTGGTGAGTCGACCTGATCCTTGTAGATTCTACCTTTGGTACATATATTTTTGATTAATTTTTTATTAGTATTGAATTCATGTCATTGTCACTCATCATCCTTGTTAGAAAAGGAAGAAGAAACTCTTTTTATGGGAGGGAAAGGTCATATTTAGGAAAAATTTATCAGAATTCCTCCACTACGGATGGACTAATCTGAAGAGCTTTATCATCTGTGCATGCTGACTGTTGAAAATTTATGTATGTGCTTTTGCTTCAATATGTTCTGTTGTTACCATTTCTCTGTGTGTATTCCGATGTAGGAATCCTTGTTGTTGGAATTGTGTATGCCTTAACTCCTATTATCCAAATCTAGTTGGAATTGTGTGTCTGACTTTGATATTTTTGATCCTCTTTGACCCTTTTTTAGGTTGGTTAGTTAACAAAGAAATCTTCATTTTGTATCTTCTTCAATCTCAGATTGGGAACTTGAGCTTTATCCATATTCAATATGACTTTAGCTTCACCTAGTAGCTGTTGAAAATTAGAAAAAATATATATATTATGTACCTGCAAAAGAGAAAACATAGTTAGATAAAAAATCCTCCATTTGAATTCTTCTTTGAATGTGTGTTCAACCACCACCTCCCTCTCTTTCATTAGATCGAGTATCCTCCTTATCTCTGTAGATATACACTAAGGGATTTCCCATTTTCCAGTTAATACCCTGTACTGACAATGAACTATTTTCAAAATCACTGGAAATAAATTATGATTAACACAGTATTCTAAACCCTACCTTAATGCCAAAATTTCAGCCATCAAATTTATTGTGTCTAAAATTCTTCTAGCTTCTGCAAAAAATAAGTCCCCATGTAAAAAAGGGTCATTAATACCAACAATTGAAGTAAAATATTTCCACAATTCTTTAGAGACTCTACACTACATGAATAGATGTTCAATAGTTTCCTAAACATCCTCTTCACAACAACAATATGTCACATTATGACAAATTGTATTCATGATGAGAACCTCTCCTATGGAGATTCTCTTCTTCCACTACCTCTACAGGAAGAATGACACCTTAAAAGGTATTTCTTTCATCCAATTGTCTTTAAAATTGTGAAGAATGCCATCCTTGTTCCTTATATTATCCCAGACAGACCTTACTGTAAGCTTTCCAAAATATGTTAATATCACCAAGTCTTGTCATATCTATCTGAATTTGCAACACTGTCGATATTATCTACAATATGATCACATACATCTTCACCAAAATTTTGGTGCAACATATCTACATTCCATCCATCAGATAAAAACAATTGATTCACATCTTTAATAAAAATAAAAGGCACCCAGTTATCAAATCATACACTAAGTAACCATATTTGGGTTACACCATATTTCCTGATCAAATATATCTCTCGCCTAAAGCATGTTCTTCCAAATTAATAAACCACCTTTTTATTCAACCAACTATTGTCTCACTTTTTTCAGTACTTATTCCACATAAAGTTGGTCCATAAAATTTTTTGAGTTCTGAATATCCACCACATCTTGAAAAAGAGTGCCCTAGATACATAAAAAAGGGATCTAAATCCCAAATCTCCTTCTTATTTAGGTCTGCAAATGTCATTCCAAGCCACCTAATGTCTGTTTCTGTCGACATCCTTGAAATTTCATAAGAAACTTGCAAATAACATATGCAAATCATAAAGAACACATTTAAGAGGTGTGATAGCAGACAGTAAATAAATAGGGATACTACAAAGAACATTTTGAATTAATACTACCTTACCACCAAAAGATAGCATCTTCCCTTTTCATGCTTGGAGTTTGTTATTCACTTTCTTCAACAGTTCAGAAAAATAATTCTTTTTTCTTTTTTTGCATGACCAATAGGATGCCCACAATAAATTAAAGGAAAATTACCTCTAGAAAAATAAGTAATTTCATCAACTATTTTCATGTCAGTTTGAATTGTTCTATGGCAAGCAAAAAAAAAACTCTTCTCTTTATTGATTAATTGAGATGATTGGTTTTCATAATCCTTAAGAATTCTTATTGTCATCTCGAGAGAAAACTTGTCGGTAAAAAAAAAATGATGAAGCCATCTTCATAAGCCAGATGATAAATATTTTCATTCCACTTAGCACATTCCAGAACATTTGTAACTTGGTTCATAGAACAAAGAATTCAAAGCTCTGGATAGAACTTCTGCAGCCAGAATGAATATAGCAGAAGAAAGAAGATCTCCTTGCTTTACTCCTCTAGTAGAATGAAAATTGTAACACCACGGGAGTACACCTTGGATGCCACACGGTGCTTACAGTCCCAAGAGACCACAAGCTAACCCATGAGCTGGTACCTACTGTGAGCACTGAATAAACTGATAACAAGGGATACACATATGTGAAATTTAACTGAACACACCATAAGGTTTCAAATACTAAAAATAATATTGAATCGTAATTCGGAAAACAACTGTATGAAAACAATACCATAAAGACTGTCAATAACAACTTATAACTAAATAACCGACTAAAAGTGTTTGAAAGCCTCTAACTAACTGATTGTGGAGTTGATGGGACAAGTCCCCAACTAACTCCGACTGACTACTGAACTGAAGTAAACATAAACGGTCCTCGGAACATGAGGACTCACCACTGCTACTGTTGTTGATGCGCTGGAAAGTCTAGGTATGGTCAGAAACTTAAGCGTCTGAACCTATGATATGATATATCATAGTGCAAGAAATGAGTATGCGGTCAGTACTTTGAATGTACTGGTATGCTAAATGGTTTCAGGCTGAGAATGCATAACCAGTCATAATACATGATGCTGATAAAGACTGTAAACTGAGACACTGAAATACTGATAACTGGATAACCGATATTTGTATACTTTGGTCAAGCAAACCTGAAAATAAGTACTGGACTAAAACCGTGGTAGCTATCATCTAACTGACATGCCCCAAAATGAGCTAATTGGAGTCCAACCTGTAACCCCTGTTGGAAGGGTGTCAGTACCGTGCCACGGGTACTAACATTGGTTGTGTGGATCCACTAAAGTATTGTCCCAAAGGACTAAGGGTCACCCTCAACTGGTATGGCTCTAATAAGATATGTTTCAACCCTCAACTGGCAGGTTTACAACTCCACCTATGCTAGCGATGTAGTTCTGGAATGCAGGGATTTCTACTAAAGGTCACACCTTCAATTGGCAAGTGATTCCCCATCCATGGGTTCGCTCGGTGCTAAATCCTACTCACAACTGAACTGACTCGAATTACTAAACTGAACTGAGCTTACTGACATGATGTACTGACTGAACTGACAATGTTATATCTGAAAACATACTGACAATGTTACGACTAAGTAAAAAAATAAGTTTTCGGGTATCAAAACCTCCAGGACTTGATAGCAATGTCAATAAGAACACATGAGAACATTTGTAACTGTAATATGACTTAGAGAACATCATAAATAGTCATTGTTCAAGATTTCTCTATGAGGCATCTCATCAAACACATAGGGGATCATAAAGTTAAAGCATGAAGATAGTTTTAAACATGTGATTGTAACATAATTTCAATACCAAAATCATGGTTTAAGGAATTAACATGAAAATATCATCCTTCAAAGGGATCAAAGGCTAATTTCAATAAGAACACATGTAAGCATGATATAAAATTGAAATTCGTGGAAGTTCATGGATAAAACTCATAAATACATGTAAATATCATAAATTAAACTTGAAATTGGGTTTTTGGACTCTAGCGACTAAAAGGATCTATGAATGAACATCTAGCATACCTCAATTAAAGAATTTGCAAAAGTTTTTAGTGATTTTCTTGAATCTTGAGATTGAATCTTGTAGGGGATAGGGCTTGTTCTTGAGAGAGAATTACTTTCTTGGAGAGAAATTATGAGTAATGAGGAATATAATGGCCCTTTGGAGTTTTAATTTCGTGTTTTCGATGGATTGGGTGAGGGAAAATGACAAGACTACCCTTGGGAAATTAAAATTCATCCCTGGAACTCCAATTGGGCCTTTACCGCGATGCGCCAAGCCTGTCATCGCGATTCCACCGCGACGCAGTACAATTGCAATGACTTGCTGGAATCTGACAATTGTGATTTTGAACTTTACCGCGACGCTCCAAGGCTGCCACCGTTATAGCCACCGCGACGCGCCATAATCGCGGTGAGTTGCTGTTTTGAAAATCGAAACAAAGTCCAACCCTCATCCAAAAAATCAAAAACTTACTCGAGACATGCTACTTATACCCCTAAACATGAATCATCTCAAAAACATATGTCTCGAGGTCAGGAAGGTCACTTTAAAAATTCATCAAAGTTGAGAGGGTAAAAATAAGACTAAGACCCCAACAGTTAGCCAAATTTTCAGGTTCTAAGCTCTTAGACATGTGTTATGGGCTGAATTGAACTTAGAAAAGTATGGGGTAATACAATATCTCCCCCATAGGAACATCTGTCCTCGAATGAGACTGATTAAGCTGAGAATACTGAGGGACTTAGGTTACATATTGAACATGCATAACTAAAACATGATTACATGACTATGGTTGAAATATGACACATGACTGAACTGATTCCTGAATGCATGAAATGACATGAGACTGATTACATAGTTGTAAACGAGAATAGAATAGAGATAATCAAAGGAAAACTATTACCTTGAGATGAGTTTGAATGCGCAGATAAAGGATGAGGATACTTGGTTCGCATATCTGCTTCTGCTTCCCAAGTGGCTCTCTCAATGGACTGGTTCCACCAAAGAACTTTGACTAGGGGAACTTCTTTGTTCCTTAGTCTACGAGTTTAACGATCGAGGATTTCTACTGAAAACTCCTTGATGTTGGGTGTATTTACACGCCTAAACACCATAATTTACCCATGTTATAGCTAAGTTTTGAGGATAAAATATATAATTCCTGCACTTTTAGTCCATTTTCCTGTAAGTGAGCTAACCTACGTGATTAGCATGTTTTCAGGTATTAATGATGAAGATTTCAGCACTTTGTGGACCTTTGGACAGCAAAGGAAAACTTCACAGAAGAGGGAAGGCAGCTTTTGGAAGCTTATGGACTGAATGTGACGCATGGAGAAATTGTCCCAGGCAAAAGCAGTATTTTTAAATACTTAGGGGTGCAGCAGTAACCTAGTAGGACTAGGACAAGGATGTTATAAAAACCCTATTTGCTGAATTTTTCAGCATTCATGAATTGATTCATTCATTCATTATTGCTTTTCATAATTCAGTCGACACTTTTAGTATTATTCACGTTACAATTTCTGTAACTTTAGAGAGAAAAAACGCTACAAGAACGGCTAGAGAGGAAATCATGTCATTCTCATAGTGACGCCAATACATACCCATCATGAGATTGTTATCGTTTTGGTATGATGATGATGATGTCTTCGTTGTTTTCCGTTACAATCATGAGTAGCTAAACTTCTCTGTTAGGGTTATGGAAGCCTTTTGATATACTATCTATTACTATGAGTTTGTGAATTCTTGATGCGTATGCTACTTATATCATTACTCTCTTTGTTTTAATTAAATTCTTGTGGTTGCAAACATATAGAATACGCCATTATAGCATTAACTTGTTCGAGAGAAAAGTTACATGTTTGGAAAAGAGAGTGTGACAAGGAAATAGGGCTACCCACCCCTGTTTACACGTTAATGCCTTAACCGGATTAACCTCTTGGAGAGTTCGTACAATTAGTTATACGGTTTAAGCTCGAGAGAGTTAAAGTGAAATAATCCTTGGTGGTTGAGAAACACTAGGATTTACCATTAGAATACGAATCTCTATAAGTGCATGCATGTCTGAATTCCGCATTACTCATAGTTAATAGATACGTAGAACTCATAAAGTGGACATAACCCTAACTTATTTTTCTCTGTGATTAAATCTTACTAAAAAAAGCATTCTGTTGTTACTTTGATAGAATTAATTCACGCCACAATCCAATCCCCCCTTTCCCGTGGAATTTTCGATCAACAGTCTACTAATACTTGCAACACTTAGTGACCAAGTATTCCCTGTGGGATTCGACACCCAACCCAATTGGGTTCTATATTTGACAGCGACCGCTTACACTCTTACGAGAGCTGTAGTTTGGGCGTTATCACTCCTCATAAAAGAGACTGCCCTGAACATCTACGTTTTCTAAGGGCACTACAACAACTGGGTCCCCAATACACTTCTTCAGCAAAGAAACATGGAACACTGGGTGTACAGAAGCCAAGCCTACAGTGAAATCAAGCTTATAAGTTACCTTTCCAAAGTTGCTCAAGATCCTGTAAAGGCCAATATACCGGGGACTAAGCTTCCCCTTTTTGCCGAACCTCTTCACTCCCTTCGTAGGAGAGATTTTCAAATATACAAAATCACCAATCTCTAATTTTGAGATCTTTTCTCCTCACATCTGCATAAGATTTTTGTTGGCTTTGGGTTGTCTTAAGCCTCTCTCTGATCAACTGAACTTTCTCTGATGAATTATATACTAACTCAGGCCCTATCAAAGTAGTCCCACCTACCTCAAACCAACCAATTGGAGATCTACATCTCTTCCCATATAGAGCCTCAAATGGAGCCATCTGGATACTGGAATGATAGTTGTTGTTGTAGGCGAACTCAATCAATGGCAAGTGATCATCCCTACTACCCTTAAAGTTGATAACACAAGCTCTCAACATGTCCTCTAAGGTCTAAATGGTCCTCTCTTCCTGACCATCTATTTGAGGGTAAAAGGTTGTACTGAGACGAACTTGGGTACAAAGACCCTTCTGAAAAGCCTTCCAGAAATGAGAGGTAAACTGAGTACCTCTATCTGAAATGATGGACAACGGGACACCATACAATCTAACCAACTCTCTAATATAGAGCTTGGCATAATCCTCGGTTGAATAAGAAGTATGGACTAGCAAAAAATGGGATGATTTGGTCATCTTGTCCATAATGTCCTAAATCGAATCATGCTGACAACGAGAACGAGGCAAACCCATCACAAAGTCTATGTTCACCTCTTTTAACTTCCAAGTGGGAATACCGAACTCCTGCATAGTTTTATTAGGCCTTTGATGCTCAACCTTCACCTACTGACAATTATCATACTTGGCTACAAACTCTACAATATCCCTTTTCATACCGCTCCACCAATAGATTTCTCGTAAATTATGGAACATCTTAGTAGCTCTTGGTGAATAGAGTAACGCGCACCATGCGTTTCTACGAGAATTTGTAGTCTCAGATCATCAATACACGGAACACACAGCCTACCCTGGAAATGCAACAGACCATCTCCCCCTTGGGAGAAAACCTCTACTTTCTAATCTATGACTGACTCTTTTAACTTAACTAGAATGGGATCCCTAACTTGCTTTTCTTTCACCTCGGCAACCAAAGAAGATTTCGAGTTATTCTGAACCCACACACTACCCTCAGTTGAGTCAACCAAATGAACACCTAATCTAGCCAACTAATGAACCTCCTAAACCAACATCTTCTTATCACTCTCTACATGAGCAACACTGCCCATCGATAATCTACTGAGGGCATCTGCCACTATATTAGCCTTGCTCGGATGATACAAAATACTCATATCATAATCTTTCAACAATTCTAACAACGTTCTCTAATGGAGATTTAACTCTCTCTAAGAAAACACATACTGCAAACTCTTGCAATCCGTGAACACATCAACATGCACCCCATACAGATAATGCCTCCAAATTTTTCAAAGTAAACACAATAGCTGCTAACTCAAGATCATGGGTAGGGTAATTCTTTTCATGGGATTAAGATGTCTAGAGGCGTAGGCTATTACCTTAACTCTCTGCATCAACATACAACCCAAACCAAATCTAAAAGTATCATAGTACATAACAAACCCAGCTGAACTATCTGGCAAGGTCAAAACTGAGGTTGAGGTAAGTCGAGTCTTTAACTCCTGAAAACTCTTCTCACAGGAATCTAACCACTAAAACTTGATACCCAGCTAAACCCAACAAACTATCTGTAATACCCAGCTAAACCCAAGAAACTCCTGATATTTGATTGGGAAATAGGTTTGGGCCAGTTTCTCACAGCTTTGGTCTTTTGAGAGTCAACTCTAATGCCACCACCGAAAACAATATGACCAAGGAAAGCTACTGATCTTAGCCAAAATTTGCACTTACTAAATTTTTTGAACAATTGATGGGCTTTAAGAGTCTGTAATACAATTCTAAGGTGGTCTGTATGATCATTTTTATTATGGGAGTAGACAAGAATGTCATCTATAAGGACTATGATGAACATTTCCAAGTACTTCTTGAACACTCTGTTCATCAAGTCTATGAAAGCTGTTGAGGCATTCGTTAGACCAAAGGACATGACTAGGAATTCAAAGTGATCGTACCGAGTTCTGAAAGTTGTTTTTAGAATATCACATTCTATGACTCTGAGTTGATGATAGATGAATCTAAGGTCTATCTTAGATAAATAACTGGCACCCTGAAGTTGGTTGAACAAGTCATCGATTCTGGGAAGTGGATATTTATTCTTGATTGTGACTATGTTCAACTGACGGTAATCGATGCACATTCTAAGAGAATTAATTTTTCTTCGCACGAAAAGGACTGGAGCGCCCCATGGGGAAACACTGGTCCTAATGAATCCCTTATCTAAGAGGTCTTTCAACTGTTCTTTCAATTCTTTAAGTTCAGCTGGAGCCATTCGGTATGGCGGAATAGAGATAGGCTGAGTATCTTGAAGAAGGTCTATTCTGAAGTCAATTTCCCTTTCGGGATAAACTTCAGGAAGATCTTCAAGGAACACATCTGGGAACTCCCTCACTATTGAAACTAACTCAAAACTAGGAATCTCTAAGTTAGAGTCATTAACTCAAACAATATGGTAGACACACCCTTTGGATATCATTCTTTTCGCTTTAAGGTATGAAACAAGATGACCCCTAAGTGCTGAGGTACTACCCCTCTATTCAAGAATTGGTTTATTTGGAAACTAAAAACGAACAACTCTATTTCTACAATTAATTGAAGCATAGCATGAGTGGAGCCAATCTATGTCGAGAATGACATTGAAATTAGTTATCTCTAACTCGACAAGATCAACTAAAGTGAATTTCTTGGATATTATGACCGGACAGTTCCTGTATACCTGCCTGGCTATAATAGAGACACATACTGGGGTGGACACTGAGAAGGGTTATGCTAAAGTCTTAGGAATGACACCAAAATTCACAGCAATATAGGGAGTTACAAATGAAAGAAAAGCTTTGGGATCTAACAAAGTATAAATATGTAAATGTAAGACATGTAATGTACCAGTAACCACATCAGGAGAATTTTCCTAATTCTATCAGGACAAAAATACATACAATCTATTTGGGCGCTGACCACTGGTGGCACTGGAAGTGGCACCCTGCTGAGTCGGTGATGTGTGAGAAGATGCTAACACATTTGAGGCTTTTAACTCTAAATAATTGCAAAGTCTTAAGCAACTTTTGATTGTTTTTTATCATTTTCTTGTGATATTGCAGTTGTAGCAAGGATGGGAGGAAAACATAGGAAAGATGAATAAAATAAGTAAAATCTGGTACAAGTGAGCTGATATAAGTCTAACGACATTTCTTACAAGCTGTCAGAGATATGGTAAGCTACCAGAAAAAGGTGTCAGGAAGAATATTGGAGAAGAGTTGCTGGATGAGAGTGACGACATTCTCAATATGTCGTCACAAGTGTGGTAAGTCGTCAGAATATGCCGTCAAAGTGAGGCAGAACATGGTGAAATAAGCTGAAGGTCTGACGACATTTGCTACACGCCGTCACAAGTATGGTAAGTTGTCAGAGGACATCTTCTGAGTGAGACAGAACAGGTCAAGATGGCATGACTTCTGACGACATATCTGAGACGTCGTCAGAAGCCTGACGACCAACACCAATATAGCGTCACCTAAATCCGAGCCCAACTGTGATTTTATTATTTTATTTCCTTAATTAGGATTTAGTATAAATAGCAGTTTTTAGGGTATTTAAGTAAGGAAGTTTTCATTAGTCAGAACAAAAATTTTGGAGGGAGAAACACGTACATTGTTCTCTTTTACCAATTATTTTTAGTTTCTTTCTTATCAACTATTCTTGGGTTTCTAACTTGGGATTTAATTGAAGAAATTATTTTTTTTTTCTATCTATACGTAAGTTTATCATTATCATCATGAATTCAACTTGTGATTTCCTTCATCAAATCATGAGCGGCTAATTTCATTAGTCGGGGTTATGGGATCCAAGGATTAGGGTTTGATATGATGCTAGGTGTTTAAGGATTTAAAGAGTAGTAGAACATCTTGAAATTCTGTTATTTTAACTGAAATCTAGTGGTTGCAAACATTAGATTATTCCTTAGGTTTTATTTGCTTCTAACGGAGAAATAGACTAGAGAATGGGAATTATCAACAGGGACTCAGAAACTACCAACCTTCTGTTTAATGATTAATGCCATAACTGGATTAATCTACCTAAGATAACATCCGATTGGATATAGATAAATTATCTAAGTTTGAGAGAATTAGATAATAAATCGTCTGGTGAGGTCGATAGATAAGTCAGATAGTATCATAGTCAGGGATATTCTGTTGTTCTACTCATTTCGAGGATCTCTAGCATTACTTGGTATCTGTCAATACCCAAAACCTTTGGTGATCATAACCCTGGTTTCCCATTTATATTGATAACAACTCTAAAAATTCATAGAGTGAAGATTGATACATTGTGAACTTTAAACCCCCAACTTTTGGAAACGATAAACTACCAGTAAAGCATTTCGTAAACAAACTAACGTTCACACCCTATTCCATGTGGCATTCGACCCCAACCTAGTTGGGTTTAATATTGACAACGACCACTTACACCCATTCAAGAGTATAATTTGAGCGTTATCAAAAATGGCGTTGTTGCCGGGAATATGGTTGTAGACTGAAAATTTTGTGTGCGAAAAATTGCTGATAGTTAAGTTTCCTTGATTTACGCTCGGTTGTTGTTTTTTTTATTTACAGGATATTTACTTTAGGTTGCACTAAGCAATACCCAATCCAGAACTCTATCACATAAGCAGAATGGCAGAACGACCACTGTGGTATGAGGCTGAAGAGGATGACGATATGGATAGAGCAGGTGCAATGGGCGTGATCGTTCTGCCACCATTGGCACCAGGAGCAAAGTTCAATATTACAAGCATAATGATCCATCTTTTAAATATGAAAGGGTTGTTTGGAGGTCTTCCTGAAGATGACCCCAATCTGTATTTGGTGAATTTTGTCACCATTTGCAAATCCTTTGATAACCTGGGGGTGAGACAGAGCGCTATCCGATTGAGGTTGTTCCCATTTTCTCTGTCCGACGAGGCAACATTATGGATAAATGAGTTGACGCCTGATTTTATAGCCAACTAGAGGCAGTTGAGAGGAGCTTTCCTAGAAAGGTTCTTTCCGCCATCCAGGAGGATACAGTTAAGGGACGAGATCAACAATTTTAGGCAACTCCTAAATGAGGCTTTGCATGAAACTTGGGAGAGGTTCAAGAAGAAGCTGGCACAATGTCCAAATCATAACATGACGGACATACATCTGATGGAGACTCTGTACAGAGTTTTTAACTATGTGACAAGGCCAATGGTAGACAACGCTGCTGGAGGATCATTTGTTACTCTTGCATTTCAAGATGCGGCTAATATACTGAATAGAATGACCAAATTAAGTAAGGCTTGGTACACTAGTAATTTTGTGGTGACAAGTCCAACTGTACCTATTTGAATGAAGGAGGAACATCAAAAAAGGAATGAGGAAAATGATCAATACATAGCCCATCTAAAGACTCAAATGGGCCTGCTCACCAAGCACTTAATGTCAGGAAGGACGGAAAAGGTGAAAGCTGTAATGACTTGGGACCGTGATGATATAGAGACTGAAGAAGAAGTCAACTCTTTTACTAATCAGGTGGGTTTCTGAGGAAATAGCCAAGGGAATCAAGGTCGAAATGGGAATGACAATCCTAATCAGAAATACATGGAGCAAGAAAAAGGGAGATACATCAATGGCAGAAATGGGTTGTATGTTCGTGCAGGACATCAAGAAGTTGTTGCAACTAGTTCAGGAAAGTATTCGATGGAAGATATGATGAAAGAACTATTGAAGAGAGTAGAGGCTACTAATGCAGGCGTAGCCAGTATGAGGAGTGAATTTTACACTATGAGACAGCTAGTTAGTTCACATTCAACTTCTATCCAGCAGTTAGAGCAACAGATAATTCAACTATCCTCAGCACTAAACTAGGGAATAAGTGGTACTTCACTTGTTCAAGAAACTCAGGATTAAAAGACTGACAATTCATGTCAAGCAATCACCACTAGGAGTGGTAAGATTTTATCTGGCCCTGCTGTCGACAAATCTGGGAATATTGAGGAAATTGTAGATAAACCAACAAAATAACATCCAGGGGAGTTGGAGAAACCGAATAGTTCTATTGACTTGTCAGACAAGGAGAAAGAGAAGGAAGTGGTGTTGAAACCCATGCCACGGCCACCAAATCCCTTTTCTCAATGGCTGATAAAGAAAGCGGATGATGTAAAGTTCAGCAAGTTCCTGGTAATGCTCAAGCAATTGACTATAAATGTGCCTTTGATCGAGGCCCTTGAGCAAATGCCAAGGTATGCAAAATTTATGAAAGATCTTGTGACCAAGAAACGAGCAGTGAGTTGCGAACTAGAAGAAGACCTCCACCACTGTAGTGTTATTTCCACAGGGACCTTGACCCAAAAGAAGTCGAATCCAGGTGCAGTCACTATTCCCTGCATAATTATAACTATGGAATTCACCAAAGCACTGTGTGATCTAGGAGAAAGTGTTAACCTAATGCCATTGACTATCTATAAAAAGATAGGTTTGGGAAATCCCACACCGACCATCATTAGGCTGGTAATGGCTGACAGATCAGTAAAGCGACCTGTTGGAATTTTGTATGATGTGTTGGTCAAGGTCTCCAATTTAATATTCCCTGCAGACTTCATCATTCTGGACTGTGAGGTGGACTTTGAGGTGCCCATAATCCTGGGTCGACCTTTCCTCACAACCGAAAGTGTATTGATCACTTTGAGAGCGAATGAGCTCTTATTCAGGGTGAACGATAAAGAGGTACAGTTTAATGTGGGCAAATCAATGAAACAGCATGATGAAATGAGTATGTTCTCTGTAGTTGATGTGTACTTTGAGGACAAATAGGATGTGCTCAGAACTAAATAGCTTATTATTGAGCCCTTAGCAGCGGTTGTGATGAACTATGAAAGCGAAGGCATTGAGGAGTATGAAGAGACAGTTTGTTCCCTGACCGACCTGGGCTCGTATTTTTATGCTCCTAAAAAGCTCTACCTTGATCTGGATAATTGACCAACACCACCAGCCAAGCCATCCATTGAAGAACCTCCGGTGTTGGAATTGAAGAAGCTGCCAGGTCACTTACGATATGTATTTCTTGGAAAAGGAAACACGTTACCTGTTATTATTGCAGCCGATTTAGAAGAATGACAGGTAACTGCACTTATTTCAGTACTTCAGAAGCACAAGAGATCAATCGTATGGACTATCGCAGACATTATTGGCATTCTTCCTGGCATCTATACGCACAAAATCCAACTAAAAGAAGACTGTACTCCTACCATTAAGCATCAGCGTCGTCTTTACCCACCAATGCAAGAAGTGGTTAAAAGGACATTATTAAGTGGTTGGATGCAGGAGTAGTTTGCCCTATTTCTGACAGCAAGTAGGTGAGCCCAGTTCAATGTGTGCCCAATAAAGGTGGTATGATAGTGGTTGCTAATGAGAAGAATGAGCTGATTCTACTCAGGCCAGTGACCGGGTGGAGAGTCTGCATGGACTATCGTAAGTTGAAATCTTGCATGCTGAAGGACCATTTCCCAATGCCTTTCATGGACTAGATGCTTGATTGATTGGCTGGCAGGGGGTGGTATTTCTTCCTGGATGGTTATTCTGTGTATAACCAAATCTTCATTGCTCTGGAAGATCAAGAGAAGACGATGTTCACATGCCCATATGGCACATTTGCATTTAAGAGGATGTCATTTGGGCTCTGCAATGCACCCGCCACTTTTTAAAGGTGCATGATGTCTATATTCTCTGACATGGTAGAAGACACCATAGAGGTATTCATGGATGATTTCTCAGTGGTAGGTGATTCATTTGAAATGTGTCTGGAGAATCTGAATGTGGCCTTGCAAAGATATGTTGAATTTAATCTAGTGCTTAACTGGGAAAAATGCCATTTTATGGTAAAGGAGGGTATTGTGCTGGGCCACAAAATATCTGAAAAAGGGATTGAAGTTGATCGAGCAAAGGATAAAGTTATCGAGAAATTACCGCCCCCTATTTTAGTAAAGGGAGTGCGTAGTTTTCTTGGTCATGCAGGATTCTATCGGAGATTTATAAAATACTTCTCAAAAATTGCAAGTCCACTTTGCAAGTTGTTGGAGAAGGAAGTTAAATTTCTCTTAGATAATAAGTTCTTGAAGGCATTTGAATGCCTTAAAAAGAAGCTGGTGAAAGCCCCCATTGTTATTGCACCTGACTGGGCCAAACCGTTTGAAATAATGTGTGACGCAAGTGGTGTTGCGCTAGGAGATGTATTGGGACAAAAGAGGGATAAATTGTTTCACCCGATATATTATGCCAGCAAAGCACTGAATGGAGCACAAAATAATTACACAGTAACCGAATAGGAATTGCTAGTCGTGGTGTATGCTTTCGAGAAATTCAGGTCTTATCTGCTTGGAACTAAAGTGGTAGTCCATACAGACCATGCTTCTTTGCGGTACTTGATGGCCAAGAAGAATACTAAACCAAGGCTTATTAGATGGGTGTTGCTACTATAAGAGTTTGATTTTGAAGTCAAAGATAGAAAAGGTTGTAAAAACTAGGTTGCAGATCATCTATCTAGAATTAAAGGTGGACAGAAAGTTAGTGATGAAACAAAGATAAATTATGTGTTTCCAGATGAGGAGATCCTGGCAACTGCTGTGGAAATATTGTATTGGTACGCTGATTATGCAAATTACATTGTGAGTGAGCTCGTCCCAGAACACCTTTCGTTCCACCAAAGGAAGAAGTTTTTGCATGATGTAACACATTATTTTTGGGATGAGCCTTATCTTTTTAGGTGATGTACAGACAATATCATACGGAGATGCATACCTGAAGTAGATATACGATGTATACTGGAGGCATGTCACGCTTCCCCAGTTGGGGGTCACCATGCAGGTGACCGAACAGCCAGGAAGGTGTTGCAGAGTGGCTATTATTGTCCAACATTATTTAAAGATGCCCATAAGTTTGTGTAGGAATGTGATCAGTGTCAAAGACAGGGATCGATATCTAAACGGCACGAAATTCCCTTAACCAAGATGCTTGAAGTGGAGTTATTTGATGTATGGGGTATTGACTTCATGGGTCCGTTTGTAAGTTCTTACGGGATGAAGTACATTCTGGTTGCTGTTGATTATGTGTCCAAGTGGGTTGAAGTTGTCGCATTGGCTGACAATGAGGGAAAGAGAGTCATTGCATTTCTCAAGAAGAACATCTTCTCTTACTTCGGAGTACCACGTACTATCATAAGCGATGGAGGATCTCACTTTTGCAACAAACTATTTCGCGCAGCTCTGGCAAAGTATGGTGTAAAACACCACAGAGTGGCTACTCCATATCACCCGCAAACCAGTGGGAAAGTGGAGGTGTCGAATCGTGAAGAGAAGGTTATCCTATCCAAGACAGTGAATGCTAGCCGAAAAGACTGGTCATGAAAACTTGATGATGCCTTTTGGGCATACCAAACTACTATTAAGACACCTATTGGAATGTCACCATTTCAACTGGTCTATGGAAAAACGTGCCATTTTCCAATAGAGCTGGAGCACAAGGCCTTATGGGCACTCAAGAAGTTGAATTTGAACAGGAAGGAGGCGATAGAAATAAGATTGGGGAAACTGAATGAGATGGATGAATTTCGTCTTAGGGTATACAAGCGAGCAGATTTGTATAAAGAAAAAATAAAAAAGTACCATGACTGGAAGATAGAGAAAGGAGAGTTTAAAAGAGGGAACTTGGTACTTCTGTTTAATTCCAGACTTAAATTGTTTCCAGGATAGCTGAAATCTAAGTGGTCAGGCCCTTTTAAGGTAAGCCAAGTCCACTCTTCTGGAGTAGTGGAGCTTGAGAACAAAGATGGCAGTACCTTCAAGGTAAATGGGCAATGGGTAAAGCTTTACATTGGACCAGAAGAATCAGGGAAAAGCATCGTCATTATTTCTCTTGATGAAGTCTGACGTAATTGAGCCACCTGCATTGTGCCGCGACGTTAAATCAAGCGCTGCATGGGAGGCAACCCATGAGTCTTGAGAATAACCCACTCCAGGTATAACCTAACCCTTAGTTTCATTTTTTTTTATTTTAAGTTGAGGGTGTGGGGGTGTATTGTCGTTGTACCAACTGTGTTAGTAACTAGGAGAAGTACTTATACTTGAAGCAGTCTGCATGTTTGATGAATTTTTGAGAACTTGTCCATTGGTTTGATTGCATGACTGTGTGAACTACATTAAATTGTGACCATGTGTGAATCTTGTTGTGCCATTAGTTCTAGTAACTTGACAATCACTGCCAAACATTTGCATGAACTGGATGAGTAGTAGCTGGTAATATGCTTATGTGCCAAGTGTGTGTGAGGCTTTACTGCGTTCCCTTTGTATTGCCTAATCTAGAAATTTCCCGATTTGTCTTACCGTAGTTGAAGGATAGGAGTTAGGAAAGGATCATAGGTTGTTTTTGAATTTCAGTCACTTTTAGCCTAAATGACCTTCCCTGTAATACATTATACCCCTTGGTCCCCGTTTGCGCCTAAATTGACCATTTTCTTTCTATGAAACCCATCACCTTCCCTTTTTAAATCATAATGAACCTGTTTTGGCACTGGTCCTCCTTGGACACTATGCACCTTAACTTAGGCAAATAACCTAAGTTGAGGGTGGCTATTATAGGGGTGTGTGAGATAAACTGGATATGAAGAAGGGTAAAAAAAAAAATTAATAGTTGGGTGTTGGTGAAAAAGAGCAATAAAATGAAAATTGTTTGAATAAAAAGAAAGACCACACCCTGTTTTGCGATCAAGAGAAAAGATAAAGAGAAAATGAGGTTAATAAGTAGACCCCACAAGATAAGGTAGTGCCAAGGAGGTTAGTCAGTCTAAATGAGTATAATACCATACCATCCCCTAGCCTACATTACAAGCCTAAGAAAGTCCTATAGTAATCCTAGCTTACCTATCTAGACACCTCGGTAATGACAATAAGGGCAAGCATATGGTATTTGGCATACACTGGTTGAACTTCATTCTGAGTGCGAGAGCCTTTGTGATTATCCCCATGATTATACCTTGATTGCTGATAATGAGAGAAAAGGGAAATTTATTTGCTGGGAGGGCACAATAGGTATACTACCAGTTGTTGACTTATTTTGGTGAATGTGATGTAGATGCATGTAGTAGTGTTGTTGCCAAATGGATACCATAACTTGATTCCTATGAGTTGCATGGTTATTTTCAAAAATTTGGCACAGCTGATTTTTAAGTTGATTGACCTTGGAGAGGATGCAAGTGTTTTTTAGCAAAGGTCGAGTGAATGGTTGCTGATTGTATTTTGTATTCTCTTAGTTGTGTTTTGGCTGCTTGAGGACAAGCATCTGTTTTAAGTTGAGGGTGTTGATGTGTGAGCAGATGCTAACACATTTAAGGCTTTTAACTCTAAATAATTGCGAAGTCTTAAGCAACTTTTGGCTATTTTTGATCGTTTTCTTGTGATATTGCAGTTATAGCAAGGATGGGAGGAAAACATAGGAAAGATGAACAAAATAAGTAAAGTCTGGTACAAGTGAGCTGATATGAGTCTAACGGCATTTCTTGCAAGCCGTCAGAGATGTGGTAAGCTACCAGAAAAAGGCGTCAGGAAGAATAGTGGAGAAGAGTTGTTGGATGAGAGTGACGACATTCTCAATATGTTGTCATAAGTGTGGTAAGCCGTCAGAATATACCGTCAGAGTGAGGTAGAACATGGTGAAATAAGCTGAAGGTATGACGACATTTGCTACACGTCGTCACAAGTGTGGTAAGATGTCAGAGGACATCGTCAGAGTGAGGCAGAATAGATGAAGATGGCATGACTTCTGACGACATATCTGAGGCGCCATCAGAAGTCTGACGACCAACACCAATATGGCGTCACCTAAATCCGAGCCCAGCTGTGATTTTGTTATTTTATTTCCTTAATTAGGCTTTAGTATAAATAGCAGTTTTTAGGGTTTTTAAGTAAAGAAGTTTTCATTATTCAGAACAAGAATTTTGGAGGGAGAAACATGTACATTGTTCTCTTTTGCCAATTATTTTTAGTTTCTTTCTTATCAACTATTCTTCGGTTTCTAACTTGGGATTTAATTGAAGAAATTATTTGTTGTTTTCCATCTATACGTAAGTTTATCATTATCATCATGAATTCAACTTGTGATTTCCTTCGTCAAATCATGAGTGACTAATTTTATTAGCCGGGGTTATGGGATCCAAGGATTAGGGTTTGACATGATGCTAGGTATTTAACGGATTCAAAGAGTAGTGGAACATCTTGAAATTCTATGGTTTTAACTGAAATCTAGTGGTTACAAACATTAGATTATTCCTTAGGTTTTATTTGCTTCTAACGGAGAAATAGACCAGAGGATGGGAATTATCAACAGGGACTCGAAAGCTACCAACCTTCTGTTTAATGATTAATGTCGTAACTGGATTAATCTACCTAAGATAACATCCAATTGGATATAGATAAATTATCTAAGTTTGAGAGAATTAGATAATAAATTGTCTGGTGAGGTCGAGAGATAAGTCAGATAGTATCATAGCCAGGGATATTATGTTGTTCTACTCATTCCGAGAATCTCTAGCATTACCTGGTATCTGTCAATACCCGAAACCTTTGGTGATCATAACCCTGGTTTCCCATTTATATTGATAACAACTCTAAAAATTCAGAAAGTGAAGATTGATACATTGTGAACTTTAAACCCCCAACTTTCGGAAATGATAAACTACCAGTAAAGCATTTCGTAAAAAATTAACGTTCACACCCTATTCCCTGTGGGATTCGACCCCAACCTAGTTAGGTTTTATATTGACAACAATCGCTTAGACCCATTCAAGAGTGTAATTTGAGCATTATAAGTCGGGCGACCGGATGGAACTGGGGGACGACTGGACTGACCCTGTTGACCACTCTGTGGGCAATCCCTGACCCTGTAGCCTGGGTTGCCACACCCAAATCATACATTATTTCTATATCTACACACACTTTGATGGTTCGTACCAGATTTCTGGAAAAAAGGATTTGTGCGACCACTGTTCAAACTACCTTAGGGCTTAGGGCTTAGGGCCTGGCGCCCTATCCCGATTATCATTTTTGAACTTCGGCACTGGTGCACTAGCTAAAGATAGAGTTGGGGCTGAAGATTTATGATGAAATTAAGGACGGTTACCACCCTCGGACCTCGGCTAAGCAAAACTAAAGCTACCTGTTCTGGCCCTTTTATTCTCCCTCTCTTTCTGTATATTTCTACCCCTCAATCTGTTGAGCGTGGACCATCAACCTAGAAAAGTCTATCTCCTTAATAAACATTGTGGTCCTACACTCCTTGACCATGCTATCAACTATACCAGAGACAAACTTACTCACCCTAGACCTATCGTCAGATACTACATTAGGAGCATACCTGGCTAGCCGAGTAAACTTAGAAGAATACTCTTTCACACTCATGTTACCCTGCCTCAAATTTATGCACCTTAGCTTCCCTTATCTCTAAGGAAAAGAACATATCTAGAAAGGTTGTAGCAAACTCTTCCCATTCAACAGGCCCTACATCATCCTCTTTATCTCTCTTCCACTGCTTATACCAGGCATGAGCAACATCCTGTAACTGGTAAGCACCCAACACTGTACTCTCACTAGAAGTCACACCCATAATGCCAGTTACCTTTTGAACCATATCAAGGAACTCCAGCGGATCCTCATCAAACATAGATCTCAAAAACAGGGGAGGGTTCATTCGGGTAAAGTCCCGAATCCTAGCTACGATAGTATTAGCCACTAAAATAGATAGGACAAAAGCCGACTGATCATTCTAGACTGCTATTGAGTGAGGTAAAGTAGCGAATGTTGCTCTGAATTTGGCATGGGAGACATGCTCATTCAGAGGATCTTCCTGAACAGGCGGAGGTGCGGGCTGATTCTCATTTCTTCTTTCGTTAGTCTTTCTGGGGGTCATGTTTTGTAACTGGAAGGAAGATTAAATTAGACAAAGAGTTTAACTCAAGCTCATACTCATTTGCACGACATGAATACTGAGATAAAGGAAACTTTTCCTAAAACATCTTGTAGCATCATCTCCATAAGTGTGGCGCGCTTCACACCCAGGCACAAGACTTTACTTAAAGTGGCTTTCAGACTCCCTAGAATAATTTAAAACCTTAATCTATGATGCCAAGTTTGTACTGCCCCGGGAGTACACCATGGATACCATACGGTGCTTACAATCTCGAGAGACCACAAGCTAACCCATGAGTTGGTACCTGTTGTGAGCACTGAACAAACTGATAACAAAGGATAACATGTGTTGAATTTAAATTAGCATGCCATAAGGTTTCAAATATGAAAAATAATACTGAATCGTAATACAGAAAACAACTGTTTGAAAACAATATTGTAAAGACTGTCAATAACTACTGATAAATGAATAACTGACTAAAAGTGTTTGAAAGCCTCTAACTGACTGACTGTGGAGTTGATGGGACAAGTCCCCAACCAACAAACTCAGATTGAATACTGAATTGAAGTAAACATAAATGATCCTGGAAACATGACAACTCACCACTGCTACTACTACTGATACGCTGAGAGGTCTAGGTGCGATCGAGAACCTGAGCATCCAAACCTATGATATGATACATCATAGCGCAAGAAACGAGTATGTGGTCAGTACTTTGAATGTACTGGTATGGTAAATAGGGTTAGGCTATTATAAATGGGTTCATGTGCATGAGTAATAACTGATTGAATAAATAGCATGAAGTACTGAGTAACAATGCAAGAATACTATAAATATTGAGAATGGATGACCAGTCATAAGACATGATGCTTATAAAGTCTATAAACTAAGAAACTGAAATACTGACAACTGGATAACTGATATTTGTATACTATGGTCAAGCAAACCTAAAACTGAGTACTTTACTGAGACTGTAGGAGCTATCATCTAACCGACATACCCCAAAATAAGCTAATTGGGGTCTCACTTGTAACCCTAGTTGGAAGAGTATCAGTATCGTGCCACGGGTACTAACACTGGATGTATGGATCCTCTAAAGTATTGTCCCGAAGGACTAAGGGTCACCCTCAACTGGCAGGAACCTAATGAGATATGTGTCAACCCTCAACTAGAAGGGTAACATCTCCACCTACGCTAGCTACGTAGTTCTGGAATGCTGGGACTGCTACTAAAGATCACACCCTCAACTGGAAAGTGAGCCCCCATCCCTGGGTTTGCTCGGTGCTAAATCCTACTCCCAACTAAACTGACTTTAATTATTGAATTGAACTGAACTGAGCTTACTGATACGATGTACTGACTAAACTGACAAGTCTATATCTGAAAACATACTGACAATGCTAAGACTAAGTAAATTGCTAAGTTTTTGGGTATCAAAAACCCCAGGACTTGATAGCAATGTCAATAAGAACACATGAGAATATTTGAAACCATAATATGACTTAGAGAACAACATAAATAGTCATTGTTCAAGATTCATCTATGAGGCATCTCATCAAACACATGGGGGATCATAAAGTTAAAGTATGAAGATAATGTTAAACATGTGATTGTAACATAATTTCAATACCAAAATCATGGGTTAAGGATTTAACATGAAAATATCATCCTTTAACGGATCAAAGGCTAATTCCAATAAGAACACATGTTAACATGATATAAAATTGAAATTCATGAAGGTTCATTGATAAAATTCATAAATACATGTAAATATCATAAATTAAACTTGAAATTGGGTTCTTGGACTCCATGGACGAAAAGGATACATGAAAGAACACCTAACATACCTTAATTAAAGAGTTTGTGAAAGTTTTTGGTGATTTACTTGAAGCTTGAGCTTGAATCTTGAAGAGGATAGGGTTTGTTCTTAAGAGAAAATTACTTTCTTGGAGAGAAATTATGAGTAATGAGGCATAAATGGCCCTTTGGGGTTTTAATTTCGTGTTTTGGACGGATTAGGTGAGGAAAAATGACAAGACTAATCTTGGGAAATTAAAATTCATAACTGGAATGTCGATTGGGCCATAACAGCGATGTGCCAAGGCTGTCATCGCGATTCCACCACAATGCAGTGCAATCGCAGTGATTTGCTGGAATCTGACAATTGTGATTTTGAACTTCACCGCGACACGCCACAATCGCGGGGAGTTTCTATTTTGAAAATCCAAACGTCGTCCAACCCTCGTTCGAAAAATCTAAAACTTACCCGAGACATGCTACTTACACCCTTAAACATGAATCAACTCAAAAACTTACGTCTCAGGGTCGGAAAGGTCACTTTAAAAATTTATCAAAGTTGAGAGGCTAAAAATAAGACTAGGTCCCCAACACTTAGCCAAATTTTTAGGTTCTAAGCCTCTTATACATGTGCTATGGGCTAAAATGAACCTAAAAAGTATGGGGCATTACAAAAAATCATGTGCCTAACCACAAAGAACAGAATACAAGTTATTATCCACCAGTTTCCATATCTTATCCACCACTTTATAGTCAAACCTTATTTTCTCAAAAACCTTCATCAAAAAATTCCATTTCACTCTATCATAGGCTTTATTCATATCAAGTTTAATCGCCACATTGAAAGATTTTCCTCTTAGTCCAATATCTTATATAATTTCATGTGCAAGAAGTACATTTCCAGTGATGCTTTTTCCTTTCACAAAATCAGATTATTTTCTTAAAATAAACATTGGTAAAATCTCTTTCAGTGTATCATGCAAGACCCTAAAAATTACTTTATTTAGAAAATTACTCAAACTAATTAGTCTCATATCATAAAAATATTGCACAATATCTTTTATGGTAAAAGAACTAAATTAGTATGAGTAATGGATTTGGAAAGTGGGTAACCCTCAAAGAATGTAGTCATCACTTTTCATACATCTATTTCAACTATATCCCAGCATTTTTTGAAAAAAGTGACCTGTAAAATCATCTGATCCACATGCATTTTTATCATTCAGTTCTAAAATAACTACTTTGACTTCTTCCAAAGTGGAATATACATTGATTGCAGCGTTAACCTCATCAGAAACTATTTTCTGAATGTGTTCCGACAAAGAGAATTTTGCATCAATACATCTTCCTACAAACTGGTCTTGAAAAAATAACACAGTCTCATTAGCTACTTGATCAACCTCTTCAATCCACCATCCATCAACCCATTTTATTTTCTATGTACTTAACTTTTTTCTTCTTCTTTTGATCAAATTATGAAAGAATTTTGTGTTCTTTTCTCCTTCAGAGAACCATTGAATCCCAGCTTTCTGTTTCTAAAATTCTTCTTCAAAGTGAATATGCCTTTCAATTCTACTTGGGCTCTTTAAAGAACCATTCTATTCTCGGCATTAGGGTTCTTTTCAAAAAGTTCTTCTTTAAATTTAATAATTTCTTCCTAGATTTGCAGTTGCTTAAAACTATCACCAAAGCTTTCTTTGCTCTTTCTAGACAAAGCAATTTTAGTCTTCTTTAGCTTTTTCTTTAGGCTGATAAGAATATCATTTTCTTCATTAGATCTCTAATTTTCAAGAATAACTTATTGAAAATCAACCCTTTCAGTCAAGAAATTAAGGAGCCTAGTTGGTCTTTTAAAATTTGTAGAGTGATTTTCATAAGTTAATAATAAAGGTGCATGATCTGATCCTTTTATGGCTAAGTGTTCCACATCTATTGATCCAAGCAGACCCAGAAACTCCTAATTCAAGGACTCTATTCAGTCTATTAAAAATGCATTCGTTATCAATCCTACCATTCCACCAAGTAAAAGGGCTACCTTTGAAATTAAACTCCATAAGATCACAAGAATTTATACAAAAAGCAAAGTCTTCATATTCTTGTGGATAAACAGGAAGGTCCCTTATCTTCTCCTCATCACTCAAGATGACATTAAAATCACCCTTGTTAACCAAGGCAGCCTATTATTCATATAAGCAGAGTAGATATCCTCCTATAAATTGAGTCTCTCCTGGGCATCACACTTGACATATACCACATTATTCATCAATTATTGACCAGATTTTATAAAATTCAAATATAGTGTTAACTATTACTTTGTATCTGAGAGAACACTCTGATTAATATTGTCATTAATGAAAATTCAGATCTTCCCATTCTTATTATAGTTTGCATATTGCATCCCCAGCTTTCTTTTATATTTTTTAATCTGATTAATACCTTGAAAAGGTTCTATCAAAGTTATAAATGAAAATTTGTGATGTTTGTGTAATATTTGAGTTCTATGAAATGAATTTTATGTTCTTACGACCTCATATTTCGAAATAATTCTTTAATAATCATTTGAATTTGGATTTAGCACTCCTCTTAGAATTCAGCCTGGTAGCCCTTGAGTCAACTATAGTCTTGTCTTTATTTTTGCTTTTGAATGATTGAGGTGATAATTCAGCTTACTTAAATACCTGATCTTTAATCTGTGCGTTATCTACCTCTTCCAAATATTCTACCTAATGATTTTGTTTATCCTTCTTCAACAGCTTCTCTTTAAAAAATTTCTTATAAGAAACTAATTCATGCAAAGTTTTCGTAGGACTTATTTTCATGCAAATTTTTGAAATCTCCTGAGAACCCCCTTGTTCATCTCCTTCTTTTTTTAGCAATAATACTTCCCTATATGGAATTCAGGATAAGAACTAACAATTTTTTCATATTTGTAAAATTCCATAGATCTATCAATCTATAAAAGCTCCTGATAAGTAGATTATGTTAAAATTTAATTATCATCTTTCAATCCTTGAGGAATTTGATTGATACTTTCTGAATGATTGTTGGTACCATTTTATTTCCTGGATCATTTTTATTTATTATCATTCTACTACCCTCATCTTCACTATTTTTGCACTCAGAGTATTTCTTTGTACTATCTGTTGCTACTTCACTAATTATGGTGGATCTATCAATTGTTTTACGTTCATTCGACATGGATACATTGTTAGTTAACACTGCATTATGTTGTGAGCTATCACTACTCTTTGTATCATGACTTTTACTATCGCCTCTTTTTGGACTTACAGATTGTCCACTCTATGTATTCTTCCTCTGTTGTTGTTATGCATTATGATCATGTCTGCCATTTTCTTTTTTGGTTTGTTTGCATCTTCCTCAAGTAAATTTCTTTGTAGAATATCAAAAGTATTAGCAATACTAATCCCTTTATGATCCTGATTCATGTCTTTTTTCTCATTAATTAACTTATTGGTTCCTTGTTCAGGTTTAAATCTCCTACTATTAGGATTCCATCTTGCATTTACCACTCTCCCATTTCTATACCTTCTCTAAATGCCTTCCTCATCTTACATTACACTTTTGTCTATCTCTTTATTTTGCACATTCTCCTATCTCTTGAGTGTTAATTTCAGATGAAATTTTCTACAATCATTTTCATCATGATCTTGCAGTTTGCATGTATGACAATACTTAGGCATAACATCATACTGTATTGCTACTTTTTGAACTTTGGCCTCATTTGTTTTATCATTTATTACCTCTAAATCCACATAGTCAGGTAATTTAATTGTTAGGTCACTTGCACTTTGACCTAGAACAACTTGTTCTGGTCTTATTAATAGTAGCTTGGTCTAATTGAATTGGCTTCCCAACAGCTGATGCCAGTGAAAAAAGAGATTCCTTTACAAAGAATGCAGATAACAAATCGAGAAAGGAGATCCATGCCACTTGTAGTTTCTTCATCCAAACTAAAATTAGCATCTATATCATTGGACGCATTTGAAAAGCAAGACCATCTTTCGCAGTAATGTAGTAAACATTCTCTGTCATCATGTTTACAAAATTTTCCATTCTTGAAAATCTCATCTAAGGCCAATTTTACATTCTTCGTTAATGTGACATTGTTTTGAGATTTATATCCGCAGGTTCTCCATCTCTGGCCATCCATAGAAAAAAATTTCTATTGCTGCAAGTTGAAGATCTTCAATAATATTCATCTTTTTTACTTCGTCTTCTGTCCAAAAAATTTGAGAAGTACCATCATTGTAACTAATTGATTTCATTGCTATTCCAACACTCTTATTTATCTATAGAGACTCCCATCTTAGGTTTTAATAAATCAGCAAACTTGATTTGATTACCTATAAAATTATCAGCTTAATCACAACTAGTATTTTCATCAGTAGACAAATTCATGGTAGGTGTAGGCAATGAGGATTTAGGTGGCGATTCGGGATGCTATAATTCTAGAAACATCGATGGAGAAGTAATTAAAAATTGTTGATCAGTCAGTGATGATTGACCCTTGGCCGGACCAATCATGCCGACACTAATTACGGCTGATGCTAGGGCTAGGGTTACGGCTAGGCTAGGGTTTTAGGGATTTCCTCTATTTGGGGATTTTAAGAAATTCAAAAATGCTTTCTTTCTCTCTTTATTGAATATAATTTTATCTTTTTCCTTAAATTGATAAAAGAATTGGATTTAGCTCAACTTTCTTGTTAAGAGAATTATCTACGTTAAATAAACTATATTTCACTTGCATAAAATGAATGTCATATTTTGCAAATAAATTTCAAGATTTTACAAAATTAATCAAATTAGTCAATTTGTCTTTTGGTCAATCATTTTTTGACGGATGCTCTTGAGTGCCTTAAAAATCCTCTCAAGGTATTACCTAAATCTTTATCCATTTTCCCTATTTTAAGGATTTGTTTCTGCGTTTAAGTCTTTAAAATATTTTTTTATATTTTCTTGATATTTTTCTTTAAAAATCAAGTGACGGCTCTATATTTAATTAAAAAAAAATTGAAAAAATTTCTAGAGTTTTGAAATAGTTTAGAAAGTCAAAAATCAAAGTTTTCCAATCCTCCAAGTAGAAAAGGGATAAAATAATGATTAACAATTTAATTGGAATAAAGAAGAAAAAATCGTTCTTGAAGAATAAAGTTAAAGATTTTGAAATAGAAATGAACTTTTTTCATATGACTTCATATTTGTTAGGTTTGAGTCTTCGAAAAAAAAATATAGGTTATTCACATGAATGCCTTTTGGTAGTGTTTAATTTTTACCCCTCAAATTTATGATATTTAATTTTTTTTTTCCTGAAGCATTTTAAGTAACAAAAAAGTGGTCGAAAATATGCTTAACGTCCAAAAGTAAATCGTTCGACGTAAGTTTATATTTTCATATCATAATATAACCATATTATATCTTACAAGACACAAGTTATGTCGCTTAATTTATACGAATGTTATGCCGATAGAGGCATAAGTTCAATTCAAGAACCACAAGTTACGTCTTACAAGACATAACTTAGTTTCTATAAAACTCAATTTTATAACTTACGAAGTTATGCCAAGAAGAGGAATAATGTATTCCTATACAACTTATCCTAGGTAAATTAGATATACTACACAATCTATTTTGGATAACTTTGTTCCTATCGAACTTATATTGGACAAGGCAAAAGTTTTCTAAACTTATACCTTGCAAAATTAGATCATACATAAGGGTACTTTGACCTACAAATTTTTATTAATGAGTTGTAGATCGTTAAAAATTAAAGACCATAATATTTGAGGAAAAAATTAAAGATCAACCAAAATAAATATATTCAAAAACTTTTAAAAAAATTGTTGGGAGCGCCACCCCTAGAACATGTAATGTGTGAATTTCAATTTAATTGAAGCATAATACAAATATGGGATACTAAACCAGAAAGAAAAAGACTTTATTGTCACGACCCAAAAATAAGGGTCATGATGGCAATTCTTGCGGCATACCTTGATAAGTAAGTCTATCCCCAAACTGATACAAAAATAAAAAAAGACATAAATGCCCAAGATAAGGCTCCTAGAATGAAGTCGGACCATACAAGTAATTACAATAATGTGGAAAGAACATATCCAAAATCATACATTCCCAAAACCAGGTGTCAATAGTATAAGAACTACTAATATAACTCGAGTCCAAAAGAGGATACATAAGGTAACTCAAAACATGAAAACCTTGTCTCTAAAATACAATAAAGACATGGTCTAATAGAAAAAGATAGTAGGACACATTCAAACGTCTGAAAGTCACCCACTACCTTAAAAACTCCAATAATCGCTCGAGTCAAGCAGCGTGAGGCGCACCCAAACCTAGATTTGCACCAGAAGGTTGAAGTAGGAATGAGTACGGTCCACTTGTACTGAGAAGGTATCATAGGTCAATCGAGCAAAGTAGAAAATAACGCATACAAAATACACACTAAGGGCATGTCACCTGTAATCAGAAAAGATCCCACAACGGTAGCCCATACCGCTTGCACTAGCAGTTCTACAATATACACATATTATACAACAACATACCAAATAGGGAACAAGTACACACCATCTCGCATATAAGAAGGAACTAATTTACAAAAGCTAAAAGCAATCTACCAAAGTAACAAGCTATGAAGAAGAAAGTTATTCACAAGGACCAAGATGTGCATGGCTTATTTACCACCTGCAAATGTCAAAGTAAAGAGGATCGATTGTGAAGTTCATTGGCTAGAGTCATTTCTGTGTAATAATCATTCACATATGGCTCAAGTTCTAATAGAAATGGATGAAGTCAAACAAAAATGTGTAAACTTCAATACCATGTGGGTAAAGCTCAGACAAAATGACTAAAGTAACTTCAGACAAAAATACATGAATCTTACTTACATGTAATTTGAACACTATGTTTACTTGAAGTGGATATATGTACAATAAATTTAAAAAGATGAACACAAGTTAAATATCAACACCCAAACAAGGTGTTCGGAAAATTTTTATGAATCATCAATACGCAATAATGAGTCAAAATTCTGGCCCATTGATAACCTTACTTGTACTTCCCTCCTTCTTCGCTTTTAAAAGTAGGGAAAACTAGGTAGATGGAAAACATAAGTTTCTAATTATTCTACATAGATTAAGTTTCAATCATGTATAATCAGTAGACTTTCTTCTTAATTACCCCTCTTCTTCTTTTATTCATAATTTTTTAAAAAAAAAATGCACAAGGAAATTTTCCCTAGGATTCTAACCCGGACATCATATCTTTTTTTGAGCACCCTTAACCACCGTTAGATTGTCTCTCTCTTGTTCTTGTTCTCTTTCTTTTTTCACTTCTAGGAAAAAATTGTATTTGTATTTATATTTGTCTGTAATTTTTTATTTTTAATTTTTTGTTGATTTTGTTACTTTTTTTGTTAATGTAGACTTTTATGTTACTCTTTTTATTTTTCCTTCTATATTTATTATACTAGTTTAAGATACTTGTTTTGCACATGTGTTTTACATACTGCAAAAAGTTTTATTGTTGTTCTTCATGTTTCAATACCAAACATTAGACAACTTAAATAAGAATCAAAATAAGACAATTTCATATTATTGAATAAAATATGTTATTCGACTAAGTGATAGACAACTATCTTTTGAGAAGCAATCAATTTTAGGTTTTATTACTCTACGCTCAGATTTATCATGACATGCATGAAGTTTAGTGGGGCAAAATTTTATTTAAACAAAAATAATAACAAAAAAAAGGAATAAATTTTTAGATAAAATTAAGTACGGTAGTTCTTATAAGCTAATCATAAGTTATCTAAATTATTTTGGTACCCGGTATATGATCAGTCTGTTACATTGCCCTAATACTTCAATACGAAGTGCTTGGAAAACCTCCTTCATCTTAGTTTAAGAAAGATATTTTTCTAAAACCAAAGCAAAAATCAACTTCTAACATTAAACAAAATTCATCCCTAATTTAGAGGTTGTTTTGCAATATAATAGCAAACATAAAAATAAGAATTCATGAAAAATTATACCAACTTAATGGTGGCTCAAAATTCAACTACCTGAGCAACATGTCAATGGTTGTCTTCTACCTCTCAGAAAAATATTGAATTAATCAATATAAAAGCTTGCAACTTATATTACCTTTCATATATTTTTTGAATATCTAAATTTTAATTTAAAAATATTGAATTAATCTAATCTAATTTAGCTCTGAAAATTAGTCAAATTAATCCACAATTTCAAAACCCTAAGAACTGAACTTTATAGAAATCAAAAGTACTAATTAATCTCCATAAACTACAATCCCACCCCCCAAAACAACTTGAGTTCCAAATGTTGAAACATGCGTGAAGTTGTTATCCAAGTCAAAACACCTTCATATAGCACTGCATGATGATATTAGCTCTCAAGGTCAAAACAACCAAACTATGCAATTCATTATTCCTTATTATCCCCCAAATTATATGTATATAATTTACATTTAAAGAAAGCGTAGACACAAAAATATATGCAAATGATGGAAAGAAGAAGTGTGATAAACCTCATGAACAAAGGGGGAGAAGGAGATATACATATAAAGAATAAAACTACAACCTACATTCGGTGGCAACAAAAAACCTCAATTTTAACCATAAATCAATGTTGATTCTTCAACCTCAATCTATCATAAAAGTTTCGTACTTGATGCATAGGCTCCGATTAAACAAAACAAAACCTCTAAAATTAACTTGTCTTCAATGTTTTGTTCATTAACTATGTCTTATTATCATCGTTCATCCTTCTTCAAGATACCTACAAGTAGGGCTGGGTATTCGGTTTGTTCGGTTTGATAATTTAATATCTGTTCGATTTTTTAATTTTTGGATTCACAAAAATGACAACCATAATCAAATTGAAATAAATTTGGTTCGGTTCAATTTCTACAAATTCAGTTCGGTTATTTTGGATTTTTATTTTAGTTTTTAAGATTATAGTAGTGAACCTCTCTTTATTATGACTGGACATTTAAAATTAATGATTTTCTTAAAAAAAAAATTCAAACATATTTTTCATTCCCAGATATAAATAACTCAACATGGATGAAACTAAGTGATATAACCATAAGTTTAACATAATATATAACTTCATTATGCATAAGTTTGCATAAACAATCGGAACTCGAAAGAATGGTCGCTGCCGGAAAGACCACAGTCGGCACTTCGGGCTGCAGCCCACAATGGTCGTCTGGTCGCCGGCTCTAGGGTTATTGTACAAACGACGATCTCGCCAGTGGTCTATGATTCGATCAATTGTTCGACTATTGGACTGATGTATGTTGGTAGTTGTATGTGGTGTGCTATTACTTATTAGTTATTAGGGTTGCTATTATAGATTTATATTATATTATTATATATTAAATATTATATATATATATATAATAAAATATCTATATTATTAATTATTTATAGAATTTCGGTTAATCGGTTTATTCGAATTATTTTTTCGAAAAACCGAAAACCAAACCGTTTAACCGAATTTCAAAAATTAAAAACCGAAACCGATCCGAAAGACCAAATTAAAATTAAAATTTCGGTTTGGTTTTTTATTTTTTTCAGTTTAAACCAAAATATGCTCAGCCCTACCTACAAGATCAATGCAAAACAAATCAAATATTATCAATATAACTAGCTTCCATCATCTTGTCCATCCCGAGACGGACACTCTTACCTTATCTTGAATAACCTCATTCCTAATCCTATCATACCTAGATCGGCTTGTTCCGATACTTGATAGAAAACTCCATCGAAATTAAAATCAAATTCATGTTCCTTTTTGGTCTGTAATGATATGTTACAAAATCAACAAAGTGGTAGAACTTCATTCTGAATTGCCAATAGTGAAGATTTTAGTAGTTATACACTTTCAACTTTTCGCAATACATATATGACTACATATTTGATTTGAAATTAACAGCAAAATCAATAGACGAAACACAGATTTGAGTTTTTAGAACCCTCTTTATGAAGGACTCAAAGTTTATTCCTTGAAAAGAGACAATATCGATATTCTCTTGCTGTTTTGGCTGGTGAACGTCTATTGACCTACTAACATTAAATTAACAACATAAAGAATTATGATAAATAAAAGATAGAACGAAAGAAAAAATGTGAGAGATTCGACAGAGAGGAAGCGAGAGATTGGAAAAGAATACCACAATGATTTTTGTGATGTGGTGAATTTCTCTTTATATATATAATATAAAAAGTCCTTAAATAAGTAAAAGTTAATAAGCAATATTATTTAGTTTGAAACTCCTAAATTACATAATTTAAATAAGGAAAAAAAAATATACAATGTTTAGTTGGACTCGAAATACTAAAATTATTGTTATTTGAAATTTTTAAATATAAAAAAAAATAGTGAAAAGATAATTTTGTCTATTGCGGACACTTTTAGTGAAGGACAAAAAGTTCAAATAATATTTATAAGGCCTTCACACTTTTAATATATTATTATATATTATATATTATATATTATATATTATATATTATATATTATAGATTATAGATTATAGATTATAGATTATAGATATAGATATAGATTATATATATGTGTGTGTGTGCGCGCGTGCGCACGCGCGCGCGTGCAAGTTTTTTTATTAATGTATAATATTAGGCTAAAGAAATGTAAATATATACAAGTTGTTTAAAAAATATAGAATTTGTGATATCTGGTCATGGCATTTGAGCATATTTTTATTTTTTAACTTTTATATCTGATTTATACAATCAAAATTTCTATAAAATACATCTAACTTATGATATTTTTGTGTTTGTATTTGCATCTTTAATCTGACTTGTGATATATTTGTATTTATAGTTTATGCTATAAAATACAAACTGTAATAGTTGATATAAATTGAAACATCTAAATATAATTGATACATTTGTAACAAATGAAATATTTATATTTGTATATGATAGACTCAAGCAAATACAAATAATACATATACTTGTTAATATACAATTACAAATGATAAGTTGATACATTTGAGAAGGAGAGAAAGAGAGCTGTGAAAATATAAAATAAAAAAGAATGAAAAAAGAGGAATGCAAGTATAAAATACAAAAAAAAAAAAGAGGTTTGTATTTGTTGATACACATGCATTCGTTGATAAAAATATAATGATACATTGGCTGCCCAACTAATGAATACAAAGAATATGTTTTTGGTGCATGCAATTAATCACTGTATTCATATTTTATATAAATACAGTCGGTTGAATACAGTTGATACATCAACTATGGATTGTAATTTTGTAAAATATGACTACGGCTGCCTGCCAATTTTATGATAAAATGTAGCTATTTTCGAAAGTCTCCCTTAAAAATAACACAAAGCTATAGTTACCAATATATATCACTTGATCATCTAATTAATCAATTATTGCCAGAGTATACACTATATATACACTCAATTTCGAAAGGTGTGTATACATATGTATATTTTTTATATAGGTATGTATATTATATGTTATTAGTATAAAGCATACAATATATGTACACGGTGTATATGTTTTGTAAATTAGACGGTCAAAAGGTATGCTTATAGAAGTATCATTCATTAGCACTTTTGTTTCTATTTTTGTGTTGGTCTTTAATTTTTGTATCACATAATAAATATTTTTTTAGGATATAAATTTATATTTTCTCTATCAAAATATTTCATTAAGTTATGTCTCTTGTGAATATTTTTCCCTTAAAAGAACTTATCCTCACCCACTAGGTATAACTTCAATTGTTAAAAGAATAAAAATTAAAGAACGCATTTGAATTACAATTCATGCAATTTCATCTTGAAAGATCTCGTACATAAACATAACAAATGTATGTAATAAGCGTGTGTTCTATATTTAGAGTTAGTGACTTGGAATAACCAAGGCGCTCAATTATATTAATGGCTAAGGCCAAAATTGAACAGAGGTCTTAAATTTTTATGAAAATTTAATTATTTTTAAAGTCTACTTTTTTAATTTTTGATATGCAAAGTTGTTAATAATTTTTCCAATTAATAATATAACTAGTGCATTTAATCTTTTTTGGAACAGAATATTTCATATATATATATATATATATAGTTTCTTCTAATAATTTTTTCCTCTTATAGATAGAAAGTTTATATTTTCTAGAAGTATTTAATTTTTTTTAAAACAAAAATTATAATTTATTATTGCTAAAAAATGAGGTCTTTCAAATTTGTGGCCTAATAAATGATCATCGGAGTTTTGACTGATTAGCTTCCTTGGTCATTTTCGTTAAAGAATACAATTTTTAATGTCTATTAAAAAGGAAAACTTAAAATTAAAATTAATCTTGGACTCAATCAACCCCAACCCCGAGTTAATTGTTGACACGATCCACTTAATGAAATGATTATACCAGAGATGCCTTTTAACACTCTTAGCCAAAATAACAAGATTATTCTTCAATTTCTAGACAAAAAATAAATAAATAAATTATATCTCCGTGTACTTGCGGCATCTTAATCCCTTCAATAGTGTCTCCCTTTTGGTATTATCATTTATCATAACATCAATGCATGCTTAACAAGTTTTGTTTAGGATATAAAACTTTCTGCTCTAACTAAGTGAAAAATCCACAATTCAATGGTCCCAAACTCCCAATTATACATTTTCAGGGCATTATTATTAGTAAAATTTATATAAACTCCAACAAGTTTATTTATAATTACTCTCTATCCCTATTCACCCAACAAGTTTATCCCTAATTACTCCCTATCCCTAATATTTGTTAAATTACAAATAATCTCTTAGTTTGTAATTTTTGAATACATAATTAGCATAGAATACATAATTTTAAAATTGAGATACATACATAATTTTGAACTTAAGATGTAACAGTTAATTACTCCATTTTTGCTTGAATACATAGTTAACATCCGAATACATCACTTTAAAATTGAGATACATAATTTTGATTACTGAGATACATCCATTTCTAAAACTATTTGATCGAGATACATAATACATTAACTAGATCAAACAGAGATATATAATTAAAATTATGTATCCAAATATTGGGTTTGTGGATTTATCCAGTTATCTTTATTTTCTTAAAATAAAAAAATTAGGTAATTAATAAAAAGAATAGAATTTTATGTAATTTAGTAAAAATAAGTTGTGATGTTATGTAATTTTTTTCTTATTATTAATCTTGAACGACATAAGCACAATGAGATTAAGGGTGTGTTTGCTACGAACGAAAATGTGTTTCAGGTAAAATGTGTTCCTACATATATTTTCAGGAAAATAAGCTAAGTGGGTTTCCGATGCGTGTTCGACTCAAAATAATTTTTTTATATAATTTAGATAAATCTTATGGAAGGCGTGGGGTAGGGATAGGATGTGCCGGGGATGGGGCGTAGTAGAAAATGTGAAAGACACGATCAATATAAAATGCTTCTGTTACTTCTAATAAGATCATTTTTTGTAGGAATAATTACATAACTTAGTCAATATTGACTTCTAATTACCTTATTTAGCCTAGTTTCAATTAATTACAATTCATAGCCTCCTCTTGCCTATTAATTTTTCATAATTACAATTCATAACCTCTCTCATGTATTTTTTCTTTTTTCTCTATTTTCTATTACTTTCCTTTTATTTTTCCTTCATTTTTTTTTCTTTTTTTTTCTTTTTCTCTTTCTTTTCTTTTTTCAATTTTTTCTTTTTCGTAACTATGTTTCAATTTTTTCTTTTTCGTTTTCTTTTTTCCTTTTGTATTTTTTTTCTTTTTTTCTTTTTATTCTTTCTCCTTTTTTTTGTCTATTTTCTATTACTCTTTTTTTTTCTTTTTTCTTCCTTTTTTTGTTTTCTCTTTCTTCTTTCTTTTTTTAATTTTTTCTTTTTCATGTCTTTTTTTCTTTTTTTTTCTTTTTCTTCTTTTCCTTTTTTATTTTTTTCTTCTTCTATTTTGTTTTTTTTTTTTCTCTATTTTCTATTACTCTCCTTTTTTTGTATTTTTTCTTCTTTTTCTCACATTTTTCTCCTTTTTTTTCTTTTGAGTTTTCTACTTTTTTACATTTCTGCGAACTAACAAACACAAATACAAGTGTGAATTATGTTTTAATTTATTTTTTCTTTTAAAAAAAAATAAAATTTCTTTTTTTTTCTTTTTTTTGGTCTATTTTCTATTACTCTTTTTTTTTTCTTTTTTCTTCATTTTTTCTTTGCCTTTTTTTGTTTTCTCTTTCTTCTTTCCTTTTTCAATTTTTTCTTTTTCATTTTGTCATTTTTTCTTCTTCTTTTCCTTTTTATTTTTTTCCTTCTTTTTTTTTTTATTTTTTTCTCTATTTTCTATTACTCATCTTCTTTTTTTGTATTTTTTTTTTCCTTTTTCTCTTTTTTTTTCTTTTTATTTTTCTCCTTCTTTTCATTTGTACGAATTAGCAAACACAAATACAAGTGTGAACTATGTTTCAATTTTTTCTTTTTCGTTTGCTTTTTTTTGTTTTGTATTTTTTTATTTTTATTTTTATTTTTTGTCCTTTTTTTTTGTCTATTTTCTATTACTTTTTTTTTTTTTCTTTTTTCTTCATTTTTTGTTTTCTCTTTCTTCTTCTTTTTTTCAATTTTTTCTTTTTCGTTGTCTTTTTTCATTTTGTCTTTTTCTTCTTTTCCTTTTTATTTTTTTCTTCTTCTTTTTTTCTCTATTTTCTATTACTCTCCTTCTTTTTTTTGTATTTTTTCTACTTTTTTCCACTTTTTTCCACTTTTTTTTTTTCTTTTTTTTTTTCTCCTTCTTTTCATTTGTGCGAACTAACAAATACAAATACAAGTGTGAACTATAAAATATAAATACAAAGGCAAATTATAACATACAAATACAAGTGGAAACTATAAAATCTAAATACAAATGTGAACTATAGCATATAGATACAAGTGTGATCTATCATTTATATTTTTTAATCATTGAAAAGGAACGATTGATTTTCGTTTTACGAATACTTGTTTGTATTTATTTATACGAGTTCTATTTATTGATACAAATAAATACAATTTAATTTTTTATAAAAATACAATATATATAAATACAATATATATTTGTATTTTTAAAATCATTGATTTCATTTGTTTGTAATTGTATTTGTATCAAGTGATATTGATTTATTAACAAATACGAATAATAATTTTGATATACAAATACAAAACGGTACATTTGTATCAAATGATATATTGCATATTTATATATTTTAGAATCAAGAAAATACAATTAATGCATTTACTTGTTTGTATACAAATACAAATGATAAATTGTACATAATCTTGACTAAATATAATATGCAATCAACTTACAAATACAAATACAAAATAATTCTTTAAAAATAAAAAGACATCGATGAAAATAGAATACAAATAGAAATATAATCTAAATATACAAACACAATAAAATCATAATACAAATATAATCCAATATAATATAAAGTCAATTATAAAATACAAATACAAAACAGTTCTTTAAAATACAAGTGCAAATTATATAAAATATAAATGATGGTGCGAACTAACAAATACAAATACAAATACAAATGTGAACTATAAAATACACATATAAACGCGAACTACAAAATACAAATACAAGCGCGAACTTTAAAATACAAATACAATTGTATCAATGAATACAAAAATATAAATGACGGCGTGACTACAAATAGATAAACAATTATGGTATTTACATTATCATCAATGACTTGTGCTCGAGTAGTTATATTTTTTAAAAATACAAAAAATATAAAATAGAACAAAAAAATGATAAAGAAAATAAGTACAAAAAAAAAAGAAAAAAAAGTGAGATAGAAGAGAGAAAAAAATATATAAAAAAGGAAAAAAATAAAATAGGAAAAATTAGAAAAAGAAGAAGAAAAAACGAGGAAAATACGAAAAAGAAAAAATATAAAAAAAGGAAAAAGAAAAAAAAATGGTAGTGTTTTTGGCAAGACTAAATATGTAATGTATTTATGTTTTTATGAATATAGACCACTGAGTAAAAGTGAATACAACGGCTGTGAATCGAATACAACAGATAAATGGTACTTTATTTATATTTTATATGAATACAAACTATTGATAAAATTGAATACAGCGGGCGTAAATTGAATACAGCTGTTATAAATGGTAATTATGTAAAATATGGCTATGAAAGGTGAGTTTTTCAGCAAAATGTGGCTATTTTTGAAAGATTTCTTTTTTTTATTTTTTATTTTCACATGTACAAAAACACTAAGAAAATAAACAAAAGGTGGGATCATTACAAGATTCGAATAGATTGGTTTCATCATTATACCTAATTTTTATGACTGAGGGCTTAAAATATTATTCCAAACGGCATTGATACTGCAATCTGATGATAACCATTAAGTATCCCTTATTATTATAATCTTTATATCATTAAATTAATACACTAATGACATCCATTTGATTGTCCTCCATGTATTATTTTATTATAGTAATAAGATTAACTTTAGATGTCTCTAAATGCAACTAAAAGCGGATGGAATGTTGTCTCAAATCATTGTCCATCTTTATGTTTAATATCTTCCGGAAAAATATTATTCAGTCGCATCGTCTATCCATAAGAAATGCTAATTAACCTATTAATTAATTAATTAACTTTTTCATTCAACATTTTAAGTAACAAAAAAATGTTAGAAAAAAACACTGCTTAACATAAGCTTATATTTTCATATCACAATATAATAATGGTTATGTTTACAAGGCATAATAAGTCATGCCGCTTAATTCCTATGGAACTTATGCCGATAGAGGCATAAGTTATTATCCCCAAAACCCACAAGTTATAGCTTACAAGACATAACTTTGTCTCAATATAACTTAGTTTCAGAACCCAGAAAGTTATGTTGTAAAAGACATAACTTATTCCTATAAAATTTATGCCGAGGAAATTAGATACTACACAATCTGGTAAACTATGCACGATAACTTAAGCCTTAAAGGATTTATGTCCCATAAAGCAAAAAATTTCTAAACTTATGCCTTGCGAATTTAGGACATAGGTAAGAGTACTTAGGCCCATAAATTTTAAATGAGTAGTAGGGAGAAAAGTTAAAGACCATCCTGAAATAGGGACATTCCAAGCAAAATCGTCATATAATCTTGTTGAGAGCGCCCCTAAAAATGAATACTGCAATATGCGAATTTGAATTTAATCAAACTCTATGAGAGCGCCCCTAAAAATGAATACTGCAATATGCGAATTTGAATTTAATCAAACTCTATTAAAACACCCCTAATTAGGGACACTCCAAGCAAAATCGTAATATAATCTTGTTAAGCGCGCCCCTAAAAATGAATACTGCGATATGCGAATTTGAATTAAATCAAACTCTATGAAAGCAACGATTAATGGACTATACAAAAAAGACTATAATTGAATATAAAATGTTGCTTACATGAAAAGGAGAGTGCAGCAAATTTGCATAATTCACAACAAAAAGCTCACCAACTTCACACTTATCTTTAGTAGAAAGTGAGCACTTAGACAAAAAAAAATATTAGAGGACATTGCACTAGCTACTATTATTGCAACAAGATGATATCTTCCTTTTTGATTTTATCTTTGCTAATAAGTTCCTTTTTCCTCCTTCCAAGCACCTTTTTGGTTAACTTTTGAGTCTTGTTTTGAATATATAACTAGGAAGAGAAACTTGAAAACAAAGTGGAAACTAATTTACAATAGCTAAGGAGCACCAACAAAAAGCAATTTACCAAAGTAACAAGCTATGGAGAAGAAAGTTATTCACAAAGGACCAAGATGTGCATGTCTCATTTATTTACCACCTGCAATTTTCAAAATAAAGGGGGATCAATTATTAGGTAATTTTGTCTTACATATTTCGTATCGACGTTTGACTCTCCACACAAAGAATGACTTTTAAAATTTATGATCTAATACAAATTACAAACATTCGTGTAATTATAAATCATCTCATTAAAAGTAAACTGAGAAGTTTAAAGTTAAATTATTTCTAAATTAAGAATGTATATATCATGTTATTTTTAAGACAAACTAAAAAGAAAAGTATCCTTTCTCAATTAACTATGGGTATATGTAAACCTCCCAAGAGTAATTGTTTGACAAATATGCTATTTAAATATGATAACATTCCTAAGTTGTTTGGATCAGGCCACATAATAGATTAGCAATATGCTTGAGATGACAAGCAAATAATCAATCAGTAGTATCTCAAGATAAACCTTCATCTCCTGAAAAAGAGGCAACTTCTTATGACAACGCCCTTTTGGTTCAAGATCGAAAATTTCAAACACGAAACTGGGGTAGACGGAGTATAATATTGGACTGAAATGGAGGGTGAAATGAATAATAATAATTCCTATGATCGATCCCAATTTATTCGTATAAGATTGAGACGTAATTATTGAGTTATTGACTCATTACACCTTTTAACAAGTGGCATGAAGTATAAAAGTAGATGAGCATGATAAAGATAAAAAGATGATGCTAACCTCAAAAGAAGAGACTAACCTTTCCTTTCACAAAGCTTACTTAGAACAGAAAGGAAAACAATGAGGACTGCCACACCAGCTATGATCCCAATTGTAATTGCAAGTGTCTTTTCAACATCTTCATCTCCTGCAATTTTATATGTCCAAACTTAATTAGAGAAGCATATAGTCTCTCCACATATTGAAGAAGATTCACGTATATTGATAATTATGGATCCGAATCATTCGGTCATCTAATTTACAAAATATATACAAAGTGTATAGTTAGAGTACATAAATTGTGTATACGTACATGCTTATATGCAACATATACATAGGACATTGTATAGGTTGTGTATATTTCAGTCATGTTGGTAAACTAGTTGGCTGAACAGTACAGTGTATATTGATAACTATACCGTATATGTGTACTTCTGATAGTTTGTTAATTTGAACACTAACTAGTTTAGTTTGGATAACTACATTTTATCAACTTACTCATTCAATGTGCACTTTGTATCAAGTCATTCATATAGTTGAATATAATTCGATTTTTTTGTGCACACCTCTCCTTCACATATATTTATTAGGAAGAATATGTGGCAATTGACAGAGCCACTCTTGTCCAATGGGTTCGTTGAAATATTATACTTATGCTGAATCCTATTGATTTCTTTGGTATATTTATCTATTATGTTTTAGCCCCTTCTTAACAAAAATATTGGTTTCGCCGCTAAATGTGAAAGTACCTTGTATACATAGGTATATTATGACTAAAACTTTTTTTTTTTGAATCAATTTTTTTTACCCTTCCTTAGGAGCTACCACTCTTTTTTGCTCTATTAATGACTAAACTCACAAATTTCTGATTGAAAGTGAGGGATGCTTATGATCCGAACAACTCCCTTTCGTAATTTGGATCAAAACTTGAATCAATGAGTGGTATGGAATTTTTTTCCTCTTCTAGTGAAATCTCCCAATAAATGAAAGAGTGACAAATAAGTTAGCAAGTGGAATATTTTGAGAAGCACAATTATATGGAGTTGCAAGTGGAAGAGTGACCACACTTTCTTTTGTCATTACTTATAAGAGTAATAAACTTCCTAGAAGTTCTTTTGCATTTGGAAAATGACAAACGTCAAGGCATGGACTACTCCAGTGTTTCTTAGAAATTAAAGTAATCATGATAGGGATCAGTACTCTTGTAGAATAATTGTATATGTTAATAACAATTGCTAACAACTAACGAGGGTGTCATATAATGATTGTTTTTCGATTGATGTCTTTCCCTTTAAAAATTATGGTCAAGTGATTATGCAATTAAGTTATGCTTAGTGTATGAATCACCTAGATTACCTAATACTATCAATAATTAAAAGGTGGAGGTGTAGCGCGATAAGAAATGGACTTTAGGTCCCAATTGGCGCAATCTAAAAGTCAATTTTTAAAATGACAAATGTCCAAAATCAACTCTCACACCCACCCAACAAATGTATGTTGATTGGAATTTGAACAATACAATATGAGGACCTAATATTTGATAAATTAATTTTTTTTTAATAAATCTAACTTTTAAATTATAATTATAAATTAATATTGGGCCTAACTTAATCCATATTGAAGATCATATAAAAAGATGAAATCACCCATCAAGATGATGCGAGAAATTTTGACAAAGGGTTTAGTTCTAGAAATTAAAGCTTTAGTAGCAAATTTTCATGAGATGAGAACATCAAATGTATTTTTTATCTTCTTTTATTTTTGGAAGTAATCATCAAGAAGAAGGAACCCTTCCCTCCCCCCCCACCCCCACGCCAACCAAACCATTTGCAATTATGAAACTTGTTGATCTTTGGGAAAGGAAGAAAGCAAGAATAGTTACACATACTTTTTTTCTTTTCACTTTTACACAATTTGAAAGAAAATAATGCAAATAAAGCAAAAAGGCTAGCCTCTATGATTACTCATATAGCCAACCTAAGAGAAATAGAGAACCCTTCCTCCCTTTCTAGTAACCTAACCATCTACCTTTTATTTAATTAGAGTTGGATTTAATCACCTTACACCTATATCATAACTACCCCTCTCAAGAAGAAAAGTAAAATAAATAGTATATCCCCATAAAATATTATAATGGTGCAAATAAAGAAAAAAAAAATCTTAATTACATATAAACAATTGAATATTTCCTATTGTAAGGATAAATGAGTTCAAAAATCATTTTAGGCTACAAATTTGAACCCTAGTTATGACATTTTATTTGTAATTTGCAATTTTATATACATCCATTTTAATCTATGTGATACATTTTTTTAATTAGTTCGAAAAAGGAATAATATTTTTTCATATTTAGTAGATAACGACTTAACTTTAAACTTCTCATTTTGAAAATGAATTTACAAATATTTATAATTTATTTTGAACCACATAAAAGTCTTTTTTATCCTTAAACTTCCTACCTAGTCAAACACCTTTAAATTTTCTAACTAGTCAAACACCTTCACATATATTGAAACGAAGAGAATATACTAGCCCGATTACTTTATTCAAATATTTAACCAAGCAATTATCACTATGTCAACTAAATTTTGTCAAATCCAAATACCAAACCTCAAACTCTATTTTTCTTTTCTACAATATTTATTTAATCGATCCATTATCATCTTCAATTATCATGGACTTAAGAAGCAAATTTACAAATTTCTCTTCACCCATGCATGAAAACCTCACATAACTTAAATCTACTAGTTTCCATAGAGAAGTTAAAACAACAACCTACCAACTTTCTAGAAAGATGATCTGTATGCAACTTTACTTTTATCTTGTAAAGATAATGAACAATTTCTATTACATATCTGACTCAAGTAAAACATAGTTAATCATAAGAGAAGTTAGAAAAGAAATTAATTAAACTACTTGGGATAATATAATTTCATCACAACATTTTTACCAACACAAACCAAATAAATAGAAAGTCATAACTCATACACCACCACCCATGGTGGCGGAGCTGCTTACCGCTTTTAGAGGTGAATCCACGCTCAGAGAACCGCGCGTAGCATTTCGACAAAAACATATCTCCCCAAGGTGAGGACCCACACTCGCTTTTCAACCGTCTGATCGCCTCCGATAAACAATCATCACACTCACTCGTACTCATATCTTGGGTACACTGTGCTACACCTTGTATTTTCCCTGACCCAGCTACCCGAAAATACTGACCCATACCCGATAAATAAGTCAAAACGCCATCGTTTCGTGTTAACATACTCGAATCATCCATAACGTTCGGTCCACATTTATGCATGACAACTCCTTTGTCTTCAACTCCAAGAAAAGACACATTATCGTACTTTACGAAACAACCGTCTAATTGCAATGCGCCGCCACATGAGACGGGGCAGAGCGTACCAAGCTGACTCACTGCCGCGGCGACGCATTTACGACAGTCGGAACTTCCTAAGTCGCCACGGCATTGAAAAAGCCCGTAGACTACATCGTTTGGGCCCGAACCTGGCATGGAAATTTTGAAACTGTTGTAATTTGCGTAACCTGCTGAGTTGACTAGGGAAGTGAGTACTGAGTTAACGTTTGATTCGTAAATTGTGCTAGGATTATATTTTTGTTGTGAACATCCACCATATACAAAAGATTGTACAGAAGCATTTGATTGGTGTGTGAAGATCAAGAATATAATTATCATATTGTAAACAAGAAGAACATGAAGAGAAAGTTTATTTATATAAAGCTTCATTTTTTTGGTTCTTCTTGTTCTTTGGAGTAAGGGGAACTAGTCTTTTAATGTATTTTGTATGGAAATTTGGTGGTGTGGGGTGTGTTTGGGGGTGGGGGTGAGGGGTTGTGTTGCTTGGTGTGGAGATTTACGTGAGAAAATGGTGAACTCAAGAAGTATTATAGTATGTGATTAGAGTTAAAGGGGTATGGGATATGGACCATGGAGCTATATATAGGACGACTACTATAATAGCATGAAAAGAAGAGAGAGAGAAATTGGTGGGGGATATGTTTAGTATTTGATTTTAGATGTTATTTTAGATTTTTTTTTCTTCTACTTTTCTAATATGGAATTATTAGTTGATCTTTATTTATTTTCTGTGAAACAGCATAACATTACTTTAGATAGGAGCAGAACGAATTAATGACTTAAGCTGAAAGTAAGTTCTCCGAATCGATGTATCACACGACAGAATAGATATCTTGGTCTAGATCCTATAATTTTCCTGTTACACTGAGATCAATAAAATTAACATAAACAAAGACGGATGCTGAGTACTCGTATTTTCAGTTCAAAGTATAAATTTATAAAAATTATAGCAAATAATAGATATGAGTACATAACCTTATAATAAGTTCAATATTAAGAATTTTTAAAGATTATATGCATAAAGTTTAAATTTTGCATCTCCTCTAAATGGACAGATATTGAAAAGAGTATTCTTGAAATAAGACAAAGTTACGTTATTTGTGTAATAAATAAAAGTAACCCTATAGCGTTAAAAAATCTTTACCCTAATAATATACTATATAACTTAATATAATTAGAGTATGAAAAGAGGACTAAAGGGGAAGTCTTTGTGTATTGTGTGTTTGAGGGGCTACCATAGACGTGGACAAAGTTCCTATGGACATAGAAAACTTACAATAATACAGGTACTAGTGTTTTTATTACATAAGTATTATATATAGAAGTTGTAATATTGTCTTTATACTGTCTGCAAAAGGTATTTTCTCATTTTGGCTACTAATGCTTTTTCTAGTGGCTTTCCTTCATGTACGTATAAGTGAATGATCTAGAATCATCTTGTTCCCTAACATTCGAAAAAATGACAGTCCGGTGCATTAAAGCTATCGCTATGTGCGGTGTCCGGAGAAGAGTCCCACCATAAGGGTGCATTGTAAGCAACCCTATCTTACATTTCTGCTGGAGGTTGTTTTCAAATATTGAACCCGTGACCTCCTGATCACATGACAAATAAATTTTATTAAATGTATTCTAAAAGAAATTTGAAACTAATTAGTTAGTATGAAAAAAAAATTAAATTTATAGAGACTTATTAAGCTATAACATAAAAATAATAGTAATATTATAAATAAAATTTAACTTATAATTTCATATCGATTGCTTCTCTTAATGCCTCAATAATTACTCTATAATGAATCAATCTATAATTACTCTATAATGAATCAATAACTCACTAGTTACTTTAAACACTCGTCAAATTTGAAAGATTTCATATTTTGTAACAACTTCTACTGAACTCGAGATGATAGAAGATGTAAATTAATGATAGGTATCTCAAATCAAATTGAATATCACTATGAAACTATGTTGAGAAGGACCTCCCCAGTAATAGCATGGACATGTCACTAGAGCTAGTGAGGTCAATAATTTCAGTACTGAAGAATTGAATCTCTTAAACTATATATCAATCTTCGATTCCTTATTCAGGGCTCTTTGAATGGATTGGAGGATCAAAAAGCTATATCTACTATATATATTTCAAATAATTCTTGAATCTTTACCTATTTATTTTTTTTGTCTTGCCTGATGGCATTACTCAATGCATCCACAATACTTTTGCTGGACATAGTAACTCCTATGCAGATAGACCTTTTTGGGATCCTTATAATACTGATAACCAAATCAAAATTCGGACCAAACATATCATTATTGATTGAATCTGATTTTCAATATTGTACTTTATGTTTAATGGAATAAATGATTCATATTCATATAGTTCGGAGCCTAAAAGACAAGTTTTTTTAGTCAAAATTCCAAAAGGGCACCCCAATACTGAGAAATTTCAAAAGGGACAAGGTAAACACAGATGTTTACCTTGTCTATTAAGAAGTTAACGTCGGCAGTGCAAATGTTAGAATGTAAGGTAAAATGGTGAGTTTACCTTATAAGGTAAAATGGTGAGTTTACCTTATAAGATAAAATAGTGAGTTTACCTTATCTATTATCTATATGTAAGTGTCGGCAAAGTGTAAGGCTACAAGGTAAATGGAGTCGTTAACCTTGTAAGGTAGGATCCCATGTTTACCTTGTAACAACTTTAAAATTCTCGCTGCTACATAAAGAGTGTGAGCAGAGGTTCATTTCTTGCATCAACTCAAAAATATTGTTAAACTTCATAACTCAAAAATTTGTTGAACCTTATTCATTTCTTACTTTAAAGTGGATAAGGTAAGAGTAAATTTACATTAGGGTGGTGAAGTTTTGCATGATGGAGATTCAGTGCGATATAGTCGGCGTCCTATAGTGGTTCAATTATTTTCTTTATCTCTCAAATATGATCGTTTGAAAAGGTTGTTTAGGAGTAAAATGGGTATTACTAATCCGGAAGATGATGTGGTTATTTCTGGACCATATCCGAATTATTTTACGTCCAACGGACAACCAATATTTGTTGAAACTCCTATTTGGAATGATGATTCTTTATCTTTATTTCTTCGCACCGTTGAAATTTTTGGTAATCGCCTTAATTTATAAATGCTTGACATGTATGCGTGTGTGGAACATTCTCCTATTGTTGAAGAACCCACGGACAGTGAGTTTGATGTGCGAGTAAGTCAAAATTCTTTGAATTTGAATATTGATTCTTCAAGAATGGCAATGGAACAATAATTTGATGGTGGGTTTGAACATATTATCAAAATTCACCCGGACTTGTGAATAATTTTGATATGGGAGGACCTAGCAATGTGACTATGAATTTGAAATTTTTTAATTCAAGTGGTCCACAATATTCTTTTTCGGTGGAGGCAACTGATAGGTAATAAGCAATCCATTTTATTTAATTAAGCAGTTTTTTTCCTTATAATTAATGAGATGATTTATCCATTTTTCAGATTTAATGATTGTGAATTTACGCTCACTCAACTCACAGAAATTGTGAACAATAATGACGACGTATAAGGGGAGTTAGATAGTGATGAACCTTCACAATATGAATCGTCAGATAATGATCAATCTTCTGATGATGACGATGATGATAATAATAATAATGAAAATGTTAATGGAGAGTCTACACCCGTTGGTGTCTATACTGGTGATCATTCTTCCATAGCACACTACAAGAAATACAGTTTTTGTGATGACTTTCAGTGGCGACACAAATAGTTGCCACAAAAGCTAGCATTTCTGTGGCGACATATAAGGGTTGCCACAAAAGGTATAAGATTTAGGGGTGACCGTCAAAGTCGCCACTAATAGTGACATATTTAGTGGCGACTATGCGTAGGTCGCCACAAAAGGTATAAAATTTAAGGGCGACCGTTAAAGTCGCCCCTAATAGTGACATATTGAGTGGCGACTATGCGTAGGTCGCCACAAAAGGTATAAGAATAATGACATATTTAGTGGCGACTATAAAGTCGCCACTAATAGTGACATAGGTCGCCACAAAAGGTATAAGAATAGTGACATATTTAGTGGTGACTATGCGTAGGTCGCCACAAAAGGTATAAGATTTAGGGGCGACCGTTAAAGTCGCCACTAATAGCTACTATATAGTGGCGACTATGCGTAGGTCACCACAAAAGGTTTAAGATTTAGAGGCGACCGTTAAAGTCGCCACTGATAAGACTCTCAGCTCGAGATATTTTACAACATTAGTTACAAATAAAAATTATTTACGATAATAATAATAATATAGAATAATTAATGATATAAATTAAAAGGCCGAAAAGTTCAAAATGTAAACCAAATCAAAACTTCAAATTTTCATTTTACATTATTTTTTTCTTAAAAAAATAAATTAAGTTATTTGTAAATATATTTTGGATATATATTTTATATATAGACAATCCACATTCATGATTTAAAAATGTACAAATTATTCTAGCACTTTTTAGTATCATTTTTTAAAATTTATTAATTCAAATACTATATTTTACTTAATTCTATTAATATTTATTAATTTTTTCACGTGAATGTTCACACTCACAATTTACAAATATATTTTCTGTTATTATTATATTTACTATAATTTTTATTGTTCTTGTTATTATTATCGACAATTTTTATAATAATTTTGACGTAATATTAATTTATTTTAATAGGACGTGTCATTATTATTATGATTATTATATTTATTAAACTAGCAGCCACTTTTATCCAATTTTTCTTTCTTGTGTTTAATTTTTGTAGAGAAGTATTATGTTATTTATTATTTACCTAAATTTTGATGAATACAATTATTGGGTATCTAGTAAAAAATATTTTCTTTGTCCTACTTTATTAAAATTATAAAATGGAAAAAAAGATCAATAACATACAAGAAGAAAATAAAAAGTGTAGTTACAATAGGCAGCAACAAACTCATATAATCTTTCCATTTCATCTACATCCAGAACAAAAAAAAATAAAGAGTGGATAAATAGAGATTTGAGAGAGAAATTGAGAAAGAGAGAGGTACAGAGAGAACAGTGAGAGGGGGAGATCGGAGACGGAGAGAGAGAGGGGTCGAAGACCGGCGAGTCTTCGCCTGAATCTCGCCGAAAAAAGGGTCATCCACCGCCGAGAAACACCACCAGCCCCCTTCCCCATGTTTTTCAATCGAACCATCGCTAGAAACGTCCCTTCTTCAAAACCCGATCGAAACCAGCTTCAACGCACTCTAAATCCCCTCGAAAAAAACCAGGCTAGTATTAAACAAGAACAGTCACCCCGTTCTCTTTTCAGTGACTATTCATCAAAAATCCATCAGAAAACGACACGGGATGGGTTCTGGTCTTTTCAGTTTGTGATTCTTGGTTCCATTTTGGCAAAGCAATGAAAAGGGCGTTAGATCGAAGTTGGATTTCAAATAAATTGAGGTCCATTTCTTATCTTTCTCTCAATTAATTTAAATTGTTTGATATTTTGGTGTGTTAAATTCATAGTGTGGATTTTATTTTCATTAATTTTGAGATAGTATCATGATAGGTTGAAGTTGGTAGGCAAACGATAGGTCGGATAGGCAAACATTAATTCTTGCTAATTCAGCTCGCTTATACAGATTCTGTAGCACAAGGCCTACAACCAGATCACATTATCTTCACAGATGTTGCAATGAAACAAGAGCCTAGCGTTCACTGGACACTGATGGTATCTTGGGTTTGAATGAATTATAATGTATACCTTTTTCTGTCTGACCTGCAGAAAGCTATGCCCGCGCTTACATTTCCTGAGCTTAGGAGTTGTGTCTGTGTGCAGTCCTTTATGTGATTTGGGTGTTGTTTGGTTCATTTTTGCATTTGGGGTTTCCTTAGTTTTGGCATATTAAGGTCTAACCACACCATCAAAGTTTTATTATTTCTATATTTTTCAGTAAGTATTGTTGAAGTTGTGAACTTTATTTGATTTGGGTGTTGTTGAGGTTTACTTAGTTTTAGCATGTTAAGGCTTAATCACACCATCAAAGTATTTTTGTTTCTATATTTTCAGCATTAAGCTGTGAACTTAATGGGATTTGGATGTTGTTTTAGTGTTGTTTTGTTCATTTTGTCATGTGGATTTTGCTTAGTTTTGGCTTTGAACTTTATGTGATTTGTTGAGTGCTGTTTTAATGATATCTAGTTCATTTTGACATGTCGGATTTAGTTATTTTTGATTGTGCACTAATTCAGTAACTGACCAGAAAAAAAGATAGCATATTAAGGTCTAATCATACAATTAAAGTCTTCTTATTTCTATATTTTTTCAGCAGGTATTCTTGAAAGTTGTGAACTTTTTGTGATTTGGATGTTGTTTTAATGTTGTTTTGTTCATTTTGGCATGTGGGTTTTACTTAGTTGGCTACATTACTAATTTCATTGATAAACGACTTTCGCCTTGGTTCTTCATTGGACAATAGCTTACCTAGAGAAGGTTTAGCTACAAGGCTAATTCTCAGCTCTTCATATCTGCTCTGCTGCTACTGGTTTAGTCTGGAATGAGCAAACCAGAACTTCATTTTTGATTGCGGTTGGAGGGGTGTGGAGGGGCTTCTTATACTTTGATAAACATATAATTTTTGTTTGCACAGATTGTAAAAGTAAAGTAGATTCATATCTGGTTTAAGAAATTTTCCTCATTTCTGCAATCAATTTGCATAGAATAATAATATATACACAAATTTTGGTAGCCTTGTCAAGTTTAATGCCCCACTGAGTTTTATCTCATTTCAATGTAAATAACTCAATACCAAAGAAGATGGATCATATGTTAATGAAGTGGCAAAAGAGATTTGTGTAAGTACTCTGTTGAACAATTTTTATCGTTTTAATATTGTGTTGTTGAATCTATAGTCTAGTGAAGCCATGTGGGACTCTTTCAATTCACTAGCATTGTTGCCTTGTTATTATCTCATTTTCTTGTTCAAAACACAAACTCAAAGTCTAGTGAAACCGCGTGAGGCCTATTTCGATTCACTAGCATTGTTACGTTGTCTTTCATCTAATTTTTTTGTTCAAACACATAAACTCAAAGTCTAATGAAGCCGTGTGAGGCCTATTTCGATTCACTAGCACCTTGTTATTCATCTTGTTGTTATTGTGTTGGTTGGAATCTGTTGATACACACATAGTCTTGTGTCAATACGGCATTACAATAGTCATTGTTGTAACGCTCTGTGAAGCGTATTTATATGTATTCTGGTTAGCTGACAAGGTTTTTATAGGCCTATTTACAAAGGAAACTCTGGCAAATTTTTTTGAAAATTTTGAGAGTTAATAGAATTTTAGGACCACATAATGGATAAAATGAAGTGAAAGTTAAGTAAATGATTTCATGAGTGTCTTAGATAATTCTTAAGTAAATCCTTAAGAAAAAATGTGTTAGGAATTGATATGCCTAGCATGAATAAGTTTGGTGGTGTTAACTGAATTGAGATCTTTCTTTTTTACTAGCTAGATCTTTTTGTTAGTTTCATTGTCCTTTTAGTCTATTTTGGTTTAACTAAGAATAGTTAAAAAAGAAGTTCATTTCCTGGAAAACAGAAAAGGGCAGAATTTTTATTGAGTCAAAGTTGCTAAGCTTTCTTAATGTAATTCATCATTTGAGGAATTAAAAGTCTTATCATTTTGGAAGAGCCAGTCTGATAAGTATGTTTTTATCCCCATTTGTAAGATGAGTATTGAGGGAGATTACCACAGGGGGCAAACTAGCTTGTGCATTCTGGAATCTTTAATGTATTCCGTAGTATTTTAATTCAAAGATATTGTTGTCATCTCTTTTACAAAACAACATTACGATTTCTCAAATCATTTATTGCATTTTAACAAGTTAGAATTGAAACTTTGCTTTATTTTTTATTTCAGGGACAGGTAATTTCATGATGAAAATTGTTAGCCATGAGAAGTTTGAAGATATTTTGTGATTTTCTTTCTCATATGTATATCACATTGATTTGTTACCCATTAAAAATTATATAATTCTCTTCTGGAGAAATATATTTTAATATTGTCTTTGTACCTTTAAGTACTGTAGTTGTATTATTGACAATGAAGCAGACAATATATAATTTATATTTTTTTTGGAAAAAAAGTGAGTATCAGTGGCGACCCATAGTTGCCACAAAAAGTGAGTATTAGTGGCGACCCATAGTTTCCACAAAAAAGTGATTATTAGTGGCGACCCGTAGTCGCCACAAACAAGGAGTATTAGTGGCGACCCATAGTCGCTGCAAAAAGTCATTTTTTAAAAATAAAATAAAATTCAACCTTTTGTGGTGACAAAAGATCGCCACTAAATCATTGTTTTGTGGCGTATTTGCTTGCTTTTTTGTGGAAACTTTTGTCGCCACAGAATGTATGTTTTGTGGCGACTTACATATGTCATCACAAAATACTTTTAGTTACGGAAGTAATTGCTACGACCCTAATGTCGCTACTAAATATATTTAGTGGTGACTTTTGGTTCTTTTGCGGCAATTTTTGTCGCCACTAAAAACCAGATTTCTTGTAGTGGCAATTCCATATTTGGATCATACTAAAGAAAGTCAAGAAGAGTTGAGGTGCATGGTCAATGAAGATTGTTTTCAAACTCCACTTTGAAATCAAAATAATCCTGAACATATTAAGTCAGGTTGGTAGTTTAATACATAAACTAGTAAACTAAAATTTTTTAATCATTTGATATTATTATTAATATTTATTTTGTATCTGCATTTAGGTATGCTATTCAATAACAAAAAAAATCGGTTGTGAGAAAGTATAATCTAATCAAGGGTACAAAATTTCTTTTTGATCGATCTTAAAGAGACAGTTGGAAGGTTATTTACAAGCAATATTTGTCGGGGTATGAATGAATGATACGCTTTAGAGCAGTTTTCAGTGGTATGTGAAATGCGGAAAATATGATTGAGCATACTTGTAATCCAGATAAATAGAAGGAGGATCATTATAATTTAAACAACAACTTGATTGCTACTTCATTGATTCCTTATATTAGGAAAGACCCAAATATTAGCATCAAGATTGTTCGCAAAAACATCAAAGGATTGCACCATTATACCCCTAGTTATCGAAAAGCTCAAAAAGGTTGAAGAAAGGCATTTAAGATGGTGTTTGATGATTTTGAAAGTTCTTTTAAGGCATTACCTGCTTATATGACAGCATTGCAATTGTTCAATCCAGGCACTGTCATTGAGTGGGAGCATGATTCAACAACAATGCAAGGTGAGCACATATTCAAGTTTTTATTTTGGAGTTTCAAGGCAAGCATTGATGGATTTAAAAGTAGTAGTCCTATCATTTCAATAGATGACACTTATCTTTATGGCAAATATGATATTAAATTATTAATTGTTATCGCAATTGATGCGAACGGTAATATTTTTCCACTCTCATATGCTATAGTGGCGCGTAAAAATTTTGAATCTTGATCATGGTTTCTCACATTATTGTGGAGTCATGTTGTTGGTAAGAGAAAAGACATCGGGCTCATTTCAAACCGCCATCTAGGAATTTTACAGTGTGTTAAATCTTACGCCTGGTTGCAACCACAAAAAATACACCACAGATTTTGTGTTCGACATTTAAAAGATAATTATAATAAAAAACTTTTAAACAGTGAACTAAAAAATCTGATGTGATTGGCTGCTACGAAGCATCAGGAAAAAAAAATTCTTGCAGAGAATGCAACAAATTAAAGCAGTGTCTCCGAAAGCGTATAGATGACTATGTAATCATCCTTTTGAAAAATGAACAATGTACATGGATGATGATCGCAGATGGGGGGCTATGACGACTAATGTATCTGAGTTGTACAATGGTTTGTTGAAGAAAGATCGGGGACTTTCAGTGACTGCAATGGTTCGCATGACCTTCCATGCCTTAGTTGATCGTTTTGTTGAAAAGAACAAACTTGCTAATGCTTTATTAGAAAAAAAGACTCGTTTTCCTCTTGCCGTAGAGGACAAGATTCAAGAATATTAAAAAAGAGCTCAATCACACACAGATATGATGACCTATCAGACTGGTGATGTTGTGTTTGAAATTTTGACATTTGCAAAAAATGGTAAAGGTGAAAACGTTCACAAAGTTTCTGCCAAGTGTAAGAAATGTTCTTGTGAAAAGTGGAGAAATTTGCATATGCCATGCTTACATGCTATTAAATTTTGTGAAATTTGTGGGATTGAGCCGAAGGATTATGTTAGCAAGTACTACGGTACAAAGTATTACAAACGAACATATAGTGGAACTTTCACTCCCGTGGGTCTGCAAGCGTATTGGCCACCTGCTCTATTTCGTTTGATTACAAATATTGAATATTTGCAGACATCTAGTGTGGATTCAAGAACTCGACTCAAGAATGACATGGACATTGCTCCTGCTCGTATGGCAAGAAAATGTAGTATTTGTAAGCAAATAGGTCACACTAAGGCACGTTGTCCTCGAAGAAATTAGTAGTATCTGCAAAATAAAATTATATTCATGTATTGTTTGCAATGAAAGTTCTATATTTATGTATTATTTATAGTGAAATATCTTCTTTTTATGTAATCGCATGAAACTCAATTTGATTAATAATATCTAATTTTATCTAATTTTTTAGAAAAATTATTCTATTAATTATAGTAGTATTATGCAGATTTTATTTTACTTTCACTAATTTCGTATTAAATAAGTAGTTGTAGATTGGTAGTTGAATTAAAATCAGTAGTTGAAAAGTGATACAGTGTCGAGTCATATCAGTTCAAACAAGAAAATAGTATTGTATCAAATCCGTCTGAAAAGTTAAAAGATTCGTAAAGACTGCATATCTTGATGAAAAGAGAAGTTAGGGTTTGTGATTATGAAAAGGAATAAGGTAAATAGTCCATGTGTACCTTATAAGGTAAAAGTGCTTATATACTATACAATTTGTACATTTTCTCATTCCTCCATTCTAAATTATTTGACCTACTTTCTAGATTTACTTGTTTTAAATTACTTGTCCTACTTATAATTAATACTTTGCATCAAACTCAATTTGATTAGTAATATTTATATTTTTAAGAAAAATTATTCAATTAATTATAGTAGTATTGCGTAGTTTTTATTTTACTTTCACTAGTTTCATATTAAATAACTAGTTGTAGATTGGTAGTCGAATTAAACTAAATAGTTGAAAAGTGATAATGTTTAAAATACACTGTCTAGTCATATATCATTTCAATAAAGAAAATAGTGTTGTATCAAATCCGTCTGAAAAGTTAAAATATTTGCAAAGACTTCAAATCTTTATTAAAAGAGAAGTTAGGGTTTGTGATTATGAAAAGGAATAAGGTAATAGTTCATGTTTACCTTATAAGGTAAAAGTACCTATATACCTTACAATTTATACATTTTTTCATTCCTCCATTCTAAATTATTTGACCTACTTTCTAAATTTACTTATTTCAAATTACTTGTCCTACTTATAATTAATAATTTGCATCAAACTCAATTTGATTAGTAACATCTATATTTTTAAGAAAAATTATTCAATTAATTATAGTAGTGTTGCGTAGTTTTTTATTGTACTTTCACTGATTTCATATTAAATAACTAGTTGTAGATTGGTAGCTGAATTAAAACGAATAGTTGAAAAGTAATAATGTTTAAAATACACTGTCTAGTCATATATCAATTCAATCAAGAAAATAGTGTTGTATTCAATTTGTCTAAAAAGTTAAAAGATTCACAAAGACTTTCAAATCTTGAATCTTGTTTGAAAAGAAAAGTTGGGGTCACAAGATTTGTAAGGACTGCAAATCTTGAATATTGATGTAAGATAAGTTAGTTCACATATATTTTAGTATAAATAACATAAATATCAACCTTTTAAAAGTAATTACATTCTCTCCTACTTTTTTAATTACTTTACTCTCTAAATATTAATATACATAACATAGCCGACATATACATAACATTCTGTGTATATGTGGGATTTTTGTAATATGTTTAAGGAGTTGGGATTTTTTGTAATATTGAAAACATAAGTTGTGTATTTGTGTAATTTTTAGTATATTTTATAAGGTAAATGGGCCTACATACCTACAATTTATATATTTTTTTATTCCTCCATTTTAAAATATTTGACCTACTTTCTACATTTATTCGTCTCAAATTACTTGTCCTACTTATAAAATCAAGACTTATTATTTTTTTTTAAATTTTATTCATATTAAGTATCATATTTTTGAAAATAGAATTATTGAATTTCAAAGTCATTAAAATATATTGACATCCTAAGGGATATGCCAAGTGAAAAGGAGTCAAGTAACTTAAAATGGAGAAAGTATTTATTTTTCTCATCCTATCAAAACAATTATGTGTTTGCAATAGCTAGAGAGATTCAAAACTAGTCTGACATGGTTTCAATGATCTATTCAATCAACATTACTATTACTATCAACTTTCTTCCATTCATGAAATCTATTCAATCTATATTACTATTGCTAACAACTCCCTTTTATTTCTTATTTTATAAAAATAAGTTTAATATGTATATGCAATTGTTTAAATTAGTGAATAAAATAGATTACGTTAAGTAGAAAATGGTATAAATGAGCCAAGTTTGTTACTATAAATTAAGTACTACAAATAATAGGCATTTTCAAGTTTGTTATATTATACATAGAGAATCAAGCATTCAAAAATAAAATTACAAAGCAAATGAATTCTCAACGTCTTCTACGAGGAGCTTGTTCTCGAATGCAGAAATTTCTGAAACACGAAACTATTGGTATATGTGGCCTTGTTGATCTTTGAGGGTTATCTAAGTCCTGCAAATTTTTTATTTATTAATATATTAAAATTTAAAAATTATTCATTTAAAAAGTATGTAAAACAAGAAAATAACATCATACGAATGTTTGGGAAGTCTCTTCAACAATATTGGGTTCATGGGATATTGATTCCTGTAGTAACATAATAAATTATTAATAAATTATTTAATTATAAAGTTAGCATAAATATAATATAGTAATAATGTCGTACACTTACCTCAGAAAAATTTAATCTTGCAGTTAAAGGGGAGTTGTGCAATGAAAATTGACGCATTGTGGGATGAACATTAGAAAAGTATCCGCTAAATTGGCTAAATCCACTTACCCCCACAGGTGGAGTTACAAAATCAGAACTTTATTCATGAGAATAATTTATTTCACTAGTCGAGGCTCCAACATAATCACATGCGGGGTAATATGGCTCAACATTAGTTGTAGCAAGCGATAGATTGAAATTACTTTCATATTGTACCCCATGATCACTTGAATTATCTTCATCAACTAAGTTATGTTCAACATGCACTTTGTTCCGTTGTTGTCCACCCCTCCTACCACCTCGACGAGCTCTCTCTCTTGCTGCAGCTGATCATCGATGAACTTGAATTGATGGTGGTTTCTCATATTCATTCGGCGGTGTGTACTCTGAATCAAAAGTCAAACGCGTACCCAAAGAGGCAGCAGTCATTGACTCTAGAAAAATCGATGCAAATTGCGCTGAGATTTGCTTCACCTTTTCTGATTGATTATTATCATTCACAAGACTTTGAGCAATTTGATATACCCTTATATGTCCCCTATCCTAAAAAATAAAAATAAAAATTCATACATTAGTTGGTAAAAAAATCATTGACATGTATTATCATAAATTTTAAAAATGTAAATACCAATGCTTCATGTCTGCGTTCCATTGGTTGATATCCAACTTGAGCAATATGTTTTGGATTTTCAATTATAAGGTGTGAGTGATAGAAATATCATTGATTGTAATCTTCTTGGTTGATCATGTAATGGTGGTGAACACTACTGTCTGTCATAACGCTCATGCCACTTTTATTTCGTTTCATTTAACAACATAACAATCTCTTGTGTTACTCGAAATCACTTATCATATTTAAAATGAAATGATTTTTACTCAGGTGTGTGTTGGGAATAACCAAATTATCGCATAACACGATCAGTCATGTGCCTTTTACGATGAATTCCACAAATAAGTGGAACTTTAGCCATCCAAACAGCACGTCCTCGGCGACACCATTCGGACAACTCATTAATAAGTTGCTCAGATTATGGCTGCCAAATAAACTAAAAGATAATAAAAATATTATGATTAATGCATCACAAAAAAATTATCTATTCTTTGCTTAGTTTAATAAATAACAGGCATATATTAAGAATTCAACTCTAACCTCAAATATGTATTTTAAAAATTTCACTATGAAGTAAATAATGTTAATGACAACTACCATTATTTATAAAGAAACATAATATGATTGTGAAATATCTATTTAGCAATAATAAAAATTATATATAGCAGGGTCTAGAATTTATAGTGAAAGTTACTACACAGTGTACGTATATGACTCTTCGAAGTACAATAGTTAATAGTTTGCATACTATAATAATTTAGCATTTCACCACTCTTATATATATGAGCTTTTTTAGTTGGTAGAGCATTGAGTTATATTACTACAAACAAAACAAATTAAGAAAAAAAAAATAAAAAAATGACATGATAATATAAAAAATACCTGCTTCTCAGTAAGATTTTCTAATACATCTCTTATGATGACAAGAACACTACGAGCCTCATTTTGATGAGTTCTACTATGAGACCATTTATGTGCGTGTGCGATCGGGACCTCCAAATTTTTCTCGCTCGAAAGCAGCGGAAGTGGTTGCAATGGTACAATACGCTCCCATGCCCATACCTAAAAAAAATATAATCAACAATAGTTATCATCACAATAAATTAAGTAATTCAAAATAGAAAAAAAATATTATATAATTCACATACCTATAATAACGAAATAAAAACACTAATGCAGTGCGACTTCTCCATCGACGCACGACACAAACAAAAATACAGGTACGATAGCGCAGTGGCTCCCCAAGCCTGTGTTGACATTGCGGATAAGTCACACATGTCAATCAAAAAGTCTGTACTAAATTTATTTTCAGATTTATCAAAAAATATTGTTCCGCCGCACAACCAAAAAAGGTACAATCTAACTCTTCGTTGCACCTCTTCCTCCTCAGTTTCATCAGTTCTTTCTAGGGCTGTGCAAAAACCGAACCGACCGATAAACCGAATCGATAAAAATACTATTGGGTTATCGGTATCGGGTTATTGGATTATTGGTTTGTTATTGATTTTATAAAAAAAATTATTGGTTAACCGGTTCGGTTCCGGTTTTGATCTATTGGGTTATCGGTTTAACTAATAACCCAATAAGAATACAGTAAAATTACTATGCTATCCCAGTTTAATTTTTTTTTTTGGGGTTTAATTTATCATTTTATTAATAATAAAACTTAATGGCCCAACCCATTATTCAACAAAATAAAAACCTGTTTCAACTTTCAGCAATCCATTGCTCTACCCGGCCCAACCCAAAATAACATATATGATAATTGATAAGTAGAAAGAGTAGGGTTTCTAAATCAGAAGTTTCAAAATCCACATCTCATCTCCAGTTCTCCACCACCTCTTACTCTTCTGCTCCCTTTTTTGTTGCTGTAGCTGATCGATCTTACAGCTTTTCCCTCTTGTTGACCTGCTGCTTTCATCTTACTAAGGTACTGACTGAGATTTTCTTGATTATTTACTCTTTGATTCACTTTTTTGGCAAAATCTTGATGCTTTCCTCTCCATTGAGAGGATATCGTCCCAGAACCGGTTGTGAATTTCTTGTGCTGTTTTGATGAGAACTGTGATCACTATGAATGAACCCAATTTATGTATGTTTTTGAGAAAACGATCTATGATGGTTGGAGTCTTGTCAATTTGGCAGGTTCAAATTGTTTCGTGGCCATGAATGATCCCTTTATGATGGCCATGAGTTTGTGTGATGGGACTGTGGCGTCCTTTTGTTTGTGCCGTGGGGTTATAAATAACATCACAATGTTAATGGCAAAGTTCAAGCTAGTGGTTGCCTCTTTATCTGCTATGCTTGGTCACCACAGATTCCTGTTAGATTAGTAAATGGTTTAAATATGTCCTTGATGAACCAGAGTGTAGTTTTGATCGACGAAACCGGTTGTTCAGATTGTTTCTATGGTTGAAGCACCCACTCTATCCTTGTTCCAAGGATGACAAAGAATTTAAGTGTTGAAGCTATTAGACTCTTTAATCCTCGATAATGGTTCTTTGGTACATTTTGAATGAAATAATACTTATTTATAACACCACTTAGCAAGAAGAGCCCAACATTAAGAAACAAATAATGTTCACTTTTGTAATGTTTTCCCACCAGCCTCTTTTCTTGAAGTAGCTTTCTGTTATTAACTTTTTCCTTGCATTTTGATTATGCCTAAAATTCTTAGTAAAGGATTTGACATGGTTTAAAATAAGGAAACATATCTCTTAATTTTTGTTTTCTTTGAAAGTATTTCATGATTTGTTGTTTAATTATTGTCTAAATTCTATTTTACAGTGACATATACTGATATACATGGCTGAAAATACTACAACTGATGAGGCAGTGCCAGTGATCCTAGGAGATGAAAGCACTAATTCGAATATTGTGCGTCAAACACATTCTGTTCAGACGATGGTAAAGAAAGAAAGAAAGAAAGAAAAAGTCTCATGCATAGAATCATTTTGGATCATTTGTTGATGAAGAAGGAAATAAGAAATCAAGGGGTAAGCATTGTGGTCAAGATTATTTTGCCGATTCAAATAAAAATGGTACCGTGGCAATGCTTACTCATTTGTTAACATGTTCAAAGATGCCTCGAAACCAAACTGTTGAAAAAATCAAATTGAAATAGGCTTTCAATCTGTTCAGGGGGTGTTGTGGGTGATGTTGTTGTTGTTTTATGGAAATTTGAGCAAGAACAATATAGGAGAGCTTTATGTCGCATGGTGATTGTGGATGAACTCCCCTTCAGGTTTGTTGAGAAGGAAGGTTTTAGAAACTTTATGAAAGTAGTGCAACCTCATTTTAAGATTCCTTCTCATAACACTGTGACACGTGACTATTTTAAACTGTTTGATGAAGGGAAACAAAAGTTGAAGAGGTCTTTTAGAGATGCCCAACAAAGAGTCTGTCTTACCATTGATACTTGGACCTCTTTGCAGTGAATTAATTATATGTGCATCACTGCACATTGGATCGATAGTAAATAAATTATGCACAAGAGGATAATTAAATTTTGTCCAATTACTAGTCATAGACGTGAAGACATGGCTGATGAGATTAGTAAGTGTTTACGTGATTGGGGCATCATAAATTTTTTACCATCACAATTGATAATGCTAGTTTGAACGACGTGACTGTGAAAGAGTTAGCTAAGATATTCACTAAACGGGGAACCAATTTCATGAATGGAGAACACCTTCATGTAAGGTGTAAGGCTCACATTATTAATTTCATTGTCCAAGATAGTTTGAACGTGACTGGCGTGTCCATTGAAAAGGTTAGAAAAGCAATGAAATACATAAGGCAGTCCCCTGTAAGGTGTAAGAGGTTCCAAGAATGTTGTGAAGATGTTGATATCAATAGTAAAAAGTCGTTATGTTTGGATGTTTCTACGAGGTGGAACTCTACATATTTGATGTTGAATAGGGCAGCTGAGTGTGAAAATGGGTTGATGAGTTATGTTTATCGTGACTTTAGCTTATCACATTACCTTCGGTTATAGTTGTTGGTGCATTTTCGAGTGATGACTGGGACCATGTGAAAAAAATTATCAATTTTCTTCAAATTTTTTATGATCTAACCAAAGAAGTATCTGGATCACTCTATGTCACATCAAATTTACACTTTTGTAAAATTTGTGAGGTTTCTTGTTATTTGAAGCAGTTGATATCGAGTGACGATGGTGGTGATGATCTTTTGGGTAAAATTGCATCGAATATGAAAGAAAAGTTTGATAAGTATTGGGGTAGTCCAAAGAAAATGAATAAGATGATTTTTATTTCATGTGTTCTGAATCCTCGGCACAAGTTTATTTCGGTTGATTTTTCTCTTCAAATGATGTTTGGGAAATAAGAAGGACTAATTTTAGAAAGCGGGGTGAAAGAGTACATGAATTTGATGTATGGCGAGTATGTAAAGGACTTTTCAAAAGATAAAGATAGTCAACATTCTTTATCTTCATCTAGCTCTTTATTTGAAAATTCTAGTTCACTGCCTTCGAGTTTAGGTAGTACTGTTCAATCGATAGGGTCTTTAGGGTCATTCATGGATGATCTAATGAAGCATAAAGCTGGAAATACAACAACGGTTAAAACAAAATTGCAAAAGTATCTTGATGAAGCAAATGAAGGTGAAACCAAGAACTTCAACGTCTTGTCTTGGTGGAAAATACATTCACCCAGATTTCCTATTCTTGCTGAGATGGCTCGGGATGTCTTATCTATTCCCATTTCAAGCGTGGCATCCGAGTGTGCATTTAGTACCGGTGGACGTATCTTGGATTCATTTAGGAGTTCATTAACTCCTAAATTGGTGCAAACTCTAGTGTGCCTTCAAGATTGGATTTGGAGTGAATCACAACCTTTTAGTATTGAGGAAGATATAGATTTCCTCGAAAAGCTTGAACAAGGTAAAAATATTCTAATTGTATTAGTTTTGTATTATTATTGTAAATGGTTGTTAACATTTTTGTGACTGGTTAATATAAATTCTCTGTAGAATTGGCTAATACTAGCATTCTTGATGATTGGCGTGGAGTTGAGATTCTTCTTTTTTGCACTTGAATCTGGGCATCTGGTAAGACACTTATCCTAGCTATAATTTATTTTAAGTCATGTATTTCCTTTATTGCCGATGTTTGACATCTACTATATCATATGGAATACCCCTGATTGTCTAGTGGACTAGTAATCCACCTATTCTATCATTTGTTGGATTGTCTAGTGGACTGCTCTTCAATTACGGCAAATCATTATAGAGTTTTACCATAGAAAAAAAAGGGAAAAATACACAAGAAAGCTTCTTTTAGTGAAGTAATTATAAATTGCAGATAGCTAGGGAGATAGAGATATGGCATTAACATAATAGATCCTGCTAAGAATTGCAAAAGAAATTGCTTTTTGCTGACAATATGATTAACTAAGATGAACATCATTAAGTTATCTTTAGTTTTCATCCGTGTACATGCGATGGAAAAAAACATTTACAGCTACAAGGGATACACCTTATCTTCCTAAACTGCATGAGTAGATAGATTTCTATCTATCCTCTAGAAATAAAAAGATACTGAACCTACAGGCAGCATTTTGTAACATGGATTCGACAAGCTGAAAATTAGGACTGCGCTAATCAGGATAATATTGTTGTAACTCATCAGAAGTTTACATGGAATAGCATGATACATTAGATACTACATGTCAATAATAGCTAGTATTTGCTTTTTATACTCGAACTGGACCTTGTTAATAGCTTGACAACCTCTTTCATAGAGGGTCTTCTGCTGGCATCCTTCTCTGTACATCTAACACCTTGTTATGTGATATATTGTAGGTGTCTGAGTTTTGGTAAGATCTGGATATTTCAAAGGCTTGAAGCATTTGAAGATTTTTGGCAAGATCTGGATATTTTCAAAATCTGGAAGCGTTTGAAGAGTTTTGAACTTTTGGGAAGATCTGGATATTTTGAAAAGCTTGAAGAACTAGGATTCATTTTTTTTTCAACTAACATTAAGTTTGAAGATTTTTGTAAACTAAAACTCATTATGTAGGATTTGGCGGCAACTAAGATTTTATTTTGGTTGTTACTATTTCTATTTTATAAGTATTTTTCTTATTGGTTAAACCGAAAACCGAACCGTTAAAAATCAATAACCGATAAACCGAAAATCGATAACAAATATCTTATTGGTTGGTTATTGGTTTTACATTTAAAAACCGAAAACCGATAACACATAAAATCGAACTGAACCGACCGATGCCCACCCCTAGTTATTTCATTTAGATTTTCCATATATTCCTCTAATCTCATTAAAAAAATTCTATTTCCTTGAAAAAAGTCTAGGTCAGGTATCCATCCTGTTAATTCGGCAAATATTTGTTGCCTGTTAATAGGCAACATCTGAGCAGCACCTGGACGAAGAATGGAAGTTCCATCTACGACCATTCCAAACATAAGTTTCATATCTTGTAAGGTTATAGTCGCTTCACCCGTTCTCATGTGAAAGGTATGCATTTTTGGTCGCCACCTTTCAACAAGTGCAGTAATAAGGAAAAAATCGCAGGGAACGAATCCAACATCTACAACGCCTTTTAAACTACAAATGTTAAAATAATTAAGAAGACGGGGATGAAACGGATGATTTCTAACATGTTGTCAAAAATCATTATCATCACGCCACACTATCAAACATGTCTTTTCTCCTTTTAATGTGCCTTTCCAAATAGCCTCAGACCGATGCTTATTTTGTGTGGCATATACGTCATACTGTGATGGTCCTAGATGCACAAAGTGTTGATATTCCATATCTATACAGAAAGAAGATTAAAATTAGTTTTGAGCATACAACTAAAGGGCAAACTTTTTAAACATGAATGACAATACTAACTTAACGTAGGTTTAGGCTTAATAAGTTGATATGATAACAATAATATTTGACAAATTAGTAAGCCACAAAAATGATTGATAATATTATACTACATACTTGTTTGTTAGGTATTGAAAAATGTTAAATAAAAAGATGATTAAAGTAGTATATCTTAAAGTGGAATTTTTTTGATAAAGTAGATTTTGAGCAAAAATAAACACAACTAATATAGATGAATAGAGTGAAGTGAAAAAATGAATGGGTGGTATATAAAAGAAAATTAATAAAGTAAGAGACACAATGTACCTTATAAGGTAAGGGACACAATTTACCTTGTAAGGTAAGGGACACAACTTACCTTGTAATGCAGGGCATTTGAAATAAATTCACCTTATAAGGTAAACTCACCATTTTACCTTACATTCTAACATGTGCACTGACGGCGTTAACTTCTTAATAAACAACTCTTTTGAAAATTTTCAGTATTGGGGCGCCCTTTTGAAATTTTGACTAAAATTTTTTGCCTTTTAGGCTCCGGACTCCATATTCATATATTCTAGCTAAATGCAGGATATTACTTAATGATCTTGGAGGGCCATCGATGCAACATATCTTTAGACAAGTCGGTCAATATTGCTATTAACATTCTATTTAAATATTATTGTGCTAAATAATGTTATTACTGTTGGGTTCAAAATCAAGAGGGCGTCCTGTGGAAGCTTAAAATTTGCAAACCAAAATGATGATAATTCAGATGACAAATAAAATAATACTAAAAACTATATTATTGATATGATTTGGCCAAACGGCTTACATATTAAAAATAAAATTGAAAAACCAAAAACCTATTAGGAGAAATCTTCCCCTAAATAAAAATTTTTTAAAGACTACATTGTGGATGTTGTTGTGTTATGGTATGAGAAGGGGGGGTTTCTATTTATAGAGGTCCAAAACCATTCCTCCAAGAAAGAGATTTGCCAAATATGGAAAAGTTTTATATTTTCCTTTTAAAAAAATAAAAGTAATTATGGTTACTTTTATTTTTTTCCAAGAAAAAGTAAAACTTAATTTTGGTAAGAAAATCAGGGCAAAAACCCTAACAAATCTCCCCTTTTTGGCTTGATTTTCTGCAAAATATTCTTGATCCTCCTTCTTCTTGTGCATAATCTTCGTTCTTCACATATTTTTCATATATCACTGCTGTGTGACATGCTTTAAAAAATTAAAGTTTTTTGGATTAAAAATATATAAGCCCTTTCGGGTTAAAAATATTGGAGCCCTTTATAGGGTTAAAAGAAAACTTTATTTTTAAATATGTGACAACAGGATTGTTGAAAATATGATTGACAATCGTCTCCACATGTAGCTTTATGACAAAAATCTTCATTATCATCCAAATTGTTGCAACTTTGATCTCAACATGTCCTCAATTTGAACCATCGGATCATTGAACCATAGGCTCTAATCCCACTTGTTGGGTTCAAAATCGAGAGGGCGTCCTGCAGAAACTTAAAATTTGCAAACCAAAATGGTGATAATTCAGATGACAAATAAAACAATACTAAAAAACTATATTATTGATTTGATTTGGCCAAATGGCCTATATATTAAAAATAAAATTGAATAATCCCAAACCTATTAGGAGAAATCTTCCCCTAAACAAAAATTCTTTAAAGACTACATTGTGGATGCTGTTGTGTCATGGTATGAGAAAGGAGGTTTTCTACTTATAGAGGTCCAAAACCATTTCTCCAAGAAAGAGGTTTGCCAAATATAGAAAAGTTTTATATTTTCCTTTCAAAAAAAAAAAAGTAATTATGGTTACTTTTATTTTCTTTCCAAGAAAAAGTAAAACTTAATTTTGGTAAGAAAATCAGGACAAAAACCCTAACAATTACTGCCTCCATTTATTTGTGTATGATTTTTACGTTCATGAATTTCGATCAAGGTTCTTTAGAGAAGGACAACATCTTGTATATATGACTTCAAAAATCAAAATATTCACTGCATAATTAGTTTTCAAGTCTGAGCATCGAATAAAATGTAAATAACCATTCTTTGCCTCCAATAAAATGTAAATAATCATTCTTTTTTATTATTTTGTTAACTTTAAAGTACTCTGAGCATCAAATAAAATGTGAATAAAACTTTCTTTTTTTTTCAGTGGGATCACCTTTTTTGTATTATCAGTGTTCAGTAATATGTTTCTAAATATATAATTTCCAAAAATTATTATTATTGGATAATCTCTTGAAAACATATTAGCTATTCCCTCCGTTCTTGAAATTTCCTATTTTGGATAATATCTTACGAAAATAGGTAGGTGTAGGCTATAATAGTTATGGTGCTAAACAATTAGGTGAAGTGACATTTAGCAGCAAGTAGGTTTAATTTTCTATTAAAGCTTAATTATGACGTTAGATAAGTTCTAATAATAATGCTATTCGGACTAATCAATTTTAAAGGAGAAAGCACCGTAACTGATTTTATTAATTTTATGTCTAAACTACTAGTGACACATGATTTCTTCTTGACGGTCCATCAGAATGTGCTCACCGAATTATTTTGATCCGAAGAGAATGTAATTTCACAAGTTGGGTTTAGAAAGGATAGAATATATTCAAATCTTAATTTTATTTATGTGGGATAGAAAAATTGTTCCAAACAGATCTTAGATTCAAAATTGAATAATCTAGTTTTAAGTTATGATTCTCTTCTCGTTGTAAATTTCCTACTAATTATTTTTAGATATGATTGTGTTCGCGTACAAAAATATTCAAAAAGACTATATAATGGGAGAAAATGTGTTGAAATGAAGTAATTCTTCAACCGAAAAGAAAAGTATTCCATCCATTCCAAAAGAATTATGATAAATTTTTAATTTTGAAAATAATTTACTTGAACTTTCCATTTTATTCTTAATAATTGACTTTTTATAGAGCCAAACCAATAGTATTCCATATTCAATTATAACTTTCATAATTAGAGTTTTGTAGGTACATAAATATCATAATATATTTAAAAGTACAAGTTTTTTCTTAAAAAATTACTTTAGTTTTGTGCCTAATTAAATTAGTTAGTAATGGAATTAAGGAAAAAAAACTTCCAGTGTCGTTGAGATCATCGACTTCTTTTAGACATTATCTTTTTCTGTGCTTTTCAGAAGAAACTTTTTTTTGCACGTTAGGTCGTTAACTAACTACTATTAGTACTTTAATTTGAACCTCAAATAGTCAAAGTAGTATCTGCTTGTATTTTGAGTCAAATAATTTATACCCGGTAAAAACTTTAAATTTAAATTTTGTACACCTTCAAGTAAATTAATCTTTTTTCAAACAAATACAGCACGTATAGAAATAATACTTTGTGTCAGAATGCTTGTTCTAATTAGGTAGGTACGTACAATTTGATTACAATTAAATTAAATAAAAGCATGTTTTTTTCCAAAGGAATATATAAATTGACAAGTATTAGCTAGTCAACAAGGACCAAGGGAATAGAAAAACATGTATACTAGTATTCAATAATAATGCATTTTAAACATAATTGTTTTATTTGGCTAAATGATCGTCAAATTATGTAGTATATATGGGAATATAAACATGCTGACTCGGATATTGCAATTGTGAAAAAAAAAATAATGGACATGAGCTTGTAGGAATGATTGAGATTCCTTCATTTTTTTTAGTCAGAAGTCTCGAATTTGAGCCTCTAGAATGAAAAACAATCTTATCGAAAGTATCACTTTCAGAAATCGATCTACAATACGTGAAACCAAATTAATTAAATTTCAATGCGCATACTAAATACCAAATGAAAAACAAAAAATAGTACCTCCGTAAAGGACTATAAATTGGTTTCAAAGACTAGTAATAGAAGGGGGGCGAGGGCTAGGAGTTTTAGGAAGACTAGGACATTCGAGACTTAATAATTTAATTTAATTTAATTTAATGGTATGTATTAATTGAAATCTTTCACACATAAATATATGTTATCTATTCATGTAATTCTATTTTCACCTTAATAATAGCAAAATTTTATTTTCCAAAACGACTTAATTTGGTCTCGGGTCACCTAATCTGAATGGTGCATGTTCTTAAATTATTAAAAGATTTCTTAATTATGCTTGAAGTATATCACGTGTAGTCCAGTTGATACTAAACTAAATCCCCAATGATTATCAATTAGTTGATACTTAACTTTCAAATAAGATAATGATTAGGACCTTCAACCAAAAAACAAGGTGTTTAATCTATTTCAACTCTTGACTTATTAGTCAGTTCTTGGTAGCTATGCTATTTTAAAAAATTTCCCCATTAGTTAGTTACTAACATTTTTTTAAAATTACTCTATTCTTGGCAAACCTATTTTTACAAAAGAGAAACTGATAAAGAATTTTTTTATTTTGTCAAGTGATACTTTAAATTTGACTTACGAATATATACATCATTCCAAAGAAATGAACGGTAGATGCTAGTTGTGACATGCAGACGAGAGGGTGTATGGATAAGAAGGAAAATGTTTTTTCATGAAAAAATTATTTTGAAAAATAATTTTTAGAAGAATAAGTGAGTTTCTTATTTATTTTCTTATATTCGGTATATAACTAAAAAAATTATTATTTTAAATATATTTATATATAATCTAGACAAATACTACGTATAATAGGTACGAGGGGCCTGGGCTGATGGCGATGGGGCTACAAGTATTCACATGAAGATAAGGCATGATGGAGAGTGAGAGGACACATTTAATGTCACATGCCCATGTAGATTTTGTTTCGCTACTTGTTATCTTTAAAAAAATAAAATAAAAAAATTAACAGCAATTTGATAAATTTAACATGAAAAAATAAAAAATATTTTCTAAAAACATATTTTACTACATATTAAACACTCTTTCTTTTAGTTTGTTTGACTTGATTCAGGGTACGATAATGGACAAACTAACTTATATTCGATGTGAATTAGTAAGGGGGACCCATGTGTTATTTTGGGGTGCTTCAGCTCTCACTAAACTCGATGTAGATTAGGTATAATTATATAAGAAATATAGCAAAAATGGTATAATAAATAAAAAAGTAGCCAGAGAACAAAAACATAGTTGAGTGCTAAGATTTTAGGCGCACTCTTAAAATTCCTTCCATGCTGGTGGTGTGTGTTCGAATCCGCAAAATCTTCAATTTTCTTAAACAAAATTTACATATTTAAAAACTAAATAAATAAATAATAATAATAAATCATATTAATTAACAATTCAAACTATTAAAACATATTTCAAAAAGTTACTTTTAACCGCCCAAATAATATATAATTAAGACGCTTAAAGTTGAGAGAGTAACATAGTAAATCTTTAATTTTTTTTAAAAAATAACCAGTCATTCTGCCTATTAAGTAGGCTGATTAGAAAAACAAGTTCTTCTATAGAAGTGTCATATATATATATATATATATATATATATATATATATATATATATATATACTAGTTTAGCCGCATGTGCTTCGCACGGGTAACTTTTGATTATTTAAAATTAGACGATTTTATCTATTACGAAGGTTTTTAATAAAGTGAAAAAAATTTAAAATATGTATTTTATTATAAGTACATTGTTGGATAGTAAAATTTTCGAGATTGAAAAATAAATAATCGAAACAAGAAAAATATTGCAACAATCAATTTATTGATTTCAATGCGAGAGTGTTACAATCTCTATGAATAATCTGATTCGCCTTTTCAAGTATAAATTCAAGGGCTTAAAGCTTAATCTTGAATTTGAACTTGGTTTGCTGACTTGAGGTACTTGATCTTGACTTGTGCTTGAATTCAAGGGTTTTGGAGCTTGTTCTTGAATATTGCGGTCCTGATCTTGAATCTTGATTTGAATGCTTGAGCTTTTTAGAGAAATTGCGGCGTTTGATCCACGAGCTTTCTCTTGCTTCTTGTTAGAGTTCTTAGGGGGACCTTTTTCTGAATTATGAGACCCCTATTTATAGTTGTAGGAAAGGAAGAGTCATGATGAATATAGACTTCCTTTGACCAATCAGATTTAAGTGATGTGACACCTTTTATGAGCTTTTATTTCATAGGCCTGCTGCATCAGTTTGACATGTGGCACGGTCCTCTTGACTCCTTCACTTGACTTGGCATGCCACATCATTTGACACGTGACGCATAATTTGGGCCTCTAGAATATGACAATATCTTGGGCTTAACAAAGTGGGTTCATCATTTGTAGCCCAAATTAATGGACTAACCCAATAAATATTGAACCTTATTTAAAGTATAAATAACATAAATATCAACCTCTTAAAAGTAATAGTTAAATCCATACCTATTTGGACTTAAATAATTAATTCAATTATATTAATCCTCAATATTTATTTGGCACTAATATATTTTGAATTTAATATAATCCGAATTTTGTACGGATGTAAATTTAATAAAATTGCATCGTCCACAAATGCCCCCTACTTCAAGACTTGTTGAGACATTTAATATTTTAGAGACCAGCCTTGAAGTATGATTATTTAAACATATTTCCTTCGTGCTTCAACGATTTTCCATACATAAGAACACCTCATTCAAAAACTTTAAAGCCGAACCATATTGACATTGTCTCTCAAAGCTCTCTTACTTTTTTTTCACGAATCTCTATACTTAAGACACGTTGGTGAGACATGATATCCAATTTCAAACAGTTTTGGAAGACTTTTTCATTGCCTTACTTAACCAGGAATAAAACTCTTCCGATTTAAACTCAGATTGGAGAAGGAAACAACCTCCAATTTGACTTTATATGGGAGAAGGAAACAACCTCCAATTTGAATTTGTATGAAAGAAGGAAATCAACCTCCAATTTGAATTTGTATGAGAGAACAAAATAACCTCCAATTTGAATTTGTATGGGAAACAACCTCCAATTTGAATTTGTATGAAAGAAGGAAATCAACCTCCAATTTGAATTTGTATGAGAGAACAAAATAACCTCCAATTTGAATTTGTATGGGAAAAGGAAAAAATCTCCAATTTGAATTTAGAGATGGAAGTTATCCCAATCTGAATTTATATTGGAGAAAGAAACAATCTCCAATTTGAATTTGGAGATGAAAGTTATTACAATCTGAATTTATATTGGAGAAGAAAACATCCATCCTACAACTCTATAAAAGAAGGTAGTTTCCCCACTTTTTCAATATCAATTTTGAGATTTTCAAGCCATCAACAATATTGAGGTAATTTTTTTCCCTCCTACTTTTCTCTTATTTTCGTCACTTTTTTTCAGCACAACATGTTAGTGGTAGAAAATTCATATCTAATTGTAGGAATATCAAAATTATGAACCGTTTGATATTCTAGAAATCAGACTTCGAGATATATAACATATCAAAAATTTAGATTTAAGTGCCTTCATTATAATTCTCGATAATGTTTTGAAGTTAGCCCAGAATTTTATCATGCTGAAAATTTCAGATCTGCGCATCTTTACTAAAACTTTCATATCTTGAAGTAGGAAGGATGAAATCACAAGACGCTTGATTCTTGTGAAACTAGACACAAAGATATATAATATATCCAAAATTCATAATTTAATACAATCAAAATATTTTCAGGTGTTATCCCAAAATCAACATAGAGTTTTGATGCATCAACAATTTCAGATTTACGCGATATTACCACAAAAATTATATCTCAATGTGAGAGTACCAAAATTATGATCCTCTTGATTCTATAGATGTCGTAAATATGCATGTATAACATATCCAAAATTTGAATTTTAACACTCTTTTGATTGTTCTATATAATTTTTTGAAGTCAATCTTATATGTTGTCCGACAGAGGATTCCAGATTTGCATTGCCTCACCAAATAATTTATTTCTTGATGTGTGACCATCACCACCAAAGGGATTTTTGATTGCCTCAAACTAGATTTTGAGGGATTTATTCTCATTATGACATCTTGTCTCAATCCAAGTTAGTGATATACAACTTTTAAGATCACAACACTTTGATAGGTAACATCCTTTCTATTTGTGTTTTTTCTTTCTTTCTTGTTTCCCTTTTTTTTTTTCTTTTATTTTTCGAGAATTGAAACAGATAGCAATATCCAACAATCGGCTTAGGGTGCGAGAGTTTAACTTCGCCTTCGTCACTTTAAGTTCGACCAATTTTACTTGAAGATGGTGGACATCGGCTTAAGGTGAGAGAGTTTAACTTCGCCTCCGTCACTTTTAGTCCGACCAATTTTACTTGAAGACGGTGGACATCGGCTTAAGGTGCGAAGTTTAACTTCGCCTCCATCACCTTAAGTCCGACAAATTTTACTTGAAGATAGTGGACATCAGCTTAAGGTGCGAGAGTTTAACTTTGCCTCCGTCACTTTAAGTCCGATCAATTTTACTTGAAGATGGTGGACATCGGCTTAAGGTGCGAGAGTTTAACTTCGCCTCCGTCACCTTAAGTCCGACCAATTATACTTGAAGACGGTGGACATCGGCTTAAGGTGCGAGAGTTTAACTTCGCCTCCGTCACCTTAGGTCCGACCAATTTTACTCGAAGATGGTGCAGTGATTTTCTTTAAGTATGGGCCCTGGTCAATGTTCAGCTTAAGGTGCAAAGGGAAAAATCTTGTCCACTTTAAGACATGAAAATTTTGATATCCTTTTAAGGATAAATCTGCGAGAGACCAGTTTAAGGTGCAAAGGGACAAATTTTGTCCACCTTAAGGCATGAAATTTTTTAGATCCTTTTAAGGATAAACCTGTTAGAGGCTAGCTTAAGGTGCAAAGGGACAAATTTTTTCCACCTTAAGGCATGAAAATTTCGATATCCTTTAAAGATAAACTTGTTAGAGGCCAGCTTAAGGTGTAAAGGGACAAATTTTGTCCACCTTAAGTCATGAAAATTTTGAGATCCTTTTAAGGATAAACCCGTTATAGGCCATCTTAAGGTGCAAAGGGACAAATTTTGTCCACCTTAAGGCATGGAAATTTTGATATCCTTTAAGGATAAACCCGTGAGAGGCCAGCTTAGGGTGAAAAGGGACAAATTTTATCCACCTTAAGGCATGAAAATTTTGATATCCTTTTAAGGATAAACCCGTTAGAGGCCAGCTTAAGGTGCAAATGGACAAATCTTGTCTTACCTTAAGGCATGAAAATTTCGATATCCTTTTAAGGATAAGCCCGTGAGAGGTTAGCTTAAGGTGCAAAGGGACAAATTTTATCCACCTTAAGGCATGGAACTTTTGAGATCCTTGTAAGGATAAACTCGCGAGAGGCCCACTTAAGGTGAAAATGAACAAATCTTGTCCACCTTAAGGCATATAAATTTTGAGATCCTTCTAGTTGTAGGCTTGGAGAACTTTGACATTCCAAATCCCATTGAAGGAACTCTCTTTCTTTTCGACGGATTACCCCGATTGAGTCACAAATATTTAGAGTAAGTCTAAAATTTAATTAGAATAGTTTCATACTTAGTATCCATATGGTAGATACTTGCAGGAACATATTACTTTTTTTACAGTCATGCAATTGAACTCAGAATAAAATTAAGCGCCTACGTACCTCAATTAGAGGATCAAGTCACAACGTAGTTCTGGGTGAGGTTTTTATTTTATTTTATTTTTATTTTTGAGCCATACTCAGTTTATACTCTTGCGGGCCAGGAGTGGACATGCAGTTTATACTCGTTCCTTAAGGAGTGCATATGCAGTTTATACTCGTGCCTTAAGGAGTGTACATGCAGTTTATACTCATGCCTTAAGGAGTGTACATCCAGTTTATACTCGTGCCTTAAGGAGTGTACATATAGTTTATACTCGTGCCTTAAAGAGTGTACATCTTCCTTCAAAGATAGTACTTCTTAAAAAACTTGGCGTTGATGGGGCCAACCCTTACCCCATCTACATCGACAAGCTTGTAAGCTCCATTTGAATATGTCTCTTGTATGATATATGGTCCATTCCACTTCGGCGTGAATTCGCCCCCAGACTTATGAGAAGTGATAATGGGACTTCTTACTGCAAGGACTTGATCTCCAACTTGGAAGCACCTCAAGCGAACCCTTTTGTTGAAAGAACGAGATAGCCGGGCTTGATAGCATTCAAGATTTTGTTGAGCCTCCAACCTCTTCTCATCAAGAGCTTTTAACTCCGCAAGATGCAACTTAGCATTTTCTTCATCAGAGAGCCCTTCTTGAATAACCAGTCTCAAAGAAGTTATTTGACGCTCAAGTGATAAGACGACTTCAACTCCAAAAGCAAGCGAATATGGGTTTGCTTGTGTTGGTGTGCGGTAAGTTGTTCTATATGCCCATAAAACTTCTTCCATTTGCTCATGATAGTCTCGTTTGGATTTGGAGACGATTTTCTTCAATAAGTTGCATAAAGTCTTATTAAAGGCTTCAACTAGACCGTTGGCGGCAGTATGGTACATAGAAGACTTGCGCTGCTTGAAGCCAATGAGATCACAAATCTTATTCATTAGTTTTTTATCAAATGGCTTACCATTGTCAGTTATTATATATTGAGGGATTCCAAAGCGGTAGATGATATTCACTCGGATGAAGTTTGCAACATTTATTTTCTTTACTTCCTTAAGAGCAAGAACTTCGGCCCACTTTTAGAAGTAATCTGTCGCGGCCAAGATGTATAAGTGTCCACCAGAAGACTTTGGTAGTGGACCAATAACATCCATTCCCCAAGAATTGAATGGCCAAGATGCTACAGTTGGATGTAGTAACTCTGGAGGTTGATGTATGAAATTTGCATAGAATTGGCAAGCTTTGCATTGTAACGCCCCGAAATCTCCTCCCGAAACGTCACATGGTGCTTAAGGCTACAAGTAGCCCCAAGCTAACCCTTTGAGCCGATTACTACATATAATAACTCAATTCGAGATGAAATAAACAAAATACTAGTACTGTCAAATCAAATGATAGGAAATACGAAGAAAATACTCTGTACAAACGACCACAAAATTAGAAATCTCAACATACTAACAATCTGATAACTAGTCTGACAAAGCCTCTACTACCCAAGTCTACTAGAGAGCCATTGGGACAGGCCCCTAACTGGCTCAAACTGAACTGAAAGCAATAATATGTCTACTAAAAATACTGAAATGTCTGAAGATAGGTCCTCAAACCATGAGGACTCACCACTGTAGAGATGTAGACAAAGGTACTCGGAAATCACTGACGAGGATGAGACTGAGCACCTGAACCTATATTATAAGACAATGTAGCATATAGACGTATATGTGGATCAGCACTTGGGAATGTACTGAGTATATAGGGGTATATGAATGTACATAAAACAATATCCATGCTCTTTAATAAAATCATGTATGCAAATATGAATGACTCACATAGCTTGAATAAGTCTAATATAATAAGCTCATAAATCATGTAGAATGAAGTATGTACCACAAATCTCGTGAGTCATTATACTTTATCTTTAAAATCTAAACTCTTCTCTTATTCTCATTACTCGAAGACTAAAGAAAGCTTTAAAGAATATTTTCCAACTCATGCATATATCTTATGGAGATTAAAACTTCTTTAATGCTCAAGAACTTAGAACTCTTTTAAACTCAAGTCACTTGGAACTCGGAATTCTATAACTCTTACTAGTAGAGAAAACTACTTTCTTCTTGGGAAAAATTTACTTCAAGAAACTATTTTGAAAATCTTACTATTAGGGAAAATCGCTTATCTCAAAGCTTTAGGAAAAATATTCTATCTCAAGAGAGGTTCTCTTAACAGATATAAACCATGCGAGCTACATGGAGTCCAACATCTTATCCTCCTAAGGAATAAACCTCGCATTGGGGAGAGGCATCATACTCTTGCTAGGAAGTATAACCTCAACTCAGTGATAACTTATCTTGGCCTCGGGCCCATAAATCTCAATACTACGGTGGCACGTAGTTCTGGGGTATGAAACTGTAGTAACTTACCCAACTCGGTGCTAAATACTACTCCCTTTAGTTAGCTACGCTCATCTCAGGGAAATCCACTTTAAAATAATCTCATGGTTCATAAAAACCCAGTTATAAAATCTGTAGTCTCATTTGGTAAAGTGGATTTCAAAGCTACTATGACCATTAAGGTCAAAACTTTCTCAATGATCTCAAAATACTCAAATCATGGGTGCTTATAGCACAAAAGTTTATAAAAACTGAAATCTCAAGTAGGGTTTAATGACCCATAATCAAATCTCAAGTTAAGACTCATCAAAATGCATATTAGATGTCATAAGGATACGCAAATCATATAGAAATCTGGAATGTTCAGCAATTTATCTTAAAATCTCAACATACTCATGTACTTCAATTTCTAGAATGTTGGCAAATCTCAAAATCTCATGCATAGTAATATTGGGTATGAAACCACACTTCAAATTCATAGGAGAACTCATAAAGTCATATATATTTATAATTTAAAACAAGTTTTGGGCACAAGGACGAAAGAATTGTCCTTGTTCAAACTCCACATACCTTAGATTGTGAAACTAGATGAACAAGCTTGCTTGAAACTCTTCTTCTTACTTTTTGAGAGTGGGTTCTTGAAGACTTGGACTTGGGGAACTCGAATCTCAACTCAATTTGTAGAATCTATGGTGAGTTCTTGAATTTCTTGGAGAAGGGTTTTGGGTTTTTTTTTAGGAAGAAACCCTAGCCTTTGGATATTTTGGGAGATAATGAAGTCATATGCTTCGTTTTCAATATATCTAATGCTTCGTTTTGAATATATCTAAGTGTTAAAAAAGGAAAAAGGCCAAAAAGTCCTTTTAAAATGACTTAAAATGATGAATGGGATTTGCGACGGTTGGAGTGATGGCCCATCGCTAGTCTGACGGTCCGTCGGATCGTCCGTCACACGTTGGTCAGAAAAAGGCCACACTGCCTTAGTTACGAAGGTCCTAGCGATGGTCCGTCGCTAGCTTGACGGTCTGTCGTCTTGGCCATATTACTTGGGCCAAATGATGGAGTCACTACCTTGGTTGCGATGGTTCGGGTGACGGTCCATCGCAGACTCGACGGTCCGTCAACCTGTCCGTCGCACCTGGGCGGTTCCGACAACTCTCAGTAAAACGACCATAACTTCTCACCCCAATACTGGATTTGGTCAAAGTTGGTATCGTTGGAAAGCTAATTCAATTATATACATTACAAAAAGTGGATATTAGAGAAATTGTACATGGTTTAAAATATTTCTCACTCGGGAAATCTGGGGTATTACATGCATCTGCTAGCATAGTCCAAGCAATCTTTCACCATCGTTGGTCAATAATATCCCATCCTTTTAATGTGAAAATGGAGCTTTGGTCCAAACTGATGTGATCCACAAACTCTCGAGTGTGTTTCTTGCAAAGCTTGAATTGCTTCTTCCTCTCCTAAACACCATAAGAGCACTCCTTCAAATGATCTTCAATACAGTTTGTCTTTATAGTAAAGGAAGAGAGGTGCATGGCAACGAATGTCGGCTCTTCTCCTTGGATCCTCTGGAAGTATCCCATAATATAAGTAATCAATGATAGATTGTCTCCAATCTTCTTTTGCAGCTTCAGATATGACAATGAGGTATTTGACTTTACTTTATTCATCCTCAGTTGATGGAGGTACTACCTATTCTTGGCGGATAGTAACTTGCATCTGATTTGGAAGAGTCAGGGTTGAGGCCAAAGCAGCTAGGGCATCATCTTGCTTATTTTCTCTCCTTGGCGTATGTTGGAGGGTTACTTCTTCAAGCCACCTCATCAACTTCTGTGCATAATCATGATATGATCGTAGCTCAGGCTTTCTGATTTCATAGCTTCCCAAAAGTTTCTTGATCATAATTGAAAGTCACCAAACACTTGTAATTGCAGTTGTTTCATGTCAACTACCATCTCAAGTCCAAGTATTAACGTTTGATATTCAACAACATTATTAGAGCAACGGTTTGTTAGGGTAAATGAGTATGGGATGACCTCTTCTTACGGAGTGACAAACACCACCCTGATACCAGCTCTATCTCGATGTGCAACCTCATCAAAGTATATTTTCCACAAGGTTTTGGATTCAATAACCATTACATGTTCATCAGGAAGTTCATTACTCAATTCCTAATCATCAGGTATTGGGTGGTCTGCCAAGAAGTCAGCCAATGTTTGTCCCTTTACGGCCTTTTGGGGAACGTACACAATCTCAAACTATTGAAATTGAAGGTACCATCTTGCAAGTCGGTCACTAAAGACTGGTTTTGACATTACAAACTTGATGGGATTCTCCCTAGACACAAGACGAACAACATGAGCTTGAAAGTAGTGTTTCATCTTTTAGATTGAGAAAGACAACACCAAACATAACTTTTCGATTGGAGAATACTTCAGCTCATTTGGTGTCATCATTCTGCTCAGATAGTAAAGGGAGTTCTCTTTGCCCTCACTATTTTCTTGAGCCAATAGTGCTCCGACTGACCTTGCTTGTGCCGCAATGTAGAGTATCAACGGTTTTCCAGGTATGGGTGCCGCAAGAACTGGTGGCTTCATTAAGTATGATTTGATACTCTCAAAGGCATTACTACAAGCTTGGTCCCATTCGAAGGGAGTGTCTTTCTTCATGAGACGACTAAATGGTTGACATTTTTCGTCCAGGTTTGAGATGAACCTCCTTAAATATGCTAGCCTTCCTTGAAGGCTTTTTAACTCATGAATATTTCGAGGTTCGGGCATCTTCAAAATCGCATCAACCTTGTCCTGATCAATTTCAATTCCTCGATGTCTCACAATGAAGCCAAGAAACTTTCCAGAAGTAACTCCAAAGGCACACTTCAATGGATTCATCCTAAGTTGATATCTTCGAAGTAATTCGAATACCATTCTTAGGTCTTTTAAGTGGTCATCTCTCTTTCTTGACTTCAGTACTAGATCATCCACATAGGATTCAATATTTTTATGGATCAGGCCATCAAAAATATTCTACATAGCCCTTTGATAAGTGGCACCAGCATTCTTCAAACCAAAAGGCATCACCTTGTTGCAATAAATACCTTTGGGCGTACGAAATGCAGCGAGTTCTTCATTCTTTGGCACCATACGGATTTGGTTGTATCCGTATGAACCATCCATGAAGGACATTGCCTCATAACCAATGGTGTCATCAGTCATCAACTCTGGTATGGGGATTGGAAAGTCATCTTTAGGGCAAACATTGTTGAGATCCCGAAAGTCGACACAAACTCGAATTTGGCCATTCTTTTTCCGTACTGGAATATTACTTGAAATCCACGTAGGATATTTGACTTCACTAATAAAGCCAACTTCAATGATTTTTTTTAACTTCATTTTTTATCAATGGAACCAACTCTGGCCTAAAGCGCCTTTGGGTTTGCTTAACAGGACGAGCGCCATTCCTGGACCCCAATTGATGGACCGCTACTTTTGGATCTAATCCAGGTATTTCCTTATAGATACAGGTGAAGGCATCCATATATTCTTTTAGTATGTCTATGTAAGCGATTTCCTCTTCCACTTCTAGAAACGCACTTAGGTAAGTTGGTCTTGGGTCTTCATTGGTTCCAAAATTAACTTCCTTCAAGGGATCTATTGTGGCCTTTACTCCTTCTTTAAGTAGCGATAGAGCATCTCCAGCCTCTTCCTTCTCTTGAGGATCATCGTCGTTAACGGATATATGATGACACCAAAAGGCATATTCTATCTCTTCATCAACCTTCATTTAAGATGAGACATCTTTCTCATTATGGGTCGTAACATGATATGAGGAGCCAACACTCTCTTCATCTTCTTCGCGTTGCTTGGTATAAACCACAGTATGCGCCTTTAATTTTAGCACCTCGTTGTATGAAACTACCAGTTCCGTCGTTACTTCATTCTAGAAATAATCAAACTTTGGAAATCCCTCTGTATTTTAAGTGAAGAGTGCATCATCGTGCTTTGACGACTCCTTTTACGCTTGTTGCTTTTTTTCTTATTTAGAGGTCCCAACCTTTCAAACACATAAGTTCTTGCAGTTGACCCTCCAAGTCGGTCAAATACAGAGGGTCTTTTATTAGCAGCAGTGGATTCTTCTTCCATGGCGATGTAATTACTGACCACCCTTCTTATGGAGATGCGAATTGGAGGTGGCTGCGTGTATCCTAGGCCTTCACATGCCTTTCTGGTTGCACCCTCCGACGGAAATTTGCCCAAACTTGATGGCTTATTAGGATTGTATCCAGCCTTTACAAATAGCTTATATGCATTTGGGTCAAAGCCTTCTTTCGTACGTTTCAAAGGGAGTGCCATATCTTGTGGCAGATTTTGAGCCACAGACTCTTCAAGAAGTCTTGAGGATGGATTTATTGCATCAATCTTCCTGATAGGTAAAGTTAGCCCCTTCAGCATATTATCTTGGAAATCCAATGGGTGATCTTCCTCTTTCTTTACCTTCGGTACGTAGCGAAGAACGGGAGTTGCCTTCTTTTTCGTAGAAGCAACACTTTCTTTATTTGAAGTGGAGAGAGGCTTCTTGGTGGTGACTTTTTCGACAGTCACCGTGAACTTCTTAGATGCAAGATCGTCATACTTGGTCTTGGTAACATCTTCAACCCTTTTCTCGTCCACAACAAACATCTTTAAGTAGAATTTTTCATCGGCAAAATGAGACTCAGCTTCAGTGAATGGCTTGTCATCGGCAACTGTCACACCCCTTTTTCGCCCGCAGGGTCGGAGTCGAAGTGAAGGATTTTTCCAATTAAAGTGACGGTATTGAATAGGGATTAATTTAGTTACAGAGTCGCCACTTGAAATTGAGTTATGGTGTTCCAAGTCACCTTTTTGAACCCCTAATAAAAAAGAAATGACTCTTTGTTATGGTCTGCAAAAACAGATGACCGGGTAAGGAATTCAATTGAATGAGGGGAAGGTGTGAGGCACCTCTCGAGTCCTGTGATTATAGCACAGTCGCTTTTATTGACTTATAGTTAGCTTTAACTATTTTTTTATAAATTATGCTAAGGCCTAAATAGCTCATTTATACTATACTGGAAATAACTACCTATATCTTTTATGTTAAATAAATCGACAAAAAATTAATTCTAGAAAAATATTCTCCAAGGTGCATTATTCCATCCTTGAAATTTAAATGTCTCGAAAAGATGCGTACGCCGCATTCTTAATTGAGACGAATATTTTGAACGAGCCTAAAATTTGCCTAATGTTAAAGACATTGATTTTCTTCTTGTAAACTCGAGACCATTTCTTATCCATTTTATTCTCATTCTTTCTTTTTTTTGCAACGAGTCTTAAATTAATTCGCAACTATTACTCAAGCTCATATATTTGGCCCGGAATTTAAAATGATTTAGCCCACAAAATATTTTCTAACCTAAGAAACTAGCGCCATTATCTTGTGATTATACATAACTCAAGAGAAAACATAAAAAAGTATAATATAAAGGCATGATCAAAGTATTAACAACATGAGACTACTAAACAAACAATTAAAATGACAAGAAAATAAACTTTTCTATTTAATCATAAATCATTTAATTAAAGTAGACAAATTCTGAGCCCAAACAATGATAGTCAAATTTAGAAGGATATATATACATATATTTTCCGATTCAACAGCCAATTAAATTATTACTTCCCATGCGTATTTTGGATTCAAATGATATTGTAAGTAAAGAAACCAACAATACTAAACTACTCTTAAGTCACTTTATATTTTTACACTGTTTTAATTACGTTATCGTAGATATACCTACAACTAACAGTAGCATAATATCCTTGGAATAGTTTGATTAAATGGGACAAACTACAAACGTGATATTCATTAATCGTATCCCGCGTAGGCGCGTACTTACTTGTTAGACTTAAACTAAAATAGGAAGATAAAATATTTTAAAACTAAAACCACCTAAATTGATCCTAATAATAACAATATGATCTGCTTGCTTATTAAAACAACACAAAAAATGCAACTTATATAAATTTCCAAAAAACGAACTTTGGATGATCAAATTCTTACTAGCATAACCCATTTTTTTTATATAATAATAGTAATAGTTAACCAAGTTCCAAATCAAAATGCTCTTTTGTTAAAACCACCAAATTCAACGTCTAAGCCTCAGGGATAAGAAGAAACCAATGAGTCCTCTATTTTTACTTAAACTAATCAACTTTAAAAGTTATCTTATCTTAATATTGGAATAAATTAAATTAACATTGATTCAATATAGAAAATAAATTACAAGTAAAGGTATATAACCGAACTTCATACAAACGATAAACTACGCATACTAAATGATACAAAAAGCCAAATAACAAAAAAATTTATTCATGCTTCAATTCACAATGAAACTTATAAAATAAATAGTGTAGGATTGAATAAAAAAACCTGAATGATGAATTAACTAAAAGAGAAGCACGAACGGCGTCACCGAAAATTCGAATGGAAACTTTGAAACTCGAATTCTGACTCTTTCTCCTCTTTTCTTCTTCTTTATCTGATTTTTTGCTTTCTCCTTTGTTTAATCAGTCTCTGGTTATTGAATGTTTTTTTTTTTGTGTGTGGGTGTCTGTAGGTTTTCATGTACGTTTCTCTTTCCTGGGGTTGAGGAGTCTTTTATATAGGGGATTCTTGAGGGGAACAGTTAGAAATTATCAGATAAAGGGGAGGAAATTTTTCTTTTTAAATTTCGAATCTTTTTCTCCTTTTTTTTAGAAGATAATAATAATAACAAATAAAAATAATAAATTAATAAATAAATAAAAAATAATAACAATAATAACAATAATATAATGATAACTAATTAATTTTTATATTTAAGAAAAAACAATAAAATTTTATAAATAGCCGAAAATAAATATAATTAAGATAGTACTAAAAATACTAGCTTATTTATTTAAAATTTAAAAAAGAAATTTTTTTTTTGAATTTTTGTATTATTATTATTTTATTTTTAAAAAAATTGTAATAAAAATAAAAATAAATATCCTTAAATTAACTTCATTTAGTTATTTATTTTTTAACAAAAATTTATTAAAAATTTAAATAAGAACTAAAATATATATCGGATAAAAATATAAACATTTAATATCGAAAAATAGGTTAAAACTCGTGGAGGATCAAAAATCACGTGTCTACATTTTGCCCCTCTTTGTGTGAAATCTCGAAGAGTTTTCAAACAAAGAAGTAGACAAAGAGATAATTTTTTATCCTTTGATTATTCAAAAAGTGAGAAAAAAATAAAAGAAAATAAAAGATGTGACCAAGTCCTGGTTTTGGACCGCCTACGTATCCCGGTTTATAAGGGAATCAGGTCACTTGTAGTTTAAAGGTAAAATGGTGAGAGAACGAGTTAGAGATCGAGTGAGTTTCCATCGAGTTTTCGGTTGACTCCTCCTCCTTTTACATTCACATGAATAATAAAAATAAAATTGAAGATACAAGTGAAAGATCCTATCTATTTAGCTATTCTGGAATCTTGACTTGAGTCTTCATGACTTCTCAAATGGTGAGATAGTCGTTATTCTGAGTTGAACTTGAAACATAAAATGTTCCTCCTCATTCTCTTTTGACATTGGAGAGGAACTTGACAATTGACTCATTCTTCAGACTTTTCTCTAACTTGATCTTGAAAATTTTCACTCCATTCTTTAGGCGGGCTCCTGGACCTCCTTTTTTCTTCACCCTGTTCTTCAGGAGGGCTCCTGGACTTACAATTTCTTCACCCTATTCTTTAGGAGGGCTCCTGGACTTCCTTTTTTCTTCACCCTGTTCTTCAGGCGGGTTTCTGGACTTACAGTTTCTTCACCCTGTTCTTTAGGCGGGCTCCTAGACTTCTTTTTTCTGATCTTCAAATATGTTCCTGAACTCAAAATAAAAGGTGAAATAGAAAAATAACATCCAATTCTTCAGGAGGGTCCTGGACATAAAATAAATTTCCATTTTTCAGAGAGGTCCTGAACAAAAGTAAATTCCCATTCTTCAGAAGGGTCCTGAGCAAAACGTAAATTCCCATTTTTCAGGAGGGTCCTGAGCAAAAAGTAAATTCCCATTCTTCAGGAGGGTCCTGAGTATAAAATAAATTTCAATGTACATGAACAAAATTTTTGCCCCAGTTTATACTTAGAAAATGATTCGACTAAAAGGTACGTCTTATAGGAATTAAGGAGGATGACTCGACTAAAAGGTACGTCTTATAGGAATCAAGATTCAAGTTAGGAAGTGCGTTTATCTAACAAAATAAAAACTGACTTATTCAGACTAGGAAGTGTGTCTCCTAGAGGTTAAATGAAATGGCTCGACTAGAAAATGCGTCTTCTAGGAGTGAATGTTCAATTTAGAAAGTGTTTCACCTAACAAATGAAAACTGACTTATTCAGACTAGCAAGTGCGTCTCCTAGAGGTTAAATGAAATGACTCGACTAGAAAGCGCGTCTTCTAAGAGTGATGGTTCAATTTAGGAAGTGCTTCACCTAATAAATGAAAAACTGACTTATTCAGACTAGGAAGTGCGTCTCCTAGAGGTTAAATGAAATGACTCGACTAAAAAGTATGTCTTCTAGGAGTGATGGTTCAAGTTAGGAAGTGCTTCACCTAATAAATAAAAAACTGACTTATTCAGACTAGGAAGTGCGTCTCCTAGAGGTTAAATGAAATGACTCGACTAAAAAGTATGTCTTCTAGGAGTGATGGTTCAAGTTAGGAAGTGCTTCACCTAACAAATGAAAATCTGACTTATTCAGGCTAGGAAGTGCGTCTCCTAGGGGTTGAATGAAATGACTCGACTAGAAAGCGCGTCTTCTAGGAGTGATGGTTCAAGTTAGGAAGTGCTTCACCTAATAAATGAAAAACTGACTTATTCAGGCTAGGAAGTGCGTCTCCTAGGGGTTGAATGAAATGACTCGACTAGAAAGTGCTTCTTCTAGGAGTGATGGTTCAAGTTAGGAAGTGCTTCACCTAATAAATGAAAACTGACTTATTCAAACTAGGAAGTGCGTCTCCTAGGGGTTGAATGAAATGACTCGACTAGAAAGTGCGTCTTCTAGGAGTGATGGTTCAAGTTAGGAAGTGCTTCACCTAACAAATGAAAATTGACTTATTCTGGCTAGGAAGTGCGTCTTCTAGGGGTTGAATGAAATGAATTGACTAGAAAGTGCGTCTTCTAGGATTGATGGTTCAAGTTAGGAAGTGTTTCACCTAACAAATGAAAACTGACTTATTCAGGTTAGGAAGTGTGTCTCCTAGGGTTTGAATGAAATAACTCGACTAGAAAGTGAGTCTTCTAGGAGTGATGGTTCAAGTTAGGAAATGTGTTCCCTAACAAATAAAAACTGAAATAACCAGACAAGGAAGTGTGTTTCCTAGAGGTAAATGATGATGAGTTTTCACTATGATTGTGATTACTAAACATGTGTAGCATCTTGCATTTGCAAAAGTGAGGAATTGCATCTTTTGATATTTAGGCTTTGAAGCTCTTGATTTGTAGGTAACATGTGTTTTTGTTTCATACAAACAAAATATTTTAATTTAAAAACACGGTAGTTGATTTGTGGCATTTGGCTTTCAAGATAATTGCTTTTGCACTTGTCATACTCGGCTCCATTTCAAATCTTTGATAAGTATCATTGACTTGTCGTATTCTTGACCTCCAATTCTGACTACTGAAACTCTTTGACTCAAATCATATTTCTCTTGCATGATGCCTCTATGTTCAACTTCAAATACACCCTTTATACTTCTATGAGTCCAAAAACTGTCGGATAACAAACATTCTTGAATATCTCACTTTATTTTGAAGCATTTCAACTTGGTGCATCAGCTCTTTGTCATGCTTTGTGCAATTGAGGGAGTTGGTAGCAAGTTTTGAAGTTCTTTCTCACTTATCTTGACATAAATTTGACTCAAAATACATGAAAGATGACGATATTGACTTTCTATTTGACGACAAAGATACAAAATAAAAAAAATAGAAAAATAATAATAAAAAGAAAAGAAAAAGACGATAGACATCTCTTTTCAAAAATGTCAAAAACAAAAACTTATCTGGGTGCGACAGTTAATTCCAATGATTATGACATACATTTTGAATTACACAACCAGATCTACTCATACTAATCATTTTCAACTTTTACCTACTTATTGAATTTAAAATGAAATCAATCTTGAATATGCTCCCTCTAGATCACAATTCTCCTTCAGCTAGTGGCACCTCAGTGGAATTTTGCCAACGCCTATCTCATTTTCATTTCTTTCTTAGCTCACTGTTGCCTTATGGTGTCCAAAAGGGTTTTCACCAATAAGACTCTCTCATTTTTACTCATTCATTCATTTTTTTTCATTCATTTTTTTTCAAAAATAATGCCCAACATACGAAACATCATGCACCCATAACATGTTTAGCCTTGACATTCTCAAAGATCGATCTAAAGGTCTTTCTTTGGTTGTAACTTGGCTTTTGGAAAAGGCTAGAAAGAAAGAGAGGCATGTGGCTAAAAAATTTACATAATATTGGGTGAAACATACAACTTTTGGAATCGACTTTTTTAAGGAAATAAACTTTGCCCCTGTTTCATTTCATTTTGGGTAATTTAAATTTTCTTTTGGTTGGACCGAACCCCAGAGTAGGGCTGCCTACATATCTTGTCATAGCAAGAATCAGGTCAAACGTTGTTTAGGCATCTTGTTGTTTTTTTTTGCTTACTTTTCTTTTCTTATTTTTTTCTTTTCTTTTCTTTTTCTTGACCTTTTTCTCTTCTTCTTCTTCTTTTTTTTTAGAGAGAGAGATTTTTCCCGACTTCATTTTTTCTTGACACTTTTCTGACTCTATTTTTTTTGTTGACACTTTTCTTTTTCTTTTTTTTAAATTTTTTTTCAGACTCTATTTTGATTCCAAAAGAGAGATATAAAAGAAATAAAATAAAAGATCAAAAGGGATAACAAAGGATGACACGACATTTGGATAGCAGAATGAATGTCTTCGTCATATCAATCCTTAAAAATGCAAGTACATAACATGCAATCTAGGAATGAAACATGAAGATCATACACATCTTTACAATATTAACTGTGACTAAGCACATGCACGTGTGTCACTTCTTTTAAACTTGTAAACCATACGTGTCTACTTGTATTGTACTTTCCTCACAACAGATGACTTTTTTTTTTTTAGCTAACTTTCTTTTGCTTTTTCTGACAATAGAAACTATATATCTCTGGTTGATCTTATTCAAAATGCTTGAGTTGAACCTTTTCATTGAAGATTAAGTCATTTTTTATTTGCAAAGTGATTGCCTCAAAACATTCAAGTAAGGATGTAACTAGGTCCCCAAATCTCAACACTTTACTTATTTTTCTTACATTTTTTTTAACTCTAGGTTCTTGATCGAATGTTTTAGCATTAGATTGGGTTTTAAGATCTGGTTGAAAATTTAAAATGCTTATCATATTATCAGAATCACCATAGAAAGAGCTCTTCGAAGGAAAAGAAAAAAAACAATATATATTGAGAAAAAACAAAAAGGACACACATTTTGTTGACAGAAAGATAGAAGGGTTTGAACGAAAATGATAAGAAAATCAGACAAGATAGGTCCTAAACTACAACCCTAAATAATTCGGGTAACAGAAAAGAAAAGAAAACAAACTACTAGACCTCTTCCTAGTAGGGAGAGGGGTGACTTCTCAATTGCTCAGCCTGACAACTTAGCCATTGATTGGCATATCAGCATGACTAGAGCTTCCACCATGATCAGACACATTCCCTTCAACAAATAAGTTTTGGGTCCCCATACTTGACTCATTGTTTCCCACATATCGTGTAGTACCACGTGCTGGCGAAGAACTCCATGAGACGGTTGAGGTGCCAACGCTTTGCACCACAATTAATTTTTCTTGAATCATTTTCTCTATTTCTCTTTTCAAAATACGACAATCTTCAGCACTGTGACCTTGCAAATTAGAATGATAAGCACATCGAACATTAGGATTAAAATATTTTGAATGTGAATCGGGAATATACCCAGGGATGGGAGTAATCATGCCCCATTGCCTCAATGTATGGAACAAACTGGTATAGGACTCTCCAATTGGCGTAAAATTATCCTTTGCCTTCCTTCTCATTACAAACTCCGGCCTCGGATGAAACTTGAATTTAAAGGCTCCTTGGTAAATTTGTGAGTGTCGAGGACAACGCCGAGGGTACGGGGCACGCCATTGTGGATAGGAAGACGAATGAGCATACGATTGTGCATTGTTCAAAGGATATTAAGGAAGTGGAATGGTATTTCTTGGATTTTGGAGAAAGGAACCTTGTTGCATGTGGTTGTGTGGATCTAATATGTAAGTTTGGGATTGAGGCTGACAGTATTGGTGGGTTAGACCTCTCAAACTCTGCTTTGTCCCTGGCATGACAATAAATATGTTTTCCTTTTTCTTTTTTTTTCAATTTCCCTTGATCGATTGCAGTATCGTCCAAATGCTTCACAGAATCCTCATGTCCATTATGTTCCTTAAATTTTGAAGACATACCCCAGTCTTTAATAGTGAGGAATGGAGGAGGAGGATGCCCACTGGCCCAAGCTTGGTACATTTCCATTATTTGTTGCCTTAGTCTCAAATTCTCTTTCTTTAAACTCTCATTTTCCCGACTCTTTGTTTGATCCATGAGGTCACTGTCTATATCCTTGTTGGACATAGCAAAACCTTATTTAGATTTGGTGTGATGTGGAGGGCCAGCCAAAATACCACAAACCAACCACCTTAAACTAACTGTGATAAGAAATAACAAAGGCGTCAGAATGCAATATTTTTTTCAAAAACTCGTTTTTTTTATATTCTTTTTGAAAAGATCACCGAACCCTAGAAGGGTGCCTACGTATCTCATTAAGATGAGAATCAGGTGTGCATAGTTCGTGAAGATGGAGATATGAAGAAACATATTTTTCTTTTAATTTGAGAAATGAGAAGTATTTTTTGTTTTTGAATTCATTAATAATGACAAAACACATTTTATTTTTGAAAATAAATTAATTTATTTTATATATAGATAAAAAAACTCTCTTTTTTATTTATTTAGAAGGAAACACAAATAGATTTTTTTCTTTAAAATCACCGAATCCACGAAGGACTTCCTACATATCTCAATAAAAATGAGAATCAGGTATGCGTAGTTCTTGAAAATTAGAGATACGAAGAAATATACCTTTTTTTTAAATAATCAAAAATTTATTTATTTATTAAATAATATATTTTTTTATTTTTGAAAACAACTTCCTTTTTTTTTAGTTTAAAAGGAAAGACAACCATTTTTTAAAAGATCACCAAATCCATTAAGGACAACCTACGTATCTCAATAAAATGAGAATCAGGTGTGCGTAGTTATTGAAAATTATGTCATACAAAAATCAGCTTCAAGACCCCTAGAGGTTCAGGGCTGTTAAGATTTATATAAAAAGAATTTTGGTAAAAGCTTAGCCTCATGATCCCTAAAGATTCAGGGCTGTTAAGATTTATATATTTTTATTTATTTTGTAAAAACTTAGCCTCATGATCCCTAAAGATTCCGGGCTATTGAAATATATATTTTTATTTTTGTAAAAACTTAGCCTCATGATCCCTAAAGATTTAGGGATATTAAGATATATATAAAAATTGGACCAGAGAATTAGAAAAATAATTATGAAAGTAATCATATTTTCAAAATATTACCCAATAAATCTATGAATAATTTTTCAAAAGATAGGGTCGTATCCTGAGAAGGACTTCCTACGTATCCCACTAAAATGTGAGAATCAGACCCTCGTAGTTCATGAAGACCGTAAAAGCTATGTATATTTTTCAATTTCTTTTAAAAAAATAATTCGTTAGATTTGAGGACAAAATATTCTCTTGAATTTTGCTAAGTTGCCTAAAATCGACCAACAATCAAATAGCCTTCCAAATAAATGTCAAAGAACACGTAGGATGCACATATTGGGTCTTTATAAAGTAGGTCACCTGCCCTAGACAGACCCACCCCTGTGCCGAGTCCCGCTAAGTCAAATGCATATGATGCAAATAAAGCGGCACCTAATAGGGATAACCAAATTCTAAGTTTTCAGTTCTTCTAAGTTTAAGCCTAATAGGGATAGGTGCCTAGACTGGCTTACCCAAGAGGACACTCGAGCCGGGGAGGGACAACTTGGTCGGTAGCAGGGCAACACCGCCTTCGTTGTCGATCCGAACCCCGCCTAACATGTGTGACTATAATCCTTCACCAGGTGCCTTGACACTCCGGCTATCTCAAAAAGAAAGTAGGATGCATGAGCTGCATTCCTTCTATCCTATTTCAGAGACTCAGAGGGGGTGCACAAGAGAAGACAGTATATAATACAGTTCAATCAATATCAAAGCGGTAAATAAGCGACAAGTAACACATAAGGCCAACAAACACAATATCAATAATAATTAAAGCAAGTATAAGTCAACATCAAAAGCTCGAATTCTAGTTAGGTCCCCAACAGAGTCACCAGAGATGTCACACCCCTTTTTCGCCTGCAGGGTCGGAGCCGAAGCGAAGGATTTTTCCAATTAAAGTGACGGTATTGAATAGGGATTAATTTATTTATGGAGTTGCCACTAGGAATTGAGTTATGGTGTTCCAAGTCACATTTTTGAATCTCTAATCAAAAGGAAATAACTCTTTGTTATGGTCTGCGAAAACAGAAGACCGGGTAAGGAATTCTGTTGACCGAGGAGAAGGTGTGAGGCACCCCTCGAGTCCCGTGATTCTAGCACGGTGCTTTTATTGACTTATAGTTAGCTTTAAATATTTTTTATAAATTATGTTAAGGCCTAAATCGCTCATTTTTATTATACTAGAAATAGCTACCTATATCTTTTATGTTAAATAAATCGGTAAAAAATTAATTCTAGAAAAATATTCTCCAAGGTGCATTATTGCATCCTTGAAATTTAAATGTCTCGAAAAGATGCGTACGCCGCATTCTTAATTGAGACGAATATTTTGAACGTACCTAAAATTTGCCTAATGTTAAAGACATTGATTTGCTTCTTGTAAACTCGAGACCATTTCTTATCCATTTTATTCTCATTCTTTCTCATTTTTCGCAACGAGTCTTAAATTAATTCGCAACTATTACTCAAGCTCATATATTTAGCCCGGAATTTAAAATGATTTAGCCCACAAAATATTTTCTAACCTAAGAAACTAGCGCCATTATCTTGTGATTATACATAACTCAAGAGAAAATCCAAAAAAGTATAACATAAAGGCATGATCAAAATATTACAACATGAGACTACTAAACAAACAATTAAAATGACAAGAAAATAAACTTTTCTATTTAATCATAAATCATTTAATTAAAGTAGACAAATTCTGAGCCCAAACAATGATAGCCAAATTTATATGGATATATATACATATATTTTCCGATTCAACATCCAATTAAATTATTACTTTCCATGCGTATTTTGGATTCAAATGATATTGTAAGTAAAGAAACCAACAATACTAAACTACTCTTAAGTCACTTTATCTTTTTACACTGTTTTAATTACGTTATCGTAGATATACCTACAACTAACAGTAGCATAATATCCTTGAAATAGTTTGATTAAATGGGACAAACTACAAACGTGATATTCATTAATCGTATCCCGCGTAGGTGTGTACTTACTTTTTAGACTTAAACTAAAATGCGAAGATAAAATATTTTAAAACTAAAACCACTTAAATTGATCCTAATAATAACAATATGATCTGCTTGCTTATTAAAACAACACAAAACATGCAACTTATATAAATTTCCAAAAAAACGAACTTTGGATGATCAAATTCTTACTAGCATAAGCCATTTTTTTATATAATAATAGTAATACTTAACCAAGTTTCAAATCAAAATGCTCCTTTGTTAAACCACCAAATTCAACATCTAAGCCTCAGGGATAAGAAGAAACCAATGAGACCCCTATTTTTACTTAAACTAATCAACTTTTAAAGTTATCTTATCTTAATATTGGAATAAATTTAATTAACATTGATTCTACACAGAAAATAAATTACAAGTATAGGTGTATAACCGAACTGCATGCAAACGATAAACTATGCATACTAAATGATATAAAAAGCCAAAAAAAATAAAATTTATTCATGCTTCAATTCACAATGAAACTTATAAAATAAATAGTGTAGGATTGAATAAAAAAACCTGAATGATGAATTAACTAAAAGAGAAGAACGAACGGCGTCACCGGAAATTCGAATGGAAACTTTGAAACTCGAATTCTGACTCTTTCTCCTATTTTCTTCTTCTTTATCTGATTTTTTGCTTTCTCCTTTGTTTAATCAGTCTCTGGTTATTGAATGTTTTTTTTTTGTGTGTGTGGGTGTCTGTAGGTTTTCATGTACGTTTCTCTTTCCTGGGGTTGAGGAGTCTTTTATATAGGGGATTCTTGGGGGGAACAGTTAGAAATTATCAGATAAGGGGGAGGAAATTTTTCTTTTTAAATTTTGAATCTTTTTATCTCCTTTTTTAAGAAGATAATCATAATAAAAAATAAAAATAATAAATAAAAAAATAAAATAAAAATAATTACAATAATAAAATAATATAATGATAACTAATTAATTTTTATATTTAAGTAAATACAATAAAAATTTATAAATAGACGAAAATAAATATAATTAAGATAGTACTAAAAATACTAGCTTATTTATTTAAAATTTAAAAAATATTTTTTGAATTTTTGTATTATTATTTTTTTTAAAAAAATTTGGAATAAAAATAAAAATAAATATCCTAAAATTAACTTCATTTAGTTATTTATTTTTTAACAAAAATTTATTTAAAATTGAAATAAGAACTAAAATAAATATCGGATAAAAATATAAACATTTACTATCGAAAAATAGGTTAAAACTCATAGAAGGTAAAAAATCACGTGTCTACAACAACTATCTTTTTTTCACTCCGCCTTCGAGGTACTTTGAGTATTGATAGTAAAAGGACGAGATAATTTTGTTCCCGTGCACCCAAGGACTACCAAGTAATATATTGTATGAAGTTTTGGCATCGATCACATGCATCAATGGGTTTCATTGAAAATTATCCCTACGAATCCCCAACTTGATACATCCCATGGCCTTCTGGCCCCCTTGGTTGAAGCCTTGGATCATTAGATGGCTTTCGTCCAGTTCGTTAGTAGTGATGCAAAGTTCCTTCATCGTGCGGATAGGCAAGATGTTGACTCCAGATGCCTTATCTATCAAGATTCTATTGATCTTTTTTCCTAGAATTTAACCCACCATATATAAGGGATGGTTATGTAGGGCCTCACCAAACAGAAGATCGTTATTTGTGAATGTGATTTTTGTATCACACATAAGTGCCTCTTCGCCAAGAGTTTCAGCAAGATTTTTGAAAGATGAAGGAACTTCCATGGTTAGATTCTCACACTTTTCCCCCTCTTTGGCGGTATTAAAACAAGACGCCTCAAGGTTGACTTGGGCAGTCTTTACACGAAACCAACTCGGTAAAAATTCTTCCAACGTTACTGGACACCATGGTTTTTGAAGGTGAAGCTCTGTGACGGTCGTCCTTTTTGGAAGTTCAACCAGTTTCTGCTTCCTTGGTTTCTTCACCATTCTCCTTCTAGTTGGCTACTCGGCTGACTCCTTTCGCAGACTTGTCCTCCTGTGTCTTCGCCTGGTCACTAAAGTCTAACCTTCATCATCGCCTTTGTCAACTGAAGACCTGTCAGGCTTTAATATTTTCTCGGAATGCTCTTTTACATATATTTGGACTGGATCGAGTCAGCCAAATATGATAGATATTTGATGAGAACTGGCAGTCTCATCGTTGAAGAAGATCTTCTTTTCTCTTGCCAGTTGCATGACTTTATCTTTAAAGACAAAGCACTTTTCCAGAGGGTGACTTATGATCCTATGATATTTGCAATAATTAGGGTCATTGGTCCTCCCAGCTTCATTGGGACACTTCATCTCTAGGATTTCAATGAGTTTATGCTCAAGGAGTTCATCAAAAATCTCAACAACATCAGAATCAAGGAAGGGATATTCCTTTTCTTGCATTTCCTTTAAAGTTTTCTGATTTGGACGTGCTCCAGAAGTCATCTTCACACTTTTTTTCTTGATCACCTTTGTGGTGACCTTCACAAGAGACACATCAATATTTATGGACTCCTTTTTGTCATTTTTTGGGACAAACTTGCCCCATCTTTTGGGTTCCTGCTTATCCTTTCCCCTTCGAGGGTCATGGATAGGCGTTGATCCTTTTCTAGCAGAAGACATTCTCAACTCCATATCATGAGCATGGGTAGCTAGCTCTTCAAAGGATTTAGGCTTAATGCCTTGCAAGATGTAGAGAAGTTCCCAGTGCATTTCTTAAATGCACATCTTTATTGCAGAAGCTTCGCTGAGCCTATCTCTGCAGTTTAGGCTAGCATTTCTCCATCGATTGATGAAGTCAATGAATGGTTCATCTTTTCTTTGCCGAGTATTCGTGAGCTCTACCATGCCTACTATACACCTTGTGCTATAAAAGCAATTTAGGAACTCGTGCTCCAATTGCTCCCAGCTATCGATGGAATTAAGCTCAAGGTCCGTATACCAATCAAAGGCGTTTCCCTTTAGGGAACTAAAAACTATTTGACTATATAGTCACCATAAGTTCCAGTATTATTACATGTCTCAACAAAGTGTGGATATGTTGCTTTGGGTTCCCTTTGCCCTCAAATTGTTGAAATTTGGGGGGTTGATAACCGGCAAGCATTTTGAGGATATCAATCCTTACCTTATAAGGCTTTGCATAAGCAAGGGAAGACTTAGTAACAACATCATACTTGTCTTTGAGGGTCCCTTCAATAAATTCCCTCAATTGACCAATCAGGATCATTCTCTCAGAAGAAACTTCCACCTCTTTAATCGGTGGTGTTTGTTTCACAAGATTTTCTGTCTCATGAAACTCTGGAGATTTTCCAGGTGTATGTCTAGACTCTTCGTCTATCAGACCTTCCACCCTATCCACTATCTTATCAATTTGAGCATCTTGATTCTGAATATATTTGGTTAGGCCATCAATTGCCTTTGCCAGATTTGCAAGCTGCTTCTCCATAGACGAGGCATCAGTTACCATCGTTTGCATAATCACTGAAAATGTTGGATAGTAGCATGGATTATCACATAAGTTGATCTTTGAAGTACTCAACTTATACGGTGTAGTTGGAGATGACGAGTTGCTTGAACAATCATCGCTCTTCGCGCCAAAGTATTTGGAACTGGAATGCTCAAGTAGATCTAGAGTCTTCTTAAGCGATTCTGCCACACTGATTTCTCCTTCCGAAGCACTTGCATTGGACTTCGTTCCTTTTGGGGTTGAAGATCCAAAAACTGGAGTTGGCGCGGACGACACTGGAAGTGTTTGTTGTCCTATCAAGCCTACCTTGCTCCCTGTAACAGCTCCTAAGCTTCCAAAAGTAACACCAAGGATACTTTCTACTTCAGTAGAGAACTTTGAGTCAGTAGCCTTGGAAGCAGTTAATTGAGAGTTGGCCTTCTTGGAAGCCATTTCAGTGTTGTCGAACTTTGCAGTTGGAAAAGTTGAGATTAGAGGTAGAGATTGTCCCATTGGGCGTGCCAGAATTTGTTGGACAATAATTTTTTTGAGACCGAAAAATAAATAATCGAGACAAGAAAAATATTGCAATAATCAATTTATTGATTTCAATGTGAGAGTGTTACAATCTCTATGAATCCTCTGATTTGCCTTTTCAAATATAAATTCAAGGACTTAAAGCTTAATCTTGAATTTGAACTTGGTTTGCGGACTTGAGGGACTTGATCTTGACTTGTGCTTTAATTCAAGGGCTTTGGAGCTTGTTCTTGAATATTGCGGTCCTGATCTTGAATCTTGATTTGAGTGCTTGAGCTTTTTAGAGAAATTGAGGCATTTGATCCACGAGTTTTCTCTTGCTTCTTGTTAGAGTTCTTGGGGGGCCCTTTTTCTGAATTATGAGGCCCCTATTTATAGTTGTAGGAAAGGAAGAGTCATGATGAATATGAACTTCCTTTGACCAATCAGATTTAAGTGATGTGGCACCTTTTATGGGCTTTTATTTCATGGGCCTGCTGCATTAGTTTGACATGTGGCACGATCCTATTAGCTCTTTCACTTGATTTGACATGCCACGTCATTTGATACGTGACGCTTATTTGGGCCTCTAGAATATGACAATATCTTGGGCTTAGCAAAGTGGGCTCATCATTTGTAGCCCAAATTAATGGACTAACCCAATAAATATTGGGCCTTATTTAAATCCATACCTATTTGGACTTAAATAATTAATTCAATTATATTAATCTGCAATATTTATTTGGGACTAATATATTTTGAATTTAATATAATTCGAATTTTGTATGGATTTAAATTTAATAAAATTCCATCACCCACAAACATGTATATTTTACCACCATAAGTTTCAAGTGGTTAAGGATTTAATATATTGTAGATGTAGATGTAGATTTATAGACTTTTTAAATTTTCTTAAAGTTAAATTTAGTTGATTAGAATTTTTATACTAATGAAAAAAATATTATTTGTCATTAATTTTCATGACTCCTAATAAGGAAATGTTCAACCATAAATATATTTAATTAATTTTCAACTCTTAAATATTAGAAATAAAATATTGAAAAGACAATTTTGTCTAATTAAAGCAAAAACTTTGCTTCTCCGGAATGCCAAAGGTAAGCATACAAAAAGTTCAAACGATATTTCTAAGCCTTTCACACTTATAATATATTGTAGACTATACATTATAGATAAAAATAAGTTAGGATGGAATAAGATTTTGCCTTTTTGGAATGTACAATATTTAATATATGACTTTGCAAAAAGCTTTCTAATTTATGTTATTTTTTGATGTCATAGTTACCTACTAGAAATAGAATAAGACTTTGTAATGTAAATAACTATGTAATATAGGATTTGCAATTTAAATTAGTATTTAATATCATAAAAGGGGAAAAGACGATTTTGTTTAAAGGGGAGACTTTCAATAAAGAGTAAAAAGGGCAAAGTCAATTATACGGGTTTTCACACTTTTAATATAATCTTCCGCCCTCTTCCACAACTATTTATATTTCCTATCGGGCTCTCCAATCTAACCCAAGGTCCAATCATTATACAATGAATTAATAATTCAATTATTACTTTATTAAATTAAGGACTTCCAAAATTAAAATAAATATATAGAAATAAATAAATATATGAGTCCTAAAATATATGGAAACGAATATTAGAAAAAGACTCCTAATATAAAAAGGACTCCTAATATATACCGTATGAAAAATAAATTTAGTGTTGATAGGTTTTTCCCCCTTAATACATTGATCGTTTTCCCCCCTAATGCACCACTTTGTACGTTAATATATATTAAACTATGCACCATGTTTTAGGATTCCAAAAAACTTTTTTTGTGCAAGTGAATATATTTAGAATTCTTGTATTTGATACTTTGTAAAAGAAAAGATTCGTAATTATATGTAGTCTTCATTCGTGATCTGCTGAGCTTATGTCAACAAATCAATATTTCCTCACAACTTATTTTTATCATCGTTTAAAAAATTGAGTTTTTAAATTTTTAGTATTGTACTTATTTGTTTATTTTCAGTGGGTTATAATTTATTTTAGTTGGTGAAGTTTATTTGATTTACTTATGTTTGTGTTTTCTAGACATTCACCTCTCTTTAATCCGTTTTAAGTTATTTTAGCTCAATATTTTGTAGGAATAACGTTAATGGATGCGGCAAAAGTGTTGCTAGATCATTCTCTAATTCTTACCTCGCTTGCATGTGTATCTCGTATTAATCACTAAAGTTATATATAATAAACTAATAATTAAGAAGTACCAATTTGACATTAAAAAAATATTATATTTATTTAAATGATAAAATAAATATTAGTGGTATATAATTAATTTTAAAGTTCTAAATATTGATAATGTTTTTTTCTACATAATTTATGTGTAAGGAAAGATTCAATAAACAACACACTTTTCTCCTCAATCTCCCCTGGGATCTCTTTGTAACTCAGCAAAAGGACCACCCTATTCGTTTCCTATTCTCACGGTTCGTACCGACAACCTTCAGACTCTTCCTTCCTCTTCACCTTTACCCTTCTCCTAAAGTTCTTTTATTTTTCGATAGACCTTATTGACTTTCATACGGATTATGGGTTAAACGATGAAAAGTTATTTCGCTATGCAACTTGAAAGTTGCAATGAATTTTTTTAAAAAATCTTGTTCTATATTTCTTATTGGATCACAAAAATCAAAATAACTATAATGTCAATACAACTCGTGCAAGTCCATACACTTTTATGTGTTCTGTGTTTTAGCGTAGGTAGGAGAGTTTTTCGTCCACACCTTTCATAAGTCGTCCTAAAATAATCCTTACCACTTAAATAACTTGTTGGATATTCTTTTTTAAGTTTCATAGTTCATACGATTAGAGAAAAAATATGTTAAACTTTTTTAGTGTGTGTAATGATGGTGTTTGGGCTAATTTACATGAACCTTAATTATTTCTACTGTTGGTATGTTTCAAGCACAAGCAGTTACATTAAAATACTTGGAAATGAAATCAGAAAATAAGAAAATTAACTGATTCTTTACCAAGGATATACAGGCAACAAAAAGTATAAAAAAAGAGATCTGAGGCCACGTTGTCAATATCTCACCGGTACGTACTATCATCTGCTTGCAAAAGCATCTAAGTAATTCTGCTAATCCAGACTTAGGCAGATGGGAAGACACTATGTCTAATGTCTTATAGTTTAACTCAACTATATGGATTATAAATCTCTCATGGTAACTCATCCTAATAAAAATTGATACACAATCATTTTTTTGGCTCCATTAAATTCACAATTGAGCTCACATTTTGTACAAAGAAATAAAGGAAATAACATTTAATGACAAAACATTACATAAAATTCTTTTAAAACTTCGCCCATAAAGTTAGTTTCTTGTCTTTTTATTGTTTCATCTCTTTTTGATAGTAGTCCCTTATCTCTTAAACCCTCTTCCTACGTTCAGACCCTCCATCCTTAACCATAAGATCAACAATAATAACATATTCAGTGCAATCTCACAAAGTGGAATCTGAGGAGGGTAGAATATACACAGATCTTACCACTATTTCAGAGGTAGAGAGTTATTTTCGTTCGACCCTCAGCTCAAATCTCAACCTTGAAATAAGCTTAAAAATAGATCTAAGCAGTAACCAGATCATAGTGTGAGCAAGCTCAACTATAATTTTCTCAAAATAATTTCACCATAAAATTCATAATTTTAAGATAATCTCACATTCATTAGTCTCTAATGCTTAATAAAAAATAAATTTAATCATTTTTTTATCCGACACACCTTTAAAATTTTATTTTATCCTTAATGTATAGATAAAACTCATTTTACCGGCCTTTCTACTTTGCTCCTTATAACAAATATCTTAATGACATTTGCTTGCAAATTAATCAAATCAAAATCAAATCTTTCCTCATCATAACAAATCAAATATATATAACTAAAAAGTAAAATACAACTGCAAAAGAGGATTGACTTATAAGCAAAAAAGCAAATATGGTATACTATCATAATATTGCCATCATATATGAATTCGATTTGAGAGATACTATTTTTCCAAGCTCTTGTCGTTAGTGTAGTCCCCCCCCCCCCCCCCCCAATATTTAAGTGGATTAGTGCATATATACATTGTATTATAGCATCGTCATCAATTTTTTTTCTTAATCAGAATGTAACCTGCAACATTCATATGTAGGACTGAATTTTTCTTCCAAAACTCAAAAAGTTGACTTGACACTATAAATTTGTTTGCTAATTTATAGTACTATAACATAACCTTAGTACAAATCTTCCTTCGACATTGGCCTTAAGCATCCTACAAAATTCTCAAGTTGTATGTATGTGTCATCACCGACTTTCATCACGTAATGATAAACTGAAAAATACGGTTGGTCATTAGATATCGAAAAAGTTTGCGGCAGGCTCGAAAAATAGGTATATGTCTTACCTTTGTTCATATTTGCTTGACAGTCGTCATAACACATTATTTAAGTGCTACACATATCTTTTGATCTTCGTTTGTTAGGTCACAGAATACAAACTTGATGTCAACTTTTGCACCCATTCTTGGAGATTGTGTGCCGTAGATTTAATTTCTTAAAAGATGAGATGATATCCATAGAGCTTCCTGACTCGCACTTCGGCTCCATGCTTTGTCAAGTTCCAATGCTAGTTGATAGCTATCTTGCAGTCATACCTGAAAAATCAAATACAAAAATCAATGAATTCTACTCAATTACATAATAAAGTTATTAGATTTGCTTGGATGAAAAAACGCAGAAAAGAGGATCACGTACAATAGCATAAACTAAGAGTTGACATCATTGAGGACAATTAGATCTTCTTCAATTGATATAAATTTATAGGATAATGTTCAATAACATAAACAGATAGCTCATCCAAAAAAATCTGAAAAGCAAATCATCAAGTTGATGATGAAGATTCCATGGTCGCAACAAACTGAATAGCAATTATGAAGAAGAATTTGAAATTATAAAATGTTTTTATAGAAGTATAGAATTCATAATAAAAAAGGACACTGACTCATTTGTTAGAAGAATTTTCTATATATACATATTTTTTAGTAGTTATTTTCGAATAAAACTACAAAAAGAACTTGGAAACAATCGACAAACCTTGTTTTTATTTCCTTTTGGAGTAGAATTCGGCCAAACTTACAAATTCTAATAACAATTTTTCTTCTTCTCGAGTAGAATAGCCGACAAATTGTAACCAATTGTTTTTCCTCATATATTTATTAATTGGATTAATATAGTGAAAAGATGATTTAGTCTATTAGGGTGTATTTTAATGAAGGGCAAAAAGTTTAAATCACTTTTCTAAGGGTCTTCACACTTTTAATATATATATATATTATATATATATATATATATATATATATATATATATATATATATATATCCAAATATTTTTCTTTAAAGCTTTTCACAAAGATCTTATTGACAGACAATGCGAATATTTACACAATCAGTCTGTTGTTTTTTGGGTTTAGTAAAATCTGTATTTTACAATAAAAAATTCAAGTACATGTTCAAACTAACATATGAACAATCAAAATATCAAATGAAGTTGTAACTCTGTATTCACAATTTTGAACTTCATTTGATTATTCATATGTTAGTTTGAACATGTGTTTGAAGTTCTTATTGTTAAATACAGATTTTACTAAACCCGAAAAACAACAATCTTAAGAAAATTATATATATAAAAAAAATGTTAGATTTTTAAGAAGTGTGAATGAAAAATGAATAAGTGTTTTTTCGAAAAGACACCAAGAGAAAGGATGCAATTTGAATAGACATTTTTTCAATTTGAATGGTTATGACATTTTCAATGGGTTGTGACTTTTCCAAAGAGTTACACCTTTTTCGAAGAGTTGCACCTTTATGAAGGGGTGCACCTTTCTAAACTATTGCTTCTCGTCATGAAGCAACACCTTGATGACTATAAATACCTGAATTTTTTCTCAGGTATAGACATGAAATTCTGAAGTAAAAATACTCATCTTTCTTGAAACACTACAAAAAAAAATAGTTTTTTCGACCACAAAAAATCAACCACAGCTTGTGGTCGAAAAAACCCAACCACATGTGGCCGTTTTTTTTTTCTTTAATTTTGTTTGAAAAGCGACCATATGTGGCCGCTTTTATATTTTAAAATTCCAAAATAATCATTTTAAGAATTTTTATATTAATTATTATTTATTTAAAAATAAAAATAAAAAACCGACCAAATTTGAACCCAATCTATGATAATTTTAGCCTAAATTTTGTCCACTTGAATTTAATTTCAACTCTTTAATTCAATTATGTCCTAATTTTAAATATCTTATTACTTTAAATCTCAGCCATGGATCAAATTGATCCAAGGGTTGAGATTAATTCTTCAACTCTTTCCTTTTTAAAATACCGAAAATAAACCCTAATCCCATTAGAAAAAAAGACCCGCCTCCCTCCTCTCTCTACCTTTCCTCTATCTCCATTCCTCTCCATTAATTTCTCCCTCTCAACCATCGAAGAGCCGCACCAACTGCTGCCGGCTTCGCCTCCTCCACTAGCCAACTCCAGTGCGCCACTGCTTCCACTAACGACGGACAGCCATGCCACCAGTAAACCGCCTCTCTGTTCTCCCTCACTAGCCCGCCGGCTCCTCCATCTCCACCATGGCTAGAAAAAATCATTGTGGCTCCATCAATAGAAGGCCAACCATCTATCAAAATCTCACGCCAGCCAACACCGTCTTTTTTTTAGCCATGCAACAAACCACCGCCAGCCACCATCCCACGGCGAACCAGCCATGACCGATGCCGGCCACGCCCGAGTTTGATTCCATTTATAAGTTGGGTTTCATTTCTTTTCTTTTTCCCTCTTCTTTCTTTGTGGACTTGTGTTTTGAATATAATTAAGTGTGGTTACTAGAGAAGTGAGTTGGTGAGTCAAAAATTTTTAAGTGTAGGTACTTGAAATGTGGACTTGTGTTTTGAATTTAGTTTAGTGTGGTTACTTGAGAAGTGAGTTAGTGACTTAAAAATGTTTAAGTGTAGGTACTTGAAATGTGGACTTGCATTTTGAATTTAGTTAAGTGTGGTCTCAACACTTGATAAGTGAATAAGTGACTTGAAAATATTTAAGTGTAGTTACTTGAAATGTGGACTTGTGTTTTGACTTTAGTTAAGTGTGGTCACTTGAGATGTGCATTAGTGAGTCGAAAATGTTTAAGTGTAGTTACTTGAAAGGTGGACTTGTGTTTTTAATATAGTTAAGTGTGGTCACTTGAGAAGTGAGTTAGTGACTTGAAAATGTTTAAGTGTAAGTACTTGAAATGTGAACTTTTCATTTTGAATTTAGTTTAGTTTGGTAACTTGTGAAGTGAATTAGTGACTTGAAATGTTTAAGTGTAGTTAGTTGAATTATGAATTACTGACTTTTGTTTTGAATTTAGGTACTTGAAACGTGAACTTATATTTTGATTTTAGTAAAGTGTGGTCACTTGAGAAGTGAATTAGTGACTTGAAAATGTTTAAGTGCAGGTACTTGAAATGTGAACTTTTCATTTTGAATTAAGTTTAGTTTGGTAACTTGTGAAGTGAATTAGTGAATTAAAAATGTTTAGGTGTAGGTATTTAAAATGTGAACTTTTCATTTTGAATTAAGTTTAGTTTGGTAACTTGTGAAGTGAATGGGTGAATTGAAAATGTTTAGGTGTAGGTACTTGAAATGTGAACTTTTCATTTTGAATTTAGTTTAGTTTGGTAACCTGTGAAGTGAATTAGTGGCTTGAAAATATTTAGGTGAAGGTACTTGAAATGTGAATTTTTCATTTTGAATTTAGTTTAGTTTGGTAACTTGTGAAGTGATTTAGAGACTTGAAAATGTTTAGGTGTAGGTACTTGAACTGTAAACTTTTCATTTTGAATTTAGTTTAGTTTGGTAACTTGCGAAGTGAATTAGTGACTTGAAATGTTTAGGTGTAGGTACTTGAAATGGGAACTTTGCATTTTGAATTTAGTTTAGTTTGGTGACTTGTTAAGTGACTTAGTGACTATAAAATGTTTAGGCGTAGGTACTTGAAATGTGAACTTTTCATTTTGAATTTAGTTTAGTTTGGTAACTTGTGAAGTGACTTACTGACTTGAAAATGTTTAGGTGTAGGTACTTGAAATGTGAACTTTTCATTTTGAATTTAGTTTAGTTTGGTAACTTGTGAAGTGAATTGGTTACTTGAAATGTTTAAGTGTAGTACTTGAAATGTGAACTTTTCATTTTGAATTTAGTTTAGTTTGGTAACTTGTGAAGTGAATTAGTGACTTGAATTATTTAAGTGTAGTTACTTGAATTATGAATTAGTGACTTTTGTTTTGAGTTTAAGTACTTTAAATGTGAACTTGTTTTCATTTTAGTAAAGTGTAGTCACTTGAGAAGTGAATTAGTGACTTGAAAATGTTTAAGTGTAGGTACTTGAAATGTGAACTTTTCATTTTGAATTAAGTTTAGTTTGGTAACTTGTGAAGTGAATTAGTGACTTGAAAATGTTTAGGTGTAGGTACTTGAAATGTGAACTTTTCATTTTGAATTTAGTTTAGTTATATAACTTGTGAAGTGACTTAGTGACTTGAAATGTTGAAGTGTAGTTACTTGAATTATGAATTAGTGACTTTTTTTTTGAATTTAAGTACTTGAAATGTGAACTTGTGTTTTGATTTTAATAAAGTGTGGTAACTTGAGAAGTGAATTAGTGACTTGAAAATGTTTAAGTGTAGTTACTTGAAACGTGAACTTTTCATTTTGAATTAAGTTTAGTTTGGTAACTTGTGAAGTGAATTAGTGATTTGAAAATGTTTAAGTGTAGGTATGTGATTGATTGTGTAGATGGAATCGGACTATAGCTGGATATATCAACGAAATATTGATAATATAATGGATGAGACTGAGAATGAGGATGCGGATGATGAGTTGTAGTTTTAGTCCTTTGTATGTTTGTAGTTGGATTTGGAACCTCGATAAATTTTGCAAATAATTTGATTTTTAATGTTTGTATTCTTATGGTGGTTGATTGTATATTAAATGATTGGTGGGCTATATTGTATAATGGAATGTAGCATAGCTATATGTTGTTATTTTTTAAAAAAAAACTAGCAGAAAAACCGACCACACTGGAAAATTTTCAATATTTTTTTTACAAAATTACCAGAAAAACCGACCACATGTGGTTGGTTTTCTGAAAATTTTTACAAAATATTTTATTAAATAAAAAAATCGACCACAATTGGTAGGTTTTTTATTTCAATTAAATAATTATTTTATATAAAAATCGACCACATGTGGTCGGTTTTGAATTTAAATTAAATAATTAATTTAAATAAAAAACCGATCACTTGTGGTCATTTTTTTATAAATTAATTAATTAATTTAAATAAAACTGACCACATGTGCTCAGTTTTTTATAAATTAATTATTTAATTCAAATAAAAAAAGTGGTATGTTTCTTTTGATTTTTTTTTTAAAATAATATTGAATTTTAAATATATATATATATATATATATATATATATATATATATATATATATTTAAAAAACCGACTACACGTGGTTAGTTTTAAAAAAGCTACCACACTTTTTTTCGGCCATGGGTTTTGGTCGGTTTTTTGGTTGCAAATGCAGGAAAACCGACCACATGTGGTCCGTTTTGGTGGTCGATTTTTCTGTTTTTTTAGTAGTGAAAAACTCTAATGTGATTTGCTACCGTTGAGTGCGTTTGTAGTTCGACAGAGTTTAAAGTACCTCTATTTTGCCGAAGTGATTCATTTTATCCTGGGAGGATATATTTCATAACCTCAGATACTTGCGGTGGAATAATTTTCTTAAGGACACAACCTGAATTCGGTGGACTTGAATCTTCTAATCTTCATCTTTTTCTAAACTTTTCATTTTGCTATTTTTCAGAAAATAATTTGAACTTCATTTTGTTGATGTTCATAAGTTGGGTTAAACTTATTGTTGTTGTTCAAAGTTGTGAATATAAAGTTACAACTACTTTTGATTGTTCATATGTTAGTTTGCACATGTGTTTGAAGTTCTTGTTGTAAAATACAAATTTACTAAATTTGAAAAAAAATAATCTTAAGAAAATTATATTAAAAAAATTATATCAAGTACTCGGTTGATTTGTATTGGGCCTGATTTTGTGGAGACTAAAATCTTTTGATTTCTACTCCCTCGGCTAGAAGAATATATAAACTTCACCGAGAAAGCAGTGTGAGAATTCGATTTGAAGAATAGAAAAACTTCACCGATTCGTTAAATCTTTGTATTGATTTCTAGAGTTTAAAACTTGTGGGGTTTTACTCTGTTTAAAATTTAATTCTGATTTAAAGTCATAAAAACTTTGTCAGGTTTCAAAGTTTATTCCGTTGATGATTTGAAGATATACAAATTTCATTGTTGAATAAAAAATAAGTTGGTTAAAGATTAAAGTCTTTATTGTTAGTATTCTGAAATACAAAAGTGTAGACAAAGATTGACAAGAAAATAACGAATGAAACTGAACAACGAATTGATTCAGTTGTGAATGGTGTTGTCCCAACAACAATCAATGTTGGATCATTAAGTCATTCAAGTATTGCTTTAGAAATGAAAAAGACAGAGAAGTTGAAAAAATCTGGTGTAATCTTCAAAGAACGACAATAAATAATATCATTTTTGCTGACAAAACTCGAAATACAAATATTCACAAGTAGAGATCCTTATATTCCAAAAAAGGTAATGATGAAAAATCAATTATTTCAAAAGATCTTGTGAGTCGTCCTAAGATAGAAGAGGATAATGAGTTGAATGAGAAATCATCAATGATGTTTGAAAATCCTGTTATGGATGATGCTCCAAAAAATAAGAAGACGAAGAAGTCTTTTGGACAAGAGATAGAGAAGATCAAGAAAATGTTGAAAGACAAGTGCTACAATTGTAGCGATGTTGGCCACAAAGCTCTAAATAATCAACTTCTGAATAAGAACAAGCAAAGAAATTAGAGAAACATGTTGGAAGCAATTGAAAAGATTGAAAATCTGTGTACTATGATCACTGAATACAATCTAATTGGAAATCCAAATGAATGATGGTCACAAGACATATTTGTGCAAATAAAGAAACTTTTGCTACTTATGATACCACTGGCCCCAAAGAAGTGATCTTCATGAAAAATAATGCAACAACCAAGGTTGAAGAAAGTGGAAAGATATTCCTAAAAATAACTTCCGACAAGGTGTTGACTCTCAACGGTATTCTTCATGTTCCTACTATTAGGAACAACTTAGCCTCGACAATACTTCTCATTAAAAAGTGAGTTTAAGTGTGTATTTATTTTAGAGAAAGTTGTAATAAGTGTAGACTTGTGATTTTGACCCTCCCGAGTTTTAACCTGTTTTTGACATTAAAAATTTATTTACGTCAAAATATTATATTTAGCTTTTATTTCATTTTTAGTAGGTTTCATTAAAAAAAAAAATGTAAAAAAGCATTCAAAAAATAAAGTTACATTTTAGGATATTTTTATTTTTATTTTTAAAATAATACGGAAAAAATTTCAATATATATATATATATATATATATATATATAGATTATAATAAATAAGCTAGTAGTTTTAGTCTTATCTTAATTATAGTATTTTAGACTATTTATAAATTTTTATTGTAATTTCTTAAATATAAAAATTAATTAGATAATATTCTTTTATTATTATTATTATTATTATTATTATTATTATTATTATTATTATTTATTTTATATATAATTAAAAAAAAGTAGAGAAAAATCTTATCCTAAAGAAAACTATCCCACTACCCCCACCTTTTCCTCAACCCCCTCAATTCCCTCAACTTTTCAATCCTATACATTATATAGTATACCCACACGGATACAAAGAGAGACATAAAACACAGAGACAAGGTGAACAACACACAGATAGAAAGACAATAAAAAATAGAAGGAAAACAATAAATGAGAAAGAAAGAGGGTAAAAAATGCATAGGAAAAATTATCTCGAGTTTATAAGAGACGAGCAAATGTCATTTTTTGCTAAATGAGCTTTAGGCACGCTTAAATGTTTGTCTCAATTAAGAGCGCGATGTACGCATCCTTCTGAGACGTTTAAAAATAATTCAAGGATGCAATAATGCACCTTGACAAAGATCGTCAAAAATTTAATTTTTACTAGCTTAATACAAGAGTTATAGACAACTATTAGATATTAATAGTAAGCGAATCAAGGCCAACGGCATAATTTATCAAAATAGTTTTAGTTAAGTATAAGTTGATAAAAGCGACCGTGATTGTAATACCCCGAGAAATTTTGTGCGTAAACGTGTTGGGTTCTATCTTCTAGAATGAATTATAAATTTTTCGTGCAGAATGTCTTAGATTATGACCCACCATTGAGTAGAGTATCGAATAAGATTTCCAACGATATATGGATCATCTAAAACGGACACCCGAGCGACGAGTTATGAACATTCCGATCGAACCATGAATAGTAGTGAACAGTAAAACATGCAGGAAAAAAAAGTACTGAGGCCTGGCGTATTTTTTCTCCAACTTTAAACAATTATAACTCCTTGTAAATAATGATCTGTGTGATCTACTATATATCAACGGAAAGATCTACGAGTCCTCTTTCCGATGAAATTTGTTTCATCCAATTTGTCTATCGGAGCAAAAAGTTATGGTCGATCTACTTCAGCCTATCAAAAGTAAATTTTTGGGTCAAATTCAAACGATCATAACTCCTCGTACACAATGATATGGGTGAGATACTATATATCAACGGAAATATATGAGAGTCCTATTTCTAATGAAATTGGTTTCATCCAATTTTGATATCGGAGTTAAACGTTATGGTTGATCTACTTCAGGCTATCAAAACAGTCCACCAAAGGACAAATTTGAGAATTATTTAATTTTTAGGGGCGTTTTGGTCATTCCTCCTCACCCAAAATCCGTCCAAACCCTATATTAAAGCCTATTAGAAGCATTATATGTTATATTTCATTAAATTCCCTCAAAAAGAAAACCCTAAGCTCCTACATCCAACTTCAAGAACCTCCAAAGTTCACCATTTATTTCTGCAAATTTATTCAAGATTCCAAGTTCCTAGTTCAAGAACTCCAAGAACCATCATTCAAAGGCACGATTAACATCTCAAAAATGAGTATCAATCTAAAGTTCATCATTCAATGTATGTGGGGTTTTTCAACAAGAACAATCTTTCGTTCTTATGCCCAAAAGTAATTTTCTTTACGAAGCTATGATTTTTATATGTTTATTATGATTTTGGAGCATGAACTTATATTCTATCTTGGTTATCTTGAGATTATGATGTTTATAACTTTGAAAAGTCAAATTTATATGAAATTATGAGTAAAGCATGATGCTTGAAAGAAATTTACTATGATTTTGATATTTGGGTCTTGAACCCCATTTGAAATTGTCTTTGAGAAAATGTGTGCTATATGCACGTTGATGTTGAATATTTGAGATGTTTTGAATGATTTGACCTTTTGATCGTGAATGAGTTATTTTGAACTCGACTGTGAAAGAAATCCACGTTTTTATTGATTATGATAAAGGGGTAGCAAATTGACTCCCGATGAAAATTGTTGAAGTGTTTATTGTGGATTTTCTTTAATGTGAGCCTGAGGCTGATTTAAATTTTTGAGCTAAGTCCGGGAGTAATCTTTAACACTGAGTGGGAGGTATAAAGTGACCTTACTTCCCTAGAACTACGTGCCCCCGTAGGATGTGAGCCTGAGGCTGATTTACATAGTTATCACTAGTGTTTTTAAATTGATACTGGAAGTCCTACTCCGATGGCAAGGATAGGACGGCTCTCCCCAACGTGGGTTGTACGTTGGAATCCATGTATCTCACATGGTTTATGTCGGTTATAGGATCTCCCAATGTGTGTGTGTGCACTCTTCTATCTGTGATGAAAATATATTTTCTTAAAAGGCTGAGTTTGAGAAAGTCATTATTCTTAAAAGATTTAAGGAATATATTCTAATGAGAATTGACATGAGATTTGATTGTTTTGATGATTTGAAATTGAGATGAAAGTGAATTGAGAACGTATTGTAATGACTCACTTGTTTTACTTTACATGTATTATTCATCCATGATTTTGATGATTTAATTCGAGCTAAGTGAGTCATCTATATCAGCATGCATAATTTTATAAACTGTGATGATATTAAGATATTATTTTATATATGCATTGCACCCCTATATGCTCGGTATCTTTCCATGGTACTGACCCACATATTCGTATGTGGGCTACATTTTCTCGGAATGTAGGTACAAGGTATAGTTGCACCTTCGGATCCAGTCAGTTCGTGGTATCCAGTCAGCAGGTGATGAGTCCTTTTGATTCAAGGGCTTGGGTTAGTTTTGCAGAGTTTATAGTGTTGTATTTTCTTTATTCAGTCGTATTGAGTTGGGGTAGTCGGGAGTCATGACCTGGCTACCTACAGTCAGTACTAGTAGAGGCTTCATAGACAGTCAGTAGAAGTTGATGTATTTTGTTTCAATTTTGGTTGTAAAGGCAGAATTGTAATCCTGTAAAATTCCATTTTTGTATCAATCAGATTCAGAAAAGAGTTAATTTCTGCTGATTTGTATGGATTTATATTTTTATTCAGTTGCTTATGAGTTATGCCAGTAGAAGGGTTAGGTTGGGGTCACTTGTGACCCTAAGTACCGTGTGACATCTCGGGACCCGATTTCGGGGCGTTACAGTGATAGAACCAAGGGACTCGACGGGTGTCTCATACCTTTTCCTCGGTCAACAGAATTCCTTACCCGATCTTCTATTTTTACAGACTAACAAAAAGTTATTTCCTTTTGATTAGGGATTCAATAAGGTGACTTGGAACACCATAACTCAATTTCAAGTGGCGACTCTGTAAATAAAATAATTTCTATTCAAAACCATCACTTAAATTGAAAAAACCCTTCGAACCACGGGCGAAAAAGGGGTGTGACATCTCTGGAGACTTTGGTGGGGACTCATCAGAATTCAAACTTTTAATATTGTCTTTTACTTGCTTTAATTATTTTGATATTGTGTTTGTTGACCTAACATGCTATTTGTTGCTCATTTATCACTTTGATATTGTTGAATTGTATTGTAAACTGTTTTCTCTTGAGCACCCCCTCTGAGTCTCTAATAATAGGATAGAAAGAATGCAGAGTATGTATCCTAATTACTTCTTGAGATAGCCGGAGTGTCAAGGAACCTGGTGAAGAATTATTATTCACACATTTTAGGCGGAATTTGGATCAACAACGAAGGCGGAGTTGCCTGCTACCGATCAAGTTGTCCCTTCTCGACTCGAGTGTTCGCTCGAGTAAGCCAATCTAGACACCTGTCTCCATTAGGTTAAACTTAGTAGAAATAAAACTCAGAACATGGTTATCCTTATTAGGTTCCGCTTTATTTGCTTCATGTACATTTGACTTAGTGAGATTCGACACAGGGGTCGGATCTGTCTAGGACAGGTGTCCCTCTTCATAATGACCAACATGTGCATCCTATGTTCTCTTTGACACTTATTAGGAAGATCCATTTGATTGTTGACCGACTTTAAGCAACTTGGTGAAATACATGAGAGTGTCTTGTCCTCCAAATTTAATTATCTTTTTTTAAATAATAATAATAATAATAATGAAATTTTTAAAAATAAAAATTTAGTTTTTTGGTCTTCATGAACTACACATACCTGATTCTCATCTTACTGAGATACGTAGGCAGCCCTTCATGGGTTCAGTGATCTTTAAAAAAAAGATTGTCTTTTCTTCTAAAAGAAGAGAGTTTTGATTTTTATATAAAAAGAAATTAATTTGTTTTCAAAAATAAAAGAAAATATGTGTTTTTTTAATCATTATTAATAAATTCAAAAGAAAAAATTCTTCTCATTATTCAAATAAAAGAAGTGTATTTCTTCATATCTTCAGTTTCACGAACTACACACACCTAATTCTCATCGTGATGAGATACGTAGGCAACCCTTATCGGGTTCAGTGATATTCTTAAAGAATTTTTTTTAAAAAGTGTGGAATCCTGACATATTCCTTATTTCTAAAGTCAAAATAGTTTTAAGGTGGTTGGTTTTGGTTAAGATGACATCTTATTCATACAACAGAGGTTCAAAAGAAAAAAACAAGATGACCCACAAAGAGGGCATAGAGCCCAAAAATAAAGAAATGTAAAATCAGTTGATTTCATAAGAATCTGCATCAATGAAAGAGATAGAGATGATTGTTGTCTTCCTTCAACCACAAGAACATGAATACTTTAATCAACTACTTTCTACAGTAGGTAAAACCTTTGTTGGGTTGAAAATGCAATCGAATCTGGAAAAGTTGCAAGTCAAGTAGCCCTTAAGCTACAACTCAGAAAATTCAGAATAGTTTGGGATACTTTGGGGTCAAGAAGAAGAAAAAAAAGTTTTATCAATGATTGTGCAGACTCTATTAAGGATGACGTGCAAATCCATGGCTAAAATATCAAAGCTCGACAATTTGAAAGTTACTTCACTCCTCACGAGGAGGGAGTTTTGGTAGTTTGTTTTGTTTTTCTTTTTGCTATTCTAATTATTTCAGAGTTGTAGTTCGGGATCTATCTTGTCTTATTTCTTATCGTCTCTGTTCAAACCCTTCTGTCTTTCTGTCGACAAAATATATGTCCCTTTTATTTTTATTTTTTATTTTTCATTTTTTAATATATATTATTTATTTGTCTTTCTTTTCTTTATATCGTTCTATTTATGGTGATTCTAATGATATAATATGCGTGCTGAATTCACAGACTAATCTTTAAACCCAATCTAATTCTGAAACATCGAGCCAAGAGGTTAAATTAAAAAAAAATAAGAAAATAAGTAAAGTATTGAGGTGTTTGGGGACCTAGTTACAGCCTCACTTGAATATATTGATGTAATCACTTTGCGAATAAAAATGACTTAGTCTTCAATGAGAAGGTCCATCTCAAGTATTTTAAATGAGATCAATCAGAGGATATCTTTTTTCTGCTATCAGGAGAAGCAAAAGAAAGTTAGGTAAAAAAAGGCATGATTCATCTATTGTGAGAAAAGTATAACACAAGTAGGCTTGTATGTTTCATAAGATGAAAGAAGTGACACACATGCACGTGCTTAGTGAAGTACAATGTTGAAAAAGATGTGTATGATCTCATGTTTCACTCTCAGATTGCATGTTATGGACTTGCATTTTTAAGGATTGATATGACGAGAGCATTTCATTCTGCTATCCAATTGTAGTGTCATCCTTTGTTACCCCTTTTTGAGCTTTTGTTTTATTTTCTTCTGTACCCCCCTTTTGGAATCAAAATAGAGTCTGAAAAAAGTCAAAGAAAAAAGAAAGAAAAAGAAAAGTGTCAAGAATGAGAAATAGAGTTAGAAAAAAATCTCAAAAATAGAAAAGTCGAAGAAAAAAGAAAAGAAAAAGAGTCAAAAAAAGAAGAAAAAATCAAGCAAAAGAACAAGAGTCTGAACTACATCTGACCTGATTCTTTCTATAACAAGATATGTAGGCGGCCCTACTATGGGGTTCGGTCCAACCAAGTAAAAATTCAAGTTACCCAATATGAAATGAAATTGGGGCAAAAGTTATTTTCTTTTTGAGTCGATTTCAAAATTTTTAAGTTTCACCCTATGCTATGTATATTTTGAGACTTATATCGCCCTTTCTTTTTAATCCTATCCAAAAGTCAAGTTATAACTAAAGAAAAACCTTCAGATCAATCTTTGAGAATGTAAAGGCTAAGCATGTTATGGGTATATGATCTTTCATATTTTGGGTACTACTTTTCTTTATCAGCATAAAAATATAAGAAAAATAAAAATGAGAGAGTCTTATTGGTGAAAACTTTCATGGGCACCATAAGACGACAATGAGTTGTGAAAAAAATAAAAATGAGAGAGTCTTATTGGTGAAAACCCTCGTGGGCTCCATAAGGTGACAATGAGTTGAGAGAGGATGAAAATGATAGAGGCTTGCTGGAGAAAACCCATTGAGGCACCACTAGTCGAAGGAGGTCTGTAATCTAGAGGCAAAAAGCTCAAGAGCAGCTCGGCTTCAAATTCAATAAGCTGAAAAAGTTGATAAATGGTTGGGATGGGAAGATAAGGTTTTTTAATTCAATATTCATGTCATAATCACTGGAATTGGCTACCACACCCAGATAAGTTTTTCTTTTTGTCATTTTTGAAAAGGGGATATCTATTATCTTTTTCTTTTCTCTATAGTTTTATTTTTTATTTTTGTGTCTTTATTGTCAAATGAAAAATCATTATCATCATTTTTTTCTCATATTTTTGAGTCAAATTTATGTCAAGACAAGTGAGAAAAAAACTTCAAAACTAGCTACCAACTCCCTCAATTGCACAAAGCAAAACAAAGGGCCGATGCACAAAGTTAACATATTTCAAAATAAAGTAAGGTACTAAGAATGCTTGTCATCTTATAGTTTTTGACTCATAGAAATATAAAAGGTGAATTAGAAGTTAAATATGGAGGCATCATGCAAGGGAAATACGATTTGAGTCAAATACTTTCAGTAGTTAGCATTTAGGGTCAAAAGTATGACAAGTCAACGATATCTATCAATGATTTGAAATGGAGATGAGCATGACAAGTGCAAGAGCAGCCGCCTTAGTAGCCAAATTCCATAAACTAACGATTGTGTTTTTAAATTAACAAGTTTTCTTTGTATGAAATAAAAACACATGTTACCTTCAAATCAAGGACTTCAAAGCCTAAATATCAAAAGGTGTGATTCCCCACTTATGAAAATGCAGGAGGCGATATTTCTATGAAGGTTTGATAATCACAATCATGATAAAAACTCATTATCCTATACACCTAGGAGACGCACTTCCTTGTTTTGGGTATTTTACTTTTCATTTGTTAGGCGACGCACTTCTTAACTATACCCTTCACTCCTAGAAGACGCACTTTCTAGTCGAGTCCTTCCATTTGACCCCAAGGAGATGTACTTTCTTATCTGGGTATTTCAGGTCTCAGTAATTAGGTGACGGACTTCTTAACTTTAATCTTCACTCCTAGAAGACACACTTTCTAGTTGAGTCCTTCTATTTAACCCCTAGGAGACACGCTTCCTTGTTTGGATACGTTAGTCTTCATATGTTAGGTGACACACTTCCTAACATGAACTGTTACTCCTAGAAAATGCACTTTCTAGTCGAGTCATTTCATTTAACCCCTAGGAAACACACTTCCTTTTCTGGGTAATTTAAGTTTAATGTGTTAGGTGACACACTTCCTAACTTGAACCTTCACTCCTAGAAGATACACTTTCTAGTCGAGTTCTTTCATTTGACCCCTAGGAGATGCACTTCCTTTTCTGGGAATTTTAGTTTTCATTTGTTAGGTGATGCATTTCCTAACTTAAACCTTTACTGCTAGAAGATGTACTTTCTAGTCGAGTCATTTCATTTAACCTCTAGGAGATGCACTTTCTTGTTTGGGTAGTTCAAGTTTTATTTGTTAGGTGACTCACTTTTTAATTTGAATTGTACTCCTAGAAGGCATACTTTCTAGTTAGAGTCCTCCATGTTAACTCTTAGGAGATGCACTTCCTAATTTTGGTTATTAGTTTTACTCTCAAGAGACACATTTCTTTATCAAGACTTTGATTCACCCTCTGTATTGTACTTTTCAAATGTTATGATCTGGTGACACTCACAAAATTTCTCTAGTGCAAACTAGGGAAAAAAATTTATTTGTGTTATTTGAGATTTTACTTTATGCTCAGGACACTCCTGGATAATGGGATTTATTTCCAGCCTAGGACCCTTCTGGATAATGGGACTTTACTTTATTCTTAGAACCCTCCTGGATAATGGGATTTTATTTTCTACTCAGGACCCTCCTAGATTATGGAATTTTACTTTCCGCTCAGGACCCTCCTGGATAATGGGACTTTACTTTATGTCCAGGACCCTCATGGATAATGAGATTTTATTTTCTGCTCAGGACCTTCCTGGATAATGGGATTTTATTTGCTACTCAGGACCCTCCTGGATAACGGGATTTTACTTTCTGCTCATGACCCTCCTAGATAATGTGACTTTACTTTTACAGTTCACTTTTTACTTTGAGTTCAGGAACATGTTTGGAGAATCAAAATTATTTTCAGTTTTGAAGATCAGGAGCCCGCGTGGAGAATAGGGTGAAGAAATTACAAGTCAGGAGCCCTCCTGGAGAATATGGTGAAGAAACTATAAGTTAGGAGTCCACCTGAAGAATAGGGTGATGAAATAGCAAGTCGGGAGCTCTCCTGGAGAATAGAGTGAAGATTATCAGTTGCAAGTTCAGGAGCCCGCCTAAAGAATAGGGTGAAGATTTTCAAATTCAAGTTAGAAGAAAGTCTGAAGAATAAGTCAATTTTCAAGTTCCTCTTCAATACCAAGAATCGACATAGAGGAAAATTTCATTTTTTAAAGTTTAACTCAAAATAACGATTGTCTCACCACTTGAGAAATCATGAAGATTCAAGTCAAGAGTCCAGAAAAGATGTGAATAGATAGGATCTTTCATTTGTATCTTCATTTTCAATTTTTATTTTCCATTTGGATGTAAAAAAACCAGAAGTCGCGAACTGAAAACTTGACGGAACCTTACTCGACCTCTAACTCATTGTCTTGCTATTTCACCTCATTGAACTACACGCGACCTGATTCCTTTATAATTCGGGATATGTAGGCGGTCCAAAATCAGGACTCGGTCGCATTTGCTTTTTCTTTCTTCTACCTTTTCAAATAACCGGAGGGTCAAAACTCATCACATTAACTACTTCTTTGTATGAAAACTCTGTGATATTTCAAACTAAAGGGGGAAAATGTAGACACATGATTTTGATCCTCCTCGGGTTTTAACCTGTTTTTGACATTAAATATTTATTTACGTCAAAATATTATATTTAGATCTTATTTCATTTTTAGTAAGTTTCATTAAAAAAAAATGTAAAAAAGATTAAAAAAATAAAGATACATTTTAGGATATTTTTATTTTTATTTTAAAAATAATATGGAATTTTTTTCAAATATATATATATATATATATATATATATATATATTAATTAATTAAGATTTTAATAAATAAGCTAGTAGTTTTAGTATTATCTTAATTATATTTATTTTAGACGATTTATAAACTTTTATTGTATTTTATTAAATATAAAAATTAATTAGTTAATACACACACCCCAATCAAAAAGCACACACACACCACACACATAAGCTGCTACACATACTTCCAAAAAATGGGGGAAGAAACAGGGGAGAAAAGCCGGCGGGAGTGAACAGTACACCGGGGAGATCGACGAAGAGAGTCAGTGAACGGAGAGAGGAGAAAAATAGAGGGAGTAAGAGAGAAAAACCTGATCGAAAAAATAGTGAATGAAGGGAACCAAACCGGTGAGTCTCGAGTTTTCCGAAAAATATTTCGCCGGAATTGGCCACTACAGACCCAAAGTCTCTGAAACTCCTCCGTTTATTTTTCCTTTTGGGGCAAAATCTTGTTGAGAAAGTTTTTGCATCGGCTAGCAGAGTCTATCAGAACTCCGACGAAGTGAGTCATCACCGGAAAACCATACTCAATCAATTCCAATGCCAAAACCCCACTGGATATAATTTGATTTGGGCAAAAAATGGAATTCGAGTTGAGTATGTGGTTTGGGAGTTCATGATTGATGTTCCGTTCGAGGTCTCGAATGCGGTTCTAGTCAGAAGGATTATTTTAATTGAAAATGCATTTGAGTTCCAACTCTCTCTTCTCTTTTTTTTTATCTGATTGTGAATGATTTTTGTGTTTACCATTCTTTAATCTTTGTTATGTGTACGTGGTTGGTGTTGAAATTTGGATTTTGGAAAATTGAAGTGATAGTCAAAGAATTAGTTAATTGTGAGTGAGAATGAAATTTGGGGGGAGGAATTGAGAATCGAATAAGGTGAATATTAATTATTTTAATTCATTGATGAATGATGTTGAATTTCGTAATATCATGTTTTAGGCCAAAAATTTAATAGGAAAATTTAGGTTGGGTAGGCAAACCATAAGAATCAATGATTGTTGAATGCTTGAAATGTTCGTTGAATCATTTTGTTTTATTGCATTTGGAGCAATTGTATTCATTTAACCGGGGAATGCCCCAAGAAAATTATACTTATTAATCGGAGAATGCCCTGAAGTATCATGTACGCAAAGGAGGTTCGTGATCAAGACCCGAGGCATCGGGTGGAGCATAGTTTAATATTAGTATAGGTTAGCATAGGTTTACATTTCAGAACCTTTCTATTTTGGGTCTGTAATAAATTGGAATGGACACTATTTTTTGGACTTGTTTTGTTGGTTTGTTTGTTTATTTGTTTTGTGTGTTTTATGTGGTTTATTCACCTCATAGCGTCAGACTAGATGATATACTCCACGAAGCGACCGTGGTTGAACCATGGGATTGAAGGGTGCCTAACTTCTTCCTTTCGATCAACAGAATTTCTTAATCGAAATCTCTGTTCGTGGATCAGTTTTAAAAGAGTCAAAAAATTATTTTGAAAAATATTTTCAAAAGTGACTTGGCACACCATATTATGCCAAGTGGCTCTGAATTTTGATTGATTAAAGTCCTTTCCAGAACAAATTATTTTATTTTGTCACTTAATAATGAAATCCTTTTCAAACTTAAAATTGTATCTTTTTGGTAAAAAGGGGCGTGACATCTCTGGTGACTCCGCTGGGGATTTTTCAGAATTTGAGCTTATTTTTTGAGTTGTATCGTCTTAGTTTGACATTATCGGTGTATAAATGTTGTTTGTGTTATCGTTTGTATTGTTTTATTGTTGTTGCATGCTTATGTGCTATGTGTTTATAGTTTTTTCTTATGTGTTGTAGCTTTATACCTGTAATTATTTTTATAACCCGAGTCATTTCTTTCACAACAAGTTCCAAAGTACACGTTGTGTACACGACCTCTAGTTGAGTAACCCTTATTTTAGGAGGGGGAGCCGTCGGCTGGTATGGAGTAGGTGGAAAGCTATCGTAGCCACTATCGACCATATACTCCCCCGAACAGCCTTGTTAGTGGACCCCAGCGTAGGTCATGCTTATCTGCTTCATATTGAGACCTAGATGGACCCACTCGATCCTTTGTAGGATACTCACCCCTAAAGCATCCCTACGTGCTAATTGTTGAATCTTTGAGGGTAACAGGGTCATTTGATAGACTGATTTGGAGAAAAGCATAGGCTATAATGAAAGAAAAGTATATAGGTGCCCTTCTTAGGTTCGGTGATCTTTTCAATAGAAAAAGAAAAAGGGTTTTAGAAAGTGTTAAACTCTAACACATTTGTTATCTCTTGTTCAGTTAGTTTAAGATGGTTGGTTTGTGGTATTTTGGCTGGTCCTCCATATTACACCAAGTCGAAGAGAAAGTCATGGCCAACAAGGATACCGAGGTTGTTATCACTAATCAGATAGGGAGTTTGGGGAATGAGAATTTACAAGCTAATGAAGAGATTCGGAAATTAAGGCAACAAATGATAGAAATGCATCGAGCTTGGGCTAATGGGTTGCTGCCTCCTCCATTTCCCACTGATAATTTGGAATATCTTTATAGCTTGCCTTCAGTGTTACATGCAAAATTCCCTATTTTTGTTGACACGTTACAACATGCATCAGGATCTACTCTGAGGCAATAATATCCAAACACTTCCAATATTTGTTTCCGCACTCCTCAACACAAAAATACCATATACTCGGCTCCACCCATTGTTCACGTTTTTAAAGCTCCACCCTTACATGAAGCTCCTACTTCTGAAGGCTTTCCAGCGGTTGTTCTTTCTCACTCTGCAAGCGAGCCTGTGTTGAATATTTATGGTGATCAACATCATGCTCTTGGGCCCACATTTATGTTGACTAGTCCTTATGACTACACTCACCCGCCTGAATTTTCTCTTAACACTGAGAAGACTGTTATGACAGAAGAACAAGAGAAAATGGCCATAAAATTTAGAATTTTAGAACTAGCAATGAAGAATTTCCAAGGACTCGGAGGTTACACAAGTGTCTCGTATAAAGATCTGTGCATGTTTCCAGGTGTTAATCTCCCTCTTGATTTTAAAATACCAAAGTTTGAGAAATATGATGGGCACGGTGACCCAGTGGCACATTTAAGGCGTTATTGTAACCAATTAAGGGGCACTGAAGGGAAGGAAGAATTACTTATGGCTTATTTCGGTGAGAGCCTTTTAGGTCTAGCTTCGGAATGGTTTGTTGACCAAGACATCGACAAGTGGAATAGTTGGGATGACCTAGATAATGAATTCGTGCAACAATTCCAATACAATGTGGAGTTCATTCCTGATGAGAAATCCCTAACTAATATGAAGAAAAAAAGTACTGAAAGTTTCAGGGAATATGCGATTAGATGGCGTGAACAAGCTGCTAGGGTGAAGCCTTCAATGAAAGAAAGTAAAATAGTGGAGGTATTCATTCAAGCGCAGGATGAAACGTATTATCAATACTTGTTACCTGCACTAGGAAAGTAATTTATTGAGGTCCTTAAAATGAGGGAGATGATAGAGGATGGAATTAAGACCAGACACATTGTGAGTTTTGCAACATTAAAAGCAACTAATCAAGTAATTCAAAAGGGTTTGGGAAGTGTGGGAGGGAAGAAGAATGAGGAAAATATAGTTGCTATTGTAGATGGACAACGGGCATGTCCAAAAAGACCATATCGTCGTTACCCTCAGTTCATACCTAAATTCTATATAATCACTCCTAAAACCCATTATATTCTATTCCACCACTTCCATATCCAGTATATAATGTAAAACCACATATTCAACCCCCATATTACCCATAATGGCACACACCAACTCCTCAGAGTCATTCTCTAACTCCACAAACATACCAAACCCCTTCTAGACCCAATTTTCAATCCAAGCCAAACAATGAAATAACGTAGAAGTTGAGGGATAGTTTCACACCAATTGGAGAGTCGTATACCAGTTTATTTCAGAGATTAGTACAATGGGGCATGATCAGTCCTCTCCTTGGGTATTCTCCAAACCCTCATTCAAGAAATTTAGATCCTAATGTACGATGTGCATATCATTTTGATGTTCAGGGTTACAGTATTGAAGATTATTGTGCTTTGAAAAGAGAAATAGAGAAGATGATTCAAGATGAATCGATTATGGTGCTAAATATTGATAGTGGTGAAAGTTTTAGTCATGCTGATGTGCAAACCAGTGGCTAAGATGTCAGGCTCAGTAATTGAGAAGTCACTCTTCTCCTTACTATGAAGGGGTTTGGTAGCTTGTTTTATTTTGTTTTCTGTTATTCGAGTTATTTCAGGGTTGTAGTTTGAGATCTATCTTGTTTAGTCCCTTTGTTATTTATGTTCAAACCCTTCTATCTTTTATTTTAATTAAATGGAGTTCCCCTTTATCCTTTGTGTTTTAAATATGTGTTTGTTTGTTTTCTTTACATAGTATATTTTATGTTGATTCTAGTGATATGACATGCTTGCGGAATTTTTAGCTAAATCTTAAAATTCAGTTTAAGCATGAACCTTAAATCAGAGGGCTTAAGTTAGAAAAAAACATCTAAGAAAATAGGTAGAGTGCTGATATATTTGGTGACAAGTTGAAGCCTTCTTTGAAAATTAAGAAAATTATTTTAAAAATCACAAGAATAACTTGATCATTAATTGAAAGGCATGTCTCAATTAGGTCAAATAGTAGATGCATGATCCTATATCAAGAGTAATAGAACAAAAATTATCTCCACAAAAGCATGAGTCATTCGATGTAAGGGATGTACAACAAAGGTGGAGTCATATGCTGAACAAGCGCAAAAAAAGTATTGACGTAGAGGCTCAGTTAAAGTTAGTGCTGTAAAAATATCACAAATGATCTTCATCTTTCACTATCATATTGAATGATATGTACTTCCATTTTCAAGGATTAATATGACGAAGACATTTCATTCTGCTATCCAAATATTGTGTCATCCTTTGTTTACTCCATTTGAGATTTAGTTATATTTTCTTTCATACCCCTCTTTTGGAATCAAGATAGAGTTAGCAAAGCTCAAAAGAAAAGTGTCGAGCAAAAGAATGGACTTAGAAAAGTTTTTTTAAAAAAGAAGAAGAAAAGAGAGAAAAAATGTGTCCAAAATGAAAAAAAAGAGAAGAGTGTCAAGAAAAACAGAGTTAGAAAAAATCCCAAAGAGAAAAAGAGTCAACAAAAGAAAAAAAGAAATCAGAATCAAGAAAAATAAGTTGTCGGAACTACGTGAGGCCTAATTCTCCCCTCTCAAGGGTGAGATACATAGGTTGTGCTACTTTGGGCCCGATTCAACCAAATAACCAATATAGAATTACCCAGTCGAAAGAAACTGGGGCATGCGTTAATTTTTGTTGTTTGAGTCGATTCCAAAAGTTGTAAGTCTCACCCCACTTCAGGTGTCGTTTGGGACTCATTCCATTCTTTCTTTTTAACCTTATCCAAAAGCCAAGTTACAACCAAAAAAAGACCTTCAGATCAATCTTTGAGAATATTATGGCTAAGCATACAATGGATATGATAATGCATTTTGGGAATTACCTGTCTTCCTTAACATAAGGAATCAGACGAGAAATAAAATGAGAGACTCTTATCGGTGAAAACCCTTATGGGCACCGCAGTACGATTATGAGTTGGGAGATTCTTATTGGTGAAAACCCTCACGGGCACCATAAGAAGATTATGAGTTGAAAATAAAATAAAAATAAGAGTCTTATTGGTGAAAACCCTCACGGGCACTATAAGACGATTCTGAGTTGAGAGAAACAAAAATAAGAGAGTCTCATTAGTAAAAACTCTTATGTACACCATAGGGCAATGGTGAGCTGAGAGAAACAAAATGCGAGAGGCTTGTTGGCGAAAACCCTTTAAGGCATCACTAGCCAAATGAGGTCTCTGAATTCAATTGACCCAAGAAAGTAACTCTATTTCAGGGTTATTAACTCAACAACAATTGGTAAAAGTTTGGATGGAAAGATCAGACAGCTTAATCTAAAATGCATGTCATAATCATTAGAGTTGATTGTCACTTTCTGATGAATTTTTGTTTTCTCTGTTTCAATAGGGACATTCATTGTTTGTTCTTTCTTCTTATTTTTATGGAAAAATAGATCGATGGGCCCTTGTACTATGTCTGTTTTGTAATGTGGATATTCCTACTTACATGTTTGTCATCTGGACCCTTGAACCCACTGAAAAGTAACATTTTAAACCCTTTGTTGGTCTACGCATTTGAATGTGTTGCACAATCGCGGACAGTCATCAAATATTTTAAAAATAATTTCCACGTAGGAAATGATGTGTTTAGGGTATAAATAGAAAAGAATGTCTAAAAAATTAGGTCATTTCGTACCCTTCAACTTTGTCTCTTTCATCCGAACTTTAAAATTTTCCCAAAATTAACTTAATTTAGGTTGATTGTTGTTGATGGTTGTTACAATCCGTGTAAGTATTTAATCTTTTGTGGTATTTGTAGTATTTTGTAGTTTATTTCAAGCTTTTTGTCGATTTAATGGAGTCCATTTTAGTGATTTTAGGGTTTTCGCGATTATGAACTTTTTTCTTCAATTTTTTGGGTGGTTTTGCTCTATTTTGTGTCTAGTGTTATTATAGGTAGTATATGTAGTGGGGATATGCCTTCTATGGTATATTTTGGGATTTTGATTAGAATTTAGGGATTTTCATAAAATGGTAATTGGGTCCAAAATTTTTGGCTAATGCTCCTATTATACCTATATATTGCAGTTTTGTGCCTTCAATGGCATGTTTTGTCATTTTGATTACATTTTAGGATTTTTTTTGGTAAATTCAGAATTGGGTCCGAAAATTTTGGGGCTTTTGATTTTTTGTTGTTTAATGCTCCTATTAGTGTGCATCAGTTTTGTACCTTCAATGACATTTTTTGTTATTTTGATTACATTTTAGGCTTTTTTTGGTAAAATCAGAATTGAGTTTTTTATTCCTTTATTTTTTCTTTAAAAATTAGGGCTTTGTGGATAATTGACTAATTGTCTATGTTATCTTGTCATTGTACATATTTTCTAACTAAATGGATACAGTTGTAACACTTTAATTCACCTATGGAGGGGGGGTCTTTTTGTTAGACCCTATTCTAAGGTATGCAAATGGTGTTTGTATTCTTGAAAAAATTAGAGTAGATACAGATGAGCTTCATATTATGCTGTTTCATAACTTAGCACTAGATTTAGATGTGAAAAAAGTTGAAACTTTTTGGTGTAAATTAAGAAAAAGGGTTGTTATTATAGGTTAGATAGTGATGTTGATGTTTTAAGATTTACCAATAGTTTAAAAGCTGGAGATTTTGTTGATGTATATGTTGTTCACCAAATTAGTGAACCTATAGTTGTTAATAATGATGTGGCAGCCACTCCGCCATTATTACTACTTAGTAATGGTGATGTGGAAGCCCCTTTTGAAACTGATAGGACTGATATGTCTTCATCTCAACCATTGGATATAAATGAAGATGAGTATATAAATGAAAATCAACCTCCTAAGGTAGATAAAGGAAAAGCTAAGGTTTCTTTAGAAGACGTTGATGAAGATTAAGTTAATGATTTCTCTACATACCATCTTCAAACATCTGATTCTGAAGTAGATTTTGATATCACTGATTCTGATGGTGATTCACTTTATGTTGTTGATGAAAATATTAAAGATTTGAGTGATTTTTATGAAGAGTTGCTTCAAGCTAGGAAGTCTAACATTGAAAAAAAACTAAAAAAGGCTGATAGGGTAAATCTAGTTGAGATACCATCTAGACCAATAGGTATAAATGCTGGTTTTGAGAAAAATTGTAAGAACAAAGGGGTTAGATATGAAGGTAAATTAGGCGGGGATGACTCTTATTTTGATAGTTCAGATCCAGGTAGTGACATTAATGAAGAGGAAGGAGATCCTATTGATGATGATAAACTGGTAGATCAACTACCTAGAACTTCATCTAGCAAGATCTACTTTGATAAAACTTCAAAGAAGTTATGTTTTCAGTTGTATATGTTTTTTTTGAATTATGTTGAGTTTAGCGAGGCACTGTAGACTTACTATATTAAAAAATATGTTAACCTTAAGTTAAAACCTAACGAGAAGAAAAGGGTAAGGGGAAAATGTAGGCATAAGGATTGTCCTTGGGTTATTCTTGGAAGTGTTGATAACATAGGAAATTTTAGTATGAAAACTTTTTTTCCTGTCCACAAGTGTTCTAAAAGGGTAAGAAATAAGTTGTGTAACCCTTTGTGGATTATTAAGCATTACAAGGATAGGATTATGAGTGATTTATCAATAAAATTGCATCAGATTCAAGCACTTTTTAGAAAGGTGTATGGGTTGTATGTAACAACCTATAGAAAGGCCACAAACAAAATTATGAGTGAACATTTTAGTGATTTTATTGAAGAGTTTTCTAGGTTGTATGAATGTGCTGAACAATTGAGGACCACTAATCCTGGTACCACTGTATCTATTAGGACATCCAAGAATTCAATTCCAGGAAAAGAGGTGTTTATGGGCATTTATATTTGTCTTGGAGCCTTAAAAAATGGATGGAAAGAGGGATGCAAAAGAATAATTGGTTTACTATGTGACTTTCTCAAGTGTGTATGTAAAGGTATCTTCTTGTCTTGCATTTTCAAAGATGGAAATAATCAAATGTACCCTGTAGCATGAGCAGTAGTTGATAAAGAAACCAAGGACATATACTCTTGGTTTCTTAGGTACTTCATCCATGATTTGGAACTTCAAGAAAATGGGGGTGAAGGCTTAACAATAATGTCTGATATGCAGAAGGTATGAAGTGTCATAATTTTTTAGTTATTTTTTTTTTTCAGTTTGCTGCAGTGATGTCATTAATTTTTAACTACTGTTTTACATGCTTTGATAGGGTCTTCATTTGGCACTTACTAATCTACTGCCAAATACTAAGCATAGATGGTGTGCTAGACATATATGGGTCAACTGGAAGTAGGTTTGGAGAGGTGAAAAAAGGAGGAAAAATTCTGGCAGGTTGCAAGGGCCCCATTTGAAGTATATTGTAATAGAAACTTAATGAAATGAGTGAGTTAGGTGTTGGAATTGTGGAAGATTTGCTCAAGTACAACAAAAAGGCATGGTGTAAGGATTTTTTAAATACCATAGAAGGTATGATGTGGTAGAGAACATGTGTGAGACTTTTAATAGTTGGATTTTAGCTTACAGGTTCAAAACAATTATCACTATGTTGGAGGAAATAAGATGCAAAGTCATAGAAAGGATGAATCAAATGAGAGATTTTTCAGATTAATGGATCAGTGATGTATCATCAATAGCTATGAAATTTCTTGCAGAGAATGGTGAATATGCATCCAAGTGTGAGGTGAGGTTTAATGGTGATATTGGCTTTTAGATTATATACATGTTGTTAATGTGAAGAGGAAACAATGAAGTTACAGATCATGGAAACTAAAGGGAATTCCTTGTGCTCATTTAATTACTGCAATGCATTACAAGGGATGGAATGTGGAGTCATTTTTTGATCACTGGTATCAACAAGAAACATACCTGAAGGCATATGATAAGTATATTCAACCAACGACAAAAATGAAAATGTGGCCAAGAAGCACAAGACCAGCAATTGAGTCACCTGAGATTACTCCTATGCCAGAAGGCCATGTAAAAATAAAAAGAAAGCTAGGGATGAGCTTGTTAAGAAAAAGTTCGGGAAGGCTACAAGAAAGGGAAGAAAAATGACATGTTATGTGTGAAAGTCTATTGGACACAACAAGAAAGGATGTCTAACTTCGGTAAACTAAATCTTTTCTTATTGATGAATTTTACTCCTTTTGAATGTGTTTTTGACCTTTACATATTTTTTGTAGAAAAAAGATTTCACTGGTAGGTGTGGCAGTCAACCAAGTGTGCAAGCCAACACTAGTACTGCAGCTGCTGCTGCTGCTGAGAGACATACAAATGCTTTAGCAGGTGTTGACATGCGTGTAAATGCTAAATCAAGTAAAAACGGCCTGCAGGAAGGCCTGAAATGCTTATAGTGCACCAATAGCTGCAGGAAGGCCTGCAAATGCTGCATCAATTGGTGGTGTGAGGCCGCAGGTGCCTCAACAGCTGATATAAGGCCTGCAGCTTCTGTGATTCCTGCAACCACTCTAGCAGTAGGTGATAATGCTACACAATCTATAACTCGGCAGTCTACTAATGGTGTTGGTTCCCAAAAGAGGAAGACTAGTAAAGCTTTGGGAGGTGGTGCAAATCTTGCAAATAAAAGATCAAGGCAAAAGATGGCAAAAGAAGTTGGTTTTTGTGTGCTATTTGGACCAAGTGGCAGTATAGTGGAGAGGGTAAGTTTTCTATCATGTAATTTACATTTAACTGGTATTAATTAGTGCATCTATAATTGATTTTTTTTTTAGTCTGGAAATACTTATAGAGTGTTACATAGTTCAACACTTATTAGTTTAGTTCCAACCAATATTGACTTGGGTTTCAAACCAAATGGACTAAGGTGGAAAAGTGGAGCTGAAGTAACTCAAAGATAGCTACAAGAACAAAAGATCAAAGGCAAAATCATGTACAACTACTCAAGACACATCAAACACTTAAGCCAGCAAGAATCAGTTCACAACAAGCACTCAAGGAACATATTAGTCTAATTCTTTTTCTGTATTGATCCCAAGTGTTGTTAAGACTATTTTTTTAAGATTTCTGGTGCATTTCTCATTAAAGATGTTAAGATAAGCTTTTTGATGTCAACAGACATTATATATTCAAGATTCTATATTGGCAAAATGGTGTTTGTCATTAAATTTGAATTTCATTTTCATTGCACATTGCAACTACAAAGATCAAGCCATCTTAAATACAATAGATAGAAACCAGATGACAACAATAATGATAATAGTGATATCAATGCTAGTGCTTGATCTTTCATGTCTTTCATGCCTTCCATTTCTTCCCATTCCTACTTGTCTTCGTTGCCTTCTATGTCTTCCTTTATATTGTTCATTTGCATCAGCCCATCAAAATAATCCACAACCATTACCAACTTTATATATTTGACAGCCCCAAAACATTCTTCCGGGGTTAGTTAGTGTTCTTGACATCTTAAGTTCAATGTAAAGCCCGTGATAAAAAACCTGAACTGTCATGGTGTTGCAAAAAATTACATAAAAAAATTAACTTTCCAATATTACGAACAGAGCAGGAAAAAAATTTAAGGAACAAGAACTTAGAGAGAGAAAAAATAGAGAAGAAGGGAGAAAAAAATCTCAAATTTCTCCAACAATGGTGTAGGAAGCAAATGAGGATGAAGGAGCATTTATAAGCACTTTAAAGATCATTGGGGGCCTTTTTTGATGTCTTACGTGCAGTTGAAGGCTGCACTCCACGCTCCTATGTGGTCCTAGCCACATAGGATGCCACATCAGAAAAAATATTTAAAATATTGCTTTTTAGTGGGTTCAAGGATCTAGATGACAAACATGTATGTAGCAGTATCCACATAATAAAACAGACATAGTACAAGGGTCCATCGAGCCATTTTGCCTATTTTTATTTGTGTTTTCTTGAGTCAGTTATTCGAATGGAAAGTCATTTTTCTTGTGTCATTGAGTCAAATCAATGTCAAACCAAGTGAAAAAGATATTTAAAAATTGGCTACCAACTTCTTCAATTGCACAAAGCAAGACAAAAAGGTCAACCCATGAAAGAGACACGATTCTGAGCCAAAATAAGGAATACAGAAAGTTTTGTCAATAGATAAGTCTGGGAACTCATAGAAATACCAAGGTTCAAAGGGTTTATCTGAGCAGCATGACAAAGCCGAGATACTGTGTTTATTTCAGACTCACTCTTAATAATCTGAGTTTGGGTCAATGATGCAACAAGTCAATGACATATACTAATGGTTAGAAGCAAGATTAAATGCGATGAGGGCAAGAGCGATTGCCGCGAAAGCTAAAACCACAAACCAACCACCATGTTTTTAAACACAAGTTCTCTTTGTATGAAACAAGAACACATGTTACCTTCAAATCAAAGACTTCAAAGCCTAAACATCAAAGGCCGTAATTTCGCACATCTACAAATGCAAGGGGAAATATTGTTGCACATGTTTGGTAATCAAAATCATGGTAAAACTCACAATCCAATATATCTTTAGGAGACACAATTCCTTGTTCGGGTAATTCAGGTTCATTTATTAGGTGAAGCACTTTCTAAATTGAACCTTCACTCCTAGAAGTCGCACTTTCTAGTTGAGTCCTTCCATTTAATCTTTGGGAGACACATTTACTTGTTTGGGTATTCAAGCAGAATTTATAAGAAGAAGTATTTCCTTGGGCAATTCAAGTGACATTTGTAAGGAGACGTTTTTCCTTGTCTGGATAATTTAAGTGGTATTTTTAAGAAGATGTATTTCCTTGTTTGGGTAATTCAAGCAGCATATATAAGGAGATGCATTTTCTTATTCGATTAATTCAAGCGGCATTTGTAAGGAGATGCATTTCCTTGGGAAATTCAAGTGGCATTTGTAAGGAGACACATTTTTTTATCTGGATAATTTAAGTGATATTTGTAAGGAGACACATTTCCTTGTTTGGATAATTCAAGCGGCATATGTAAGGGGACACATTTTCTTGTTCGGGTAATTCAAGCAACATTTGTAAGGAGACATATTTTCTTGGGTAATTCAAGTAACATTTGTAATGAGACATATTTTCTTGTCTGTATAATTTAAGTGGCATTTGTAAGGAGACGCATTTCTTTGTTTGGGTAATTCAAGCAACATTTTTAGGGAGACCCATTTTCTTGTCTGGGTAATTCAAGTGGCATTTGTAGGGAGACGCATTTCCTTGTCTGGGTAATTTAAGTTGGATTTGTAAGGAGACACATTTTCTTATCTGGGTAATTCAAATGGTATTTATAAGGAGACACACTTACTTGATTGGGTAATTTGAATTTTACTTGTTAGGTGATGCACTTCCTAACTTAAGTCTTGACTCCTAGAAAATTCACTTTCTAGTTGAGTCATTCCACTTGAACTTTAGGAGATACACTTCCTTGGTGGGTATTCAAGTTTCGTTTGTTAGGTGGCTCATTTCCTAACTTAAGCCTTTACTTCTAGAAAATATACTTTCTAGTTGTGTAGTTAACCCTTAGGAGATGCACTTCCTTGGTGGGTATTCAAGTTTCACTTGTTAGGTGGTTTCCTTCCTAACTTAAGCCTTTACTCCTAGGAAATGCACTTTCTAGCTGAGTAGTTAACCCTTAGGAGACGCACTTTCTTGTCAAGGTAATTCATGTTTCGCTTGTTAGGTGTTTCTTTTCCTAACTTAAGCCTTTACTCCTAGAAAATGCACTTTCTAGTCGAGTCATTCCACTTAAACCTTGGAGACACACTTCCTTGTCAGGGTAGTTCAAGTTTTGGCTTACTAGGTGACATACTTCCTAACCTAAGCCTTTACTCCTAGAAGATGTACTTTTTGGTCAAGTCTTTCCAGCACCTCCTTAACTGAATAATTCAGGTTTTATTTATTAGGTGATGCACTTCCTAAATTGAACCTTCGCTCCTAGAAGCAGTATTTTCTAGCCGAGTCCTTCCACTTAACCCTTAGGAGACGTACCTCCTTGTCAGTTTTTATTTGCTAGTTGACATACTTCCTAACTTAAGCATTTACTCCTACAAGATGCACTTTCTGGTTGAGTCCTTCCATGCACCTCCTTACCTGAATAATTCATGTTTCATTTATTAGGTGATGCACTTCCTAAATTGAACCTTTTATCCTAGAAGCCGCATTTTCTAGTTGAGTCCTTCCACTTAACCTTGAGGAGACGCACTTCCTTGTCAGTTTTTATTTATCAGGTGACACACTTCCTAACTTAAACCTTTATGTCCAGAAGACACACTTTCTAGTCGGAATTCCTCACCTTAATTCTTAGGAGACGCACTTCATAGTCTTGGTCATTTAATTTTACTCTCAAGAGATGCATTTCTTGGGACTTTATTTTTTGAAAAGTGAGATTTCTATCATAACCTTTGTTTGGAATAATTTTCTTTCTAGTTTTGATGTGATTTCAGGAGCCCACCTGAAGAACAGGGTGAATAAATGGAAAGTCGAGCAACAAGGTTAAGAAGTTGAAAGTCAAACAACAAGGTGAAGAAATTGAAAGTCAACAGATTGAAGAAATAGCAAGTAAAGAGCCAGCCTAGAGAACAGGGTGATGAGATTGAAAGCTAAGCAACAAGGTCATAAAATAGAAATTCAGGAGCCTGCCTGAAGAACAGGGTGATGAAATTAAAAGTCGGGAGCCCGCTTGGAGAATAGGGTGATGAAATAGCAAGTCAAAAAAAATATTTCATTTATATTTTTAATTTGTAATTTTCATTTTTGATGTAATGACAGAGCCGCAAACCGAAACCTCGAAGGGACCACACTCGACTCTCCAACTCGGTTGTCTTTCTTTCTTCTATTTCTTCCTTTGAATAATGGTCGGGTCAAAATTCTATCTCATTTTCTACTTCTTTGTCTGAAAACACTTTTTTTTTACACCCAAAGAGGGGCATGATGTAGACACGTAATTTTGTCCTTCCCCAAAATTATTTTTTTACCATTTTACCCCCGTTTTACCACATACCTTAATCCATGTGATAAGTTCCACACAATAACAAATCCAACAAACTCTTAACAACTTGAGACACCTCACCCTAACAAAAATAACAACCTATACCCCCTAATACCCTTACCCATGTGCACCCCACCACACATTCATGGACAAAAGTTCTCACACATACCTCACAAATAAAAGGGGAACCACAAGAAATTCACAGTACATCACACTCTATTTTTTCAATTTTACACAGAATATACACACAGAGGGAGACACCCACAGGGAATTACACACCAAAACACTCCACTGGAATTTTTCACTTACACAACACACACATACATGGGTACATAATATACCCTCCTCCATTCAATACACACTTTACACACACAGAATTCCATTCATCCCCGCAATACAATTATCGCACACATATTTGGAGGGAGAAGGGGATTTACACACCAACAAACTCCAAACACACTCTCCTAATCTACAATAATCCATTGATTTCACAGTAACAAACGCACACACACCCTAATTGAATACACACACCCTAATTGAAAAATGCACACACACCACACACATAAGCTGCTACACTCTCACCGCCAAAAAATAGGGGAAAATAGGGGGGAAAAGCCAGCAAGAATGAACAGTACACCAGCGAGATCGACGGAAAGAGTAAGCAAATGAAGAGAGTAAAAAAATAGAGGGAGTAAGAAAGAAAAACAAGAGAGATCGAAGAAATAGTGAACAGAGGGAATCGGCGAGTCTCGAGTTTTCTGGTGAATATTTCACCGAAATTGGCCACTACAAACCCAAAATCTCTTAAAATCCTACTTTATTTTTCCCTTTGGGGAGAAATCTCATTGGAAAAGTTGTTTCGTCAGCTAGCAGGGTCTATCGGAACTCCGGCGAAGCGAGTTATCATCGAAAAACCATAATCAATCGATCCCAATGCCAAAAACCCACTGTAAATTATCTAATTTGGGGAAAAATAGAATTCGGGTCGAATCTGTAGTTTGGGAGTTCATGATTGAGGTTTCGTTTGAGGTCTCGAATGCGGTTCTAGTCGGAAGGAATATTTCAGTTGAAAAAGCATTTGAGGTCCAACTCTCTCTTCTCTTCTTTTATTTTCTTTATGTGATTGTGAATGATTTATGTGTTTAGAATGCTTGAATCTCTGTTGTGTGTACGTGGTTTGTGTTGAAATTTGAATTTTGAAAAATTGAAGTGATAGTTAAATAATTACTTAATTGTGAGTGAGACTGAAATTTGGGGGGAGGAATTGAGAATCGAATACGGTGAATGTTGATTATTTTGATTCATTGATGAATGTTGTTGAATTTGTAATATCATGTTTTAGGCCAAAAATTTAATAGATAAATCTTAGGTTGGGTAGGCAAACTGTAAGAATCAATGATTGTTAAATGTTCGAAATGTTCATTGAATGGTTTTGTTTTATCGCATTTGGAGAAATTGTATTCATTTAGTCGAGGAATGCCCCGAGAAAATTGTACTTATTTGTTGGAAAATGGGCCGAAGTATCATGTACGCAAAGGAGGTTCGTGATCAAGATCCGAGGCTTCGGGTGGAGCATAGTTTATGATTAGTGTAGGTTAGCGTAGGTTTACATTTCAGTACCTTTGTATTTTGGGTATGTAATAAATTGAACTGGACAATATTTTTGGACTTGTTATGTTGGTTTGTTTGTTTTTTCATTTTGTGTGTTTTATTTTGGTTTATTTACCTCATATCGTCAGACTAGCCGATATACTCCACGAAGCGACCACGGTCGAACTATGGGACTGAGGGGTGCCTAACACCTTCCCCTAGGTCAAGAGAATTCCTTAACCAAAATCTCTGTTCGTGGACCAGTTTTAAAAGAGTCAAAAAATTATTTTAGAAAAGATTTCCAAAGGTGACTTCGCACACCAGATTATGCCAAGTGGCGACTCTGAATTTTGATTGACTAATGTCCTTTTTGAAATAAATTATTTTCTTTTGTCACTTAATAATAAAACCTTTTTCAAACTTAAAATTGTATCTTTTTCGTAAAAAAAGGGCGCGACAAGAGTCATTTTCTTTTGATTAGGGATTCAATATGGTGACTTGGAATACCATAACTCAATTTCAAGTGTCGACTCTGTAAATAAAATAATCTCTATTCAAAACCGTCACTTAGATTAAAAAAATCCTTTGAACCTCAAACAAAAAAGGGTGTGACAATAAGCAAGAATAAAACATAAGTAGGAAAGAGATACTTCAATGAGGGCATTTTCAAACTTGATGTAATGACTGCTGAAATAAAGAAATCTGAGGCTTACTTGGTAGAGTCAAATAATTTGTGGCATAGTCGTTTAGGACATGTCAATTACAAAACCTTGTGAAAGCTGATTAGTTTGAAAGTATTGCCTAACTTTGAGTGTAATAAATCAAAATGTCAAATATGTGTGAAATCTAAGTATGCTAAGCATTCGTAAAAGTGTATTGAAAGAAATTCTAATTCCTTAGACTTAATCCACATCGACATTTGTGATATGAAGTCAACTCCATCTCCTGGTGAGGAAAAGTATTTCGTAACTTTTAATGACTATTGTACTAGATATAGTTGTGTTTATTTTCTAAATAATAAGGATAACACAATAGATGCATTTAGAAATATCAATCTGAAGTTGAAAATCATTTGGATGAAAAGGTTAAAATGATAAGAAGTGACATAGGTGAAGAGTATGAATATCCTTTTACGGAGATATATTGAATCTCATTTTATGGAGATATGTTTGAAAAATAAAATTGTCCATCAAACTACTGTCCCGTATTCACCTCAATCGAAAAAAAATTTAGAAAGGAAAAATCAAATATTGAAGAAAATAATGAATGTCTTACTCATAAGTTCAGGTTTACCGTAAAACTTATGGGGAAAAGCTATCCTTAGAGCAAATCAAATACTCAATAGAGTGCCCTATAGATAGACACAATCCATTCCATATAAAAAATAAAAAGAAAGGAACCAAACTTGAAATATTTCGAAGTGTGAGAGTGTCTACCTAAGTCCAAATTCATATATCTAAAAGGATAAAAATAAGATAAAAAATTATGGGTTGTGTTTTCATCGGATATGCTACAAATAGTAAAGCATGTTGATTTTTGATTTATAAATCCGAATATTTAAATATTCATGAAAATATGATAATTGAATCAGGTAATATTTAGTTCTTTGAGCACATTATCTGTATAAAACTGGACATGAGCTATCCAGTAGAGGGGATAAATGATACTAAGATGAACCAAAGGAGAATGTACTTAATTATGAGAATATATGACGTAGTACACGTAAAAAAATACCGAATTTCTTCTGATCAGATTATGTTATATTTCTTCTTGAAACTAAGCCTCAAATATTTAAAGAAGTGATGTCATCTTTAAACTCATCCTTTTGGAAAAAGGCGGTCAATAGTGAGATTGATTAAATTATGAGCAATAATACTTGAGAGTTGGTTGATCTTCCTCCAGGAAAGAAATCTTCAGGTTCTAAATGGATCTTCAAAAGGAAGATAAAGACTGATGGTACTATTGACAAATACAATGCAAGAATTGTTGTGAAAGACTTTAGAAAAAAAAAGGCCTTGATTATTTTAACACATACTCGCCAATAACAAGGATAACGTCTATTCAGATGTTGGTTGCTTTAGAGGTGGTATGTGATCTTGAAATCCATCAAATGAATGTAAAAACAACTTTATTAAATGGAGAATTGGAGGAAGAAATTTATATGAATTTTGTGGTTTCTGATAAAGAAAGAAAAATGTCCAAACTTATTAAGTCACTTTATAAACTAAAATAAGCACTCAAACAGTGACAAGCAAATTTGACTAAATCATGTTGAAAAATGGTTTTAACATAAATAAACATGATAAATATGTTTACATTAAAGACACTCCAAATCACAAAGTCATTATTTGTTTGTATGTAGATGACATACTGATAATCAACGGAGATATTTCAGACATAAATGCTACGAAATGAATGCTTGGGAGCAAGTTTGATATGAAAGACCTTAGAGTTGCTGGTGTGATATTAGGGGTAAGAATTTATTGAACTACGCAAAGATTGACATTGTCACATTCTCATTACATTATAAAGGTCCTTGACAAGTTCAAGTGTTTGAATTTCAATATTGGCAAGACTCCATTAGACATGATCTTGCACTTCAAAAGAATGAAGGTGAAAGTGACTCACAATTGGACTATGCAAGAGTGTTGGAAAGTTTGATAAATATTGTGAATTGTATGCGACCATACATATCATGCACTATTAGTAAATTGAGTCGGTACATGAGTAATCTCAATCAAACTCATTGGATGGGAATGAAAAGTGTCTGGGGTATCTAAAACATATTTAAGACTATGCTTTGCATTATAACAAATATCCAACAGTAATTGAAGAATATAGTGATGCAAATTGGATCACCGAATCGAATGAAGTAAAATCTAGGAGTGGATATTTATTTACTATAGATGAACTAGCAGTCTATTGAAAATCATCTAAATAGATATGTATTGTCCGCTCTATAACAATATCTGAATTTATCGCATTAGATAAAATTGGTGAACAAGCTAAATGATTCTAAAATTTCTTTGAAAGATAATATTTATTGTCCCAAAGCTTTGGCACTAGTATGCATACAATGTGATGGTCAAGCGACAATAGATAGGGCAGGGAGCATGATGTATAATGGTAAATCTCATCATATAAAACAAAGATATAATATCGCGAGAGAACTACTCTCTCGTAAAATTATCATGATTGACTATGTGAGGTCAAAGAATAATGTGTCAGATCTACTTATGAAAGACCTATCTAGAGAGGGAGTTGAGAAACCATCAAAGGAAATGCATTTACGGCTTAGGACTAGTCATCATGACGGTAACTCTACCTAGCAGACTGGAGATCCCAAGAGCAACGCTTAAGGAGATCAAATAAAGTTGTGACTGACGGTTTAACATTGTCAATATACTCAACCCATTCTCATGATGAAGACAATGTTCAGAAAATAAGGATAAGGCTTATGGTTTGAAGTTTTTTTAATGATTTCTAGGTTTGATAGGTTTGACCAAATAATCTGATCTATAGGATCAAATATTTAGGAATCACCTATGTCAGGGTAAAGTGAAAGTCGCTTCATGGAGAATGATAGTAAAGGCCTGTTCTCTAAGCTCTCATGAAATCAGGTCGTGTTGCTGAGACGAATAAAACTGTGAGAACCATAAATAGTAAAGTGCTAGTTGAGTGTCTTCTGTTGTCTAGGTATACATTAAAGCTCAACACCGAGTGCATTTGATGCAAGATCACTATTGAAAGTTCAAAGGAAAACCTACTTATCCAGATGCAACTAGTCTTTGCTTGTAAATCATACACTTTTCCGTAAATTTTTTAAAAAATAGTCATTCCCCATTCACGTGGGAGATTGTTAAGTTTTTAAGAGGTGTGAATGGATAATAAGTACGTATTTTTTTGAAAAGACACCAAGAAAAAGGATGCAATTTGAATAGACACCTTTTCAGTTTGGATGATGATGACCTTTCTAATGGGTTGTAACTTTTTCAAAGAGTTGCACCTTTATGAAGGGGTGCACCTTTCTGAACTATTGCTTTTTTTCATGAAGCAACACCTTGATGGCTATAAATACCTGAATTTTTCCTCAGGTATCGATATAAAATTTTGAAGTAAAAACACTCCTCTTTCTTAAAAAATTCTGATATGATTTGCTATCGTTGAGTGTGTTTGTAGTTCAACATAGTTTGAGGTACCGCTATTCTATCGAAGTTATTCATTTATCCTGGGAGGATATATTACATAACATTGGATACTTGAGGGAAATATTTTTCTTATGGACACACCATGAATTCGATGGACTTGAATCTTCTAATCTTCATATTTTTCTAAACGTTTGATTTTGCTATTTTCCAAAAAATAGTTTGAACTTCACTTTGTTGATGTTCATAAATTGGGTTGAACTTATTGTTGAAGTACAAAGTTGTGAATACAGGGTTACAACTTCATTTAATTGTTCATATGTTAGTTTGAAAATGTGTTTGAAGTTTTTGTTGTAAAATACAGATTTTACAAAACCTGAAAAACAACAATCTACTCGAAAGACAATTGCATTAGCAAAAGGGGAATGAATACACAGTCGAATCAATAAGTAGACTTTAATTATCATCAAAATTTATGATACAGTGACAAGTATTTCTTTATTCTTATATCAAAGTCTCAGATTCGAACTCTCAAAACGAAATCATCTTTAACAAGGAGCACAAACTTTTCGGCTTGAATTCAAACTGAAACTAAATAGTAAAAAACTCCCAACTATTCAATGAAGTGTTACATGGTTCAAAGATATTATCCAAAAACTCCCAACGATTCAATGAAGTGTTGTATGGTCCAAAGATATTTTCCACATTTGTCAGATCTAATTAGTTTCAACTCTGCAACAATAGTCCCCTAAGTAGTATCCCTAGCTAATAATAAACTTCGTATTTGATAATTAATTTAGGATTATCATTTAAGCTATATACATATAGTGAGTAAATATTTATAAGTCTTCATTTTGTAACTACTTCAAATATATGGCGTCTGAATTTTGGCTAGTCAAGCCTTCTAATGAGTTTTATGTGACAGCAATTTAAGCACATGTGACAATTTTTTTTGACTGAACTTCAACATTAGGTTACTAAATTCAATTATTTTGTGTATTAATATCTGTGCTTTTATAGTATTCCTATGGTAACTTCTTTTCTTATCCAACTTCTTAAGAGTTTGTGATCAAATCCCATGTACTTACACTCCCACTAATTAATTTGATTGTTGTGTCCATGTCAACAATTATCAGTAGAAAAGGGCAGACAATGATTCCCAACTAATGCTGTCTGTTGTTTAATTTATTTGGAGCAATTGAGGAAAAGAATAAAGATACATTCTTTATTCTTTGTTGATTGTCAAATAATTGCAAAGGTTACGACACAAATTCAATTAATTAATTAGTTCATTTGTCTTATAGTACTTTCCAGCTGCTTCAATTGGTGGAAAATTACTTTTATTATGCTAAGTAAATAACTTTAAGGGGAGGTTTGATATGGGAGAGAATAGACGAAGTTATCCCATGGAATTAGTTATCATACTGTATAGTATAACATAACATATTCGATCATTATATTACAAATAATAGAATAAATAATTTCAAAACTAATTAATTTCGATAACTAGATGTAAAATAAAATAATTTTGTATTATATTCTGAAATTATTATTTCTCATACCAAATGACCCATCAACTTGAATTGATTGATGACCAAATTATTTGCACGGGGACTCACTTTCGTTTTCCATGCATAATATTTGACTTGACTATCATGACTCCCGTAAGACACGAAACTTGCTTTATGTCTGTTTTTCCACTTTGCGATTTTGAGAGATCGACCAAGACTTTTGGTGGGGGCGGGGTGACTTTTAGAAAGACAATTCGTTGCATTAAAATTCTTATTATGTATTGTTTTGGCGAAAAATCCGATGATAAAATTTATCGTACATAACATTACTTTATATTTTTGCCAATGGCTGTTTCTATTTCTTAATTATTCATATCATAATTAGGCTGATGAATTGTGAATAAAAAGATAATAATTCTTGATTAGTCTTGCACTAGTGTGCTACTTAAGTTAAATACTTTCAAGAGTAAAGATTGTTCACACCATCGGTATAAAATAATCTAATTTTTCATCAAGTTACTTGTTATTTCTAGCATGTTATATTGGTTGTTCTCTATTTTAATTTAACTGTCTTCACAATTCTTTTAGTCTATTTCAAGAAGAATTTTTCTATCAATATTTGATAATTTTTTAATTTCAATATTTGGTATATATGTATTTTACATATATACATCTTTAGTTTAATTTAAAATTTCAAAAGAAGGATTGTCAAGCTTTCGGAGAAGGAATAATTGTGACATTTCAGGCAAATTTCACATCGAGAGTGAAGACTAAAAGTATAAGTAATATATAAGATTATTGAACAAAAATGTACACGACATACTTAAATATACCATATTTTAAAAAATATTTATCATTTATAGTTGTATAATTTAAGACATGCATGATTCACTTTTAATACATAGTGTAGATTTTTTAATAGAAAAAAACACAATACATTTAAAGCACTTATAATACATCTATATTGTATGCATAATTTATTTTTAATACATAGTACATTAGCTATAGGTGGTAATTTTTTTTTCTAAATATGGTATATCTAGATAGTAAATACAAGTATATTTAAAAATAGTAAATATTTTATAAAAAGTACAGGTAATTTTTTCTTTAACTAAGCGTAGCCCCAAAGAAAAAGTTCATAAGATCTATTGGACTACAATACGTAAAAAAAAAAATGGGTAAATTACATGACCCTCATAATGGGTGACTTTATTTTTTCCCCTCATAAAAAAGTCCTATAAAATTAGTTTCCCTTCTTTTTTATGTATGGAACAATTACGTATTTATTTCTCTATATCTCAAATATTCTAAATAACTCCATACTTATTTATCTATCAACTTCTATTTTTTTCTTTTTTATTTTACTTAGATTTTATCTTTTTCTCCTTTTTTTTTTCTTTTTATAAAGTTTTTCTCAACCCTAACTTTATTTTTCTTTTCTCCTCTCAACTTCTATTCTTTTTTTCTTTTTTCCTTTATTTTGATTTTCATTTAGTTTTTCTCAACCGTTACTTTTGTCTCTCTTTTATCCTCTCAACTTCTATTGTGTTTCAACAACAACAACAACAACATACCCAGTATCACTACTAAAAAAATTGGAAAAACCGACCACAAATTGTGGTCGAAAAAACCCAACCACAAGTGATCGGTTTTTTTTATTATTATTATTATTAAAATGACCACATGTGGTCGCTTTTATATTTTAAAATTTCAAAATAATTAAAAACGATCACTAGTGGTCGGTTTTTAATTAAAAAAAAGAAAATATTTTAAAAAAACCGACCACTTGTGGCTGATTTTTTAATAAAATCAAAAAATAATTTTAAAAGACCGACCAGTTTTGGTCGGTTTTTGAACTAAAAAAAAAATATAAAGTAAATAATTTTAGTAACCAATAATTATATATATGTAATCAAATATATATATTATGTTCATTAAAAATAACTATATATAATATATATATATATATATATATAATTTTTTGAAATTACACTGATCACACGCAGTCGATAACCAGTATAGTAATAATAAAAATCAATCATTCTTAAATTTTGTGAAAAAAATTACACTAAAATATATATCAAATAAAATAAACAAATTACTAAACATAATCTTTATCTTTTACTTATGTTTCAATATATAAAATAAATATTTTCCTTTGTATATATGTTAAATGATGTTAAAACATGCATAATCTTTGTATAATGAATGTGTATATATATATATATATATCATATAGTGATCGATTGATGAACGATGTAGTCAAAACCTAGTATATTAAGCTAATCAACAACAACAACAACACCCAGTGTGTTCCTACAGAGTGGGGTCAGTATATTAAGCTAATCAAGTATAGTTAATCGATCACTCATCTGAGTATGTATAAGAAACACATCGCATTATATTATTGGATAATATACTTGTGTACGTATGTCATATATATAGTAAGTATTTAGAACTTCATATAATTGATAGTGTGTAGATGTGTGTGTATGTATAGGTATATATATATAGTATATACATATTACACAGTGAGGTATATTAATGACATAAGATAATGTAATTTATAATTCATCTAAGTATTTGTGAAATACGTTATATATTATTATGGGGTAGTAAAATCGTATATGTGATATTTATAGTACGTATGTGAAAGCTGATAAAAAATTAAATATATGTATATATACGTATATCTCGTGTATTGACGTATGTAGTAATCGAAAGCTAGATAACTGAATCTATATATCAAAATAGGTTGAATGATACGTTGATATATATCTTACTATTGAGGAAGTAGATATACTATTTTGGATCAATGTAGATACACGTATATTTTTGAAGTTGTAATAATGTAAGACTAGTATTACGAGGTATATGGGGGGGGGGGGGGGGGGGGGGAGGAAGGAAGTAGGGGAGGGGGAGACAGAAAATTGAATCCTAAAATTGGCATATACGTACCATTTGCTTTGAATTTTGAATTTTGAACGACCGCCAAATTTTGGCGGTGAATTGGAGTTTTTTCGCTTAAAAATTTTGTATCTGATCAGTATATGTGAAATATGTTGTATATTATTATGGGGTAGTAAAATCGTGTATGTGATGTTTATAGTACGTATTTGAAAGTTGATAGCCAATTGAATATATATATATATATATATATATATATGTATGTATATATATACGTAATGTAGTAATCGAAAGCTCGATAACTGAATCTATATATCAAAATATTTTGAATAATACATTGATAGCATACTATTGAGGAAATAGTCATACTATTTTGTGTCAATATAGACACACGTATATTGTTGAAGTTGTAATAACGTAACACAAATAATCAATAGTTTATTTGATTAACACATTGTATTTCGAGCAAGGTATATATATATATATATATCAATGAATTTTGCAGTTTACAATAAATTATTGGTTAATTAGCTTTTAATTACAATATTATATATATATATATATATAATATCATAATTAAAAGATAATTAACCAAAAATTTACCGTAATTTATAAAACTCATTGATATTATTATACGATTGAAAAAATATACTACTCGTGTTATTGTTATAGATATTATAGAATTTATTAAAAAATTAATTTGTTAAAAATTAATTTTAATTTATTATTGTTAATTTAATTTATTAATTTATTAATAGTAGTAATGAAAATATATTTTTTAATTATTTTCTTGAAAACCGACCACTTGTGATTGGTTTTCTGAAAATTTTAATTAAAAACCGACCACATGTGGTCATTTTTCAACAAAATAATAAAAAAAATACTTTAATTAATAACTCCTACCCGCCCACCCCCACATGAACCCGACCCAATCCGACCTGCTTTAACACAATACATACAAAATTAAAACCCCTAAATTGAAACACTACACAGACAAAAATACACATACACAAACCCGACACCACACACACAAATACACCCAAATCCGCCGACTTCCATCACCGCCACCCTGGTACCAACTATATAAATTATGATTTTGAGTTGATATTGAGAGTGAAGAGTATGGACTATGGACTATTGCCAGTTGCCGTTTTATCTGTAACTATATAAACACCTTTTTTTGCTCATTTTATGTGTTGTTAGCACACTGAAAAAACATATATTGCTTTGCTTTTAACTTAGATAGAAATGCCTAGAGTTGAGTTCTTGTAACTATGCCTGGAAGAAAAAGGAGAAAAATGAAGTTCTAAGTTGAAAACATTCAATCTTTATCAATCTTTATGTGTGTTTTTTTGGTGTGTTTTCTTGTTTTTTTTTTGTGTTTGTTGAGTTGAATTTTGATGAATTCTATGTTGGGTTTTGATTTTGTTTAAGGTTTATGATTTTTTGTTGTGTGGATCCAGTTTTGATTTTCTTGTTAAAGTTCAGTTTTATGTGTGTTTTTTTTATTTTTTTTCACCTTTTTTTGTGTTTTTTGAGTTGAATTTGATTGAAAAGAGCTAAATCTTGATGGATTGTATATGGGGTTTTGAGTTTTTTTAGGGTTTATTATTTTCTTATAGTTGCCTAATGGGTTGCTTTAAATTTGATGTTGTTGTTTGACAGAACCCGAATTCGGAAAAAGGATTGCTTTTCTATTTTTTCGGTGACCGCTTGTATCTTTCTCTTTACTTTGGGCCAAGCAAAGATAAGTTGATTTCTCTCGATTCACTATTGTTGTTATCTTCTTGTTATTGCTCATATTGAAGTCTAGTGAAGCCGTGTGTTGCCTTGTTTAATTTACTAGCATTGTTGTTATCTTCTTGTTATTGTTCATATTGAAGTCTAGTGAAGCCGTGTGTGGCCTTGTTCGATTCACTAGCATTGTTTTTGACATCTTGTTGGTCTTGTTGTTGCTTCTTTCTTGTATTGCGAAAATGATTAAGTGTAGGGACTTTAAAGGTGATTTTTTTTTTGAATGTGGTTATGCTTGGTGACTTGGTAGGTTGAAAATGATTAAGTGCAGGGACTTTAAAGGTAATTTTTTTTGTTTTGAAAGTGGTTATGCTTGGTGACTTGGTAGGTTGAAAATGATTAAGTGTAGGGACTTTAAGGGTGACGTGGTAGGTTGAAAGTGGTTATGTTTGGTGACTTGGTAGGTTGAAAATGATTAAGTGTAGGGACTTTAAAGGTGATTTTTTGTTTTGAATGTGGTTATGTTTGGTGACTTTGTAGGTTCAAAATGATTAAGTGTAGGGATTTTAAAGGTGATTTTTTTTTTGTTTTGAAAGTGGTTATGCTTGGTGACTTGGTAGGTTGAAAATGATTATGTGTAGGGACTTTAAGGGTGTTTTTTTGTTTTGATAGTGGTTATGTTTGGTGACTTGGTAGGTTGAAACTGATTAAGTGTAGGGACTTCAAAGATGATTTTTGATTTTGAATGTGGTTATTTTTGGTGACTTGGTAGGTTGAAAATGATTAAGTGTAGGGAGTTTAAAGGTGATTTTTTGTTTTGAATGTGGTTATGTTTGGTGACTTGGTAGGTTGAAAATGATTAAGTGTAGGGACGTTAAAGGTAACTTGGTAGGTTGAAAGTGGTTATGTTTGGTGACTTGGTAGGTTGAAAATGATTAAGTGTAAGGACTTTAAAGATTATTTTTGGTTTTGAATGTGGTTATATTTGCTGACTTGGTAGGTTGAAAATGATTAAGTGTAGGAACTTTAAAGGTGATTTTTGTTTTAAATGTGGTTATGTTTGTTGACTTGGTAGGTTGAAAATTATTAAGTGTAGGGATTTTAAAGGTGACTTGATAGGTTGAATGTGGTTATGTTTGGTGACTTAATAGGTTGAAAATAATTAAGTGTAGAGACTTTAAAGGTGATTTTTTTTTTTGAATGCGGTTATGTTTGGTGACTTTGTAGGTTCAAAATGATTAAGTGTAGGGACTTTAAAGGTGATTTTTATGTTTTGAAAGTGGTTATGCTTGGTGACTTGGTAGGTTGAAAATTATTAAGTGTAGGGACTTTAAGGGTGTTTTTTTGTTTTGAAAGTGGTTATGTTTGGTGACTTGGTAGGTTGAAAATGATTAAGTGTAGGGACTTTAAAGGTGATTTTTTGTTTTGAATGTGGTTATGTTTGATGACTTGGTAGGTTGAAAATGATTAAGTGTAGGAACTTTAACGGTAACTTGGTAGGTTGAATGTGGTTATGTTTGGTGACTTAGTAGGTTGAAAATGATTAAGTGTAGGAACTTTAAAGGTGTTTTTTGTTTTGAATGTGGTTATGTTTGGTGACTTGGTAGGTTGAAAATGATTAAGTGTAGGGACTTTAAAGATGACTTGGTAGGTTGAATGTGGTTATGTTTAGTGACTTAGTAGGTTGAAAATGATTAAGTGTAGGGACTTTAAAGGTGATTTTTTGTTTTGAATGTGGTTATGTTTGGTGACTTGGTAGGTTGAAAATGATTAAGTGTGGGGACTTTAAAGGTGTTTTTTTTTAATGTGGTTATGTTTGGTGATAATTGAATTTTTGTGACTTGATCTAATTAGTTGAATATGATTGATTGCGTAGATGGAACCTGATTATAGCTGGATATATCAACGGAACAATGATAATAGAATGGGTATTAGGGAGGAATTTGTTGAAGGTGTCAAACGATTTGTTGAACATGCTAAGACACTTGATGTTTGGACACGTTTTCGGGCTATTCGTTGTCCTTGCGTTAGATGTGATGGTATAAATATTGTAAATGAAAAAGATGTAAAGGAACATCTTTATAGAAGGGAGTTTCACAAGGACTTTTTAAGATTTCGTAGTATTCATGGTGATGTTGCGTAAATAACTTTATTGTTGGAGAAAGTAGTAGTTCTGCAGGGCATAATGAATATCAAGACACTAGGATGACAGAAATGGTGCACGATGCTTTTGGGATGCAACACGGGGGCGATTTTAGGGAAAATGTCGAAGATGTTCCTAATAGCGAAGTGGGCAAATTTTATGAACAATTGCATACTGCTAGTCATCCTCTATTTGATGGGTGTTCGTACTCTCGTTTGTCTGTTGCTGTTAGATTATTAAGTATTAAATCTGACTGGAATATTGCTGAAGGAGGAATAGACTCAATGATAGACCTTATTAAAGAGTTAGTTGACCCCGGCTTGGAGGTTCCTGATTCTTTCTATAAGGCAAAAAGATTGGTGTCAAAGTTAGGTCTCTCATCGGTTAGAATTGACTGTTGTGAAAATGGCTGCATGTTATACTTTAAGGATGATGCTGACCTAGAGTCCTATAAGTTTTGTCAGCACCCTCGATACAAGCGTGGTTATAGTGGAAATCAAATTGCTATTAAGGCGATGCATTATTTACCTCTAATACCAAGGTTGAAGAGGTTGTATACTTCAAAGAGCTCAGCTCCTCATATGAGAAGGCACGGTGAAAATAGAAGGCCCACTGGTGTTATGTGTCATCCATATGATGGAGAGGCTTGGAAGCATTTTGATGCAACTTATCCAGGTTTTGCAGCTGAGCTAAAAAATATTCGTTTGGGATTATGTGCGGATGGCTTCTTTCCTTTTTTAGTTGGTGCTGCGCCATATTCATGTTGACTTGTATTTATCACTCATTATAATCTTTCTCCTAAAATGTTGATGACTATTCCCTATATATTTCTGAATTATGTTATACCTGGCCCGCATAATCCAAAAAGCAGAATAAATGTCTACTTGCAGCCTTTAATCGATGAACTTCAAATTTTATGGTATGAGGGGGTTGAAACTTGAGATATCTCACTTAAATAGAATTTCAATCTGTGGGCATATGTAATGTGGATTGTTAATGATTTTCCTGCTTATGGAATGTTGTCTAGATGGATGACAGTTGGAAAGCTGGTTTGTCCATACTGCATGGAAAAAACAAAATCTTTCACATTGAGACATGGCAGGAAAAAATCATGGTTTGATTGTCATCGTTGTTTTTTTGCCACCTGATCATGAATTTAGGAGACTCAAGAATGCATTCAGAAGGAATAGAAGGGAATATGATGGTCCACCTCCAAGGCTGTCTGGTCATGACATCTGGGAGATAGTTCAGGATTTGCCTAAAGCCAGTGAGGAACCATTGTATAGGCTTGATGGATATGGCATTTCACATAACTGGACTAAGCAAAGTATATTTTGGACGTTAGAATATTGGCCAGATAATTTACTTAGAAATAATATTGTTGTCATACTGAGAAGAACTATTTTGACAACTTGTTCAACACAGTTATGAATGTCACCGGCAAAACAAAAGATAATCCTAAGGCCAGACTTGACTTACCAGAATATTGCAAACGCAGAGAATTACACTTACAGGAGGGGCCCAATGGCAATGTTCTTAAGCCTAAGGCTAGTTTTACATTCAAGTTGGACCAAAAGCATCAAATATGTGAGTGGGTCCAAAGTTTGAAGATACTCGATGGATATGCCTCAAATTTGGGAAAGAGGGTTGATATGACACAAAGAATCTTGCATGGAATGAAATGCCATAATTGTCATGTTTTCATGAAACAATTACTTCCAATTGCTTTTATGGTTTACCTGAAAACATATGGAAATCAATAGCAGAGATCAGTTTGTTCTTTAAAGATTTAAGTGCCACTACCTTAAAAGAAGAAAATCTGGCGTAAATGAAAAGTAATATTGTTGTTATCACCAACAAGATGGAGAAGATTTTTCCACCAGAGTTATTCGATGTGATAGAACATCTTCCCATTCACCTTGTGCACGAAGCTCGGCTAGGCGGTCCAGTTCAAACTAGGTGGATGTATCCATTCAAACGGTAAGCAATTGCAACATATTTAAATTCATACATATCTTTTTTAAATATAGTAAACTCTAATCTTAAGATTGTGCAGGGCAATTGGAAAATTGAAAAGAGGTCCCAAAAAAAACATAGGGTGGAAGGCTCTATAGTTGAGGCATATCTTGCAAGAAAAACGTCTCAATTTTGTTCATTCTACTTTCGTGATGAAGTTGCTTGTTCAAGAAACCCACCGAATCGTCATCAGGATGATGTGAATGAGCCTCATTTGCAACCGATATCAATTTTCAATCAATCTGGTTGTAAGGCTAAAAAGATCATACGTAGCCGGCTCACTCCCACGGAGCGCAAATTAGCAACTTTGTATGTCTTGCTGAATTGCCCGGAAGTTGCGCCCTTTCTGAAGTAAGGAGATTAAAATTTTAACATATCTTATTTGCTTACTCATTCCCTTAAAGAAACTAATTGTGTTTCGCATGTTGGATCTTCTGTTCATTTAAGACCTAATTCTACGAAAATCAAGTGTATGCATCCTTTGCAACATGGTTTACATATGAGGTTCATAAGTGTATTAATATTTCTACAAATTTCAAACATTTACACATTCCTTAACTAACATATATATAATATATATATGTATAATATTTTTAGGTACACCAGTCACCAAATGCAGCCGCATATGATCAACTCTGGAGAGATATTTCTTTGGGTCCAGTTGAAGCTCATGCAATGTCCCATTACACAGTAAATGGGTTTAAATTTTCCACCAAACAACACTCTAGAACAATGAAAACAAACAATAGTGGTGTTTGGGTTAAGGATGATGATGATGTTGATTACTTTGGCATCATACACGAGATCTTAGAACTGGAGTATGCTGGTTTCCCAATAAAAAAAATTTCCCTCTTTCGATATAAGTAGTTTGATCCAAGCACAAGAGGCACAAGAGTACATAAGGAGCATAACATCATTGAAGTGAAGTACAATAGGTCGTATCCTGTTTAGTATCCATTTGTTCTCGTAAAATGCTAAACCAGTGTATTATGCTCCTTATCCATTGCACAGTGATAAGTTTGATTGGTGGGCTATAATGAAAACAAAGCCTATAGGAATGGTGGAAGTTGAGAATGTGCTGGAGACTGCGTATCAAAATGAAATACAGATTGATCACCAGCTAGTGGACGTTGATTTAGTGGATAGTTTGAATCATCCAGAAAATATATTTGAAGAAGTTAATATTTTGGAATAAGAGGCTGAGTAGGTAGGAGATGAGGAAACTTCCAAAGAAGGTGAATGGTTTTGTGGAGAGTCTTCAGAAGAGGAGGATTAGTTTGTGTAGGTTGTATTTATTATGTATTGATCATGTCTTTATGCTTTGTACTATATATTTACTTTTATGTTTCTTGTTTAAGATTGATATGTAATATTTTGTTTAAGATTGTTTTTTTCGCTTTTCCATGATTTATATAGTAATAAAAATATTCTTTTCTATCTCGTGTTGTTGGAGTGATTTGAAATGTGAATTAGTAACTTGAAATTAGTTACTTGTAATGTTTTCTTATATATTCATTTTGTAGGAACTAACTACTTGTTAACTTTACATAATTTAGATGTCAGGCAGAGGTGACAAAGGTAAGGAAAAATTTATTCTTACGAAAATAAAAAATAAAAAACAACCTTTGTTGTATAGACGACCGACAGGTATTCATATATCTGAGGGTCGGTTTGCTGACGCGACAACACAACTCTCATATTCTAGGTCGTCTCAGCATTCGGTTCCTACTCCTATGCATGTGGGTCCACTTCATGGGTATACACCGACTCATTCTTCTTTTATCACCATTCTACCGCCATCACAGTACTATCGGACGACCGCTGGCTCATCTGGAGTACTACCATCATCTGTACCCTTCTGTAGCAGTCACGCAGCTTAGTACAGTGATTCTGTAGGATCTATTAGGTTGTCAGATCTTTAGTTTGGAGGCACTCCATCTGGTGCTTCAAATCTGCCCACGCCAGTGCATCCACCATCACTTACTCCGCATCCAGGCGACAAAGATGATTTTTCGAGGCGTTATCTTCTTTCATATACGACAGGGTAAGACTTCTAAATATAATAATATTATTTATTTTTTCATTACTATATTATTATGCTCTATGAAATTACTGTTTGATCTTGTGTTTTAGGTTTAGTCCGGATGCTGGAGTTGGACAAACTGCGAGAAAATACATTTATCGGAACTTCAATTGCTACTGGACCAGTTGGCAAAAAGGTTCCAGAAATTGACAGGGAAAGAATGTTTTAAGAATTTAATGTAGGGATTTAACTTATCAACTACTTACCTCTTTTTTAGAACAAAAGATTGGATATTATATTTTTGTTTTTGTTGTAGAAATTTTACTGGTGGGATGATGCAAATGCATGTCTTATAAAGAGGAACTTTTTCAAAAGATGTAGATCCAGATTTAACGGTCTGTTAGATTATTCCTGAACTAACTTGGTACGAACTGACTAGATTAGTGAACCCTTAAGGCAACAGTATTTTTACTATTGGAATAGCGAAGAATACCAATTGCTGAGGGACAAAGGAAAGAAAGCCTGGGCATCATCCAAGGGTGGCTTCCTACATACTGCGGGTGCCAAAAGTATAATTGTTGTGGAGGAAAAAATGGTATGTAACTTTTACAGTTTTAATTGTTTATTTCTATTTACATTTTTAATTATTTGAACATTGATAATTATTTTTATATGTATGAAAAAGAAAAGGATAGGAGCATACCACAGAGTGAGCTATTCGAGGAGACTCATCTGTAAAAAAAAAAAAGAACCCGACTGATGAAGATGTCTGGGTTGAACCTCGTGCAAAAGCTGCCCATGTAAGAATCAAATTTTGAATTTATGAATCTTTTTCTCAAAGTTGATATTATTCAAGTATAAGTACTTTAATATTTTTTGACTTTTATTTTTAACTTTACTTTGAATATTGGAAAAATATACGCAGCTCGTTAGTGAGTATCGTAGTACTCAACCTCCTGAAAGTTAGGGTGACCCAATACCCCAACATGTAGAGGAGGAGTTATGGGATAAAGCTGTGGGTCCTACCATTAGAGGTCATTACTACGGATACCACAAAAAAAAAATTGGCGAAAATATTAGGTGTTCGTCTGGCCCTACATACTCTAACTCTTCAGTTGATAGAGAAACCATTGAAAGACTACAAAATACGGTTTCTAAACTCACTAAAGAGCTTACTGAATAGAGAGAGAGGGCGTAGAAGAAGGAGGAGGAAACATCATCACAAATCAGGATGTTGCAGGAGCAGTTCAACTCTTTCATTCAGAATGCAGGGATTATTCCTCCGTGTCCTGGTGTACAGTTCGGGCTGCAAAAGGTCTACACCCCCTAGATGGTATCAGCACAGGTAAGGATGCGGAAGACAAGGACGGATTCGATGAAGATGAGTTTTAGTTTTTTGACTTTTGTATGTGTTGTACATTGGATTTATACATTTTGTTGTAGTTTGTACACTTTTGTATGTATTGTCGTAGATTTTATTCTTTTACACTTTTGTTGGACATTTTGTATGTGTTGTAGTTTTTACATTTGGTTTATTGTTGTTGTTGTACTGCATGTTGGACCATTTGTTGATTTTTATTTTTATTTTAAAAATCTCAGAAAAATCGACCACAAGTGGTTGGTTTTTTATTTTTTTTTAAAATTATTTTTTCCAATTTTAATAAAATAATAATGAATTTTAAATATATATATATATATATATATTTAAAAACCCGACTACAATTGGTCGGTTTTTAAAAATCTACCACTACTTTACCGACCACGCTCTTTGATCGGTTTTGTGGTCGAAAATTGATGGTCGATTTTCCTCTTTTTTTTAGTAGTGTACATTCCCACCAAGTGGGGTCTGGGGAGGGTAAGTGTATGCAGTCCATACCACTACCTCAAATGTGAGATAGAAAGGTTGTTTTCGATAGACCCCCGGCTCATCTATTTCTATTTAAAAAAAAAAAATCTATTTTATATTTTTCTTTGATTTTGATTTTTTTTCCTTTTTAATTTTTCTCATCCTTTATTTTTATTTTATATTTTATCTTTTTTCTCAACCTTTAGTGTTTTTTCTTTTTATCCTCTCAACTTCTATATTTTTTTTTCTTTTTTCTATTTTTTTTTTATTTTGATTTTTTCTGATTAAATATATTTCATCATTTTTTACAACTTTTATTATTTTTCTTTTCTTCGATTCCTTTCAAACAACAAGTTACGCCCCATGGGCAAGAGTTGACACTACCACATTGTATCTTGATTCATGATTTGTTCTATAAATTTTTCTTTAAAGACGAGACTTAGGACTTTCAAACAACAAGTCTGTTTCATGGGCAAGAGTTGACACTACCATATTGTGTTTTGATTTATGACATGTTCTATAACTTTTACCTTAGAGGCAAGACTTAGCTCAAGAACTTTCAATCAACAAGTTATGTCCCACGGGCAAGAGTTGACACTACCACGTTATATCTTGATTTATGAGAAGTTCTACAACTCTTGGCTTAGAGGCACTGCTTATCTCAAATATTTTCAAACATTACTATATTGTATTTTTTACTTATGAAATGCTCTATAACTCTTGTCTTAGAGGCAAGACATAACCCAGGACCACCAAACAACAAGTTATGCCCCATGGACAAAAGTTGACACTATCACAGTGTATCGATTTATGTGATATTCTATAACTCTTTCCTTAGATGCAATACTTAGAACAAGTTCTTTCAAGAAATTAGTTATGCCCCATGGGTAAGATTTGACACTACCACATTGTGTTTTAATTTATGATATGTTATATAACTCTTGACTTAATCCAAGAACTTTCAAACAACAAGTTACACCTCATGGGTAAGAGTTGACACTACCACATTATATTTTGATTTATGAGATGCTCTATAATTCTTGCCTTAGAGGCAAGACTCAGTCCAAGGACTTTTAAACAGCAAGTTATGCCCCATGGGCAAGAGTTAACACTACCATATTGTGTCTTGATTATGAGATGTTTTACAAATCAAGGACTTTCAAACAATAAGTTATGTCCCATGTGCAAGAGTTGACACTACCACATTATGCTTTAATTTATGAGACGTTCTATAACTCTTGACTTAAAGGCACGACTTAGTTCAAGGACTTTCAAATAAAAAGTTATGCCTCTTGAATAAGAGTTGACACTGCCACATCGGGTCTTGACTTAATTATGAAATGTTCTATAACTACTCTTGCATTAGAGGCAATACGTAGCCAACAAGGTACGCCCCATGGTCAAAGGTTGGCACTACCATATTGTATCTTAATTATGAGTTGTTCTATAACTCTTGCCTTAGAAGCAAGACTTAACTCAAGGATTTTCAAACAACAAGTTATGTCCCACGATCAAAACTTGACACAACCACATTGTGTCTAATTTATGAGATGTTCTATAACTTTTGTCTTAGAGGCAAAACTTATTCCAAAGAACTTCCAAACAACAAGTCATGACCTTAAACGTACTTTGTTGCCAAAGAAAGAATATTTCTTTGTGGATTATCCAACTTTCTATTTATTAGCAAAATATAATAGAAGTTGAGAAAAGCGAAAAAAGAGAAGAAACAAAATAGAGAACAGAACAAAAGAGATTGAGAAAAAAATAAAGGTTAAGAAAAAAACACAAACAAAAAAAGAAAAAGATAAAGATTGAGAAAAACAAAAATGAGAAGAAAAAAAAAGTTTGAAAAAAAAGAAGAGAAACGATTAAAACAAAAAAATAATAAAAAAATAAAGGTTGAGACGAATGAATTAAAAAAATCACTAAGAAAAGAGAAATGAAAAAATAGATAATATTTAAGAAAAAAAGAAAAAAGATGAAAAAAATAAAAGAAAACTAAAGGTTCAGACAAATGAATTAAAATAAGAAAAAAATAAAAATCAAGAAAAAAAGTAAAAAAAGAAACAAAAATAGAAGTTGAGAGACAAATGCACATGAAAAGTTTCAAAACATTTGAAGTGTAGAGGGACAAAAATTTACTTGTTCTATTCATAAAAGGGAAGGAAGATTAGTCTTTAAAACTTCTCTTATGGGGGATAAGAATTCACAGCCACCCACTATAAGAGCTATCCCATGTAATTTCTTGGTAAAAAATTGTATCATGAGTTCAGATCATGAAATAATTATACGTAAATTTTCTTCTACTCATAAGTGTAACACGCACACATTGGCAAAATTTAGGTATCACGACGAACCTCTGTCACAAAAAACTTACATCGTTTATGTAAGGTGAAAAGGTTATGCATAATAGATGTTGAATTCTCTTTTCTTCTTCATAACATTATAAACAATTAAACATCACCTAATAAAATGATAGAAGAAATAAAGGGGTGGTCTCATTCAAATCATACGTCTTTTATGTATTTATGTTTTGAGCTGTTAAATTTTTGTCTTTGCTTTAATGCAAGGCCACATAGTTGAGGCTACTTCTACTTCAACTCTCCAACCAAATTGTTGGCTTTCTGTTCTTTTAGATAAGGCCTTTCACGAGCGGCCCATAGCTTTATGTTCTCCATATAATAGTTCCCCACCTTAACTTCTTTGAATTGCAATCTAGACACAACTTCTTGAACCTTGGTTTTTAGGATTGTAATTGCACGTATCTCGATTAATTTTATGAGATATTTATTAATTTTCATTGGTTTGAGTATCGGGTTAACTTTATCCGCTAAGTTTGGACAAACCTTTATGTGAAGGGAATGAACTATGCCTTAATGGAATGGAATCATAGATGCATGTTGATTAGGTTAAGGTAAGTTTGAGTGTAATCCTCTTCTCATTGGCCTAGGATCGACAATCGTTCGACCTGAGGAAAGTGCGCTCAGATTCAAAATCCCAATGAGAAGAAATCACATAATAACTTTTTGCCTCTACTTGGAATTAAACCTATGACCTTATAATTCACTTTATTGACCACTAAATTACACGTTGGATGCAGCTTTTTGAACCGTTACACCTTAATTTTCCACTACTAGACAAACCATATAAGTAACAAAAGCATACACATTAAGTAGTACCCTAAGTTTAATTTCCATGAGAATAGAATAAAATATGCACCTTTTGTTTTTCTATTATACCATGTGGATTATTTTGGCAATTTATGAAGTTGGATCAAATTGCAAGTGCCAATAAGAAATTCTATCACTCTATCCTGTTTCCAGGATTTGAGTTTCCCCCTAGATATCTTAAAAGAAACTATAAAAATGTTATTTTTTTCAGTCTCATTTTATGCAAAGATGTTATTGCTTAGAGAGTCCAAACATTTTAGTAATACATTGATTAAACAACTATAATGACAAAAATACGTAGTACGCTATATAACACATGTTTTCAACTTATGTTCATCACCACCTTGATCGCCTTGAGGAGTTCTTTCATTTACATGAGATGATCCATTGTCATTGCAACTTTCCTTGATCAGTTTTCCACAAAGATTAGTGTTACCAACATAAAATGATTGATCATCCAAAGAATGGAGTTGATTTCCAGTTGGAATCTAACCGCAGAAGTTGTTATAAGATAAGTTCACGTACAAGGCAGACGGGTGCACTAAAGATCCTATCATGCGTGGGGTTTAGGGAAAAGCGGAACCACAAGGATCTGTACACAACCTTACCCTGCATTTCTGCATGAGGCTATTTCTACAGCTTAAATCTGTGACCTCTTGTTCACATGACAATAACTTTCCTAGTTTAGTCCAACGCTCCCCTTCCAGAAGACAGGTTCATATAGTACAAAAAAAATCAAAGAAGCCAAACTTTGAGGAATTAAATCAAAAAGCTTGTTATGACACAAATCAAGTGACTTCAATTGCTTCAAATTTCCTAACTTCTTTGGTATACTCCTATTGAGATTATTTCTAGAGAAAAATTAAGCTTTGCAAGTCTACCAATTATTTAACTCCTCAGGGATCCCTCCAACAAAGTTATTTTCAGAGAGATCCAAAATTCTTAAGAACAAAATGTGTAGCTAAACCAATTTGGGATCATATCAGTAATGTAGCATCAGACATTGTAGGGAAAAAATAGTACAATATTGATATGGAATTAAAATTAATAGTAGTAATAAAATAGTCATAAATACTGTGTAGTGGTAAGCCACACCCTTATTGAATTAGCATCTATAGATGTGATGTGCGATGGATCTCCGATGTACTTGCGAAGTATCGAAACATGAAATATGGGATGAACTGCTGAGAGCTCTTGAGGTAGCTCTAACTCATAAGCAACTTGTCCAAATCTTTGAATGATCTTGTACGGACCTATGTATCGTGGACTTAACTTTCCTTTCTTGCCAAACCTCATCACTCCTTTCATTGGTGATACTTTTAAGAATACCCAATCATCGATAGAAAACTCAAGTCCTCTTCTTCTAACATCCGCATAAGATTTGTGTCGACTTTGAGCTGTTTCAAGCCGTTGTTGGGTCACTTTAACCTTCTCCATTGCTTGATAAACAAGATCCGGTCCAAACAAGACCGCATCACCTGCTTCAAACCATCCTATTGGCGATCTACACTTTCTTCCATACAATGCTTCATATGGTGCCATTTTGATACTTGAATGATAGCTATTATTGTAGGCAAACTCGATAAGAGGTAGGTGATCATCCCAGTTGCCTTTGAAATCTAATACACATGCTCGTAGCATATCTTCAAGTGTCTGGATAGTACGTTCCGCTTGTCCGTCCGTTTGAGGATGAAAAGCCGTACTTAGATTTACTTGTGTCCCCAAACTCCTTTGAAAAGACTTCCAGAAATTCGCGGTAAATTGGGCTCCTCGATCGGATATAATGGAAATTGGAACTCCATGTAACCGAACGATCTCCTTAATATACAACTTCGCATACTCTTCCGCCGTATAAGTTGTCTTAACTGGTAAGAAGTGCGCAGATTTGGTAAGCCTATCAATGATCACCCATATGGAATCAAACTTCCGAAATGTACGAGGCAAACCCGTGATGAAATCCATATTGATCTTGTCCCACTTCCAGACTGGAAGATCTATACATTGCATGTAACCACCGGGTTTCTGGTGTTCTACTTTGACTCTTTGACAATTCGGACATTCAGCTACAAATTCGGCAATATTCTTCTTCATGTCATTCCACCAATATATTGCTTTCAAATCTTGATACATCTTAGTCGACCCTGGATGGATGGAATAACATGAACAATGTGCTTCTGTCATAATTCTCTTTCTTAGCTCAACTACATCAGGTACACATAAACGATTCTGACACTGAAGCACTCCTTCTCGCGTAAGCTCAAATGCCTTTGTCGTGCCACTCTGCACACCCTCCTTAAGCTGCAATAAAATTGGATCTGCATACTGCTTCTCTTTCACTTCAGCTATCAATAAATATTCCGCTGCATTACGTACAATAACCTCTTCATCTGGAGTTTCGAGAAGTCGAACTCCCAAATTAGCTAGTTGGTGAAGATCCTTAATCATCCCCTGTTTTCTATAGATGTCATTTTAGACTTACGACTCAGTGCATCCGTGATGATAGGCGAATTTACACGCCTATATCAATATATTTTGCCCATATTTTAGCCTAGTTTTGAGAACAAAGTATATATTTCATGCACTTTTAGTCCTTTTTCCTGTAAATGAGCTAACGAACATGATTAGTAAAGTTTCAGGTATAAATGATGCAGAATTCAGCATTTTATGGCTTACTTGACGCAAAAGAAAGCTCACGAAGGAAGGGAAGGGAGTTTACACGCCTAAGGACCAAAACTGCTGCATGGAAAATCTGTCCCGGGCTAAAACAGCATTTTTGAAGACTTTGGGGATTTGCAGTAACTTAGTTGGATTTGGACAATGATACATTAACCTAGTACAATTGGGTTATGTATTTCATTAGTTTATTTGGATTATGATAATGTTACATTAACCTAGTACAATTGGGTTAAGTATTACATTAGCCTAGTAGGATTTGGTTAGATATTTTATTTATCTAGTAGGATTAGGATATGGGTATTATAAATACCCTATCATGCTAGAGATTTTTAACAATCAGGGAGACCACAATACTCTCTTCCATCCCTCTCATATTCCGCTACAAACAATTCTACAACTCTTCTAATCTTTCCATTAATTCTATTTTTCTTCTTCTACTCTTCTATTCTTAAATTCCACAACAAGAGAATCGTTACTTTGCCTAGGAATTCACGCCTCACGCCTACCACCTAAGCTACAAAAAATTACTCAATCTTGTGGTATAACAACAATGTCAATCGTGATCTCCTTCGCATTCATGGGTAACTAAACTTCTCTGTTGGGGTTATGGAAGCCGTATGAGATACTATCTATTGCTGTGAGGTTGTGAGTTCGCGACACGTATACTGCTTATATCATTATTCTCTTCATCTTAGTCTACATTCTTTGTGGTTACAAACACAAGAATACGCTAGTATAACATTTAACTTGTTCGAAAGAAAGGTTATTTGTCTGGAAAAGAGATAATGTCAAGGTAGTAGGGTCACCCCCTAAAATTCCCTACTAAAAAGCTAGTGTCGTAACTGGACTAACCTCTTGGAGAATTCGTACCGTTAGACACGCTTTAAGCTCGAAAGAGTTAAAGTGAAATAATCCTCGAATAGGTCGAAAGACGCCTGGATTTACCATCGAATACAATTCTCTATAAGCAGTTGCATGTCAGAATTCTACACACTCATAGCCAATAGAGACGTATACCTCAGAAGGTGGACATAACCCCAACGCCTCAATTCTCATTGTTTACAACTTACGTAACAATATTTCTCTTTTACTTTGCTATTTTCAGCTTTTATTTAATTGTTTTGGTGACACATTACAATCCCCCCTTTTTACGAGACTTGCACCAAAAGTTTGGTAATTTTGCTTACTTGTTGGCCAAGCTATTCCATGTGGGATCGACACCCAACCCTGTTGGGTTCTATATTTGCTAACGACCGCTTTACACTCCTACGAGAGTTGTAGATTGAGCGTTATCAAAAACTGGCGCCGCTGCCGGGGAATACAAGTGTCAATCAAGTTCGTGATAATTACTAGACCCTTTGGTCAAAGATTCTCGTACTTTTACATTTAGTTTTTGTTTTTGTCTCCTGCAGGTTTTTATTTTAGTGCATGCCCCATACTCGAAGTTCTGGTCAACCGTTATTACCTATCAATCCTGAACCACAACGCATTGGCAGAATGGAGGCACAAACGAAAATCGCAAGGATGGCTGCCCAACAGGAACAAGCAAGATTGGCTGCCCTTGCCGCAGCCCAGGTTCAACAGCAGAACATTGATAACCCTGCACGAGCAACAAATCCTGACGATGAGGATTTAGGTGATGACGAATTACTAAACCCAAGGCATGATGCTGAAATCACAACACCTGCCAACAGAAGAGGTCGACAAGCTCGGTATAGACATGATCGCCAACCTATGCAACCAGCTTTCGACGATGATGATGATGATCTTGATGGTGCCGGAGCCACTGGAGCTATAATTCCACCACCATTAGCGCCCAGAGCCAAGTTCAACATCACAAGCACCATGATTCAGTTATTGCAACTCAAGGGATTGTTTGGTGGACTAGAAGGCGATGATACGAATATGCATCTCATCAACTTTATTTCTACATGCAAGTCTTTTGACAATCCTGGTGTTGGTCAGAATGCAATTCGATTACGTCTATTTCCATTGTCTCTGTCTGGGGAGGCAACACTATGGTTGAATGGGCTGACTCCTGATTCAATTACAAATTGGAGGCAATTGAGAGACGCTTTCCTAGAAAGATTCTTTCCGCTTTCCAAAAGGGCACAATTGAGAGATGAAATCAGCAACTTTCGTCAGCTTCCCACTGAAGCTCTTCATGAAACATGGGAGAGGTTCAAGACAAATATAGCGAGATACCCAAACCATCACATGACTAATGTTCACCTCATGGAGATATTGTATAGAGCCTTGAATTCAATAACTAAGCCAGTGGTGGATAACGTAGCTGGAGGATCTTTTATGGACCTCACCTTTGGTCAAGCAAGCAATATGCTAGATCGCATGACAAAACAAAGTAGAGCTTGGCATACCAGGGATTCCGAGGTAGCAAGCCCCACTTTATCTATAGGCATGACTGCAGACCAAAGAAGAAGACAAGAAGAACGTGATCAAGATTTAGCGCACATGAAAATGCAAGTGGATCTTCTGACAAAGCATTTATTATCAGGGAAGACCGAAAAAGTGAAAGCTGTAGCGCTAAAAGGAAGAGACGAATCTGATTCGGAAGAGGAGGCCAACTACTTGAACAATCAGGGGGGTTTCCGTGGGAATACCCAAGGAAACCAAGGTCGGAACTATTATGATAAATCTGGAAGCAAAGACCAAGGTAGTTGGAAGAAAAACAATGAAAAGAGTGGTTTGTACGTTCCCCCTGGTAGATGTGATACCACCACATCTAATTCTGGAAGTATGGAAGACATGATGGCTAAATTATTGAAAGGAGTGGAAGCAACGAGCGCGGGAGTTACTGAGGTAATTAATGATTTGTCCTCCATGAAACAACTAGTTGATTCTCATTCCACTTCAATCAAGCAAATAGAGCAGCAATTGAGCCAACTTTCAGCAGCACTCAATCAAAGAAAGGCTGGCACTTTACCTAGCGATACTGTGCAAAACCCAAAGAATGATGGGTCATGCATGACCATCACTACCAGAAGTGGTAAGGTGCTGGAACCTTCAGCAAAAGGCAAGCAAGTGGTTGACGAAGTTGCGGACATGGATGATAACGCAAAAGGAGAAGATGCTGCAACAACCAGTCCTGACGTCAAGGACGTCACGCCCAGTGACGTGCAGCCTAAAAAAATGGAGAAACGGAAGCAAGAGGAGAAGCAAACCATGGAGAGAACACTTTCATACCCACCACCTTTTCCCCAAAGACTGAAGAATGTGGCGGATGACACTAAGTTCAGCAAATTCATGACTATGTTAAAGCAGCTGACCATTAATGTTCCATTGGTGGAGGCACTTGAACAAATGCTTGGGTATGCGAAGTTTATGAAGGATCTTTTGACAAAGAAGAGGGCAGCAAGTTATAAGCTGAAAGACGATGTGCATCATTGTAGTGCAATTGCTACCCGATCGATAGTTCAGAAGAAGGCCGACCCCGGAGCTTTCACTATTCCTTGCACCATCGGATCTTTGAACTTTGCCAAAGCATTATGTGACTTAGGAGCCAGCATCAATTTGATGCCATTATCGATCTACAAGAAGTTGGGGTTAGGAGATCCTACTCTAACCAATATGAGGCTCATCATGGCAGATAGGTCGGTAAAACGACCTGTTGGTATTCTATGCGATGTCTTGGTAAAAGTTTCTTCATTTATCTTTCCAGCAGACTTTGTCATCTTGGATTGTGAAGCAAATTCTGAGGTTCCCATAATCTTGGGGCGCCCTTTCCTTGCTACAGGAAGTGTGCTCATTGATTTGAGAGCTAATGAACTTTCATTCCGAATAAATGACGAAGTGGTTCGTTTTGATGTTTGCAAAACAATGAAGCAACCCAAAGATCTTAGTGTATTTTCGGTGGCTGATGTTTTCTTTGATGATGAGAAAGAACTACTTGAAGAAGAGCAAATTATTGATGATCCCTTGGAGGTTGTGCTCATGAATGGAGAGAGTGAAGATGCTGAAAATTCTGAAGAAGCCATTTGTGCTCTATCGGGATTAGGAACATATCGCTATACTCCCAAGAAGCTGGATCTTGATCTCAAGAATCGGCCTACACCACCAGCTAAGCCATCTATTGAAGAGCCACCCACGTTAGAATTGAAAGAGCTGCCAAGTCATTTGAAGTACGCATTCTTACGAAGCGAAAACACTCTTCCAGTCATTGTGGCAGCCGATTTGGGTGAGCGACAAGTTGCAGCTCTTATTGCTATTCTACGCAAGTATATTAGAGATATTTGATGGACCATTGCAGATATTATTGGTATTCCACCTGGGATTTGTACACATAAAATTCAGCTTCAAGAAAATTGCACACCCACCATTGAGCATCAAAGGCGTCTAAACCCACCTATGCAAGAAGTGGTGAAGAAAGAGATCATCAAGTGGTTAGACGCAGGAGTTGTGTATCCTATTTCTGATAGTACATGGGTAAGCCCTGTACAATGTGTTCCCAAGAAAGGAGGTATGACGGTGGTCGCGAATGCAAAGAATGAACTTATTCCACTCAGGCCCGTCACTGGATGGAGAGTATGCATGGACTACCGCAAGCTGAATTCTTGGACACTCAAGGATCACTTCCCAATGCCATTTATGGACCAAATGCTAGATCGATTAGCGGGGAAAGGATGGTTTTGCTTCTTTGATGGTTATTCAGGCTATAATCAGATTTGTATTGCACCCGAAGACCAAGAGAAGACAACGTTTACATGCCCATATGGTACGTTTGCCTTCAAACGTATGCCATTTGGGTTATGTAACGCACCAGCCACCTTTCAACGTTGTATGATGTCTATTTTCTATGATATGGTTGAAGACACTTTGGAGGTATTTATGGACGACTTTTCAGTTGTTGGTGAGTCTTTTGAAGAATGCCTGGCAAACTTGAGCATGGCATTACAAAGATGTGTAGAGTTCAACCTTGTGCTGAATTGGGAGAAGTGCCACTTCATGGTAAAAGAAGGAATCGTTCTTGGGCACAAGATCTCTGAAAGAGAAATAGAGGTTGACCGAGCAAAAATTGAGGTTATTGAGAAGCTACCGCCTCCAATTTCGGTGAAGGGAGTTCGTAGTTTTCTTGGCCATGCTGGTTTCTATCGTAGGTTCATCAAAGACTTCTCCAAAATTATGAGTCCATTGTGCAAACTATTGGAGAAAGATGAAAAGTTTAACTTCAATGACGATTGCTTAAAGGCATTCGAATGCCTTAAAGGAAAACTCATTGAAGCCCCTATTATGGTAGCACCAGATTGGACTCTCCCATTTGAAGTCATGTGTGATGCTAGTGGTGTAGCCGTTGGTGCTGTTCTTGGTCAGAGAAAGGAAAAGCTATTTCATCCTATCTACTATGCGAGTAAGGTCCTAAATGAAGCCCAAAGGAACTACACTATTACTGAACAAGAGCTCCTAGCGGTTGTGTATGCGTTTGAGAAGTTTCGTGCCTACCTATTGGGTACTAAGGTGATCGTTCATACAGACCATGCAGCTCTTAGGTATCTAATGACAATGAAGGATGCAAAACCAAGACTAATTCGATGGGTATTGCTGCTGCAAGAGTTTGATTTCGAAGTTAAAGATAGAAGAGATTGCGAGAACCAAGTAGCCGACCATCTCTCTAGACTCGAGAACGAGCATGTGGCACAACCTGAAATCGAGATTGATGATGCATTCCCTGATGAGGAGATCTTATCCACGATAATAGAAGAGTTACCATGGTATGCCGACTTTGCAAACTTTGTGGTGAGTAATATGATACCTGCAAATTTATCTTACCATCAAAAGAGGAAGTTTATGCATGATGTACAGCACTACTTTTGGGATGAGCCATATTTGTTTCGACGATGCGCGGATGGTGTTATCCGACGATGTATATCCCATGAAGAGGTGCCAAATATATTGGAAGCATGCCACACTTCCCAAGTTGGGGGACATCACGCAGGTAATCGGACAGCAAGAAAGGTATTGCAAAGCGGATACTATTAGCCTTCGATATTTAGAGATGCTCATTACTTTGTTAGAAGATGCGACCAATGTCAGCGACAAGGTGCTATTTCAAAACACCATGAGATGCCCATGAAGAAAATCCTTGAAGTAGAGCTCTTTGACGTATGGGGTATTGATTTCATAGGTCCATTCGTAAATTCATTCGAAATGAAGTACATCTTAGTTGCTGTGGATTATGTCTCAAAATGGGTTGAAGCTGTAGCGTTGGCTGACAATGAGGTAAAGCGTGTTGTAGCGTTCTTGAAGAAAAATATCTTCTCTCGCTTTGGAGTACCACGTACTATCATAAGCGATGGAGGATCTCACTTTTGCAACAAGCTATTCAAGTCCGTGTTGGCAAAATATGGTGTCAAGCAACATAAGGTAGCCACGCCTTATCACCCACAAACTAGCGGACAGGTAGAGGTTTCCAATCGAGAGATTAAGAAAATCCTTGCGAAGACGGTAAATGCTAATAGGAAGGATTGGTCTCGGAAGCTGGACGATGCACTATGGGCGTACAGGACTGCATTCAAAACACCAATTGGCATGTCCCCTTATCAACTAGTTTATGGGAAGGCTTGTCACTTACCCATTGAGCTCGAGCACAAGGCATTGTGGGCGCTGAAGCGATTGAATTTGAATTGAGATGATGCAATGAAGCTGAGGATGGAGCAACTGAACGAGATGGATGAATTCCGTCTACATGCTTATGAAAGATCAAACCTATACAAGGAGCGGATGAAAAAGTATCATGATCAGCGGATTGTTCGTCGAAACTTTCAAAAGGATGATATGGTACTTCTCTTCAACTCCAGATTGAAGCTCTTCCCAGGTAAGTTAAAATCCAAGTGGTGTGGTCCATACAAAGTTATCCAAGTCTACTCGTCTGGAGTAGTTAAATTGGAAGATAATAATGGTGTTGTCTTCAAGGTGAATGGCCAACGTGTTAAGCCTTATATCGGTCCTCTTGACTCGATGAATTCTATGGCCATCACTTATCTCGACGAAGTCTAAGTACTCGAGGTAACTATGTCGAGCCACGATAATAAAAAAGGCGCTAGATGGGAGGCAACCCATCGTTTTATCATTTTATCGTTCTTTTTTTTTACTTGTTTTGCTTTTGATAATGAAAATCCAAAAATAAGAGTCATGCCACGACCAAAACTAAGGCGCTTGGTGGGAGGCAACCCATCGTACTAATCGTTTTCATTTGGTTTTAAGCAAAAATAGGTGCAAGAGGTATTCAACGAGGAGATTGATTTCAATTGACGATTTGGACGCATTGTATGGTAAAGTTGGTAAGTTAGGAATAGTGATGCATAAGGCTATGGATTGAGCATTTCTCATGCCAAACTAGGCATCGAGGAAGGCTAGGCCTAGGTAAAACTAGGCCACGAACGATGCACAACCTATCCTATAGCCTAAGGTCTCGGAATCTAGTGTGTTATACACTATGCGCCGCCCAGTCCTAAGTGTGCTTTTGACTATGCGCCGCCTATGCTATAGCATTAGGTCTCAGGATCTCATATTCCATAGACTATGCGGCGCATATGTCCCTAAATGCCATAGACTATGCGCCGCATATACCATGACTATGCCGAGCATTATGTGCCGCATATGTAGCATTTTTGTCTCCAAAACCGATTGTAAATGGGTCAAAAACCGACCCATTCTCTTCCTATATAAAGGGGACTTAGTCTTGAAACATAACCACACTAGAAATTAACCTAAAGGCGCCGCATTCCCTCTCCAAACCATCCCAAAATTTTTCTTTTTGCTCTTCCAATTCACAAAACCATCTCCAAAAGCTTCAAGCAAATAAGTACTCTCTTATTCTTCATTTATTTCTCGTAAGTACTACGTTGCTATGTCTATTATAAATTGCTACATCGTATAAGATTGATTGGTGATGTTCATGTGTTTTGATCGTTGATACAAAATCATGTGAGTAAACATATACGTAGGAAAATCTTGACTTGTTTCCGACTTGAATTTGGTTTTAATAGCATTGTTATACGATTTGCAGAATTGCTATGGTGATGAACATTGACTATCATGTTATGATATTGTTACTTGGATACTTACATGCTAGACTATCCCGTTCATCGGGATAAGCCTTATAGTTGCCTACCGACTTAGGAGGTTGCGATTGTTGAAAACATCTATACCATGTTACAACCCCTATGTAGTAGTGTTGTTATATCTAACATGAAAGTAGTGCAATGGCTGCAAGTAGTAATACATTACTGATTTTCTTGTCGGAATATAATCCTTAAACGTATGTCGACGAAATCTGAGTAATCAACCACTTTCACTTCACTGATTTGTGTCAACAAAACTAAGTGTGGGGTGGTACCCCTACTGCTTGTTTATAGATTGTATCAACTGAGATTGTGCTGCCATTAACACTATTTCTAGTCTCAGGTACAATGGCACTTGAAGCGAGGCAAGGCAAGGAGAAGGCTACCCCTTCCCAAAAGGGCAAGAAGAGAGGTAGAAAGGACCAAGGAGAATCATCCTCAACACAACTAGCCCACAGAATGTTTGGAATAAAATGGGTTCTTGAGGAGGAAGCCAAAGAATGGTACAGGAACAACAAAGAAAGAAGATATGTTCACGTCGACCTGATCAACAAGGACACCTTAGCGAAGAAGGAGCCGCGTATGTTGGCGAAAATCATGGCATTGAAGCTGGATTTCATCTTCCGCGATATGGGAGAATGTAATCATGATTTGACAAGAGAGTTTTACTCCAACTGGTCGCCGAAAACAACAGGCAGCGAAGTCAAAATTTGGGGCCAAGTGTTACAGCTCAACGCGGACTGGATCAACTCTTTTCTTGGCTTACCTTCGATCGACCCAGCACCATTCAAAGAGCTGTACAGCAGGCCTCCTTATAGAGCAACTAGACACACACTTTGTGGAAGTAGATTGATGGCAAGGTGGGACAGACATAAAGACACAGGACGACACAACACCTTCCCCTATGCTTCACTGAATAGGGAAGCAAGAATCTGGATGCGTATTGTCAACTCATGCCTTATTCCTGGGACTCAATACACGAAGATATCAAGAGATAAAGTGTGTTTGGTCTATGCTTTGATGACGAATGTCCCTATCAACTTTGGGGCAATCATTCGCTCTACCATGAGGAAGGACAGACTCCACAAAAGGTCCCACTTCACGTTTGGAAATCTGTTGACAGCAATCTTGCGGAAGGAGGATATCGAAGAAGAACCAGCTGACCACAAACTCCCACATAACCCAAAGAAGGTTGACCTTACTAAGGTCAAAGATGCTGAAACAACTCATGGTGTCAACCTTACTACTGCGGAAAGACATGCTCATGATGAGAGATTCTTCCGTCATCTTTATGGCATGACACGATTTACTATGATGAGTGGTGGACGTGTTCCAATTGCTGCAGAGCTCCAACAGCTGGACCACAACTATCCCATGAACATGCATGCACGGGAGATGTGTGGAGTGGGCGTATACTTTGAGGAACCTCTAGATGATGATGTGCCGACTGATGACGATCGACGTTTGCCAGACTCTGACGAGGAGAAGAACTCTGACGACGACTCTTATGATGGTTCCGACGAAGGGGGTATGACCCCCGACATTGAGGAAGAGTCCGACTAACCAGGTTCCTCGTATTTATTTTCCACTGAGGGCAGTGTCCCGTTTAAGTGTGGGGTGGCGGTATCGTATGCTATACTTCTCTATCGCATCTATGTTTGTTTATTTTGTTGTTTTTTTGGTTGTTGTTTTTCGTGTTTTAGTTTTTTGTTTTTGTTGTTTTTTCTAGCTTCGCATGAAATTATTTTGATAGGCAGCATGAGATTATAACAAGAGTATGTGCTACAATTGTGACTATTGAGACGTTTAGGCTCTAGTTGTGACTCATTATGTGATATTGTGTGGTTCAATTCCTTCACTTGTTGGGTCGAGAGTCTATATTACTTCCAAGCAAGTCGACCATGTGCCTTGTGTGTGTGAGATAATCGTATATTCTATGTGTGTGGCTGATGCTAGAACTTGCCTGTTATGTATGCAAAGCGAAAATAAGGAGTGTAAGTTTAGGATATGATTTAGGCATTTCTTTGGCAACCTATATTTGTTTACCTTCAGTTTTACCTACCCATGGACATCATCCTAGTTAAACCCTTTTGAGCCTTTAGCCTATTTTCTTTGACAACCTTGTATGTAAGCCTAATCCATTTTTTTCAAGACCGTAATTTGATCCAAACTCCTAAGTGCTTTAAAGTGAAAAAGTCATGTGACAACATAAGAGGAAATTGGGTGAGTATGATGCTATAAATTGTAATGGTGCTTGAATGTGTTATGAAAAAGAAAGTGCTATCATAAGAGGTATGTTGTGAAAAGAAAAAGGAAAAGAAAGCTGAAAAGCGAGTTGTGCTTAAAATTGAAAAACAAAAGAGGAGAACAAGGGTGGTAGAATAAAAGAAAGAAAGGTTGAAAGAAAAAAAAAAGTGTCAATGATACAAAGTGATGTATTAAAGCGCTTAGGAACTTAGTCACTATTCCTGGCCAAAATAGTCCTACCCGTCCCTTAGCCTACATTACAACCATCAAAAGACCTACTTGATCCTAAGCTTAGCATTCTGACATTTAGTAGAGTATTACATTAAGGGCAAGCCTATGGTCATCAGTTGCTACATATGAATTCTTTGTGAGAGTGAGAGCAAGGACATTTTGATACCCATGTTTGAAAAATATGCTATACTTGTGAGTGATTATGGGTACTATAGTGTGAGACACACATGGTTGATGAGTTTTGGGTAGTTATATATGATTCCTTGTACCTTAACGTTTGCATGCGAGTTGATCACCATCACGAGTCTATGCTAGAGGTTAAATTGTTTCTACCTATAATCGAAAAGCTACTCTTTGTTGATAATTGTTGTGCTTGTCTTGACAAATGTTTTGTGTTGTTGCTGTGAAACCCTAAGTTGATGTTTAGAAGGACATGGTATTTCGTTCGAGGACGAACAAAGCTTCAAGTGTGGGGTGTTGATGATAGGCGAATTTACACGCCTATATCAATATATTTTGCCCATATTTTAGCCTAGTTTTGAGAACAAAGTATATATTTCATGCACTTTTAGTCCGTTTTTATATAAATGAGCTAACGAACATGATTAGTAAAGTTTCAGGTATAAATGATGCAGAATTCAGCATTTTATGGCTTACTTGACGCAAAAGAAAGCTCGCGAAGTAAGGGGAGGGAGTTTACACGCCTAAGGACCAAAACTGTTGCATGGAAAATCTGTCCCGGGCTAAAACAACATTTCTGAAGACTTTGGGGATTTGCAGTAACTTAGTTGGATTTGGACAATGATACATTAACCTAGTACAATTGGGTTATGTATTTCATTAGTTTATTTGGATTATGATAATGTTACATTAACCTAGTACAATTGGGTTAAGTATTACATTAGCCTAGTAGGATTTGGTTAGATATTTTATTTATCTAGTAGGATTAGGATATGGGTATTATAAATACCCTATCATGCTAGAGATTTTTAACAATCAGGGAGACCACAATACTCTCTTCCATCCCTCTCATCTTCCACTACAAACAATTCTACAACTCTTCTAATCTTTCCATTAATTCTATTTTTCTTCTTCTACTCTTCTATTCTTAAATTCCACAACAAGAGAATCGTTACTTTGCCTAGGAATTCACGCCTCACGCCTACCACCTAAGCTACACAAAATTACTCAATCTTGTGGTATAACAACAATGTCAATCGTGATCTCCTTCGCATTCATGGGTAACTAAACTTCTCTGTTGGGGTTATGGAAGCCGTATGAGATACTATCTATTGCTATGAGGTTGTGAGTTCGCGACACGTATACTGCTTATATCATTATTCTCTTCATCTTAGTCTACATTCTTTGTGGTTGCAAACGCAAGAATACGCCAGTATAACATTTAACTTGTTCGAAAGAAAGGTTATTTGTTTGGAAAAGAGATAATGTCAAGGTAGTAGGGTCACCCCCTAAAATTCCCTACTAAAAAGCTAGTGTTGTAACTGGACTAACCTCTTGGAGAATTCGTACCGTTAGACACGCTTTAAGCTCGAAAGAGTTAAAGTGAAATAATCCTCGAATAGGTTGAAAGACGCCTGGATTTACCATCGAATACAATTCTCTATAAGCAGTTGCATGTCAGAATTCTACACACTCATAGCCAATAAAGACGTATACCTCAGAAGGTGGACATAACCCCAACGCCTCAATTCTCATTGTTTACAAATTACGTAACAATATTTCTCTTTTACTTTGCTATTTTCATCTTTTATTTAATTGTTTTGGTGACACATTACAATCCCCCCTTTTTACGAGACTTGCACCAAAAGTTTAGTAATTTTGCTTACTTGTTGGCCAAGCTATTCCCTGTGGGATCGACACCCAACCCTGTTGGGTTCTATATTTGTTAACGACCGCTTTACACTCCTGCGAGAGCAGTAGATTGAGCGTTATCAATCCGCTACCACATTCGCTTTCCCTGGATGATACAAGATATCAACATCGTAATCTTTCAACAATTCAAGCCATCTCCGCTGCCTCAAGTTTAGATCTTTCTGACTGAAGATATATTGCAGGCTCTTATGATCGGTATATATGTCAACATGAACCCCATATAAGTAGTGGCGCCATATCTTCAAATCAAATACAACTGCAACTAGCTCAAGATCATGCGTGGGATAATTCCTCTCATGTGGTCGCAATTGTCTAGAGCCATAGGCTATTACTCTACCATGTTGCATTAATACGCATCCTAAGCCAATTCTCGAAGCATCATAATACACTGCATACCCTTCTGTGCCTTCAGGAAGTACCAATACCGGGGTAGAAGTCAACTTGCTCTTCAGATCTTGGAAACTCTTTTCACAGGCATCATTCCATTGAAACTTGGAGGCTTTATGCGTCAACTTAGTCAAGGGTGAAGAAATAGAAGAAAAACCTTCAACAAACCTTCTATAATAACCTGCCAACCCGAGGAAACTACGAATCTCCGTAGGCGTCGTGGGTCTTGGCCAATTCTTCACAGCCTCAATCTTCTGAGTGTCAACTTTTATGCCTTCACTGGATACAATATGGCCCAAAAATGTCACTGACTTGAGCCAAAACTCACATTTAGAAAACTTCGCATACAGCTTACGATCACGAAGAATCTGCAACGCCTGCCTTAAGTGATTAACATGATCCTCTTCTGATCTAGAGTAGACCAGAATGTCATCTATGAAAACTATCACGAACACATCTAGAAACGGCTTAAACAGCCTATTCATCAGATCCATAAAAACTGCGGGTGCATTTGTCAGCCCGAATGACATAACCAGGAATTCATAATGACCATACCGTGTTCGGAAAGCTGTCTTGGGTATATCTTTATCCTTGACTCTCACTTGATGATAGCCTGATCTCAAGTTAATCTTGGAAAAACACTGGGCACCCTGCAACTGGTCAAATAAATCATCAATTTGGGGAAGAGGGTATTTATTCTTGATAATCACCTTATTCAATTGCCGATAGTCAATACACATCCTCAGCGAACCATCTTTCTTACGCACAAACAATACTGGTGCTCCCCAAGGGGACATACTAGGCCTGATGAATCCCTTCTCTAGCAAGTCTTTCAGTTGCTCTTTAAATTCTCGCAACTCTGCTGGTGCCATTCTATAAGGAGGAATTGAGATTGTCTGTGTGTCTGGCAACATATCAATACCAAACTCCACTTCTCGTTCAGGAGGTAAACCTGGTAGTTCTTCAGGAAATACATCAGGAAATTCATTCACAACCGGAACGGTCTGAAAAGTTGGCGGCTCTGCCTCTGTATCCCTTACTCTAACCAAATGGTATATGTACCCCTTGGAAATCATTTTTCTTGCCTTAAAGTAAGAAATAAATCTACCTCTCGGCGCGCCAACATTACCCTTCCATTCAAGGACTGCCTCATTTGGGAAATGGAAATATACCTTCTTAGAACGGCAATCTACTGTAGCATAACAAGACGCTAACCAATCCATGCCCATAATAACATCAAAATCTACCATTTCTAACTCAACAAGATCGGCCATCGTATCACGACCACAAATATTCACAACACAATTTCGATAAACATTCCTAGCTATAAGAGATTCCCCCACTGGCGTTGATACTTCAAATGGCTTGGCTAATAATTCGGGTGTTCTTCCGAACCTTCCCGCAACCAAAGAAGTAGCATACGATAATGTAGAACCAGGATCAATTAAGGCATACACATCAAATGCAAAGATGGACAACGTACCTGTAACCACGTCTGGAGAAGCCTCTAAATTCTGCGGATCTGCTAGGGCATACACACGGTTCTGAGCTCCGCTAGAACTAGTTGCTCCTCTATCACCTCTACCGTGACCCATAGGTTGTGCACCCCTACTCAAAGGAGGCACGGATGATGACGCAACAGCTGATTCGGTAGGTCGTGTTATACCACCTGTGGTCCTGCGTGGGCAATCTCTAGCCATATGCCCCGGCTTACCTCACCAAAAGCAATTGTTCGTTCCAAGCCGACATCCGCCAAAGTGAAATCTTCTACATATGGGGCACGGGTGTCGTGGAGGTCTCAATTGACTCATACTCCCTTGCCCTTGATACCCCACTGTTCGCGAACTCTGATTTTCACTGCTTTGCCCGAACTGATTACCTCTGAACCTTTGAATTTGCGGTGGAGCACTAATTGCAGGATAAGAAGATAACGGGCTAGGCAATCAATGAGAGAACGAAGGCCTAAAACCTCCCTGAGATGCCATAAAATGCCCTATAGCTCTGGCCCGCTTAGAATATCCTTTCTCTGATTCCTGGGTTCTTCTTCTTTGCCTCTGATCTTCCATTTTCTGAGCGAAAGCTTGTATCCTCGCTATATCCATGTCCTTGTTCAAAGCAGCAATGGTACAATCTCTAACCAAGTATGGTTCCAATCTATCTACATAGTGATGAACTCTGTCATCCATAGTAGCTACCACATTAGAAGCATATCGAGACAAGGAGTTAAATCGAAGACTATACTTCCTTACACTCATATTACCCTGACGAAGATTTAAGAATTGATCTGCACGGGCCTGACGAGTCTCAGATGGAAGATAATGATCAATAAATGCATCTTTGAACTCTCCCCACGTAGTTGGAGGTGCATCAATACCCCTAGATCATTTCCAATCCTCGTACCACAATATAGCCTCTCCTTTCAGTCTATATGCTGCTAGCTCAACCATCTCTTTACCGGATATGTGCATAACATCTAGAGCCCTTTGGGTTTGATCGACAAAGTCCTGCGGGTCTTCGTTAATATCTGATCCGGTAAAAGTAGAAGGATCCAATTTCAGAAAATCCTGTGTCCGAAGGCTAGCTGCTCTATCCGTACCACTAGAACCCGTGGTAGGAATAGCTTGCCCTTGAACTTGACCGGCAACTATACGTGTCAGAAGTTGTACTGCATCCCTCAAATCTCGATCAACAGCATTAATAGATGGCCCTTCCGGAGGAGAAGAAGCTCCTGATATATGATCAGCTTGAGACTCACTTTGTTCAGCTTGTGCCGGTGGTGACTTACTAGTACCTTCTCCGGCCACTACATCTACTCGCTTCCACTTATTCTTTCTCCTTGTAACCGGCATCATTACTATAATAAATAAATAAAAAAAACAATTGGATTAAGCGATCGATTATGACTTTATCTCTAATATGGGCTCTATTGCACGATCTAAGAAATGGAGAATGGAAACAATCCCTAAATGTCCAATAGCCTCCTGTTTATAGATGTGGTGCACAACACATCGATAAACGAGATTCTACGTAGACACGGCTTTGTAGACTCACTAGGACGAACTTCTCTGATACCACTTCTGTCATACCCCAAATCCCATTAGAGCGGACTGGCACCCGTAGCCGAGGAGGCCCGGGAGAACCCGTTCATAACCTATACTTTCACATTTACATTACTTATGAAAATTAGAAATTTGGGCAGCACTTCGTTGTAAATAGAAGATAACAGTACCTGTATCAGCCCAGCAGACACGCATATATATATATATAAATAGTAATTGGCTGTCAGAGCCATCACGTCTATCAACCAAACACTCCTATGGTTGTACAATATGTCTACAAAAGCCTCTACATAGATACACAACTGAGTTAGGGTCGGGACAAACTACCGCCCACAAAATACTTTTATACAAATACCAAAAATACATATAGAAACGACTTGGGATGCCCCGAAACAACTGGAGCTCACCACTATCAACAGAATGTCTTGGCTCTTACTTCGGAGGTGTATGACCTGAAGTACCTATTCCTGAAGGCATGAATACAGGTCCCCCGTGAGAGACATCAGTACGGAAATATGTACTGAGTATGTAAGGCAGTGAGTATCAAGATGAGATACAAAAGATCAACAGAACCCAGATACCAGTGAATAAACAGTATGAGTAGACCACACTTAAAAGAGCTGATGGGATACCTGCACATTACTTTCATATCATTACTTCCCGTATTCCTTATCAATACATAACATATGTCATACAATGGCCAACTAATCAGTGGTACTAATACAATACATCAGGGACCACCCCTGGAATAACATATATACATAATCTTTATAATACAATGACCAACTGATCAGTGGTACTAATACAATACATCATATCAACAATTTAAAATAAAGACATTCCATTTCTTACTTCAATTAATCTTTGAGATTGGTTACTTTGTGGTCACACCTTATGGAACTTGAAACCATGATACCTCAATAGGAAAAACATGTAAATAGGTAATCAATATCATGAAAATGAAGTAGAGAATCATGGATACCTCATTAAACCATTTCGGAGTCAACAATAGTATATGGACATTTTTTTTTACTAGCCGGACATCTTAAAAGTGAAAACAAGTTCAATTGGTAGTGTCGAAGATCATATGATGTTATTATGTGTCATGTGTCGTAGGACAATGTTGGAAGATTACTTGAGAGTGCCATGGGTCATTATTCATGCCAAAGATTAGATAGAGTATGTCTTACATACCTTGATATAACCACTTCAATACAAGTCCAACTTGACTTCCCGTACTCTTCGAACACTTATCTACAATAAGTCATTTGTGGCAAACTAGTATTAGCAACCAAACCTTACCATTTAGGTATTAACTTCACCAAATAATGTCTAGGAAGTAATCCTTTAACTCATCAATAAGAGTGCTACATACATCCTCTTATACTCTTATTACATTCACATATCATGCATTTTCATGCAATATCCCTCAACATCACTCTTAGCCTTTATTTCCCTTCTTAATCACCATCCAATACCAACATGATCACTAGGCATACATAACCACTAATATAGTGATATATCACCACAATTCATCCTCCATAATCCAATACAACAACTTCCATAATTTACTACTAACAATTTATACAAAACAATTCATAACTATGTTTCTAGTTATCTTCTAACATCAAGACAATACTCATAATCCTTTATCAATACTTATTCATGGATAAGAATCAAGAATAAACAATATTCATACCTTAACAATGAACTCTTGTATTTAGAATCCTCCTTACATAACCATGGGGTGCTTCTCGAAGCTTTCGAGATGGTGAACACAACTACGGAACCAATTCGAATTTTCTACGGTTGAATCACAAAATATTTGAAGTTGAAATTAGGCTAGGGTTTCACCTTCTCTTAATTATTGGATGATATATGATATATATGAGGCTAAGTGTATGTTTATAAAGACCAATTTTCGTCCAAGAGGTAATAGAAAATGACCATTTTGCCCTAAAAATTTAAATAAAATCCGAATCTGTCCCCAGTGGACAGTTTTGACAGGCTGAAGTAAATCGATCATAACTCTTTGCTCCGGTATCGGATTTGGGTGAAACCACTTGCATTGGAAATATAATTCAAAGGGATTTCATTTTCATATAAAGTATACCACCCAGTTCTTCCTGTACAAGGAGTTATGGTCGTCTAAAGTTGACCCAAAAATCTGTCCCAAAATTCTGTTTTTTTGTTGATAGGCTGTAGTAAAACGGGTATAGCTCCTTACCCAGAAATTGGATTTGGATGAAACCAATTTCATCGGAAAGAAGACTCTCAGAGATTTTCGTTGATATATAGCATCTCACACAATTCTTTTTTTAAAAGGAGTTATGATCGTCTAAAGTTGATCCAAAAAAAATTGTCTAGCTGCAGTAATTTTCCTGCAGATTTACTGTTCACAGGCTTCCCGGCCACCGTTTTGAAATTTCGAATGTGCTCGCTTATATGAAATACTCCTCTGTTTTGGGCAAACTTTATATCGTTGGAAAGCTTATTCCAATACCTACACATACAACTATTGACGGGATACTTCCGAACACCATAAACTTAATTTAACCCATACGCAAGCCTTTAGGACTCCATATAATCGCGATAAGTGTACGAAAAAATTTACGGGGTGTTACAGTAATCATAATCTAACTAGAAACTGAAAAAATCTCAATATCTGATATAAGCACCTGCACCAAGACACAAGTTAGAATGGTGCCAATCTAACACACAGTCTACCTTTGCTTTGTTATATAAGTCAGCTGGGTACCTTCAATAGGATCATGCAAGAAGTAAGAGTTAAAAGAAGAAAGCAATACTAACCAGAATATACAACCTTAAGAGAGTGTACATTAGTCTGTCACTAAGAGTGAAGATCTACGTTGTCCATAGGTACCATAGATATACATTTTTTTCTTTTCTCATAAGTTGGAACTTGGTACAGTACAAAGACTTCAATTAACGTCCTATGTCCATTCACTGTCATCTCTTAAATTTTGAAAGGCTTGGTTATTATTCGGTGCTAATACTTTATTTTTTCAGCTGATATTTTTCAGTTATCTATTATGTTTACTTGTTGAAACATCCTCTCTACCTTTGACGTTGAGGCATGGTCTGCGTATACCCTACCCGCCCCAGAGCTCATTTTGTGGGACTACACTAGGTATGTTATTTTTGTTGCTATTATGTTACTTGTTCTTCTTTTCTATTGGAGTGCTTCTTTGGTTCGTTGGGGTAAAAAATTTCTCCCATCCGGTGTTTACACCAAACCAATATACTTTTCAAGGTAAAATAATAAGTGAGATGAAAATGCATATTAATTAATTATAATTAGTTGGTAAAAGAGTACACAGAAAACATATGTCATGTTATTATTGGTTTGGTGCAAAAGACAAGTTTCTTTGCACAATCAAATGATGTACTTTTAGCAAAACTCTACTACTTTAACTCCCAATTAGAAACACAACATGCAATTAGCAATCAAATAACAGATACGTGTGGGATTAACTTCTCACAGATGTCGACTGCAAAATATTTCCATTTGTAACTCAAATTGCCATGTTCAGAGGAAGATGCAATGAGTTCCATGGATTCTGCTAAACTCAACATTTTCGACATAAAAATTATATATATATGTGTGTGTGTGTGTGTGATCACTAACTTTTTTAATAACTATTAAATTCTTAATAGTAGCGGTGGGAATATAAAAGTTGAACTCATCAAATTCAAAACCTAGATCTGCCTGGGATCGTATTCCATATAAAGACCAAGAACTTTAAAAAGTACTTATTTCCATGATTAAAAAGCATTTGACTAAAGTATATACTAAAAATAAGTAGTTGCACTTACCAATGATCTGCAACTCTTGGAAATGTACAAGCCACATTTGACTAAAGTATATACTAAAAATAAGTAGCTGCACTTACCAATGATCTGCAACTCCTGAAAATGCACAAGCCAGATATTTAAGAATTGCATGACTACAAATACATACAATCAGTTAGCTTGCTTTAAACTTATCTAAGTTATAAAATACTTCACATGAAACTCAGAAAAAGATAACATTGTCCTATCTCCACATGCATTGTCCACAGTAGTTACTTGTGCCGGCATTGCGCTAGCACACTACATACAAATCTTTACAGAAAATGTTCTAAACTTAACAAAATGAGTATTTTCTGATTTTGGCTCTTGTATTATACATTGGCAGGTGAACACATCAAACTACGAACTTCTAGGAGATAAATAACTAAATGTAAAGCTTTAAGATATGTGCAAGTACAACATAGACATCGAATAATAGACGTCAACAACATTGTGATATTAGAAAATGCTAAATTTTTTGTTCAAGCTGAACATTACCTTTAGAAAAGCTTAAATCTTTCATCCATTATAGCTGGTACTTGTTTCATGGGGTTAACTTCTGAAGACAAATTCATAGGAAACTGTTGAAATTATCTTAAAACAAAGAAACACATATTACATCAAAACCATTTTTCTAGCAAAAAATGGAGTTAATAAAAAAGACAAACCTTTAAATTCGGAAGACAATGGAACCTCGTCCAGCAGAAGATGATAGAAAGCCGATGTCCCAGCTCTACCAGATAAATGTGACTTTTTTGGATTATACGAGTTGAATAAGAGGGCATTTGGTGTAAGTGTATCAAAACTACACCTTAATGCACTGCAGGATATCAGATCAATCAAAATCAATTAAAAAAATTTAGAAAAATAAATACAAATTCTAGCCTAAGAGACGTGACATTTCGCTTCTCCTATTCTCCATTGTCCGCAATTATGTGAACATGTAAATAAGACAAAAAAAAATAAAAAAAGGCAAAATAAATCTAGAAAAAATAAATACAAATTCTAGCCTAAGAGACGTGACATTATCACTTCTTGAATTCTCCATTGTCCGCAATTATGTGAACATGTAAATATAGCTATAGATTCCTGTAAATAACAATCTCCAAAGAAATAAAACTTAAATCTTATCTTGTATTGGAAACCCTTGCCTCAATATTCACTCTACATAGTTATCAATCCATTCCCGACATATGGATTATACTAGCACCCTGCTTTGAATGAAAGAGAATGTATCTGTCTCCCCACCTCAACGTCTCCAATGTTTGCACATGCCAAAAGAGCACTTGTGAAGCTCGAATCGCTTGGAATGTTCCCACCTTCACATACTCATTAATCATCGTGTTCCAAGACGCAATATTTCTCTCACCCATTTCATCAAACATCTTCCGTGCACTCATAAAATCACCAATCCCCAAATACCCACTCAACATCGCATTATAAGACACAACATTCTTCTCAAGCATTGCTTCAAACACATCAACAGAATCACAAAACCTTCCATTTTTTGCATACCCAGATAACATCGAAATCTAAGTCCTAATATTGAAATTTATCCAGGATTAAAATTGGAATGTCATTCACGTTGTTTCTCAAGATTGACTTGGAAACATTCTGTAATTGTCCATATATACAATATCGTGACCGTCTAAGAATGGAGAACTTGAAAAGGCAAAAGTCTCCAATCTTAAATATTTTGTATTTGCCTTCATTGTGCAGTAAAGTTGAAACCGGAATGGGTTATTTTTAATTTTGCAAAGCCTTTTTTTAAAGAGAAAAATACAAAATAATGTGGTAAAAGCTCAAAAAAAATGAGAAATTAGATAAATAGTAATGTTGCATTTTAAGGCATGCCACATCATGTCTCTAATACTCCTTTTATGTATATAGAGAGAGAGAGATTTTAAATACATAATAGATATATATTTATCTACTTAGGATTCACCCACACAGGTGATCCAATTCCAATTCCCAACGATAAGCTAGGATGGCACCAACAAAGAATTATAGGGAGTCTTTGGACAACGGAATGGTGAAGCTTAACTTTTAGAAGACAATTTAGTGACTGAGAAATATAAATAATGACCAAATCTTTTAGTTCAATAGACCATTTAAGTGGACTTAAAGATTATAATAATAACCTATGGTGTCATGGCAGTATAAAAGCTCTTTCAAGTTAAATAAAGTTTATAGGGAGATGAACCATTTTAATCAACAACAAATCAATTGACCTTGAAAACACATTTGGAAAACCAAAATGCCTCATAAAATAGCATGTTTTGTATGACTTCTAAGGACAATTCTTATACAAGACATTCTAATAAGGATTAGGATATCTTTATGCCCCAGATATTGTTTTCGTGGTGAAAAAGAAGATAAAGCTAATCACCTATTTATACACCATAATATTACAAAACAACTATAGAAATTATTCGTAAATCTCAAAGAAATTTCATGATATATGCTTGAAAAGACTACAAAGAAACTTCAGAGTTGGAAAGAAGAAAAGTAGGATTGTAGGTTAATTAATAGAAGCAAATAGAGAATTATCCCTACATCTGGTGGACAATGTGAAAGGAAATTTTTTTTAGATATTTTGAGAATATAGAAAACAATATGCCACAAATTAAGTTAAATTAAATCTTTATTTTGTAGTTTTGGTGTAATTAGATATTTTCAATGATCATGTTTTTATTATTAATGTTTTAGACTCATTACATACATAGGATCATAAACTTTTAAATTTTTATTATAGATATGATTTCAATAATTTCGATGTGTTGATGTTCCTATGAAATATATACACCGATACCATTTTAGAAAAAAAAAAAATCAACACTCAGAAGTTGTTGCAAACTTACTGAAATTGTTGTTTCAACACTATCAAGGTTATTGCAACAACTTACTGAAGTTATTGTCTTTTTATTGGGTTCTAAAGTGGAAAGAGCAAGAGGAGGAGGAACGAAAGAGGGGGAAAAGAATAGAGGTAGGGATTTTATGTAAACAAGAAAAATTTGAGATTTTAAAAATATGTCATTAGCAGTAATTTCAAGATAGTTATTGGTACAGTTTCTGATAATAAATAAAATGGCCTAAAAGTCACTAAAAAATATTCATTTATTTCTTTTAAAAAAGAAAGACACTTGAACAAAAACTTAAGTCACTTTCCTCAAGTAAAAAGATCCACAGTTCCCTTTTGTTTCTCACAGTCTTAATACTATGGATAACATATGGTTTAACTTTGCCAAATTCTGAATAAAGATGACAATAACTTTGTCAGTATTAGTATTTAAAAGGGAAATGATATGTGCTAGTGTTTTTCAGAAATATTGACCAATGTTTGGGCCAATAGACAGCAGATGGCCCATCGCCCCTTTTTAATTTCAGTTTTTAGCCATCGGTATAAAAGGCCTAAAATAAAGTCATTTAATAGTAATGACAGTCATACAGAGCATACTTTTCTTTTCTGATCTCTTTTCCAAAATTCTCTCTCTATCAATCAACTCCCAAAAATCGATTCTAATACAAAATTATTTGCAGTTTTCTGGTGCACTATACTCCGCATGAGTATTTTTTTTACTTGAATTCGAAAGTTATGAAAGAGAAAATCAAAACGAGGTTTAGATCAAAGTTAGCTGATAGGAGTATTAATTTAACCCAAAATTTGTTGCTATTGTTGATGATGATTTCACTAATCATCCACAGATGGACACCTTCGTGGTAATTCTCCATATACAAGAAGGCATATGCATGCATACACAATCCCTATACCAAATTAATACAGCGCTTATATCATGTTGATATACTTTTTCAAGAGAGATGAAACCTATGCATGCATATATAATTACTACATCAAAATGATACCACACCTATACCACATTGATATACTTTTTCAAAAGAGAGGGAATCTACACATGCATATACAGTCCCTATATCAAACTGATACACTGCTTATACCACTTTGATACGCTTTATCAAAAGAGAGAAAATATATGCATATACAGTCCCTATATCAAATTGATACAAAGCTTATACCATATTGATACAGTTTTTCAAAGAAAAGAGAACCTATGCATGCATATACAATTCTTATACCAAACTTATATAACGCTTTACCACATTGATACACTTTTTCTAAAGAGAGAAAACCTATGCATGTATATACACTCTCTATACCAAACTAGGACAGTGCTTATACCACATTGATACACTTTTTCAAAAGAGAGGAAACATATGCATACATATACAGTCCCTATATCAAATTGATACAACAGTTATATCAGATTGATACACTTTTTTAAGTAGAGTCATACCTTGATGTTGATGATCTATTGATCTTAAATTGAAATCTTTCTCATATTGCTTAATGCTTCATCACACTGGTTATTGTATTTTTATTCCAATACAATTGCACTTCTTCTATATCTCTGAGAAGAGGATCTATTATTATAGACTTTGACTCTTCATTCATTTCTTTCTCAGAAAAATCATCTTCAGTATTAGAAATCGATCTACTTCAATAGGTTGTATAATATATGTGTAGAACTATACAATTATTATATAGAATATATTTTTTTGTATATGATATGTATAGAAATTGTATCATTATTATATAGATTATGTATAAGATGTGTATCTTTATATTGTAAAAGAAAAGAAATAAGAAAAATGCACATGTAAGAATAATTATAGTACTACGTGCCAAAATAATTGACATTAAAAATTATACAATAAAATAAGGAAAGGACCAGAAAAAAAGAGAAGGCAGTAGCAGCGACAGAAAATAGGGATGGCAATGGGGCGGGGCGGGTACGAAGCGGTGCGAATTTTAGATTATGTGGGTGCGGTGCGGGTGTGGGGCAGGTTTAAGTAATTTTTTTTAAATAGTACGGTGAAGGACGGGTTGCGGGTATATGCGGGTTTAAACTAAAAAAAAATAAAATTAGTATTATTCTAGTAAATCTACCTAAAATCATATTTATTCTTCACTTAAATTTTTATGATACTTAAAACAACATGTATAACACTACAAATAAATAATTTTATAACTTTTTAATTTTTTTACTCATCTTAATAAAAATTTGATATTGGATCATTTATTTGTACACTTGATACTTTTTTGATAATTTCTTAGTGAAGAGTGATATAATAGAAATTGGTAGTTACTATTTCCTAGTATTGAAAATATTATGGTTTTCAGTGGAGTTAAAAAATTTCAAAAAAAAAAAATACAAAAATATGGGGTGGTGCGGGTATGAGTATGGAGCGGGTTTATGCGAGTTTAAAGGTGATGCGGTGCGGTGCGATTTTAAAATTCACGGGTTTAAAAAAAATTTGTATCGCATTATTGCCACCCCTAACAAAAAAAACTAAATGGCTACCTTTTGAAATTGCAAAAGCAATGGCTATTTTCAATGAAAATAAGTTTGGGTAAAATAACATTTGTGTACTTTTCCCGTATTTAAAATTGTAGGTCGATTTATAAAATATCAGATATTACTATAGCTTAGAAAAGAGTCGCATTACAAGAATATGATATAAACAGCTAACTTTAACGCAAAATTAATCAATCTAGCAACTTCACATCAGGGGCGGACTTAGGGTTAGGTGGGAATTTCTGAAAATGCAGTAACTTTTGTACGAATTTTGTATTTATATTCAGAAATCTAGTACATATATATATATATATATATATAAATTATATGTTGGAAACCTATAAATGAAGTGTGTTGTTGGTTTTGTGATAGAGAATGTGGGGGCTTTGAGTTGTAGGTGACAAAAAGAGTTTGAAAATGAGGTGTAGATGACTCAAGTCTTAATAATTGAGTGGAGGTGACAATTATATTATTATGGATTAAGAAAGTTGGAGAAATTTGAAAATAACTCACAAGTTTTTAAATTTATACTTTGATCCAAATGTTAGTTAATATAACGGAAAACAGAGGAAAAAGGGCGTATTTCTTTCTCTTCTCGTCCGTTGTTGTTTTCTCTCTCTTCACGATTTTTGTTTTTCATTATTTTTACTGCTTTATTCATCATTTTCTACTTCATTATCATCATCATCTTCTTCTTGTCGGCTATTGTTGTTATTTTTACCGCTACTGTTGCTACTTTACTTGACCAATTTTTTAGGTGAAATTTTATTTCGTACATCACTTTGCACTTTGGCATTACTTCATAGGTGACTTTGGTAAGTAAAAATATGATTTTTGGTTGAATTTTTCATCTGGGTACACTGCTACTACTGTTTTTTCAACAATGGATAGAACTCATTCATGAATACAACATAAGAGCCCACAATTTAAACAGATCACTCAGTCTGTTGCAACAAATACATATTCTGTTGCAATAGACGACTCATAGGTTGGATTCATGTTTATGGTTCTTTAGTGCCCATAACATGAATCAAACAGATGGTTAATCTGTTGCAACAAACGTGTTATTTGTTGTAACAGATAATTATTTTATTGTAACAGATAATTATCTGTTGCAATCGACGATAAATCTGTCACAACAAAATTTTTATTTGTTGCAACAAACTATTTATCTGGTGCAACATATCTTTATTTTGTTGCAACAGATGAGTAATGTGTTTGGAACAACACAACACAGCTTCTGCCACAAACCCAACAAATAACCCATATGTTTCAAGTCTTGCTATTGTTACTGGATTCAAATTATTTCTTAATCGTCGACATGTTTGTTGAATAGAAGAAATAGCTATCAACAGATCGTTTATCGACCTTTCACAATTTACCAACATTGGACAATATACCCATATTCTATAATGCTACCATAATTTAAAAAATTCATCATCGATACTTACTAGTTAATGAAAATTAAACAAAAATTAAAACGTCAAAGTCGATCAAACATAAATTTTTTAATAAACAAAAAAATAAAAATACATAGTCTAAAAAAATTGCCGTCATGAGGTAGGGGGTTAAGCTCTGGGGATACACCACCCTCCTAGATCCCACTTGTGGGATTATACTAGGTATGTTGTAGTTTTTATTTTCATATTTTTATTTGATCAACTTTAATAATTTACTAAGCGCTTACTTAATATGATCTAATAGAGGTCTATACTTGAGTATTAATGTATGTATTGAGTCAAGTTTTAAGTTTCAACTCTTGCTATTGCTACTGGATTCAAATTATTTATTAATCGTCGACATGTTTGTTGAGAAAAAAAAATAGACAAAATAAAAAATAAATAAGAATTAAAACGTCAAAGTCAATCAAACATAGGTTTTTTATTAAACCAAAACAAATAAAAATAAATAGGCTAAAAGAAAAAAAATTAATTATTATTATCATCATTATTGTCAGTCGGTCAATCTTCAACCGGCATCAGCAGTGCCCTTTTTAGCCTCCGGATCTCCCGGAGCATCCTGGCTCTCATTGCAGAAAACTCCCATTGAAGGTCATGAACCTGAGTTTGAAGCTCCCGCATGGTGTCTTGTAAAATAGCAACGTCCCACACTGGATCAGTCATATCTAAAACACGAATGAATTGACAAAAATTGTTAAAACAAAAGTAAAGAAAAGAATCCGAATGTAATACAACTTACATTACCAATTGGGTATATTTACACAAAAAATAAGAAAAAAACTTACCTAAGTCGGGGAAGAGAAAGTGGTTGAAGGTGTAATATGAAAGACAAGATGCAAGAAATAAATTTAGTAGAATGAACGAGTAAGGAGAGACCTATTTATAAAGGATTGAATTTGAATGAGTTAGGCAAAAAGGGGGCGGTTGTTCACCTCCATTTATTAATTACATATAAACTGGTGATTTTTTTATTACTTTAAAAAGTTATGACTAAATTAAATGAAGTTGTTGATTGACTTTTAGATTATTGTGATAAGTCGTGACTTTTCAGCTTATTATTAGTAATTAGTTTTTTTAGTAGCCGTTTTTATTGAGTTGTGGCAATAAATTCTATATCTGTTGCATTAGATAACACATCTGCGACAATAGATATACCATCAGTTGCATTAGATAATTTATCTGTGACAACAAATATACCATTTGTTGAAACAAATCGATAACTTGTTGTATCAGATAATCTATCTGTTGCAATATATAATCTATCTTTTTTAATAATCATCATATCATTAATCCAAATTTTTTATTAGATAAATTTAAAACACAGATTTAAAAACAAAAATGGCGAAAAGTCACTACTTGTCGCCTATTTTATATTAACATTAATTATTCAAATTAAATAACCATTTTTTTACTATTATAAATTGTGTTTATCATTTATTTTCGTATTATTTTTTGTGAAAAGAAATGACTTAATTAAATCAAGCTGTAAGTTTTTACAAAAAGTCACGACTGTTCACCTTTTTTTAACAATCATCATATACCTTAGTTAATCCAATGTTGTGACTTTTTTATTATATAGTAAATAAATATTTAAAAATAAAAATGATGAAAAGTCACGATCAGTTATTAAAATTACATAACCGTTCTTTTACGGTTATAAATTGTGTTTATCATTTATTTCCTTATTATTTATTTACAAACTATTTTTCATATTAAATAATCGAAAAGTCATGACTTTCACCGTCAATAACAACAATAATCCTTTTTTATTAATAACAACATGTTGCAACATATTATCCATATGTCGCAACAGATTAACCATTTGTTGCAATATATGATTCATCCATTGCCACAAACGCTCAATCCCTACCTCCAACCATCGACATATTGAGAATAAAGAATAGATAGAATAAAAAGTAAATATTAAATAGGAATTATAAATCCAACGTCGACCAAACATAGATTTTTGAATCCATTATATACAAATATATATAATAAAAAAACATGCACTTGGGTAGATCTGATATAATAAAAGAAAAAAACATAACCTAATTATTATTATTATTATTATTATTATTATTATTATTATTATTATTATTATTATTATTATCATTATTGTCAACCAGCCCATCGTAATTCAGCAGCAGCAGGGCCCTCCTCATCCTTGCTCTCATGTCGCCCAACTCCCACCGGAGTTCATGAATCTGTCTTTCAAGTTCCCGCAAGGAGTCGCGCAAGATCACCTTGTCCAAATCTGGATCAGCCAAATCTAGAAGTGGAGTTATGTATAAATACATCCCTTAATTAAATAAAACTGGTGACTTTACGAATATGTAAATTAAAAAAACTTGTCTAAATACAATATTTTATCCATTCTTGTATTTCGAAAAGAAAAAAAAATTCTTTAAAATAAATCTAACAGATGGGTAATGTGTTGCAAAATATATTATATCAATTTGAAAATTAACAACATATTGACAATCTATTGCAACAGATGGATTTATCTGTTTGATTTTTCCAACAGATAAGTTATATGTTGCACCAGATTGATCAACTATCATAACAAATGTCTATAATTGTTTGATAATTTTAACAGATGTGTCATCTGTTGCAACAGGTTAGTCGTCTGTTTATTCAAATCAAGCCATAGATGGGCTAGGAAGAATAAGGTGTGTGCAGATGGATGGATCCACTTTCATGTGTGGAAGTAATGTTATTACTAATAAGGTCATCGAGACTGTAGACACCTAATTTTGTCCTCCCAAAATTAAATTTTTATCCATTTTTAGCTCACCTTACTATATACTCTCACCTATGTAATTATCCCTCCATAAAATGACAAAAATAACAAACTCCCTAACAAAATTTTATCTTATTTTATTTTATCCTAACAACCTATCCAATTAAAAGTGGACACCTCCCACCTCACTACCTCACTACCCTACCCCCTACTTGACCCCATCACGTTTCTTTTCCATTTTTCTTGGATTATATATATACACAAAGGAAATACAGTAAATGGGGGGGGGGGGGAGATCAGCAACATATACAGAAAAACACAACCCTCTCCACGGAGGGGACTCTACTGAGTTTCCTCCTTACTCCATTCACGAAAAACCACGCGCACACACACAGCTCCAGCTTGAAGGATTCACTCATGTACACACACAGTTCATACACACACTACACACATTCTTCATTTTTTTTCTTTTTTCGCGGATTCACACCAACATACATACGCACAACTAGTCATTTTTCCATTAACGAGAAACGCAAAAGGAACTCTCAGCTCTCACTTATACATTAATCCGCATGCACACACATAGAAAAAGGGAGTAGCGAAGAGTGAAGGAGAGTAACAAAGGGAGAGAGATAGTAGATTGAGAAGAGGAGACAGGGGTTCTGAGTTTTTTGGCGAACCCATCGCCGGAACTGATTATTTCAGATGCTTTTGGGCGTCGATCGCCGGAGCTGGCTATTTCTGGTTGTTTTCAAATGATTCCAACGATGTTCGGTTGAGCTAAGCTCCTTTCGGTGAGTTCTTAGTCGGAGTTTGGTTACCCACGCATCGAATAGAGAGAGAGGAACAAAGTAGCGAAGCAAGAGTTGGGAGGTAAGAAAATTGCCGTGTATCACTGATCCAACAACCAGATCTCGTCGGAGCTCCATCAACGATCGAAACCGGCTTCAAAACCACAAAATTTTCTCTGATATTTTTTGGTTTTTCCAGCGAAACCTAGTCAAGAGACCCCACTTTGTTGACTGCCGAGTCAGTCGGAGCTCCGACTATAGAGAGATAGTTAACCCAACTTTGGTTCATCTCAGATTCCGTCCAATCCGATCTTTTTTTTTTTCGCGATTTTCAGTTCGGGTCTAGTTGGTTCACCGGATTTCAATCCATATTTCTCTCTGCTTTTGTGATTTTTTTATTCAAGTTGCGGGTTCGACGTTGAGGTTCCACTTGGGTTGAGGTTCCGTTGCTCCGAGAATTTCGATCCATCACTGATTGTTTGGAATAAAATAAACGATTGAGGTCCAATTCTATATCTCTTATCTCTCTTTTTCATGAATATTTTTGAATGGTGTGATATTTGGTTGAGGCAATTTTTACTTGTCGTTATTTAATTGTTTAATTCTGGTGTGAAGTCTATTAATCACGTAGTTGATTTGAGGTTAAGTTGGATTTTTGGGGAAAAGATAGAAAGTTGTTAAAAGTGAATATTGGTTTATGTTGGTTCAGTGATGGTTGCTTGATTTTGAAATAAATGTTGACTTTGTTAAAGTTCTATAGTCTCATGTTTTAGGCCGTGAATCGTTAGGCAAATGGTAGGGGATAGGCAAACTTAGGGACTGTGAAATTGGTAGAATGTTTGAGATATGTGTTGAGTGGATTTGTTTTATCGCACAAAAATTGAAATTGTACTCATTTGGCCGGGGAATGCCCCGAGGAATTTGTATTGATTTATCCGGCGAATGCTCCAAAGTATCATGTACTTAAAGATGGCGCACCATCAAGGCCCGGAACATCGGGTGGAGATAGCAGTGGAGCGTAGTTTAGGATTAGCCTAGAATAGAGTAGGTTTATATTTTTGGATTTTTCTAATTTTGGGACTGTATAATTGGACTGAACGTTATATTTTTGGACTTGTTTTATTTTGTTTTGTTTTGTTTTTTTGATTGATTGTTTTGTGTTGGTTTATACATTTGTAATGTCAAATTAGCCGATATGTGTAATACCCCGGAAAATTTTTCGTCGAAATTTTGTGCGTAAACGTATTGGGTCCTATCTTCTAGAATGATTTATAATTTTTTTGTGTGTCATTTCTTGGATTTCGACCCACCATTTCGTAGAGCATCGAATAATATTTCCAACGATATGTGGATCACCCAAAACGGACACCCGAGCAATGAGTTACGAACATTCCGATCGAACGGTGAATAGTGATGAACAGTAAAACATGCAGGAAAAAGTACTGAGGCCAGGCGTATTTTTACTCCAACTTTAAACGATCATAACTCCTTGTACATAATGAACTGTGTGAGCTACTATATATCAACGGAAATCCCTGAGAGTCTTCTTTTCAATGAAATTAGTTTCATCCAATTTGGACATCGGAGTAAAAAGTTATGGCCAATTTACTTCAGCCTATCGGATAGATCACTGAAGGGCAGATTTGACATTGATTGATTTTTAAAGGTATTTTGGTCATTTTCCATTATTGTAACCCTCTATATATACCCCCTTTGAGCTGAGAATTGTCATTCATTTTCTCTCATTTCTCTTATATATCTCTCTCAAAATATATGTCTATATATATATATATATAGAGAGAGAGAGAGAGAGAGAAGAAGAGGAGTTAGGGTTAGGGTTCCAATTGGGGGAAAATCGATTCAAGGCTTCGTTTCGCGAATTGCTTCCGTCAATCTCTTCGGCTACGAAATCTAAGGTATGCAAGTGTTTATCTATGGGCTCCTTTCGTCCATAGAGCCCTCAAATCCTTTTTCAAAGGCTCAAGATACATGTGTGTATATATATATATGATTATACTTTTTAAATTTTCATTGTGTATGTGTGTAGTATTCACATGATGGTTGAGATATATGTGTGGGATAATTATGTGTGTTGGTTGAAGTATATGTGTGTAGTATTTGTGTGATGGTTGGTGATTATGTTGTTGAAGTTGATGATATCTAAGAAGGCATCTTTGTATGTTTGTGGAAACTATGGTGGTATGTGATTTATAAATATATGAAATGGGTGATTGAATACTTGTAATCTTGATGAATCCACCTATGCCTAAGAAGTGCATGTAAGGTGTTTGTGAAAATACCTAAGAGACTAGAGATTTTGCTTTTATAACATAATAGGTCCAAAATTAATTGATTATGAATATATGATGATTTAAATTGTTAAGCCTTGATTTATATAATTATTCCATTATTCCATTATTTCCTTGTTATGACTTGATAATTGTTATTGGGAATTATATATCCCTACTATTGATTGATATGTCAAATATTTTCTAAATGTGAGTTGGATTGTGAATTGAGAAATGTGGATGTTGAAGTTGAAGGATGATGGTGTTGTGGTGCATGAAATTGAGCATTAAACCTATGCCCTAAATGGTGCATGTAAGGTGATTGCTAAAATGCCTATGTGAAGAAGAATTAAGTATTTGACATGTTTGTTATCCAAATTATGATTTCATGCCATATCCATATGCTTAACTTATGTCTACCATATGTTTGACAAAATATTTAAGAGAATAGGAAACTATGCATTGTGGTTCATTAGGTCTTAAAAGATAAATTCATGCCTTGTTCCTATGGATAGTTGATTTCCTTGAATTTGTAGTGCGTTGTGGGTGTATGATGGAATGCCATGATGAATTGTTGAGGTAACTATGATGTTTGTGCGTAGTATTTGTTGTGGACCCAAAGCATGCTCCCCACGTGTTCGATTGGATGCTTATATGAAGAAATGAGGCCATTTAATTTGCTAAGTGTGAAGTCCTCAATTATGTGTTGCGTATGATGGCCTATGGGCATGTTGTGTATGAGTTATCTATCTTGTGTTACTTTATGCTATTGTGTGCTGGGGGTACGTATGCCCGAAATAGTCTGCTGGTCTAGAGCCGAGTCAGTTTCACGGTAATCTCAATCGAGCGATGAACAATGAACTCCCGGTTAATTTCAAAACTTGGGGAAAACTCAATAATCTCAAAAATCATTCTTTATCGAATACTCGGGCCGTGAAGCTCTAAAATATTTCATATTAATTCACTCTGTTACAGACCTCTGTACATTTTGTGAGATAGTAAGCTTATCTTAAAAGTAAGTGGCATTTAGAAATACTCCGTCAGAGAACGGAATCAAGCGAACTCTGTCATATTGATAAAGTATCATAATGTGAGAACAAATTCAGTTCAGTTGAGTACAGTTAAGAACCGGTTAAGTGTCTTTCAATTGGGAGTAGGATTCAGCACCGAGCGAGCTAAGGATGGGAACATTCCTGCGAGTAGAGGGTTTGATTCCTGGTAGCAATCCTTATGCTCCAGAACTACGTCACCAGCGTAGGTTGAGACATCTATCCTGGCAGTAGAGGGTTAGATGAGGTGGTTGTCCTGCGAGTAGAGGGTCCCAGCGTTCTCGTTTGAGGTCCTGATAGTAGAAGGTCCTATGCAGTTGTCTTTACTGGTGGCGCGGTATTGACACCCTTACAGGTGGGGTACAGGTGCATGTCGGTTAAATGATCACTCCCACAGTTTCAGTAATAGTCTCAGAAAAGAACTCAGTTAATGTGCAGAAGTTGAGGCTGTCAGATACAGGTCTCCCAGTTTTGCTATCATTATCATTGAGTAGAGAGACTTTCTACGAGATGAGGGTTTCTCTCGAACTTATTTACCCATTATCATTATCATTGAGTAGAGAGACTTCCTGGGAGATAAGGGTTGCTCTCGAACTTATTTACCCATTATCATTATCATTGAGTAGAGAGACTTCCTGCGAGATGAGGGTTGCTCTCGAACTTATTTACTCATTATCATTATCATTGAGTAGAGAGACTTCCTGCGAGATGAGGGTTGCTCTCGAACTTATTTACCCATTATCATTATCATTGAGTATAGAGACTTCCTGCTAGATGAGGGTTGATCTCAGATTCAGTTGTTCAGTGTTCCAGAGTTGGTGAATTTGAATATCAAATATCAGTAATATCAGTTATCCGATTTCTCAGTATGGATAAGTACAGATGTCAGCTCTAGTAGCTTCAGATACTCAGTATTTTATTGTCAGTATTATTATTTTTGGGTGTCAGTGTTCAAAATGTAACATTCGGTGTCATGATGATTTCAGTTGTACTTTATGCATCCATGTGTGTATTGTTGATCAGACATGTTTCAAAATTGGTAACTGCAGAGTTTCTATATATGTTTATTCCAGCGAATACATATTATTCAGATTGTTATGTTTATGTATAAGCCTTATATTTCACCTTACCCTATCTTTGCATACTCGGTACATTCTTTGTACCGACGCATTCGCGCTATGGTGTTTTCCCCACCATAGGTTCAGAAGAGCGAGATTCAAAGTATATTTAGCTATCAGATCTTGTAGCAGTGGGTGCAGCAGTGGGTCCTTATCATCCAAGGATATTCCATTTAAGTGTTTTGTTGATTTTAGTAGATGGAGTTAGTTGGGGGATTGTCCCTTCAACTCCACAGTTTAGACAGTTAGAGGCTTTTCAGACAGATGTATTAGTGTGTGGTTTCCAGTATTGCATATTTTTAGATGTTTGAACCTTATGGCAAGTTTATGCATCTATTTTATTATATTATGCAGTGAACATGTACAGATATCAGAAAAGGGTTAGCTTGTGGTCCTTCGTGATCATAAGCACCGTGTGGCGTTACGGTTCTTGGGAATCGGGGCGTTACAATATGCTTCACCAAGCGACCGTGGTCGAACCACGGGATCGAGGGATGCCTAACACCTTCCCTTCGGTTAACAGAATTCCTTAGTCGAAATCTCTATTTGCGGATCAGCTATAGAGTAAAAATCGTTTTGAAAAGGATTTCCAAAGGTGACTTGGCACACCAGATTATGCCAAGTGGCGACTCTGAGTTTTGAATATAAAAAGTTCTTTTCGAAACAAATTTTCATATTTTGTCACTTTAATAATTAAAACCCTTTCGAAACCATAAAATTAATTTTTTTTGGTTAAAAAGGGGTGTGACACACAGAAAAAGGGGTGGGTCGAAATCCAAGAAATGACACACAGAAAAATTATAAATCGTTCTAGAAGATAGGACCCAATACGTTTATGCACAAAATTTCAACGAAAAATTTTCTGGGGTATTACAGATATCGGCTAATTTGACATTACAAATGTATAAACCAACACAAAACAATCAATCAAACAAATAAAACAAAACAAAACAAGTCCAAAAATATAGCGTTCAGTCCAATTATACAGTCCCAAAATTAGAAAAATCCAAAAATATAAACCTACTCTATTCTAGGCTAATCCTAAACTACGCTCCACTGCTATCTCCACCCGATGTTCCAGGCCTTGATGGTGCGCCATCTTTAAGTACATGATACTTCGGGGCATTCCCCGGATAAATCAATACAAATTCCTCGGGGCATTCCCCGGCCAAATGAGTACAATTTCAATTTTTGTGCGATAAAACAAATCCACTCAACACATATCTCAAACATTCTACCAATTTCACAATCCCTAAGTTTGCCTACCCCCTACCATTTGCATAACGATTCACGGCCTAAAATATGTGACTATAGAACTTTAACAAAGTCGACATTTATTTCAAAATCAAGCAATCATCACTGAACCAACATAAACCAATATTCACTTTTAACAACTTTCTATCTTTTCCTCAAAAATCCAACTTAACCTCAAATCAACTACGTGATTAATAGACTTTACACCAGAATTAAACAATTAAATAACGACGAGTAAAAATCGCCTCAACCAAAATCAACCAAAAATCACACCATTCAAAAATATTCATGAAAAAAAGAGATGAGAGATATAGAATTGGACCTCAATCGTTGATTTTATTCCAAACAATCAGTGATGGATCGAAATTCTCGGAGCAAAGGAACCTCAACCCAAGTGGAACCTCAACGTCGAACCCGCAACTTGAATAAAAAAATCACAAAAGCAGAGAGAAATATGGATTGAAATCCGGTGAACCAACTAGACCCAAACTGAAAATCGTGGAACAAAAAAAAATAGATCGGATTGGACGGAATCTGAGATGAACCAAAGTTGGGTTAACTGTCTCTCTATAGTCGGAGCTCCGACTGACTCGGCAGTCAACAAAGTGGGGTCTCTCGACGAGGTTTCGCCGGAAAAACCAAAAAACATCAGATAAAATTTTATGGTTTTGAAGTCGGTTTCGATCGTTGACGGAGCTCCGGTGAGATCTGGTAGTTGGACCAGTGATACACGACAATTTGCTTCCCTCCCAACTCTCCCTTCGCTACTTTGTTCCTCTCTCTCTATTCGATGCGTGGGTAACCAAACTCCGACCAAGAACTCACCGAAAGGAGCTTAGCTCAATCAAACATCGCCGGAATCATTTGAAAACGACCAGAAATAGCCAGCTCTGACGATCGACGCCCAAAAATAGCTGAAATAATCAGTTCCGGCGATGGGTTCGCCGGAAAACTCATAACCCCTATCTCCCCTTCTCGATCTACTAGCTCTCTCCCTTTGTTACTCTCTCTCACTCTTCACTACTCCCTTTTTCTATATGTGTGCGTGGGAATTAATGTATAAGTGAGAGCTGAGAGTTCCTTTTGCATTTCTCGTTAATGAAAAAATGACCAGTTGTGCGTATGTATGTTGGTGTGAATCCGCGGAAAAAGAAAAAAAATGAAGAATATGTGTAGTGTGTGTATGAACTGTGTGTGTGCGTGAGTGAATCCTTCAAGCTGGAGCTTTGTGTGTGCGCGTGGTTTTTCGTGAATGGAGTGAGGAGGAAACTCAGTAGAGTCCCTTCCGTGGAGAGGGCTGTGTTTTTCTGTATATGTTGCTGATCTTCCCCCCTTTACTGTATTTCCTTTGTGTATATATATAATCCAAGAAAAATGGAAAAGAAACATGATGGGGTCAAGTAGGGGGTAGGGTTGTGAGGTAGTGAGGTGGGGTAGTGAGGTGGGAGGTGTCCACTTTTAATTGGATAGGTTGTTAGGATAAAATAAAACAAGATAAAATTTTGTTAGGGAGTTTGTTATTTTTATCATTTTATGGAGGGATAATTACATGGGTGAGGGTATATAGTAAGGTGAGCTAAAAATGGATAAAAATTCAATTTTGGGAGGACAAAATTAGGTGTCTACAGAGACAACACACATAAAGTACAATAATTTTGTGATTGCAGATTTTACCCGATTAGGCATTGATCATTCAAACAAGATCCTATATTGTACAGTTTAGTTTGATAGGTTCGAATTGATGAGGTCGAGGACCCCATAAAAATGGTGTTGATACCCTGTTATGAATTAATGATAGTTGTTGCTTATATCTATGTGTGTCAAGTTTTGAAAAGGGATCAATATTTGTTGTCATTATAGAGATCCAATAGCGATTGAACTTAACTTTAAGTGTGCATTGGACTCTGAGAAGGCCTTCGAAGCATCGCACCGCATCAAACAAGAACGGAATACCAATAGAAATTGCCCTCGTCCAAATTTATATAGAACGAAAGGAACCGTAAGAGAATAATTGCGAGGGAAAAGGGGAGTTGATGAAAACCTATATCATCTAAGAGCTAATTGAAGAGGAAAACATAGTGTAGCAAGGAACTTCTAGAGAATCTGGTCGATGTAGCTGAATTAGAACACAAGAAATTTGAATCAAGTGCAAATATGAAAGTGTATCCAGTACTGAAAATTCGTCTGTTGTCTCTCTGAAAGAAAATTAGTGCAACAGGGAAATTTTCTGGGGAGATGTGACTAGGCAGCATGGTCGGGATGTTCTACTATTTTGAAGTAGGTGATCCTCCCGAACACACTACCTAGTTGCAGCTCCCCAGAAAAGTGCCCAGCTGAACTAATTTACTTCCAGAGAGATAGAAGACGGATTTTCAGTACTGGATACACTTTCATATTTGCACTTGATTCAAATTTCTCATGTTCTAGTTCATCTACATCGGCCATATTCAATAGAAGTTCCTTGCTACCCTATGTTTTCCTCTTCAATTAGCTCTTAGATGATATAGTCTTTCATCAACTCCCCCTTTCCCTCGCAAGTATTCTCCTATGGCTCCTTCTGGCGTATAATCATCACCCTGAACAACCCAACCATATAAATTTGGGCTAGGATAATTAATATACTGATTTTCGTTCTTGATTGAAGCAGTGGGAGGCTTCGAAGGCCATCTCAGAGTCCAATACACCCTGAAAGTTAGTCAAATTGCTATCGAATCATTTTACAAGGCCACAAAAACTTGATCACTTCACAAATCTTGACCCATAGAAACGAGCAACAACCGTCATTAAATCTTAACAGGGTATCAGAACCATATTCATGGTACCTCAGGCTTATCAATTCGGACCTATAAAACTTAGCTGTAAAATTACAGATATCTTGTTTGAATTAGCAATGCCTATTCGGTAAAAAACAACACTCACAAAATCAGTGTACTCTATGTGTGTCTTCACGATAACATTATCAGTAATACATAACTCCCATATATGAAGTGGTTCCATCTGCAAGCAGCTTATTCCTCTGAACTCATCTTTACTGTAGCCTCTTGTGTTGGTCGGGCAAAGTTGATCAACATTCCTTTCCTTATATCTTCAAACAAGATAAAAATAATTCTTGTTAAATACGAGGAGAACAGAAAGAACATTATCCATTTGTTGCAACAGATAACCAATTTGTTGCAACAGGATCCACATCTGTTGCACCAACTTCCCATTTTTTCAACATATTATAAATCTATTGTAACAGATGGATAAGATGTTACAACAGATATGAAGTCTGTTACAACAGATGTGTAAACTGTTGGAATACATCAAACCATCCTTCGTAGTGGTTTGATTTGTTCCAACAGTCAACAGCAACATCAACAACAAACAAAGAAATAACATCAATAACAAAGAAACAACATCATTTGTTCCAACACTAATACCATAAAAAACAACACACCACAAGTTCTAACAACACCAACCCTCCACCAACATTAATAACACCATCAACAAAAACACACCACAAGTTCTAACAACACCAACTCCACCAACAACATCAATAACACCATCAATAATAAAGAAATAAACAAAATACATGCCCAAAAAAATGCACCAACTAGGCTTTTAAACTTCTCCAAACAGATGACTTTTTTTGCATATTTTAATAATAGCAACGGTTCGTTCATTCAAGATATAAAAGTAACCTTTCCTTCAAATTTTTTAAATAAATATTATATGAGTAGAGGGTAATTAAATTAATAAACAAATATAAATAACTAATTTAAATAACTTGCAAAGAAGAAGACGAGAATGAAAGAGCAACAGTGAATCATACCTGCAATATCAAAAGCAAGGTGATCCAAATAACAATTTCAGTCGAGAAAAGATATAGTCAGTTGAGATCTGAAAGGATCCTTATGAGAAAAAGGAGAGAAAAGAGAGAAAAAAAAAGGTTGTGATAACCCAAATGAGGATAGAAAGAAAAAGAAGAGAGATAAATAAATTTAGGGTTGAAGGAGAGATAATTATAGACATGGTTTTAAATGTTCATTAATATTCATTAATAACTTGAGGGGCTCAAAGAAGACGGGTGACATTGAAAATACAAGATAAGACTACTCATGGAGGAGATTTTTGTGTTATCGAAGAAATATTTTTTCCCGCCTTAGTAGTATTAAAATTTTAAAAAAAGAGTCCAAACAGATATGTCATCTGTTGCAACAGATATTAATATTTGTTTGAAATTTTCCAATAGCTTAGTCATCTATTACAATAGATGTAAATGTCTATTTAATAATTAAATCAAATAGGTAATCTGTCGCAACAGATATCTCATTATTTGTTTGAAAAATTCCAACAACTCAGTCAACTGTCGCAACAAATGCAAATGTCTGTTGAAAATTTTCAACAGCTCACTTTGAAAACTTAATTTGGAGAATACAACTTTATAAAAAATACAATACAGTCCCTTTTTATATATATTAATTTTTCAAATATTTATCAAAATCATTTAAGAAATTCAAACTTTTTTCTCTCCTCAAATCCCCTTCTTCTCCGTATTTTTCTTGATATTTTTTGAAAAAAAGTTTGGGTCGACTCTTGCTTCCCAAGTCAAAAAATTTTAGTTTCTCTTGCTCAGGTAAGTTTAATCTTCCTCCCCGATCAGTTTAGATCCATTTTAATATATTTTTTTTGTTTCCACTTTGTGTTGGGGTTCTTTTAGTCAAAATTTAAGTTTTTTTAGTTAACATTGTTGATTCTTCATGTTTAATCGTGTTTTGATTTGGATAATGACTAGAAAAATTTTGTATTTATATTGCGTATTGATTTTGAATTTGTTGTACTGAATTGGACCCATTTGAATGGTGTTCTTGTTGTTGTGAATTGCACTGCCAATATCTGAAGAAATTGGAACTTGATTTGCATGTTTGATCCGAGGCAATTTTTTATTTTTCTTAGTAGACCAATGATTGATAGATTAACCACTGCAGATTTATTTTTGCTATAATTTTTTACTTTTATTAATAGATCAGTGGTCCATAAATCGACCACTACAGATTCATTTTTGGTTGTAGATCATAAATGGTGAGAGTTCATAAAGTAATTAAAAGGTCTACTTCCACTGCTTTGAGCAGTAGGAAGCGAAAATCTAAAGAAGTTTCCAAAACTTTGAAGAGGAAAAAATCTATAGTCGATGAATCCGAGTCGGAAACTGAATAAAACATCCTTGCTGATTTTTCCAAATATGACGAAAGTAGTGCACATGAGAGTGACGATGTTGAGGATAATGAATAGAAAAGGGAAGGGGAAAGCGAAGAAGTAAGTGAAAGTTATAGCGGTGAAGATGAGGACAGAAGAGATAGTGGAGATGGGGAGGAGGATGATCCCCTATCCTTGCCAATTTGTGCAAGAGATATCTCTATTGAGTCATACGGCCTAATAACTTGGATGAATGAGCTAGTTTCTTTTCCTGTAAAGATTTCCGTAAGAGCAAGAATGAAGGTCTATTGAGAGTTTAGAAGGATTTTTGTTGAACAAAAGTTGTATGCTGATTTTAAGAAGACTTGTTTTGGATACTTGAGGCATATGCCGGAATATTTTAAGTTTAATGGAAAGATGGTCCATTATGTGTTGCTGCGACGTATCAAAAATAATAAAAAACTGCATGAAATTTGGTTTTATGTGAACGGTAAGCCAGCTTGTTTTGGCTTAAAGGAATTTTCTCTGATTACGGGACTAAATTATTGAGCATATCCCCGTGAATCAAAAATAAACAAAGTCCTCCAAAATAGGGAAAATTTTCATTTTAAGGTGACGAAGAAAAAGAGCATTACTACCTCAAGGTTGGTTAGCCTGATCAAAGGTAATAGGTTGACTAATCAACAAAATTTGAAGTGCGCTTTGGTTTGGTTCGTGCACTCGATGTTGCTGGCAAAGGACCCATCAAAGAAGGTGGATTCAGACCACATCAAGATGGCGGCTGATTTAGATTTCTTCGGGGGTATCCATGGGTAAAAGAGTCATTTGGACTGATATTGAGCTATTTGAAAAAGAAAATTGATTTGACCAAGCAGAAAGAAGCCTTTGTGAAGAGGAATAATGCATCGTACGTGTTATATCGCTTTCCCTGAGCGTTTCTGGTACTTATAATTTACCATCTTATTGATTTATTACAGACTCTTACCTATTTATGTAATAATACATAGACCCTATAGATTTACTTATGCTTCTATTGAATGTAGGTTTGGATATATGAGGTCATTCCGCATATAGGAAGGTACGCCGGTAAGTCGTTAGATACTCCTTTGCCTATTTCCCATCTTCTTAGATGGCATACGTCGAAGTGTGACAACATAATGGAAGGCGACCCGTTTAAGTACAAAGGAGATAGCTCAAATATAAAATTATACTTATTATAATATGATAATAATATTATTATATTAGTGAATTCATGTAATTTATATTTATTTTTTATAGATTGTGCACCCGTACCTTACCCCTATCGTCCGTGAGATAGAGCAGAGATACATGAAAATATTTAAGCCATACACGGACAAAGTTAAAGATACGTCCATCGATGCCTTGAAAGCGCAACTAAAAGGCGTGACTTCCTGGCTTCATCAACGGAGGTCGCGGACGAAGACGAAGATTTGGGTGGTCACAATTATGTTCAAAGTTCAGCACGTGCTTGTGATCATGCTAGTTCAAGTGGACTCAAAACTACACTCGACACTTCTAATGATGATGACCTGCGTGAGCGTGTTGCTGTGCTCGAGAAAATTGCTTTGGATATTGCTTTTTTTATTAGAGATGAGAGGTTGAGGAGAATCGAGAAAAATAAGAAGAAGCATCAAGATGAAGGTAAACTAATTTATTTTTTGCTCTTCTGATTTAATTTTCTTGCATAATTTTTGTAATCCTTTCAAAACAAAGTAGTGCACCTCGACAGTCCCCCTCGTAACCGGAATCAAGTAAACCTTGAAGAACTTGCAGTCGTAGTGACTGACATTGTTGTAGCAGATGAAAAAGCTGAAGAAGAGAAGAAAGAAGAAAGAAGAAGAAGAAGAAGAAGAAGAAGAAGAAGAAACGGAAGAGGAAAAGACAGCAGATGAACAAGATGCGAAAGAAGAAAAAGAAAAAAAAATGAGGAGAGGACAATTAAAGAAGAAGCAGAAAATAAGGAGAAAACAGAAGAAGGAGAAGAAGAAGAGAAAAATGAGAAGACAGTTGATGAAGAAGGAGTGGGTGAACAGGAGGACAAAAATATTGAAGAAGAGAAGAAATTAGACGAAGAAGAAGAAAAAGAAGAAAAAAAGAAAAAAAAATGAGAAGAAATAAGTAGAAGAAGAGGAGAAAAATATGAACAAAATGAAGTGGATGTGATGGGCATTGTTAAGGAACTCAATGATGATAACATGTAGTTCGGTAGTTTGGAAAAAATAATTCTCTTAATGTTTTTGTTGTTTTTAATGATTTTTGTTTTATGGATAATTGAATTACATATATTTGGCATGTCAATGATGACATTTACTGATGAAATTATGTTCAGTTATTCCATTGTCTTGTTAGATTAAATAGTTGATTGCATTGTGTTACCAGTTCAGCTATTGTCCTAATTTATAGAGGTCGATGACAAATATTATAGAAGTTGTTCTCTATAATTTTAAGATTGAACGCACGATCTATTGAATAAATCACATATTTACAATGACAACAAACAAGATTACCGTTATATGTTGCATTGTTTCACCAATTCAGTAACTATCATGGTTTGTAAAGGTCCATCGATTGTGTCCAGTGTAAATCATAGACGCAAAGCCTTGTCAATAATATAGCGTTTTGGTTTGTTACCCTTAGTATCATATTAGGAAAAAAAGGAATAATTAATTAATAAAATAATTAATTGAATTTTATGCAATCAAATGAGCTTAAACAAGTCATGTGATCGTATGAGAGTCCACGTAAATTGTAGAAGGTGATCAAAGATGTGTGAGGATGGGTAGTGATTGTACAACCAACATCCTTAGGGTAATGTTTACCCAAAGCACATGTATGTTATGGGAAATTCATTTATTCAACCACAACTCATCATTTGTTCAACCACAAGTCATCACCTCACGCATCTTTGATCACCACCTTCAATTTACGTGGACTCTCATACGAGCACATGACTTGTTTAAACTCATTTAATTACATAAAATCTAATTATATATTATTTTATTAATTAAATAATCTTTTTCAAAATATGTGCTAGTCATGGTCTATAAATAAATATCTTCGTCTAGTTATTTAATTGTGGAAGTATTTCCCAATCTATTCTAGATTATATAAGGTTGAGTAAATGACTAAGCACAGTCTAGCATAAACTACGGACAACTTCATTAATAAATGCACTAGACGAGGATACATATTCATAGACCATGACTAGCACATATTTTGAAAAGGATTATTTAATTAATAAAATAATATATAATTGGATTTTATGCAATTAAATAAGCCTAAAAAAGTTATGTGATCGTATGAGAGTCCACGTAAATTGAAAGTGGTGATCAAACATGTGTGAGGTGATGACTTGTGGTTGAACAACCAACATCCTTAGGGCAATGTTTACCAAAGCAAAAGTACGTTGTGAGGAATTCATTTGTTCATCCACTACCCATATGCACACATCTTTGATCAACTTTTCCATTTTACTTGAACTCGTATATGATCACATGACTTGTTCAAGCTCCTTTAATTGCATAGAATGTAATTATTTATTATTTTATTAATTAACTATTTCTTTTTTTTCAAATATGCTACTAAGAGAAATAAACCAATGCGGTATATTATTGACAAGGCTTTAGGTCTAGGATTCACAATGGACACAATATATGGCCCTCAAATCACTTTCACTTATTTAATTATTTATATCTTTGACTATGTACTAATATTTTTTTGGACCGTTGTACCAATCCGTATATACCTTAGCATTGACCGAGTGTGGATCTATATGGTTTAGATCTACCCAATGCATAAGAAGGCATCGATTTTATTACGGTCTATGCAAGAGGTCCAGCAGTATGGTCTATTAGTGACAAAGCTTGCAGACTGTGATTTACAATCGACACAATTATATTTATTTAATTATTTATATTTCATGAACCTACATAATGGAATCCATCAATTACATAGACAGTCACGCGTAGTTATTGATTTTGGTCAATCATATACTATATCGAACGTGTAATTAATTTTGTAGAAATCCATATAATCGTTGATAGACCAGATTCATTATCCATTAGTATATATGAATTTGTATATATATAAGATAGACCATTAGTTTTAATGTCTGACAAATGTTTTATTCGTCTTATAACAGGGGAAATTGCAAAATTTCAACCAAGAACATAATTGTATAATTAATGGAGAGACAAACAGAAAGGGCATTGCAATAAAATTTTAAACACTCATTTTATAAGTTCATTGCAGCAATGGTTTAACACCATATTTACAGCAAAATACGAGCAAAAAAGGCAAAAAAAAAAAGTTTTCATCTAATAAATTCCCTAGCCATGAAAACTTCTTTGCAATGAACTTACAACTATAACTACAACAATAATTAAAACCTAAACTAAGGGGATAGTGGGGGGTGATGAACTCCTCAGGCTGCATGTTCAGCCTCTCCACGATCGCTCGTAAAAATTAGGTGATATGCCAGAATTCACGGTGGAGGTGCTCCCTGTCCTGACCCAGACCGTAGAAGAGATGGTCCAGGTCATTTCGGAGGAGGAGAATGTCATGGCTACACTGGAAATGAACCCTCCTTCATGGTATGAGTAGAATTCTCGGCATCTGGTCGTATTTATTAATTTTTTTGGGTTGAAGAAGATGAATATTGTGTATAGTTGATGGTTGTTTATATATACCAAAATAAAAGTGTAATGCCCAAAAAATGGGTCCCGAAGCGTCACACGGTGCTTAAGGCTATAAGTAGCCCCAAGCTAACCCTTTGAGACTGCTACTTCACATAATAACTTGCTTAGAGATGAAATAGATAAATCACGGGCACTTTTATATCAAATCATAAGAAATACTATGAAAATACTTTGTCCGAACAACCATAATACTGGAAATCTTGACATACTAACAATCTGATAACTAGTCTGACAAAGCCTCTACTACTCAAGAACTAGAGCCATTGGGACAGGTCCCCAACTGACTCATACTCAATTGAAAAGAAATGAACAACTAATAGATAAACTGAATATCTGAATATAACAGTTCCTCAAACCATGAGGACTCAACACTGTGGGTATGTAGATAAAGGCACTCGGGGATCACTGACGAGGCTGGGATGGAGCACCTGAACCTACACTATGAGACAATGTAGCACACAGACATATATGTGGATCAGTACTTTGGGAATATACTGAGCATGTGGGGGTGTATGAAAATAAATAATCAGTATCACAAGTCTTAATAGAAAATGTGCATGCTATAATAGATGACTCACATAACTTGAATAAAATTCTCATAAGTTGTGGTTAGGAAATAGATAATAGAAATCGCGTGAGTCATTTCACTTTATTCTGGATTACATTCTTTCTTTGTTCTCAGCTTGTAAATTAGATGAAATCTTTAAATATCAACTTTCAGGACATAAACTATAATCTCATGAAAGCAAGAAACTTCTTGGAAACTTAATAATCATGACACTTGAAAACTTTAGGAATCATAGGGTCATAGCCTTCAAAATCAATATACCTTCAAACTTACACTTTTAGCTTAAGGATAGTAAAACTTCTTTAAAACTCAAGAACGTGATACTTTAGGAACTTTAAGACTTGAGACCCTAGAAAACTTAAGATACTTTGGGACACTTGGGACTCGGGATTATATAACTTTGTGTGTTTCTTCTAACCGACATAAACCATGTGAGCTACATGGAGTCCAATGTATTGCCCACGTTAGGGAGAGATGTTTCTATCCTTTCCATCAAAGTAGAACCTTTAACTTTTAGTGATCACTAGCTTAACCCACTTAGGGTAAATCAGAAACCTACGGGGGCACATAGTTCTGGGGCATGAGACCTCGGAATCAAGCCCAACTCGGTGCTAAATACTACTCTCTTACTTAGCTCAGAACTGTAAGAAAATCCACCTTAAGCAATTCAACAATATGTAATGGGATCCAATATGCTTCCCCTTTATCTCAAATCAAACAAATGATGTGGATTTCTTTCTTAGCTTAGGATCAAAACTCAATTCTTTTCTTGAAATCTTGATAGACTTTTCATCAAAGTTTTAAAATCTCAAGAACATGGAAATATAAGTACACTTCTTGGAGTATCAATAATTCATCCTCAATGACTCACAATTTCACAATAAAGTTCAACTCATGACAACAACTCATGGAAATTCTTGTAAACATGATATCAATATAAGAATGTGCAATTTATATCATGAACTCTCAATTTAGATCATAATTGAACAAAATAACCATGAAATTCAAGACTTGAATAATTCCATAATCTCATAAACTTGAAATATAGCAAAATAATATGAATTCATCTTGAAAATATAAAATTCTTTAAGAAAATCTAAAACTTTTGGGCACAAGAACTAAAGAGTGTTCTTGTTCAAACCCCACATACCTTGAAAATAAAACTTTGAGTGAGTTCTTGACTTTGGGTTGCTATTCTTGAAATTAATGGGTGCTTCTTGTAGCCCTCATAATAGGGATTCTAATTCTCAAAAAATTATTGAAAACTAACGGTTAACTTTTGAGTTCTCTTGAAGTTTGTGTAGAAACCCTAAGCTATGTTCTTGGTGGTTTTTGATGAAAGTATGAATAATATGGTATTTTTGTGGTGTAATCTCATGTTAAGGATGATAAAGGAGTGGGAAAATACCAACTTTACTCTTAATGAGATGGAGAAAAAAAGCTGAAAACTGGACATAAAGGCTATGGCCTGGGCGGCGCCTTGCCCAGAGCCTTAGCTAAGCTGGGGGGCGCCCCTTAATAGCCTTTAGCTACTGGTTTGGCACCCAAATGTCCCCTAAATGGATTCTAAAAATTCCAAAACTCACCCGAGATACCTTACGACCTTGCCCCATCGCAACGCAACAATAAAATTAAGAAACAGAGGTCGGAAAGGTCGCAAAATAATTCATGAAAGTTCGAGGGCTCAAAAATGAACTAAGTGTTGGAACACATAGCTAAATTCTAAGTCTTAAGCTTTTTTACCTTGCTTCGAAGGCTTTGACGACGAGGAAACTTTACGGGGTCTTACAAAAAGCCTTTGGTCTTCTTGACCAGTTGTAGGTAGACGCGTGCATCGGTGGAATTCGAGTAGATAGCGTATACCCAATTGACGTAGGGTGTGAGTGGATGTGCAACCACTTTTTTAATATGTCATAAATGCTCGACTGTTCATCTGTTTGTTTGAATAATTAGATTTTTTAATAAACTTGAAATAGAATCAATAATAAATTATGTGGTATATAAAGAATAATCTCAATAGTCTTGACACACAATATATCCCAATAAACTATGTGTGTGCTCGGGATGTATATAAGAAGTGATGATGTCAACTTAGTGTCTAAATACTTAATATTTCAAGACTTGCGTCAAAAAACCTAAAAAAGTTTTCAATGTGTTTATTTTGCAAAATGAAGTTATCCAAGAAATATTTTTTACCGCCTTAGTAGTATTTTATCTGTATTTATTCGGACAGAAGATTGCTTTAAAATAAAAAAAAAAATCAAATAGATATGTCATCTGGTGCAACAGATATAATATCTGTTTGAAAATTTCCAACAGCTTAGTCATCTGTCGCAACAGATTTCTTTGCAATTGATTTTAAAAAATAATTTTGAACAATTCGGACCAAATTAACAATTTCAAAACTTTTCATTCTTTTCTAAAAAGTACAATTCAACCCAATACAACTCATCCATTTATAGGAAAAATATTTCATCACTTCAAATCTCGAGTTCTCACTCTTTTCTTTCTCTCTTTACGATACAGACAACAACTACTCAACATATTGCTCAACCCTTCAAAACAGGTCGATTTTCTTTCCATTTTTTATCACATAGTTGTTATTTTCGACTTTATTCTCACTTGTATCCGTCGTTTTTGCTGTCTTCGTAGGTAACAAAGTTAGAGAAGAGTCTACATTTGTTTATTAGTATGAAAATTAGGGCTTTTTAGATTATGATGAAAAAGAGGACTTTTAGTTGTATTACCTTCGAGAATGGGTTAAGAATTTTGAGTTTTGATGCTAAATAACGTAGAAAGAACCTGTGAAAACCCTAGTTTTCATCGCAGTATTTCATTGACTGTCGTGGTATTATTGGATGGTATTTGTGGTATTGTTGTTGGCTTTTGGTGGTTGTGTCAGTATTGGTGGTCTTGGTGGTAGTGTTGGTGGTCTTAGTATTGGTATTGGTGGTATTGGTGGTGGTGTTGGCCGTCTTGGTGGTCTTAATGCGGGTATTAGTGGCATGGTGATCTTGGTGGTGGTGGTGGTGGTCTTGGTGCTCTTGGTGGTGATCTTGGTGGCATTGGTGGTGGACTTGGTGGCATTGGTGGTGGTCTTGGTGGCATTGGTGGTGGTCTAAGTGGTCCATCTGTTGCAACAGGTGGAACATCTATTGGGAGGTATTAAATAGGTTTTCAAATAGATTTCCCATCTGTTCCAACTGATGGGTTATCCGTTGAAGTATTTTTTTTGTAATGTGGCATATAATAATTTATTGAAATTTGTCTTACCTTTTTTTAAAAATTTATGCAGTTATCAAATGTAATATATTTTTTATTTTTCAGTTGTTTGTAGTTAAAATATGTCGCCCAAAAGAACAAAAACTGAAAGTGGATCAACTTCTGACCACCCAACAAAAAAGGCTAGAGTACAGATGGATTTGGAGGAACTTCCTGAACAATCTTAGTCAGGGGAAAATGAAGCCGAGGAAAGTTATGAAAAGGGAGGTGGAGAAGGGTATCTAGAGGCTAGTAAGGAAAATAAAAGTAAGGAAGAAGTAGAAAGTGAGAAAGAGGATGTTGATCAACATGATGATAAACAAAAAGAGGAAGAAGTAGAAAGTAAGAAAGAGGATGATGGTCAACATGTTGATAATACATCACCAATAGGGAATGAATTAAGATCAAAATCCCAGCATGAGGCTGTCAAAACTATTAGTATTGACAGGTTTCAAGTTGTGATGCTAATAGATGACCCTGCAGATCTAATTGGTGATCTTGTACTTAAATGTCAGTTGGGAAAACCTTTTGATGAATGTAGGAATATTATGAAGAATGAAAACATAGACGGACGTTTTAAGAAGAGCTGCTTTGGACACTTTCTTGAGCTACCTAAGGACCACACTGTTCATTTCCAAATGAGCATGGTATATGGTTTTCTCAAGTGCATGATCAAGTACGTGGGGGATGATAAAGATTCGAAGGAAAGGAAAAAGATGGATAAAATTGGATCAATTACTGTGGCATGTTAGTTTGTTTTGGCTTGAAAGAATTTGCCATATTGACAGGCTTGAGATGCGATCGTCCAGAAAAACCTCTCACCAAGGAAATACCCCGCATAAGGTCTAAGGAAAGCAGAACATCCAAACCACCACCACCATCAAATAGAAGAAAGGCATTGTCCAAGCAATCATCCACCAAAACCAACAAACTCTAGGAAAACATAGATAGTTGTTGGACATTGCTGATGTAGCTACAAAGCAGTGGATTTGAAAGACGATCTCAAGGATAAAACCATACCAAAGTAGTATAGGAAGAAATTGTGCTTGGTTTGGTTTGACCATTCCATTATATTAGCAAGGGACGTCAAGAAAGTCATAGAAGATGATTTATTGGCGCTTGCTGATGATTTTGAGAAATTCAATAATTATCCCTTGGATATGACAGCTACAACTTGACTGTCAAATATTTACTGACAAAGCTATCCCCAAAGATGATCACATTATATGGCTTTCCTTGGGCTTTCATGGTAAATTTAATCACTATTTGTTTACTCATCCATTAATTAATATTGAATAATTATTTTCTTAGCTCTTGTTTGCATTTTTTAGGTTTGGGCATTTGAAGCCATTCGTCACCTCTGAAAGTAGGTCAAGGATTACCTGGATGAGGTTTCTCGTCCAAGGATCCTTAGGTGGTTGGCTGTAAACAACAACATAAGAGTTAAGGAGGTTGATCTCTTTAACCCAGGATGATGCAGTACATCTTCTTTCGTGTAAAATAACTTGTTTCAAAGAAAGATATTAAAATAAATATGTCATCTGTTGCAATAGATGGGTCATCTGTTTCATTAGATTACCCATCTACTGCAACTGGTGCAACAGATGAGTGATCTGTTGTGACAGACATTCCATATTTTGCAACAGATTAACTAGTTGTTGCTCTAGTTCTCTGAACCCGACTCAACAGATAACCCATATACTGTAAATTATGCAACAAATGGGTAATTTGATGTAATATATTACCCATCTATTGCGACATACAGATTAGTTATTGCAACAGATAGATCATCTATTACATAAGTTGACTGTGTAAACATGTAACCCAATTAACTGCAATTATTATTATACGATTTAAATATATCTGCATTTTTTATAGGTTGTGCATCCTTGGATCATGCCTACTGAGCAGGAGTTGGGGATGACTTCTTTTATTACTCTAGGTCTTGTTAATACAATAACAGACCCAATTGTGGAGTTAATATAGAAGAAATTAGCTGGAGCAACATCCATAAGAAGAGCAGTTAGGCAAGGTCAGCCTAATGTTGAAGCTATTCATGACCAACCTACTGCAACAGATCCAGGTGCTTCTTCTGGGGGTACTTCTGGTGAAGTTATTGATGTTGGTGGCAGCCATCTTGATGCTAATGTTGCTACCAGTCATGATGATGAGCAAGTTGTTGCTCGAGAAAAAATAAATATGTTTGAAATCACCCCTTACACAGGTCTCTCTCACCCTTACACCGGTCTCTTCCACCCTTACAGTGGTCCCTCGCACCCTTCTTTACCCTCATGTTCTTATTGCAAATGCAAAGTATACTAGGACATACGGGATAAACTTCTTGAAAAATGAGAGGCTATCTCTGAAGCTGTCGAGGAATTAAAATCCAAGAGGGATGTCATACCATCTAAGAAGGTGAATGGGCCATACACTCCTACAATGGCGGTTAGGAGAAAGAAAAGAAAAAATTAGCCAAATACTCTTTAGTCTGAAAATAAAAAAGATTGCAACTCCTTCCTCTCCAAAAGTTGTTGAAGTTCTGAGGCCACTAAAGAAGTGGACATATACACGACACTAGGTGACCAAGAGATAACACAACTATGAATGCCAAGTATCCCAAGAAGAAGAAACTTGCAGAAGAATACACCATTCATATGCTTGAATACCAAGACTTCAGGAGTATGACAGTTATGCGTAAGTGGTATGTGGATAAGGTAAGTTTACTTTTTCTAACCTGGCCTTCTAATCTACTCCATGAAGAAGAAGCTATGCAAAAGATATGCCATCTGTTGGAACAGTTGGGTATTTTGGAGCAACTGGTGGTTGTTCGTTACGACATAATAAATATTTGTTGCATAAGTTGCGTTAGCTGGGTAATCTGTGAACAGATTCAGAGAACCCTCTGTAATAGATGGACCATCCGTTGCATCTTTCCACGATGTTTTTCATCTTTGCAATTACTAACCTATTTAAAAATTATCTTCTTATATCATAGTATGTTGATGAAATTCTCTGCCTCATGAGGGGCAGGTAATTAGCGTATCTGTATGCTTATGATGCTGCCGATAGGATAATGGACCTCAACTTCTATAATAATTTTAAGAATAGGTACAATGGGCTCAGGGATCTAGATAAAACTCTCGGTGGCCTGGGATTTGATTGGTTAGTTTCTACGTACGAATGAGAGAAAGATATGATTAACTATGTTAGAGGGAAGAGGCCATATCCATACGGTAAGAGCTGGATCAAGGCAAAGGGAATTCTTGCAGTCATGAATGTGGAAGTCAAATATTTTCTTATTGTTAAGATACTTCTCGATGAGGGAAAGATTAAAGTTTATGACTGCGACTTACCTATCTTCGACGACGTCACTTTTTTTATCCACATGCAGCCACTGTTGGAGTTGCTCCCCATCTTTTTGAGGCAGAGTAAATTGATGAATCATTTTCCAGTGGAAGTCTTGATGATGAAAGCATGGGATTTTTAAGGTCAAAAAAAAGGCATGGACCTTCGAAAAAATAAACCTGATGCCACGTGTGGGTCGTACGCTCTTGCATACATCGAATGTTTACTGACTGGCACAAAAATGTCCGATCTGTACGACTCCATTGTGGAAAAGATGTAAGAGTTATAGGCTTATGAGGTACTAACTAAATGCTTGGAGTCTGTGTATAAAGAAAAAGATGTACAAAGACAAACACCATAACAATTTTTTATGTTTGATGAAAGTTGATTTTTTTATAATGCAACAGATTATATATCTGTTGTAACAGCTAGTATATCTGTTGTAACAGATAGTATATATGTTGTGACAGATTGATTATTTGTTGTAATAGGTTGGTCATTTGTTGCATTATGCAGATGTCTCAGTATCTCTGTCGCAACATATATAGAATTTGTTGCAACATATAGTCTATCTGTTACAACTGATAGGTAATCTATTGGAACAAATCAAAAGGTAGAAAGACTTGTTTGATAATTTCCAACAGTTAACCTACATATTACAACATATGTCTAAATCTATTTGATAATTTCCAACAGTTCTGTCATCTATTGCAACAGGTGTATTATCTATTGCGATATTTGAATCTAGTATTCCATTTCAATTAATAAGTTCAAAACTAAGGATTAAATTGTATTCATAGACAACATAAAATAAATTGAAGACTTCAGAAATTATATGAAATAACTCAACGAATAAATAAAATATAAAAAAATTATTATGGGTACAAATGATCTACTCTACAAATAAATCAATAATTTAACCTTTGGTTCCAACAATTACCAAGGAGAGGTTATTACTTTGACAGACTCAAGCTATAAAGATCTACTCAATATGGAAAAGTTGTTCTTCATCTGGTGCTATGGAATTCAGCTTTGGTCGCCGTGGATCTTTAATGTCGCTTGCGTACGGTTTTTGAGCTTTCGCTTCTCCGTATTTCCATAAAAGAGAAGCATATCTTTTGCAGAGTAATTCGACATCAAGTCCATCACTTGCTACCTGTAATCCATCGCTCAAATATTCGGCATAAGTGGCAACAAAAAAACCGCAACCCTGAGTTTTAAAAAAATAGATAATCCATATCTTGCAGCTCATATAAGCGTTGTGAAATTTATGAAATGAAACTAAATCATGATACATACAGGCTACCAATGGATTGTTGAGCAATTCCTTCAATATATTCTACATTAAATAGATTATCCATTTTATCCCGGTATGCTTCAATCGTCGACCAATCAGTACGAACCTTTTGGTACAAAAAGTCACTCATATTAAGGTAAGTAGGAAATATTTTGGCCAGCTTTTGTATCTCAGATGATGGCTCGAAATGTCTCCTCTGTGATATCGAGTCATAAACTCTGATGCGCCTCTCTTTTAGAATGACGACAGCCAACACCCAATGTCTCCTCTGTATTGTTCTTGTGCTTACAACTTGGCCTTCTTTCAGAAGTAGTAAAAAATGACATTGACGTGTTGCACATATTATCAAATATTTCAGATTATGTGACAATAAATTTAATACACAGATATAATTAAATAAAGTATTAATTAACAGTAATATGTATGAGATTTAAACCACATCATTCCAGCAAGTTTGGGGCTGTGACATCAAATAGAACCAATCCTTCATTTCGGGATGTGCAACAACAAAGTCAAACATATCAAAACCAAGACTTGATTTGTTCATTTTGTCATTTTGTTTTATACATGATATATATGTGTTAATGTCATATTTTTACAACAAGAATTGTATAAATCAATATCTTTAAAAGAGATTTATGTACCTGTCGGCGTGATGCTTTAACAGCCCATCGGCAATCCATTCTGAATAGTCGTTGATCAACTCTGTTAGTTTTTTTAGAGCCTCGTCCACGATGTTGAACCCTTCAAACGGGTAATTCTTCCGTTCTTTAGAGATGATAGGCTCTACTTTTTCTTCTTCCATGGAAGCAGTTGATGGATTATCAACTGTGATATTATGTTGTTAAGCAATAGCTTCTACTGTGACATCCACCTGAAAAGTCAGAATTGTCAATGCTAATCACAGATATACAATAGATTATTTATCTGTTGCATCATATGGATCATCTGTTGGGACAAAATCGAACAGGTAAAATAGAGTTGTACGATAATTTTGAACAGATGACCCATCTGTTGCAACATATGACTCATCTATTGGTATAAATTAAAATAGTACTAAGACCTATTTGATTTGCTGAAACAGACGGACATATGTTGCAACAGATAACGCATATGATGCAACAGGTTATACGACAGTTGCAATAGATGTATATATCTGTTTGATAATTTTTAGCAGATGTATAATTTATTGAAACAGACGTGTCTGTTTGTTTATTGGAATAGATGATATACATTCACCTTCTTTAGCTCATGCTTCTCTCATGTGTCCCTTGTACATTGATCAAAGGTTCAAGAAAAAGACATAGGAGTTACAATTTTGCTTTTTTCAATGCTTGATGATGCCTTGAAAATTTCTTTCCTTCTCCTCTTAGCCACCTTGGTCTCTAGTGGAGTGTATGGATATGAAATCCTCTTTGATGAAATGACACCCCTCTTAGATGTCATTTCCTTTACATAAGCAGTTAATACATTAATGACATTAATCACTCCATCAAGTTTCGCCTTGCAGTCTTGACATTTGCATGCAGAACATTTGCTAGAAGTGGAAAAATCTGTATAACCAGTATGATCATAATCATAATGGTTTGTTATTTCAAAAACTATAAGAGGAGCACCACTACCACTACCATCATCAACAACAACAAGCCCACCGTCCAAAATTATTGTTCTTGTCATGGTTGTTGCTCCAAACAATTCCTTCTTTACACAGGAATGACCTTAGGGTCCGATAAAGTTTACACAAATCGCAAAGTAAGAAAAAATGGCATCTTCAACTCGCGATTGTTCGAAACAAGCCACGGATGGATAATTTAAAATAAATCAGTACATATATTAGAATGATGATGAAATCATTTTTAAAAAATCATTAATTAAAACAAAAACTTAATTAGAATTAGACTTACTGCTTCCTTCGGGGAGGTGAAGAGATCAAGAAATTTTGCATTTTAATCAGTTTTGGACGACAACTATCTCAGAATTCTTGGACATGAAACTTCTTCCTGGTAGTTTCACTTGTTGTCTCAAATAAGGAATGGCTTCAAATGCCCAAGCCTATAAAATAACGCCAATAAATCAAAAGCATTATTGAATAAAAAAAATAATCATGTCATAATAAAAGAAATATTTATCATGAAAGCCCATGGAAAGCCATCTAAGTTGACTGTCCTTGGCGTTAACGGAGTCCATAAATATTTGACAGTTATTTTGAAGCTTTCATAACCCCAAGGATAGTTGTTAAATGCCTCAAGATTCTCGGAGAGATTAATCAAACCAAGTGGTACGTTGTTGTTAACGTCTCTCACCCAAAGAACATTATGTACAAACTAAACCAAGTACAATGATTTCTTATGCTTCTTTGAAAGTCTTTTACTTTTCAACATTTCTATCAAAATTTATGTTTTTGAAGCTTAGACCAACAAGGGACACCAGGTCATCATGATCACTCGACTTGCCTTTGCCTTTTTTGGGTGTGCAGAGTGTTTTTTTAGGTTAGAATAGGTATAACTTGAGAAGGAGAAAGAGGATAACATTTTAATCCAGTAACTATGGCAAACTCCTTCCAACCAAAACAAACAGGCATGCCACAGTAATTTATCCACACCTCATCCATCTTATCTTTGTTTTTATACATAAATCTACGCTTGAGAAGATTATATACCATTTTTATTTGAAAACGAGCATTGTTGTCCTCCGGCAAATCAAGATATTGCTCAAAGCAGCTGTCCCTAAAATAAACATTCAATTTTTGTTCTCAAAGTATTTTTCTGAAGGCGTCAAAAGATTTTCCCATGGCTGACTTAACCACGAAATCACCCATTAAATCTGTTGCACCATCGTACTGCATTCTCACATATTAACAATCAATGCTGAAGGTTTTGACCAACTCTTCAGTGAAATGGCTATTAGCATTTGGATCTTCTCTTTTGAAACATTCCTCCTTCCCATGTTCATCATCTTCTGCTCCAAATTGAAATAACGTTTGCAAAGCAATATCATAAAGTGGTGGATATAGCCTAGCTGCTTCACTTGTTCCTTTACTTGGACTTGATTCGGTTTCTTTTCTTTTGGGAGCCATATTATCTAAAATTTTCAGGAACATAAAATAGATTATAATTGATTAATGCATCATTAAAAAGGATAACAGTAAATCAAATATGTACAATAGAAAAATAATAGTTCCAACAGATCACATATCTGTTGCACCAAGTAGGATATCTGTTGCAACATATAACCAACCTGTTGCAGTGAATGAGTAATCCGTTGGAAATAATAAAAATAGATCACCCATCTGTTGCACTAGGTAGGTTATCTGTTGTAGCATATAACCAACCTATTACACCGGATGAGTAATCCGTTGGAAATAATAAAAATAGATCACTAATCTATTGTACTAGGTAGGTTATCTGTTACAACCTATAAGAAACCTGTTGTAGTGGATGAGTAATCCGTTGAAAACAATAAAAATAGGCCACACATCTGTTGCACCAGGTAGTTTATCCGTTGCAGCATATAACCAACCTATTGCAAAGGATGAACAATCTGTTGGAAATAATAAAAATAGGCCACACATCTGTTGCACTGAGTAGGATATATGTTACAACATATAACCAACATGTTGCAGCGGATGAGTAATTCGTTGGAAACAATAAAAATAGATCACTGATCTGTTACACTAGATAGGTTATTTATTGCAGCATATAACCAACCTATTGCAGCAGATGAGCAATTCGTAGGAAACAATAAAAATAGGCCACACATCGATTGCACCAGATAGATTATCTATTGCAGCATATAACCTATTGCAAGGGATGAACAATTTGTTGGAAATAATAAAAACAGGCCACACATCTGTTGCACCAGGTAGGATATCTGTTGCAGCATATAACTAACCTATTGTAGCGGATGAGTAATTCGTTAGAAATAATAAAAATAGGCCATACATATGTTGCACTAGGTAGGCTATCTGTTGCAGCATATAACCAACCTGTTGCAAAGAATGAGTAATCCGTTGGAAATAATAAAAACAGGTAACACATCCGTTGCATCAGGTAGATATCTGTTGCAGCATATAACCAACCTGTTGCAAGGGATGAGTAATCCGTTGGAAATAATAAAAATAGGCCACGCATTTATTGCACTAGGTAGGATATCTGTTGCAGCATATAACCAACCTGTTGTAGCGGATGAGTAATCCTTTGAAAAAATAAAAATAGAACACTCATCTGTTGAAACAGATCACTCATCTGTTGCCAAATGAGTTATTTGTTGGATCAATATTGTTTAGATTTCTTCCAAACAGAAGAGTCGTCTGTCGCAACAGATGAAAAATCTGTTATGTTTATCTGTTGCATTAGATATTTAATTTGTTGCATCAGATATTTTATCTTATGCAACAGATGATTTATCTTGTTGGATCAGATGGTTAATCTATTGTATCAGATGGTTAATCTGTGGCATCAGATGATTTATCTGTTGCATCAGATGGTTTATCTGTTGCATCGGATGGTTAATCTGTTGCGTCATATGGTTCATCTATTGCGTCAGATGGTTCATCTGTTGTAACACCATTTTTACCAACAAAAACAACAAATCAACCCAACAACACCAACACAACACACACGCTAAGAAAATCAACGGTGACCAAAAATCACCAACAAATCGAATCAACAGTAACAAGAACTACAATAACAATAAAAAATTATATTTCACACCAGAAAGAGTAGAGAAGAAATGCCAGAAATTAGGGTTTTATTCAGTTCACATTTCAAATTTAAGCAAAAAATATTGAAATTGTTAACCAATACTAGAAGAGAAGTTGACTCAAGTTCCTCTGTTTCTTCATAACTAAAATACATAATTTTTTACCTGTGAAAGAAGAAATGGGACGACGAAGAACTCGAAGTTGTTGTCGCCGGAGAACACTACTTGTCACTTCGATTGACGGTTGAAAGTCGAAAAGAAACTCGCCTAGCTATTTGTCGTTGTAGTTGAGAGAGACTGTCCAGAGAGGGGGGAGAGAAACGGTTGATTTGGAAAGGAGAGGGATGTGGGTTGATTTGTATATTTAAAAAGATTAGAAAGTTTTGAAAATATTAATCAAGTCCACAATTAACTTAATCAAATTTTCTAATTATGTTTGACCCTTTAAATTGGTAAATGACACCAATCCTTCATTCAAGACTTAAAAGACACTTTTCCTTCAATTTTCTCGAGAATGTGCTTGTTAAAGCTTTGTTTTTGGCCTCTTGATTGTGGGTTCAAATCCCCTCAATTGCTATATGGGATTTTTATTTTGCCAAAAATCCACAAACTTTAAATTTTAAATTCACCTCTGCTTCATATCACTTTTTTAAAAATTTACTCATCTCCTTCGCAATCCTGTCAAGTCCAATTCATTTTACTAATTCAGTTTACAAGCTCTCTCTTTGTTTCCAAGATTTTATCATTTTCTTTATTGCATTCTTTAGTTACTTCTCGGTATTTACTTGATTTAATTTAGTCTATGATAGCATTCTTTAGTTACTTCTCTGTATTTACTTGATTTAATTTAGTCTATTCATTCTCAAACACCTCTCTTTAACATCAAAATTGTGACTACACAGGAAATTACAATTGTGGAATGTGATGTAACTCCCAACACTTTCACTAGTTAATGAAACCTTTCACTGTCACAAGTCATGACTATAGCCATAAAAGTGCATCTTCTTAATTGGTAACTATAGCCATAAAAGTTTTTCCGATACACAAAGACAAACGTGGTGATCCTAAGACAGCTTATGCAAGAGGTGGCTTACAGGAGTCGAACAAAACCAAAACTAGCATGTGTTTTCCAGCAACTTACTCACTACCCCTAGACTAGGTGTTTGGTAAGCTAGATAGGATGAGGTTAAGTAAAGTAACTCAAGGTTGGGGCTATGGCCAACCTCGACCCCTTTATTTTCGTGTTGTACATTTCCTTACTTGGTAATAAAATATGTTGTTGCCAAACAAAAACTATAGCCAAAAAAGTACAGCTTCCTTTTTATTTATCTACTCCTTCCGTTTCTAAAATACATTTCATCCTTGCTAAAAATCAATAATCCAAAATATTTTCTCCTTTCATCTTTATTTGTCTATTATACTGAAAATAGATATCTAACAATACTTGTTCAGTTTAAAAAATTAATGAATTATTTACTCATTTCTATCTATTTTACTCTTTGAATACGATTCGTTATTCAATGCATTTTTCAAAGCATTAAGTTTATTATATTCAAAGGGTAATGCAACAAAATTATCTATATCATTTACTATTTCTTAAACTGTGTCAAATTAATAGTGGACAGCTACTGATGGACGAAGAAAATACTTGTTAATTTAAAAAATCAAGTTATAATTAGTTGTTTGTTTCCACCTTTAACTTTAGTCATACTAGATACATGTGCTCGTGCAAGGCACGGACATTTTGGCAACACTAATGTGCAAAAGAGATCCAACTTTGGGGAAGATTATTTCCTACTTGTTTTAATTGTTTAGTATAGGAGTAAAAGAAAAGAAATGTAGTACAATTAACTGATGTTAACATAATATATACATTTAGTGTGGAACACAATTGAGCTTGCTAGACTGGTCCCACCAATACAAAAGTGATTATATAAGTGAATAAAAATCTAGTTAGATTGTTGCAACTACAGTTGGTGGCACGTCTTTCGTTTGGATATTCGTGAAAAAGTACATGATGTACGTCTCATTTGAAAGCTTCAAATATATAAGTTGAGGAAACATACCTAGATTTCGAAATATTTATTGCACCATAAAATTACCGAAATACCTTCGGTAGTCATTTAATAAGGAACAAAAAGATATTTATAAAAAATTACTACCATGTATAATTTAATTACAAAGGTCTAAATAAAAATATTATTAAAATAATACATGAGGACAAAACTAATAAATATAAGAAAAAAATAATATGCATGTGTAACCATTTTATTGCACCATAAAAATGAGGATAAAACTAATAAATATAAGAAAAAAGCAATATGCATGCGTAACCATTTTATTGCACCATAAAATTACCGAAATACTCTTGGGATATAAAAAATAAGTAATTTAATAAGGAACAAAAAGATATTTATAAAAAATTACTACCATGTATAATTCAATTACAAAAGTCTAAATTAAAATATTATTAAATAATACATGAGGACAAAACTAATAAATATAAGAAAAAAATAATATGCATGTATAACCATTTTATTGCACCATAAAAATGAGGACAAAACTAATAAATATAAAAAAAAATAATATGCATGCGTAACCATTTTATTGCAACATAAAATTATCAAAATACCCTTGGTAGTCATTTAGTAAGAACAAAAAGATATTTATACAAAAATAATATCATGTATAATTCAATTACAAAGGTCCAAATTAAAATATTATTAAAATAATACATGACGATAAAACTAATAAATATAAGAAAAAAATTATATGCATGTGTAATCATTTTGTTATACCATAAAAATAAGGACAAAACTAATAAATATAAGGAAAAGGAAATATGCATGTGCAACTATTTTATTGCACCATAAAATTATCGAAATACCCTTGGTAATCATTTAATAAGGAACAAAAAGATATTTATAAAAAAATATTACCATGTATAATTCAATCATAAAGGTCTAAATAAAATATTATTAAAATAATACATGAGGATAAAACTAATAAATATAAGAAAAAAATAATATACATGTGTAACCATTTTATTGCACAATATAAATGAGTAGATTGAGCGCAACTGGATGTATCAATTGATTGCTCACTTAACAATAGAGTTGTAACTCCTTGGTATATAAATACAATGTTTATTTACCAAAAAACATAATAATAATAATAATAATAATAATAATAATAATAATAATAATAAATAGTAATAGTAAAAAAAGTAATAATAATAATAATAATATAATAACAATAATACTATGGTTCACTAAAATTACCAAAATACCCTTGACAGTCACCCCAACCTTCACTTATATATAGTAGTAATAGTAAAGTAAAGTAATAATAATAATAATAATAATAATAATAGAAGTAGTAGTAGTAATAGTAGTAATAGTAACAGTAAAAAATAAATAATAGTATATTATGGGTCACTTTTATTATCGAAATACCATTAGTAGTCATCCCAATCTTCACTTATTTATAGTACTAGATAGTTATTGTGCTCGCACGGGCCCAACATTTAAATTTTGAAAGTAATCGTCGTTTTGAATGCTTTGCATAGTTATTTGATGATGAAAGGACAATCAAGAACAAAGAAAAAAAAGAAGGAAAAACTACATGATGGGAAAACACTAAAACAAAAATTGCATTAAGCTTATATGCTTCATTTAGTTGCAAGGCAACACCAAGCAATAAAGTATTGTATTCAAGCTACCAATAAATCCACAATAGTATTTGATCCCTCCATCGCCCAAAAGATGTTAATTGTGATAAAATATGTATATTACATGAGAAAGATCATCAATAAGTGTACTCTAACCCCAACTCCAAACCAGAAAAAGAAAAGAAAAAGGAGACGAGAAAAAAAAAAAGCATGAAGAGAAAAGTATGGCATGGAAGTGTCAAACACCGATTGTTTCTTTACATACAACTTTGGCAAGAAGCTTCCAGGTAAAAGCAAGTTAAATCCTATTAGATTATAAAGAAGAACACCTGGATGTCCCTGCTCCAATCAACAGAATCACTAACGACAAAGACTCCCTCTACTCTCTGTGAGCACGGATCATTGCTCAAAGCTATATGCTCAGACTTGCTATTCAGATTACCATCCTGCTTGTCTGTCCATTTTTTATATTGTTCCAATGGGTCAATGTTAACAAAATAAGATGCATACTCATCCACGAAGATAACATTTCAGAAATTTAAAGCATAGCAGTATATCACTGTTGAAATTGTTAATGATTTGTAGAATGCACTCTCAACATACATTCATAAAGTGCAAAGCCAGAGAGCTTACTTAAAGCCATATTCAGACATCACTTCAGTAGGTCCTCCTTTTCCAACAGCAACAACAATCTCATTCTCAAATCTGTTAACATGAATTTAACTTGTTAAGCCAGCCAAAGCAAATTTTTATTTTTCAAACTTGATTTCTAACTAATGTAAACAACTATAGTTCCAGCAGATTCATTGTAACCCTATTTTGCATCCTGGAAATCTATATCTATAGTACATATTACACAGTGTGTTCCCACAATTGGGGTTCGGGGAGGGTGGGGTGTACGCAAGATCAAATATTCGAACTTAAATGACAAATGACAAGTTTTAAATGAAAACAAATTCTCAAGCAGAGGCGAATTCAAGATCATAAGCCAATTGGTGTTATTTTCTTCTACTAATTCATCTTACACAACATTAGTCCCTTTCTAGTATGTTTCTATAAGGATGACCACTTTGCAAAAATCTTCAGTTTGAACTTCTCATTTTGCGTTTTATCAAAAACTCTCATAGGCATGTAGGCAAGTCTAAAGTACTTTTAGTAAGTTTTTATTTTTGACTTTTAAACTATAGGTCGAGTCAAATAACGTCACATCAATTGAATGGAACAAGAGTAGTATTTTGCGACAGTGATTTGCTATTACAATATAAATATACATCTCGAAATCCAACTTAAATGGTCCAGACACAAATGTTACTCAAATATACAACTTACGAAATAGAAAAAAGAAGAGAGAAGTATACCCAATTTTCCAAACAGTAAAAATAGAGTTATACCCATTTCAAGATCTTAAATAAGTAGCAATTATTATATCCTCTTTTCCATTTTACACTATTCTATCCCCTTTTAAGTTTGATCCTAAAATAATGTTAGTTTGAACTTCTTATTTTCCGCTTAATGCCGTGTTCTTATAGGCATATAAATATCATATTTAAGACGACAAGTCTAATGTACTTCCAATATGCACTTAAATTTTTCCTTTTTTTGCTTTAAATTATGTATCAAGCCATATAACATCATATAAAATGAATTGGAACAAGAGTAGAACTATGCGACAGGGAACACAATAACAATATAAACATACTTTTCTAAAAGAAAAATGATTCAAAGATAAATGCTACTCAAATACTACATCCACCCTTATCTTCAATGAAGAATTACAATCAATACATAGTAAAACCAATTTTTGAAAAGAAAAAATGGACTAATCATAAGTTACAACAACATACCAAGTATACTCCCACAAGTTGGGTCTGAGGCGGGCGGGTGTATGAAGTCCTTATACCTATCTTTCTGGGATCTAATTATAATTTAGACTGCAAAAAATGGCAATCGAAAAGAAATATGCTCTCAAATTTTCAGACAGTTAAAACAGCACAGAGAAGAAGCCAAAATGAACTGATTAAAACACAAATGCTACTCAAATAGTACATCCACTCTTATCTTCATGGAAGAAATATAATCAATGCACAAAAAAATAGATTTTGGAAAGCAAAAGAAAGTGAACAGACTAAAACACTTAGACTAAACCAACAACATAACTAGAGTAATCCCACAAATGGCTTGAAGAAAGTGTTGTGTATGCAGTCTTTACCCCTACCCCTACCCTGTGAAGAAGGTGGAGAGGCTATTTCTGTTAACGTCATAACCAATGTAATCCCACAAATGGTTAGACGAGGGTGGTGTGTATGCAACCTTACACCCCTACACTGTGAAGGTAGAGAGGCTATTTTCGATAATACTTGAACTAAACCAACACCAACATACCCAGTGTAATCTCTCACAAGTGAAGTTGGGAAGGGTGGCGTGTTCGCAGTCTTACCCCTACCTATGAAGATAGAGAGGTTGTTTCCGATCACACTTGGAGTAAACGACCATCACACCAAATTCGACCCATCAAGAGAACTATAACGAAACAGAAAGGAGAAGAAAATATTACCAAGATTTTGAAGAGCTGGAGGAAGGAGGATACCGGTCGTAATCTAGAATCGGAATCACAATGAAATTGAATACTCTCATTTTGGTAAATCAACTAATTAAACTTCACAGAAACTTCCAGCGCTTGAAAAATTATTGAAATCGAAAAGAAACCCAAATCAGCATCTTCGTCTCAGAGATTCTGGATACAGATATATACAAATTAAGAAAACAGATTATGAAAAGCAAAACAGAAAAAGGACTAATCATAATTGGCACACAAAATGGTATTAACAACTTAAGTAAAAACATAGATATATATTCAATTTTCCTAACAGTTACTACATGGAGCAAAAAAGAAACAAAAACGAACCTACTTAAAAAACACAAAATTCTAGAACAGTTACTGATCAATTTGAAGATAACATGCAATTGCAAGGAAATTTTGAAGAGAGAATTGCAACAATTTTGAAGAGCTATCGAGAAGTGGAATCAACAGAGTAATCAAACACTCCCATTTTACAAAATCAACTAATTAAACTTCCATCACTTGAAATTTTTTTTAAACCCCCACACACACAAGAGGAGATACGTAAATAAAGGAAACAGATTTGGAAAGCAGAATAAAAAAGAACTGACCATAATAAAGCACAAAAAATGGAAACTCATGCAAATATATGTATATATACACACAATTCAATTTAAGAAAAAATCATAGACATACACCCAATTTTCCTACAAGAAGCAAAAATGAACAGACCTAAAAGAACACACAATTCTAGAACAGAGAAACTGAATCGTTACTGAACAATTTTTTAAGACGATGAAGGAGAATATGGGTAATCATAAAGAATTGGAATCGACTAATTAAACTCACAGAAACTTCAACACTTGAAAATTTTTGAAACTGAAAGAAACCCAAATCAGCAACTTCCTCTACAAATTCTAGAATAGAGGAACTGAACCGTCACCGATTTGCCCCATGAAGAAAACTTCAATCAAAACAGATAACAATAAATTGACAAGGATCGAAAGATAAAAGGAGAAGATGATATTACCAAGATTTTGAATAGAAAGAGGAAGGAGAACATGGGTCGTCATCGGGAATACCAGAGAGAGAGAGAGAGGAGATAAATACATATACACCCAATTTGCCTAAAAAGAAGCAAAAAACATTCATGTACATCTAACTCGAAATAGGAGAAAATTTATGTGCACTTCAAAAATCAGCTCTAGAAGATTAATTACATGGATAACATTTGCTAAGCTTTTCCTATTCTTATTTTTTTTTCAAATAAGATAACCATTTTGTAAACTGTAGTTATATTATTATTCATAAGTAATCAATTTATGAAAGACCTGCTTGTACTTCTATCACGCCACGTGCTTTTTAAGTGCTTCCAAAGTTTACTTCTATTAATGAAGAAGGCACATCCTTTGCCTGCATTTGATAGAAGAACACTTGCACAAAGGCAATACCTATCTTTTGTTCTTCCACTAAAATTTTTTAATGATATTTGAATGGGGAGAGTGAGGTATGAGATCTAACAAACAAAAAATTACCTTCTCATCAACTGTTTGAATGGTGTATGTCCCTGTATAACCTGAAGATTCATTCAAGTAAGTAAAACACACGAGAGGCTTAAAGACACAGAGCAAGTAGCACATCATAGAACTACCAACTTCTATAAAGATCCAATTATTGAAGAAAAAAAAGAGATTATGATCCAAGACAACTCTATTTTTGGATAATCAGGAAAAACTTCACCACAATGTCTTTCATAAATTATATACCTGTAGAGGTAGGATATTAACATCCAACAATCTGCCCAACTCATTTGCTCTTTTAGATTCAGGAACACCACCTCCTATTGAGTGTTAGAGACAACATTAAGTTCCTTTCTTCTAATAAGTAACAGGCTCTCAAAATGCACTCCTACTACTTCAAAGTTCAGAACAGTAGGTTACAATAAGATGGTCTCAACGAGATACAGAGGAAAAACAAATTACTTAAATAGTAGAGAAACTCTAGGATGGATGAATATTTACTTTGATTCTACTAAGAGAAAGAAGCCACTCCACCTATTTGGCATTTATTTTCACTCAGTCTATATCATTAGATCTAATAAAAGAGATCCATCATTAACAACAACAACATATTCAATGTAATCCACAAGTGGGGCCGCTCGATCAGTAAACCTAATTATTTTTTTTAAAAAATAAGTTCATCGTTAGACCTAGTTTATGTTTACCTGATGCATAAAAACATTTTAAAAAAAACTAAAGGCACATCATTTTTTTATTACACTCAAATTTGTAAGGCATAAAAAGTGGAAACCCAAGACAAGATGAACGCCAAGGAAAAACCAACATGGGAGTTGATTGACTTTGGAATGTCTTCATTTAAGAGAACTTTCTGAAGCAAACCCCGCCCCCATCTCCCCATGATATTACAAACCAAAATACTAACAGATGATAGTATGACACTGGGTTTTATATATTTATAGTACAGTCAAGATATTTTCATTGTGGAGATAACTAATATCCTGTGAATCATCAATGGTTTAGTGGATATTTTGAATCGAGGATTACAACAACCTAAAAGTTTCCTTCTACTGGACCAACTTATCTCAATTCAACAACGATTCTTACCACCCACATATTACTGTTAAGCATAAAGGTTTGGAAAAAGATAGGTCAGTGAAACCCCAGTTAACATTACAGGTCATTAAATGCTTATATACCCCAGTCCATGTCTCTGACAATGGATAAATTTTCTGCTTTCATGTTACGCCAGGAAATGTTCATCCTCAGGCAACATTTTGTAATCACATATAATATTACAACACGTCATAAGACCAACTGGCATGAAAAAGATAGTATACTGAGTTAATGTCTTGAGATATATGTATCTTCAAATGACATGATCCATCCTATTCCAAAACTTGTAATGTATAACTTAGATAATTACATTTACGAAGTTGTTACTTCAAGTAACTAAAGAAGTAAAGCACAAAAAGAAGTTGCAATGCCACCAAATGGATGTTGGATAAGAACATGTTACATCAACTGCTCACCATTGGTCAAAAATACATAGGGAACCTTCAGAGTACCTGCAAAATAAAAAAATAGTAAAGTTAACCTCCCTAACCATGGTTACCAGCAAAAATTACCTATACAGCTCCTAAGACATGCCCTCACATTCGAGAACAACACAAACATGTTTCCAGCAGATGTGTGTGTCTTCTATAAGGGTGAATGATACTAATCTAGGTAGTGGGAAACGATGAAGTGGAAACCATCTATAAGGAAACGACAAAAAAATTGACACAAGAATGGGACAAACAACTTCAAGAACTTTCATGGTATCAAGCAAATCAAGCCACCAGAAGGATAGTGTGAACAAATGCCATTCCCTTAAAAACTCTTTTTTCTAACCAAAATTTGGTCACAAAAAATTAGAAATGGCCATCGGATGCTTTGGCTTCTAAAAGAACTGGGCATCCTACTTTTATATGTACAAGGTTCGTTGAGGTGGCTCTACTTTTCTTAAAAACAATTCAGAGAAGAATTTGTTTAAAGGGAATATAATATGAACAAGGTCATGTGGAGTAGATTTTATGTCTTTCTATTGTAAGACTCTTAAAATATAGTAGTGTGGACTACTTAAGTTATAGTGAATGCAATTAATGCATCTAAAATTCAAATATATTCACCATGATATGCACAACATTCTCTATATTGTGAACCTTGAATCCTTGGCAATCAGGTAGCATACCTGCGATGGGCTTTCCCAATCAAATGCCATTGGCCAAACACCAAACCATACTCCACTAACAACTCTATGAGCAAATAGACAGATCATATAGTCTTTGAACTCATTTGCCCTACAAGAACAAATATACTAAATAAGGTGTAGGATAGCTCTAACATACAAATATCAAATGCCCATGGATGAGAAAATGGAAATTACTTTGTTGTAGCAAAAATTTTGTGCCAATCAGTCCATGATGAGCCAAAACACAAACCGCTGGTAAAAACTGCCAAACCAACATTATGAAAGCATAATATGAATCCTAAATCCAGCACATAGCAGGAGTTTTAGTGCAACCGGATGTCTTTTTTTACTTCCAGTGTGTTTTTTCTTTAGATGTTACTTATTGCACATGTGTCCAAAAGGTGAAACTTTAGGGTTTATTAATCATTTGGACCATCATGTACACTATTCTCTTCTCTTCTTTTCTTTTTTCTTCTTATTATTTATCATACTCTCTCCCTTACCCACACATACTTCAACATAGCTTAGAATCAACAAGGAACACTTCCAGAAAAAACTCCAAAGTTTAAGAAATTGATATTATTTAACTTCTAGGTGTATTGGAAGGGATAAAGTTCTATCAGATCAATCTTAACTATATCAACATACACAGATTTTATTCTCCCATTTTTTACATCATCATCTTGGCATGGAGATGCTCAGATAATATGCACAAGTATTTATGTCAAGGCAAGAATGATGTAAGTGTATAGCCAATGCATAAACAGGTCACTCACAATAGTTTAAGAGGATGCGGGAAACTGTCTCTATGATGTTGCTCACACAATGTCGGATGAATCACAAGTTAAAGATAAGCCCATAAAATGCCATTTCCTGAAAAACTGTCTCTATGATGTTGCTTACAAAATGCCATTCCCTGAAAAACTCTTTTTTCTAACCAAAATTTGGTCAAAAAAAAATAGAAATGGCCATCGGATGCTTTGGCTTCTAGAAGAACTGGGCATCCTACTTTTATATGTACAAGGTTCATTAGGGTGAGCAAGGTTCGTTGAGGTGGCTCTACTTTTCTTAAAAACAATTCAGAGAAGAATTTGTTTAAAGGGAATATAATATGAACAAGGTCATGTGGAGTAGATTTTATGTCTTTCCATTGTAAGACTCTTAAAAGATAGTATTGTGGACGACTTAAGTTGTAGTGAATGCAATTAATGTATCTAAAATTCAAATATATTCACCATGATATGCACAACATTCTCTATATTGTGAACCTTGAATCCTTGGCAATCAGGTAGCATACCTGCCATGGGCTTTCCCAATCAAATGCCATTGGCCAAGCACCAAACCATACTCCACTAACAACTCCATGAGCAAGTAGACAGATCATATAGTTTGTGAACTCATTTGCCCTACAAGAACAAACATACTAAATAAGGTCTAGGATAGCTCTAACATACAAATATCAAATGCCCACGGATGAGAAAATGGAAATTACTTTATTCTAGCAAAAATTTTGTGCCAATCAGTCCATGATGAGCCAAAAACACAAACCGCTTGTAAAAACTGCCAAACCAACATTATGAAAGCACAATATGAATCCTAAATCCTGCACATAGCAGGAGTTTTAGTGCAACCGGATGTCTTTTTTACTTTCAGTGTGTTTTTTCTTTAGATGTTACTTATTGCACATGTGTCCAAAAGGTGAAACTTTAGGGTTTATTAATCATTTGGACCATCATGTACACTATTCTCTTCTCTTCTTTTTTCTTCTCAATATTTATCATACTCTCTCCCTTACCCACACATACTTCAACATAGATTAGAATCAACAAGGAACACTTCCAGAAAAAACTCCAAAGTTTAAGAAATTGATATTATTTAACTTCTAGGTGTATTGGAAGGGATAAAGTTCTATCAGATCGATCTTAACTATATCAACATACACAAATTATATTCTCCCATTTTTTGCATCATCATTTTGGCATGGAGATGCTCAGATAATGTGCACAAGTATTTATGTCAAGGTAAGAATGATGTAAGTGTGTAGCCAATGCATAAACAGGTCACACACAACAGTTTAAGAGGATGCGGGAAACTATCTCTATGATGTTGCTCTCACAATGTCGGATGAATCACAAGTTAAAGATAAGCCTATAAAATTTAACACCTTCAATGAAATACCTTAATTATTCCTGATGCAATAATTTAAATATTTTGATGTTCAGCAGCAAAATCCCTATTTCCCTCACCGTAAAATTGAATCAATAACTGAAAGTTTTTATTGTTTAATTAGCGAAAGAAAACTTACATCGCAGTCATAACAGAGGAAAACACCAACATGAAGAAGCATGATAGCAAGGAGGACTTCAAGAAATGTTTCACATGGCAATACTATTTTTTGAACTTGAGAGTATTTCTACTGTACTTGTTAAGGAGTTTCTCCATTATTGAAGAGGAACTGAGTATGAGAAGATGGATGGTTCTAGACGCAGAGAGGTAGGATATTTGTTAGTGTGAAATTACTACTTTATCCTTGGCCGTTCCTTTGCTTCACATTTCTATATAGTAGTAATATATATAGTAGTAAAGTAAAGTAATAATAGTAATAATAATAATAATATAATAATAATAAATAAATAGTAATAATAAAAAAAGTAATAATAAAAATAATAATAATAGTAATAGTAAAAGGAAAAATGAATAATATAATAATAGTAATACCCCAACCTTCACTTATATATAGTAGTAAAGTAAAGTAATTACTTCTCATATTAATTGAATAAGATTCATGTAATCAAGATTAAATAGATAATAGGGTCATATTAGTCAATTTGTACCGTTTATTAATTTTTTCTTAGGAATTTTTCCTTATTTATTGAAAAGTAATTTGGATAATAAGTAATTAATGTTAAAGGTAAAACTGAAAAAAAAAAAAAAATTTATTGATATATCAAAAATAAAAAGTAAAAATAAAAATCTATTTTAGATATAAGTAACAAGTAAAAATGAATGAATGAAATATATATTATATACATTTTTCATTTAAGATCATAAATTTTAAAATTTTTCCTTATGTTCTTAAATTTTGTTCCCGATAAATAAGAACACATAAAATGAGGTATTATTTAACCAATCCTAATATGAAAAGAGTTTAAATTTTAGGGTAAACAACATAAATCCCAATATTTTACTACCTAATTACTCTCTCTCCCTACTTTTATAATAATTACATAAAATCATAGATATGATACATTAGTTAACGTCATGATACATTAATAAATCTTTAATTATAGAAAAATGAAAAGAAGCGGTAATTAAACCTACGATTGAGCAATTAATACGCTTAATTAAAGAATTTATTGTTTAAATGACCTAATAGACGTCATTTAATGACTTGTGATAACAAATATCATAAGTTTTCCTATGTAAGAACTTATGATATATTGTATTATGATAACAAATATCTCATTTAATAACATTGAATTCATGATACACTACAATTCATGACACATTACATTTATTTGTGGTTACTAATACATTATTATACTTTTTGCTTAATACTTTATATGTGTAAAAATTATCTGATACATTGTATTAAAAGCTAAATATTTTATGATACATTACTTTATATGCAAATACAATAATATTATATCTGTTATTGTATTGTTAATTTAAGTTTATGATACATTAAATTATTTTGGTTAAGATACACTGTAATTAGATTTGCATTATACATGACTTATTTTTGAAAATATCTAATACATTATATAATTTACATTAAGATATAAAACTACAATTAACTTATATGATACATTGTTGAAGAGTAAAATATTTTTTGATACATAATAGTCTAACAATGATGGACGAAAATTAACTTATAGAAATTGTTATAAAAACAATCAAAAGTTTTGCTTAAATATCATAGCCATTTTGTTCAGAAAGTTTTTATTTCAATCTATTTTCACGAAAATCAATGTCGTTCATATCATAATGAAATGGTAGAAATTAAAAAAGAAAGTTAATGGAGGAAAGATAACAGTTGTTAGATCTAATTGAGTAGTAGATGAAAACATAGTGAAAATTCAAAAGAAAGTTAATAGAAGTTGTAATTTGAATGTTGAAGTAGAAGATGAAGATGAGAACATGGTGGGAATTCAAAATGGGTGAGTTGAGAAAATCGTGGGATATATTTCATGATTTTTAGGCTTGATTTGCGGCATAATAAGGGGATGTGGGTGGGTTTTCTAGATGTATCAGAAAAGAGAAAACTATTTTTATATCTAACCTAAACTGGAATATCTGTTTTTTATGAGTTAATGTGGACGAAATCTCTGCTTTAAATGCTCGTTAAATAAGCCAAAGTGTACATTTCTAATAACTCAGTGACAGATTTCAATCTCCAAAGAAACATTACACAGAGATCATGTATAAATGCTCCATCCTCTTAGACAGCTGCGTAGTCCGTAAGCCTCAATTTAGCCTCTTTGCGCAAACATTATAGCCAGCGAGTGAACAACTTTTCATTAATACCCCTTAGGCAATCAAAATAGCCTGTACATTTTAATATACTTCATAGCCCCCTGTAGACTTTAATATACTTCATAGCCCCTTAGGCAATCTGCATATAGCCCTGGTGACGCAGATATAATTCCTGCAACTAACCACAGTACCCTGCAGGCAATAACAAACAATCAAATAGCTCAAGCGTGACAATAATCAAAGTTAAACAGCCCCAAATGTGAGCAAGATAAGCAACAAGGGACCTATACAAGTAATCTAAGTCGTGTCTAGCACCAAGTCACTATCTATATAATAAGGGGTTGTTTGGTAGGAGGAATACAGATAATTAATTTCTAAATTAATTTAGAAGAGGAACTTATCTCATATTTGATTGGAACAAAATACATAAGATAACTCATTTCGAAATTAATTATCTCAAAATTGTAATATTTTTTTTTTTATCCCTCCTTGAAGGGATAACTAATTCTGAGATTACTAACTAATCTCAGAATAACTTATTTTCAAACCAAACATCCTCTAAGAGTCCACACAAAGGATAATATGTCCACTAGGCAGCCAACAAAATCAACCACTATCGCTAGGAATAGCTCGTCTATCTTATACTAGTCATACTGCTCGTAGGCTCTAAGGAAGGATAGCTTTAACTTTTCCCGATGAACCCCTCTGACTTGCGCACTTCTAATTGTACTTCCACATCACTAAAATCTAGGGGGTGTCAAAATGAGCTTAAATTGAGTTGATCCGTTCAACCTGTTCAATATTTAATAGATTGAGTTCAAGATAATTTACTACTAAAATTTACATATATATATACAAACTAAAGTTACCTTATTATATTAAATACCAATTTGGTAAAATATTTACACAAATCTCAAACTAATTACGTAAATCCCTTTTTTTGTTATTTTCTCTCTCACAAACCTTATACATGTAAAACACTATATTTTCTTCCGTATTTTGCTCCCCATCTGCTCCCATTACACTCGATTTTTTCTCCACATTTGAAAACCCTTTTTTCACGGCAAAATTCAAGTAATCTACTTGGAGGTTATCAATTTGTAAGTTTTGAAGCTTCAATTGATTTTATTGATTTACTTCTTCTTTTTCAACTTTACCAATTTAGGATTTGTTTTGTTTATTCTCTGAATGCATGTTCGTTTCTATGAAATTACTGTATTTTGCAAGTATATTCAACTTTCGTAGTTTGATTTTTTCGTTTTTCTTCATATACTACAAGTTAAATTTTTTATTTTCTTGGTTTGTACTTGCTTTTGCTTAATCGATATAGTGTAAAATTGGTAATGGATTCTTGTCCTAACTTTAGTTTAGGACTTAGTCAGTTAGATTCTCAAAAACAAGATATTTCCGTTGGGTTTGTTCCTGGTACATTTGATTGCGAAGAACCCAATTTCGCAGAGAATTGTTCAAAGCATCGAAACGAACCGACAACAATGCAGAAATTGAAGGAAGTGGCTAGTTCTAGATCGAAGAAGTCAGGTTCTAAAGCGGCAAGTAAGAAAAGTTTGATGATTCCGGTCGACCACGTCTTCCGAAGATATTGATTATGAGTTTATGTATAAGTTGACATATGTATAATAAGACATTATAGATTAGCTATTTCCTCCCAATAATGTATAATGTAGGTATTCTGAAATATATTTCTATAGGTTATACATTGGCAGTTATGATAAAATAAACCGTTATAAAGTATTAATTTTGTATAAGGTGACATTATACATTACAACAATTTACTTTTTAAATGTGTAAGCTACCCTCATACATGTATATTTGTTGCTTAATTAGGTTTGATATTAATTTTGAGATGTGTAAGTTACCCTCATACATGTGTAATTGTTGTTTATTTAGGGTCTGATATAAATTGTTAGATGTATAAATAACCATCATACATTTGTATCTGTTGTTTAATTATGGTCCTGATTTAAATTTTTAGATGTATAAGTTACCCTCATACAGGTTTAACTGTTATTTTTAGATTGCAATAAGCAAAGTACATGGAAACTTGCTTCAAATTATCAACTTTTAAATATTGATGAGAATGTGAAGGAGTTGTGTTTGGATTATGATACTTATTATTCTTCATCTAAAGTTTTGGTTAGGAAATGTGTTGGCTTAGATGAAAAAAGTATTGATAATTCTCAAACTCAATGGTTCAAGTTTGTGTCAGTCAATGTTTAGTAGAGTTCAAGAGATTTTTTCGATAGGAGCTCATATGTAAAATTGCATTGAGTATGTTGTTATATTGACATGAATAGAGTTGCAACTTATTATATTTTTTACATAATTTTTGAATATATAATTTTAGTAATATTGAGTTGATCTTATCTGTTTAATTGACTCCCGGAAAGCAAAAATATCACTTAACTTGAAGCCGATTAAGTAAATAATAGGTCGCAATTTGAAGCGATCTACATGATATACAAATATAGATTATAGTCTTATTTAATACTATTCCATATCAATCTACTATCTGTTAATTAGGACTCTAAAAGAGAACGTGTATTTTGTGAAATAAGTCATACTACAAATTTAACAGGTTATAGTTAACCATCTATTTTGTTTTTCAACCAACTTTACATATTATGAAAAATTGTGGATAATTTATCTTTTATGTGACCTGATTGGATACAAATTAAGAGATGGTGTACATTTGATCCAAAAAATACTACAAACTTTTTATGTTATAGTAAATTACCTAGATTTTGTTTCAACTAGTTTTACTTATTGTGATAAATTAAGTATAGTCTTTTACATAACCTGATAGGATACAAATTCTTTTAAGCTATTACCACTTATAATTCGAACAGAATTCTCCTCAATAGATCAGATAAGGATTAATTTTTTGAGATAAATTTTGTTTTGTCCGATCACATCAATATTAACTACTGCTATATATATACGAGATCAATCAATTCTTTTCGTTCAACATAACCAACTTTATTTCATAAGTGTAATTGCTATTTCTGATAGACCTTCTGCTTATGTTCTTTGATACTCTTCGGATAAAAACATGGTGAAATTAGCCACAATATTTATTTTTCTTTGCTTTTTTACAACTTTTTCTCATTGTTTACCATTATCAACAAGTTCTAGATGTATAGTAGATGATGGAACTGGTGAAAGAGTAAAATTAGTTTGTGACAATTGGCCTGGCCATATAGAGACCATGTTACCAGAAGGCCTAGATCTACAACCCATTAGCCATATTTCTAGGCACATTTTCGATTCATTCATAGAAGACGTCTTCAAGACCCACTTGCAGTCTTTGTTACGACAACTCAGTATATAGCTTCAATTTTCTTAAACTGAGTCAATGTATTAAACAAAAGTATTAAAAATATATATATATGGACAAAATGCAATTCCTGGCACTGCCCCAGTTTTCATTATCCATTTGTCCGAATGTATAATCAAATATTATACATTCGTAATTTAATTATTCAACTATACAAAACCCAACTATAAAACGCAAACTACTTCAGGATGTTTAAAACCATATTACCATACATTTCTTGGACTGGCACGGTTCATTATACATTGGCATGAATGTATAATAACACATTATACATTCGTACCTCTATGAGCTTCAGCAACACAGAACCCAACTTTAGAACATAAACTTCTTCAAAACCTCTAAAACCATATTACCATAGATTATAAGATCAACAAATAAAATCGATACACAATACAACACCTGTTTCTTTATCAAACTGTATTTCCTTATTGGATTTGTCGAAATTGAAAATATAAAGCAGAAAATTAACCAATCCAGAAAATTGTTTCTTCAACTCAACGTAAACCTTCACTCCATTGTCGTTCCTTATGACAATTGGAGAAGAATTTCCTCCAACCACATATTTAACTTCAATTTTTTTACGTACTTCGTCGATATCCAATTTCATGGCGATCGTAGCAACCAATTTCAAGAAAGTTATACTTTCTGAAACAATTATTGCGTCACTTTTGTATGACTGATAACTAATTTTTGACTCCCAAAGTCCAGAATATCGCAACAATATGGGGATATTCATATTGATTTTAGTAGTATTGAAGAACACATGTAGAAGAAATTGATTGTTTTTGGCTTTCCAGATCGTGATTCCCAGAAAAAAATAAAAAAAATTGATGTTTAAGAAATTTTTTGAAATTCAAACATCAGTTACTAGTTTTATCCATAAACGAGTTAATGTTAGCTAATTATTGGCGTTAATTAAGGAACTGTAAAATAATTTATGATTTCTCTTACCTTAAATTTAGGATTAGTTGTTTCATCATACATTCGACCAATGTATAATAGAAGGCCGAATGTATGAGTATCTTTGTAAAAATCGAGAGGGAGAAAATAAGAAAGGATTTTGTGTAATTAGTTTCATTAACTAGGGGATTTATGTTGTTTACACAATTTACTATTGGGTAAATCTCAATCCATCAAGTCCCAGTCCATTTTTAAATGGAAAAATTTCAGAAATAGCAACTATAGAGCTTTAATTGTAACTTTTATAGCAACAGTTTCATAATTACGGAAAATAGCAAATTGTATTTTGTATTTAAGTAAACTGTTGCTATACAAATACATATACAACAAGATTTACTGCCCTTGTTTTACTCAAATTAGTTGAGTTAAATAAGAAATAATTATCTCATCTAATTAAATTTCCATAAATTACTCTTATTTAAATTAGTAGATTTCTTTTTCAAATCAAACTCAAATATGAAGATTATAATTTCCATGAACTTCAAAATTTCAAAATATTATTCTCTTATATATCTCTAACTATTTTTTCTTGTTAGTTTTTTCATTTTTTTTATTTTAATTTCTTTTTCTTTTCCATTTTTTTCTTTCCACTTTATTTTCTCTCTTCTACTTCTTTTTTTTTCCTTTTTCGTTTATTTATTTATTTTTTCTTTTTCTTTTTCTTTTTTTTTCTTTTCTCATATGTTTTTCGTTTTCTTCTTCTTCTTCTTTTTTTTTAAATTTTTTTCACTTTTGTTTTTTGCACTTCTATTTCTAGTTTCTATTTCTCTTTCTTTTTCACTTCTTTTTTTTTTTAATTTTTATTATTCGTTTTTGTTTTTTGTTTTTTACTCTTCTATCTCTATCTTTTATTTTTAAAAGAAAAATATCTATATCATATATACATAATAAAAAATATACAAAATAAATAGACATACAGATCTGCATATGTATTTACGGTAAAAAACATACATGTATATCTGCATATGTATTTACAGAAATACATAGTTGACTCACATGTATATATAAACATATAGGACACAAAATCTCTATAACAAAAATGATAATTATATACATATACATATAGGTAATAAAAAAATACATGATACATATCTTAAACAGTAAAAGAAAACAAATAAGTACATATGTTACCCTCTAAAATGACATAGTATGTATAGTTCAAAGACAAATCCAACACCGTATAAAATACATATAGCTCTACAAATGTATTTACAGAACACATACCTGATCCATATGTATATACTTATTTTATATGAGTCACCTTTGTATTTTGCAAATACATATGAAGATATATAGTATAGTTATGTTTGTTACTGTTTAATATGAATATGATATGTATTTCGTAAATACATATGTATGTTTTGTACTGATATACATATCCAGATCTGTATGACTATGTATTTTGTATGTTTTTTGAATATGTGTATGTGATAAACATAATTGTCTTTTCAAAATAAAAGTTAGAAATAGAAGAGTAAAAAAACGGAAGAAAAAAGAAAAAAAAAGAAAAAAAGAGAAGTGAAAAAGAAAAAAAAGGAAGAAAGAAAAATAAAAGTATATAAAAAAAAAGAGAAAAAAAAAGAACAAAACGAAAATAGTAAAAGAAAAAAAAGATATGAGAAAGGAAAAAAAAGAAAATAAAAAAGGAAAAAAAAGAGAAACAGAAGAGAGAAAATAAAGTGGAAAGAAAAAAATGAAAAAGAAAAGAAATCAAAATAAAAAAATAAAATGATAAAAAAATAAGATAAAAAAATAATAAGAAAAAAAAAGGTAGAGATATAAGAGAGTGAAAGACAGTAATGATGTTTTATATTGAAATCTTGAAGATCATGAAGATAATTATCTTCAAATATGAAAAAAGAGAAAAAAAAATGAAAAAGAAAAAAAAGAAGAGAGAAAATAAAGTGGAAATAAAAAAAAAAAAAAAAAAAAAAAATGATAAAAAAATAAGATGAAAAAAAAGGAGTAAAAAATATGACTATATTTGGGGGAGGTGAAATAGTGGAGTGAAAATAAAAAAATGTAAAGTAGTGAGAGTAAAATATGCACTTGCCTAGTTAATGAGTAAAATAATGTTACTCTTGCTATAAACTGTAATTTTACAAAAGTGTTACTATTTATTGTAATTATAATCTTAAGTATGTTATTTTATGTAATTTTTTCTTTTTAAATTGGTTCAAATGAACCCAATTCAATCTCCATGTCAACCCGTTCAATAGAAAAATAATTTTCTAAAGCAAAGTAGGAAAAACAAGTGACAATTTGTCCTCTCACTCTCAAAATCAACCACTTCACCTCACCCTAACCCCACCACACCCCCAACTTACCCCACCCATTCTGCCTCCATTAAATAAATTCTTTTTATTTCTTAAAAAATATTTTATAAAGTTTTTGCCCCCACCCCACCTCATCCCCATCCACCCTCCCTACCCAGAACCCCCACCCCAAAAAATTATTTTTTAATTTCTTTTAAAAATTAAAAATCTTTTCTTACCCCACGGTCAAAATCCTACCTTCCCCCTTTACCCGGATCCCCTACCACTCTCCAAAAAATATATTTTTAAAAAATAAATAAATAATTTTTTAAAAGAAAATTTTTTTGCCCCACCCCCCAGCTCCCCCTCCCCCCTCCCTTTTACGACATACCCCCTCTCCAAAAAGATAATTTCTTAAAAAAAGTTAAATTTCTTTTTTTTAAAAAAAGAAAAAACTCTTACTTCAACCCCAATCCCTTCCTTAACCCCCGCACTCCACATCCCCGCTGCTCTCAAATTTTCTTTTTTAAAAGATTTTTTTTTTGTTTTTAAAATAACTCTTACCCCAACCCCCATCACCCCTTCCCCCACCTCACCTCCACGGCATATCCCTCCACCAAAAAATTATTTTTTATAAAAAAAATTGTTAAAAAATGAATTTTCAAGAAAATTAAAAATTTTAAAAAATATTCTTACCCCACTCTCACTCCCTACCCAGCCACCCAACTTCCCAATTGCATCCAAACTTATTTTTTTATGTTGAATTTACAAAAGGTAAATATCAATATGTTAATATTTTTTAGATTAAGCGGATCAAATTAAGCGGGTCAAGACCCAACTCGATTTTAATTCATTTCAACTCAAAGTGAATTTTAAGTGGGTCATGACTCAACTCAATACCTAATTTAACACATTTAATATCTTCAATATCAACCCAATCTACCTATTTGACACCCCTACGGTCCTACTAAAATCAATGTGGAAACTCAATCAACAAGAAGAATAAGAAGTGCTATGATAATCGAACAAAAGTTACAGGTTTTCCCTGTAAAATACTATTCGGGGTCAAAAGTAGATAAGCCTATAAAAGAAAGTTCTTACCTTGCTATACACCCAGAACTCTGTCATGAAGTCACCACCCAGGTAGGATTTCGCTGTCATAACATCCACGAAGATACACCACAAAATTGACAGGCAAACTATTGTTAGGATATACTATAAATTATGTATTTTGATATAGCATTATTAATTGAATGATTTCTTATTTCTTATTTATTCAATTCAATAAATTATTACACTAAATAGATAATTGTCATATATGTGTACTCAACTTATATAGTAAATGATTTGGTGTATAGAGTTTAGCTTATACACAGAAGATTAAGTCATCGGTTCTTATAAGTTAAGGTTATAGTTCATAATCGTAGATGAAAATTTGGACAAACCATCAGAATGATTGTAGCACGAGATTAAATATAATCTATTTTGATTACAAGAATGGTATAGTTCTAACGTCTCGTTCTAGTGCATTTTGTATGTATTGAACAAGATCAAGTAGAGATAATTGTTTTAGACTGATTGATAAAAGTATATTCTCTAAACTATTAAATATACTTATATTCTCAGTCTTGATATAACTATGATGAACTATATATAATATTTATCGTAGTGATTTATTAAAAGGTGAGATTTTGAGATGTGTCAATATTCCTAGCAGATTGGATGATAACAATATATATAGGTGAAATAATAAGTTAGCTGATGGAATCCATGTCTTGGTATAGAGATTGATTCACGTATTTTATGAGAAACTTATAAGTTTTCATGTGTAAACTCGACCGGTGGATTTATTAATCCAACATATAAAATAAGTTAGTATCTCTCTAAAGGAAATTAATCATTATATTAAATTTATCAATAAATTAGTTTATTAATTAGTATATGTAGTCTTAACATGGGAATCACATAAGTGTTTAATGGAAATTTTCAAAATAAAACTAGAAGAGTGCAATTATGAATTTTTGGTGGAATGATTTGTAATTCATTATCATGATAATAATTCAAATTACTATTTTGAATTATTTTCATGATAGGGATCCTTATTAATTCTGTGGTTCCTACCGTGTTCATATTTAACAAAATGTCAGATTCTATTTTATATGAAAAAAGGAGAAGTCATTACCTTTTTCAGATGTGTGTTTTTCTTTTCTCCTTAGACTGGGAGAGTATTTCTATAAATAGGGATTACCTAGCTTAAATATTAGTTTTCTATTTTGCATTTTCCCTTGAGAGAGTTCGGCTGCGATTTGAGATCACTATAGAAGACTGTAGATTTGAAAACAGACTTGCTTCAAAATATTTGCTCACGCTTCAAGAGGTATGTCTTGGTTAATTTTAAGCACGCTTTGTGTGAGCTACATATTTATGTTTGCTGTTTATAATTCATGTAACCAGTGTGATTCTGGTATACTTTCGTTGTATACTATTTTTCAACAATTGACATCACGAGCCTAGCTTACATTTTTATAGACGATTTAGACAAAAGGTATATGTGTGCGGTAAACTCCGATTGAAGATTTTTTTATTTTTTATTTTTTAATGAAAATCGTGTGAGAATTAATACCGTGTCGTGAAACATCGGTTGTGATAAACAACACCATGATATGGTAAACTTGAAATTTAGCCCAATTCTTACATTATTTAATAATGAAAAAAAAGAAAGTTGGATTTTTGTTGTTCACGTGTTCGGCTTTGGTGGTTTAATTAGCATAGTATGAACTATTTCTTCTTTGTATTGTTGAAGGAGTATTTTCTTTTATCTTTGAGAAGAATTTTATTAAAAAAAAATTGAATTAAACTGAGCTTGTTGATGTCGGCTACATCATGGAAACCATATCAAGTTTTCTGTGAAAATTCTTTTTGCTTGTTCTCTGTGAAGAGTAAAATCAAGACTTGGGTTTTAGTTTTCTTGTTTCACATGAGAATGGTGGCTACACTATGTATGTATGGAATCTTTTACTCATAAAAAAGTAAATTTTATTATTTTATTGTTAATGAAACAAATGGTTCATGAGATCTTTATTCTCCCCAAATTTTATTTGTAGAATTTTATTGAATATGCTTTTATTGTTGTTGCTGAAAATTTCTTTTAAGCGATTCCTTGATTGAGATCACGTGAATGGCAAGAACAATAATCCATGATTCTTGAAATTACAGAATTCTCTACATTATGTATTATTTTCTCACACGTATGAAATTGTATATATGTCTGTGAGATGGTATTTTGTATGAATTAGATTTTTCTAGAAAAAATTTAGTATAAAATTTGAGAGAAAAATTATTTGGTAATAAGGGCTCTTCACATAATTACTATGATTAAATAGTAATGAAGTATTGAGTTTATGTGTTGACTTAGACCTTCCTTCCTATCGAATAAATTTAATACAAGTCATTATATATTTAATTGCTAGTTTGATAATTTGTATTAACTCTCTTAAACTGAGTAATATATTATTGAATCAATGTAACTAAGGTTTGATTTTCACTTGACTTAAACTAACTGTAGACTCTCCATCTAAGTTGGGTCTGTAAAAGTTCATAGAGTGAATAATTAGTCATTATATATACATGTATTGCATGAGTAATTCTCTAATCCCATCGATTGACTATTTGAGAGGCATATATATATATATATATATATATATATATATATATATATATATATATATATATATATATATATATATAAGTTTGAATGTAACTATTCAATGTTTATATGACTGTTTTAATGATCTATGTAATGTTTCAAATCTCAGATTCAATATGCCTGCTTTTACATCTTTTAGCATTGTTTTGGGTCAAAATAAACTTCAGAATCATAGTGTAGTTGAGAAAAGTTCTACTTCTAAATTGAATGATGGAAAAAAAGGAAGAAAATGAAGCACAATACTAAGGAATTGGTAGCTCCAGCTGGTGGCATGAAAAAGCCTAAAGGCAAGTGTTTTTATTGCAAAATGTTAGGCCATTGGAAAACACATTGTCAAGTTTCCCTAGCCAAGCAGAAAACAAGCAAGCTTCACTTTCAGTTCTCGTTGTTATGTGTTTAGCAGTTGTTTCTACCACATCATTTTGTGTAGATTCAGGAGTCACTGATCACATCTGCACTACTTTGCAGGAATTTTAAGAAATGCCCAAGATGAATATAGGTAAAGTTAGTATTTTTCAAGCTAATGGTTCAGTAGCTCCATCTTTAGCATTAGAAAATATTAGTATTTCGTTTAGTAGTGATAGCGTTTTAATTTTAAAAGACACATTATATGCACCTGTTGTTAGAAAAAAATTGATTTCAGTTTCTAAAGCCTTGAGAAATTGATATGGTGTTAATTTTTTGTTATAACGATTGTGTTATTAGCTATAATAAATATTTTATCTCTATTGGTACATTGATTGATGGTCTTTTTATTATTAGTGTCTCTCTTGAATTGTAACAAACTATGGAACTAAATAATGTTACCCTTTCAAGTAAAAGAAAACGTTCTTTTGAATTTAATAAGACTTATTTATGATATTAGCGTCTATGTCACATAAATTTAGACAAAATTTAAAGGTTTGTTTGGGATTGACTTTTAGATTCATTAAAAGTGGAGGCACCACCAAAATGTGAATTCTGTTTAAAAGGAAAAATAAATAAGAGACCTTTTTCCTCAAAAGAAAATAGAGCAAATGCTAAAATAAAGTTAATTCATTCTGATTTGTGTGACCCAATGAACATTCAAGCGAGAGGTGGTTATGAGTATTTTATGACTTCATTAGTGATTACTCAAATATGGATATGTTTATTTGTTGCCTCATAAATCTCGATAGTTCAAAAAATTTAAAAATTGAAGACAAAAATAAAAAAACTACATGAGAAATGTATTAAATCCTTACGATCTGATCGTGGTAGTGAATACCTCTCCAATGAATTTTAATTACTTATCAGAATAAGGAATTACATCACAAAGGTCTACACCTACAACTCCACAATAAAATAATGTAGCGAAAAAAAAAATCAGGATATTTTAGAAATGGTTAGATTTATGATGAGTTACTATTGTTTGCCTTCTTCATTTTAGGATTGTGTACTAAAAACTGCAAACTATATTCTAAACTTAGTTCCTTCCAAGTAGATACATGTGACACCCATAGAACTGTGGACTGGACATAAACCTAGTCTAAAACATGTTTAGATTTGGGAATGTCCAACATATATGCTGAAAGAGAAGGAAAAAAAGTTAGAACCTAGATCAGAAATATGTGTTTTAATTGGGTACCCTAAAGGAACAAAAGATGGTTTGTCTTACAATCCTATAGAAAAGAAGGTCTTTGTAAGTATTAATACCAAGTTTTTAGAGTTTTTTTTTTATGACAAACCACATTCTCAGAAGTAAACTAGTTGTACGGGAATGAAGCAAAGAGGTAACGAATCAATCTATTGACGATAATAAGGATCAAATCCAAACTTCAAATGCTAGAGTTAACATACCACTATATTTTAAAAGTGATAGAGATGTTAATAGACATACAATTCCACAAGTACAAGTTTCTGAAAATTCATTGCATCAATGTTGTAAGAGTGCACTAGTTAAAGAAGTCATTGATGTCCCAACACTGCAAGATGATGAGGATAACATAGAGACTCAAAATCCAGCAAATAACGTGGTTCAACAACAAGATCATAATAGTCTAATTGCCTTTATATTGATCCTTACAATTGAAGTGTCTCATCATAGAGAGAGAGAAAAGAAAATCATCTCAGTATTTACTCTTAGAAGAGTTTTTGACAAAATTTCTGAAGAGTTGAATACCTAGCCTATGAATTACGATGAAGCACTAGAGGATAATGATGTAGACAAATAGACTTTTGCCATGAAATAAAAAATGGAGTTCATGTACTCCAATAAAGTCTGGGATATTTTTGTAAGACCCTGCGAAATTCTAAGCTCAACACAGTCTTTTAAGCTTGCTAAGGGGTCCCCAAACATAGAAAATTCTAGCTAAGTATTCAGACTTAGTATTATTTTGTCCTTCATAGGTTGGTAACTCTATTTTACGACTCTTATGACCTTAAAGTATCGATAGTTAGATTGATTCATGATCAAGAATGTCAGTAGGTATTTTCGGATGAGTTTTGGATTTTTCAGACCTTGTTTGAACCACATTTGGGAATCCAAAATAGTGGATCGATGCGATCACGGTGCGGCGCGGCGGCTATCGCGTCGATCAATATTTTTCCTTAGCTCCAGTGGCAATTTCTAGTGAATCAACGTGGCGCGTTGTCCATCGCGTCGATGCCAACGACGCGGCACGTTGATCTGCACGCCGATTGTTCAATTTCCAGTCATTAAAAAGTCGCGTTCTTAGGGGTATTTGGGTCTTTTTCCACGTCCTTCAGCCCCCAAAAATATGAAATTTAGCCTTCTATTTGCAACATACACTCATTATTTCACAAATTGCTCAAGACCAAAAACCCTAGGTGATTGAATTTCAAATTCAAGGATCAAGCTTCCACCATTAATCTTCAAGAATTTAGCAACCAAGGTATGTCAAGTGTTCATCCAAGGGTTCCTTCCACCCTTGGAGTCCAATAAACTCTTTTAAACTTCAAGTAGCTTGATTTTATGCTTTTCATAATTTGGATTCAATTGTATTCATGATTATAATGTTGATTGAATTTCTATTCCATGATTAAGTGCAAGATTTATGTAAAAACAACTATTATGTATGTAGTATCTTGTGAACTCATGTTAAAGACTTGAAATTGTGATGCTCATGTGTTGATTAGTACTATGTGCATATACAATGCCTTCCAAGTGTTTGATGAGTTGTTCATGAAAATTAAATAATGAAATTATATCATGTTAACATGTATTCAAGTTCATGGCATGCAGGTGTTTGCTAGAATGTCCCAATGAATGAATGATGGTCAAGTAGTTATTTATCATGTTTCAAGATTGTGCCATGTCTTATAATTTATGTTATTGAGTCCTGGGGGTATTTAATACCCGATAATTTAGCTGATTACCTAGAGCCATGGTCAGTTTCAGGATAGTATCAGTCATGTCACAATCAGTAGTACTCTCAGTCATTTATAGAACTCAGGAAAAACTTAGTAGACTTAGTATTAGTCCAGTCTAGTTCAGTATTTAGTTCGGACATCAGTAAATTCAGCCAGTTAACAGAATTTAGTAGTATTTCGTCAGTCAACGGAACTCAGTAAACTCAGTAACAGTTCGGTCAAGCCAAATATGAACTAGGAAAATTAGTTCAGTGTCTATTCAGTTGGGAGTAGGATTCAGCACTGAGCTAGCCCAGGGATAGGGGCATTTCTGCCAGCAGAGGGTTTGACCCTTAGTAGCAATCCCAGTGTTACAGAACAACGTAGCCAGTGTAGGTTGAGATATCTTCCTGCCAGATATTATGGGGGTTGATACATCTCATTTGAGTTTTCCTTCCAGCGAGGTTTGATGAAAGAGCTTCCTATTAGAGAGGGTTAACTCTTAGATTGTATTTACCCGTGGCACAATATTGACACCCTTCCAACTGGGTTACAGGTTGGACCCCAATCTATTCATAAAGGGGCATATCGGTTAGATGATTACCTCCTACAGTTTCAGTTTTAGATTCAATCTTAGTACAAAGCTCAGTTCAGTTCTACAGATTCAGGACTATCAAACACAGTCACTCAGTTTAGTACAGAACTCAATAGTTCCACAGGATCAAGACTGTCAGATACAGTCACTCAGTTATCAGCTACATAGTATTAGTAAACTCAGATACCAATAATTCTGTATCAGTATACTCAGAGATTAGTTAATCAGTATTCAAACTCAGTATCTATTTTTGTCACGATCTCAGTTATAGTACACATTTTCATGCATGTACTCTCATCCAGTTATATTCATGTCATTCAGTCAGTATTGTTTATGCATATGAACCCATGCATTTCAGCCTACCTCACTTAGTATACCAATACATTCAAAGTACTGACGCATACTTTTATCTTGCACTATGATGTCTTATATCATAGGTTCAGATGCATGAGCTCTCAATCATCCTTAGGAATTACAGATTTTCAGAAGTCAGAGTTAGTGGTGAGTCCTCATAGTTCGAGGACATGATTGTTATTTCAGCATTTTATTTTATTTTAGTAGCCGGAGTTAGTTAGGGACTTGTTCCATCAACTCCACATTTCAAACAGTTTAGAGGCTTTTCAGACTAGAGTATTTTCAGACAAATATTTCAGTTTTGAATTGTTATACCTTATTCAGTTTTAATTTAGTATTGACCTTTATGTCAAGTTTTCACCTAATTTCTGCATATTAGAGTATTGTTATTCAATTATTATAGCAGGTACCAATCATGGGTTAGCTTATGGTCCTTCGGGATTATGAGCACCATGTAGCATCCGGGGTACAGACTCGGAGCGTTACAAACTTGGTATCAGAGCCTAAGGTTTAACAGAGTCCTAGGAAGTCTGAAAGCCGCATCTAGTAAAATATTGTGCATGGGTGTGTAGCGCGCCACACTTATAGACACGAGACTGCGAGGTGTTTTAGGAAAAAATTCCCTTCTTTCAGTATTCATGTCGTGCGAGTGAGCATGAGCTCCAGTTAAAATCCCTCTCTAATCCAAATTTCTCTTCCATTTACAGAATATACCTCCAAAGAGGACTAAGGGAAGAGGAATGAGAGACTAACCAGAACCCTAGCCCGTCTATCTAGATTCTCTGGACGAACACGTCTCCCACGCTGAGTTCAGAGAAGCTTTCACTACCCTAGCTCATTTTGTGGCAGCCCAAAATGAACATCTAGCTGTTGATACATCTAACCCAGTGGCCAATACTGCTGCTGCCAGGATTCAAGACTTCACCTGAATGAACCCTCCATATTTTACTGTGTCAAGTCAGATGAGGATCCTCAAGAGTTTCTTGATCAGGTGTAAAAAGTTACAGATATTATGGGAGTCACTGCTGTTGAGAGCACTGAGTTGGCCGCATATCATTTACAGGATGTGGCATACTCATGGTTTAAACAGTGGAAAGCAGAAAGGGCCACAGATGCAGGGCCCCTAGAATGGGAGAAGTTTGTTGTTACTTTTCTGGAAAGGTTCTTCACGCTAGAGTTGAGGGAAACAAAGGTTTTGGAGTTTATAAATCTGAAGCAGGGCAACATGACGGTATAAGAGTATTCTTTTAAGTTTTCTCAATTAGCCAGATATGCTACTCATGTGGTAGCAAATGGCATATCTAAGATGACTAAGTTTGTGTCTGGTGTGTCTAATAGTGTGGTCAAAGAGTGTAGGACCGCAATGCTGATTAAGGAGATAGGCATATCCAGGCTCATGGTCTATGCTCAGTAGATGAAAGAGTCTAAGAATAAAGAGAAGGAGAGAGAGAACAAGAAAACGAGAACAGGTAGATTCAACTTCGCTCAGCCTAATTCAGAGGGTGGGAATCATTCTTAGTTCCTCTCGAAATCCTCAGTTCCATCTCCATCCTCATCCAGTGCTCCTGTGCCAAAATTCAGAGATGGAAATAGGGATAGGGCATTAGGCCCTAAACCCCAGAGTAGTGTTAGCAGTGCCCGAACCAATATCCTTTGTTAAAAGTATGGCAGAAACCACCAGGGTATCTGTAAAGCTGGCAGTAATGTGTGTTTCGGATGTGGCAAGCCAGGCCATAGGGTTAGATAGTATCCTTAAGTGGGTTCTCAGAGTCAGTATAACCGTCCCCCATCTCAGTCCGATCACCTGAATCAGCAGGGTGCCGCATCTAATGCCACCAGTGGGCAGCACCCAAATAGAATCTACGCACTTCAATCCCTAGAGGATCAGGAGAGTTCTCCTAATGTGGTCACTGGTACGTTACAAGTTTTCCATTTACATGTTTATGCTTTTCTAGATCCAGGAGATTCATTTTCCTTTATTACTCTATATATAACAGTTGATTTCAGAGTTAGTCCAAAATTCTAGCAGAGCCTTTCTCAGTCTTTACATAAGTGGGTAAATCTATCATATCCCGATGGGTATACAGGAACTGTTCGATTATGATATCTCAGAAAGTCACTTCAGCAAACTTAGTCGAATTAAAGATTACTGATTTTGATGTCATTCTCAGCATGGATTGGATTTATTCTTGCTATTCCTCAGTCGACTGGAGAAATAGAATTGTCCAATTTCAATTTCCGAATGAACCCACCCTTGAGTGGAGGGGTAGTACTTCAGTACTTAGGGGTCAGCTTGTTTCTTACCTAAGGGCAAGAAAAATAATATCTAAGGGATGTGTTTACCATCTCGTTCGAGTCCAGGACTCTAGTTCAGAAACCCCTACTCTTGAATCAGTGTCAGTAGCATTGAATTTCTAGATGTACTTCCCGAAGATCTTCCCAGATTTTCTCCCAAAAGGAAAATCGACTTCGGAATAGACCTTCTTCTATATACTCAGCATATATCTATTCTGCCATATAAAATGGTTCCAGCAGAACTCAGAGAATTAAAAGAACAGTTAAAAGATCTCTTAGATAAAGGATTTATCAAACCCAGTGTATCCCCGTGGGGTGCACCAGTTTTATTCGTGCATAAGAAAAATGGTTCTCTCAGAATGTGTATTGATTACCATTAACTAAATAAAGTCACGGTCAAGACAAGTGTCCCCTTCCCAGAATCGATGACTTGTTTGACCAACTTTAGGGTGCCAGTTACTTTTCTAAGATAGACCTCGGCTATCATCAACTCAGGGTCAGAGAATGTGACATCCCAAAAACAGCCTTCAAAACTCGATATGGTCACTTCAAATTCTTAGTCATGTCCTTTGGTATTACTAATGCCCCAGTAGCTTTCATGGACTTGATGAATCGTGTGCTCAAGCAGTACTTTGACATATTCGTCATAGTCTTCATAGATGACATTCTTGTCTACACCCACAGTAAGCATGATCATTTATACCATCTCAGAATAGTATTGTAAACTCTCATAAACCATCAGTTATTCACCAAATTCAATAAGTGCAAATTTTGGCTAAGGTCAGTAACCTTCCTTGGCCATATCATTTTCGGTGATAGCATTAGTGTTGATCCCCAAAAGTCCAAAATAGTGAGAAACTCGCCTAGACTCATCTCTCCATTAGATATCAGGAGTTTCTTGGGCTTGGCTGGCTATTACCAATGGTTTGTTGGGGGATTTTCATCTATTGCATCCCCTATGTCCAGATTGACTCAGAAGAAAATCAAATTATAATGGTTAGATTCTTATGAAAAGAGTTTTCAGGAGTTAAAGACTCGACTCACTACAACTCCAGTTTTGACCCTATCAGATGGTTCAGATGGGTTTGTGGTATATTGTGATGCCTCCAAAGTCAGTTTGAGGTGTGTTTTGATATAGAGAGAAAAGGTCATAGCCTACGCCTCTAGACAGCTGAAGCCCCATGAAAAGAACTATCTTACTCATAATCTTGAGTTAGCAGTAGAAGTATTTTCCTTAAAGATTTAGAGGCACTATTTGTATGGGGTGCACATTGACGTGTTCACTGACCATAAGAGCCTACAGTACGTGTTCTCTCAAAAAGATTTAAAACTCTATCAGAGAAGGTGGTTGGAGTTATTAAAAGACTATGACATGAGCGTCCTGTATCATCCGGGTAAAGCCAATGTAGTGGTTGATGCTCTCAGTAGGATGTCTATAGGTAGTGTTGCTCATGTGGAGGATGGTAAGAAGAAGTTAGTTCAGGAAGTTCATCAGCTTGCCCGACTAGGTTTTCGCTTAGTCAATTCATCAGAAGGTAGTGTATGGGTGCAGAATAGTTCAGAATCATCCCTGGTTTCTGAGGTAAAGAAAAAGCAGGATAGGGATCCCAGTTTAGTCAAGTTAAAGGAATCTGTCAGAGATCAGAAAGTAAAGGTCTTTTCCCAAGGGGGAGATGGTGTTTTACGTTGTCAGGGTTGACTATGCATGCCAGATATAGATGACCTGAGGCAACGAATTCTTTGTAGAGGTTCATGGTGCACGCTACTCTATTCATCCAGGGGACACTAAGATGTACCGTGACTTATGGGAGATATATTTGTGGAGTGGGATGAATAAAGATATTTCAGAGTTTATGGCTAAGTGCTCAATATGTCAGTAGGTTAAGATTGAGCATCGGAAACCTAGTGGGTCTATGCAGGAGTTTAGCATTCCCACCTGGAAATGGGAAGAAGTGAACATGGACTTTGCGACGGGTTTTTCTCGTACCCGTCGTCAACATAATTCAGTTTGGGTCATTGTAGATAGGATGACCAAATCAGCTCATTTTCTACCGGTCCATACCTCTTATTCAACCGAGGATTACGCCAAAATCTATATCAAGGAGTTGGTCAGATTGCACGGTGTTCTATTATCCATTATCTCAGATAGAGGTACCCAATTCACCTCTTATTTTTGGAAGGCATTCCAAAAGGGTCTTGGTACTCGAGTTCACCTCAGTACAACCTTTCATCCTCAAACAGATGGTCAAACAGAAAGGACCATTCAGACTTTAGAAGATATGCTACGAGCGTATGCGGTAGACTTTAAAGGTAGTTGGGATGACCACTTGCCTTTGATTGAATTCGCATATAACAACAACTATCATTCCAACATTCAGATGGCTCCGTTTGAGGTGCTTTATGGGAGGAGGTGTAGATCTCCCATTGGTTAGTTTGAAGTAGGTAAGGTAGCAGTGGTAGAGCCTAAGTTAGTATTTGATACCTTAGAGAAAGTTTAGTTGATCAGGGAAAGGCTTAATATACCTCATAGCCGACAGAAATCGTACGCAGAAAGGATCTCGAGTTCGAGATTGGGGATTTTGTGTATTTGAAAATCTCTCCTATGAAAGGAGTGAAGAGGTTTGGCAAGAAGGAGAAACTCAGTCCTCGATATGTCAGTCCTTACCGAATTCTCAGCCGTTTCGGAAAGGTAGCTTACGAGCTTGAGTTGCCTTCAGACTTAGCTTCAGTGCATCTAGTGTTCCATGTCTCCTTGCTTAATAAATGCATAGGTGATCCAACAGTCGTAGTCCCTATAGAGGACATATATATTCAGAACAACCTCTCTTATGAAGAGACTCCCATCAAAATCCTTGATTATCAGATTCGCAGACTGAGGAACAAAGAAGTTCCTCTAGTCAAAGTACTTTGGTGGAATTAGTCCATTGAGGGAGCTACTTGGGAAGCAGAAGCAGACATACGAACCAAGTATCCTCACCTTTTCTCTGCAAACTCTAACTCAGCCCAAGGTAACAAATTTTCTTTGAATTTACTCAGTCTCATGTTTAGATATAGCTACTAACTTGGTATCAATTAACGTTGCATACTCAGTCATGCATTCACGAATCAGTTCAGTCATGTACTCATGCATCAGACATGAATGTCTAGTATATAAGCCCAGCTTATTAATAATCCCAGTCGTGTATTCATGAATCATGTTCAGCTATGTACTCATGTATCAGATATGCATGTTCAGTATGATAATTCAGTGTATCAATAATTTCAGTCATGAAATCATACTTCAATTGTGCATGTCTAGTGTATAAATCCAGTGTATCAGTATTCTCAGTTTACTCAGTCTTATTCAAGGATGAATGTTCCCAAGGGGGAGATATTGTAAGACCCCGCAAAATCCTAAGCTCAACTCAATCTTTTAAGCTTGCTAAGGGGTCCCCAGACTTAGAAAATTCTAGCTAAGTATTCAGACTTAGTATTATTTTGGCCTTCGTAGGTTGGCAACTCTATTTCACGACTCTTATGAAATTAAAGTATCGATCTTTAGATTGATTCATGATCAGAAATATCAATAGGTATTCCCGGATGAGTTTTAAATTTTTCAAACCTCGTTTGAACCACGTTTTGGAATTCAAAACAGTGCATCGATGCGATCTCGGCATGGTGTATCAGCTATCGCGCCAATCAATATTTTTCCTTGGCTCCAGTGGAAATTTCTAGTGCACCGATGCAGACTCAACGTGGTATGTTAGACATCGCGTCAATGCCAGCAACATAGTGTGTCGATCTGCGCGTCGACAGTTCAGTTTTTAGTCATTAAAAAATCGCGTCCTTAGGGGTATTTGGGTCTTTTTCCACGTCCTTCAGCCCCCCAAAATACAAAATTTAGCCTTCTATTTGCAACATACACCCATTATTTCATAAATTACTCAAGAACAAAAACCCTAGGTGATTGAATTTCAAATTCAAGTCTCAAGATTCCACCATTAATCTTCAAGAATTTAGCAACCAAGGTATGTCAAGTGTTCATCCAAGGGTTCCTTCCACCCTTGGAGTCCAAGAAACTTTTTTAAACTTCAAGTAGCTTGATTTCATGCTTTCCATGATTTAGATTTAAGTGTATTCATGATTATAATGTTGATTGGATTTCTATTCCATGATTAAGCGCAAGATTTATGTAAAAATAACTATTATGTATGTAGTATCATATGAATTCATGTTAAAGCCTTGAAATTGTGATGCTCATGTGTTGATTAGTACGGTGTGTATACACTTCCTTCCAAGTGTTTGATGAGTTGTTCATGAGAAATAAATAATGAAATTATATCACATTAGCATGTATTCAAGTTCATGGCACGCAAGTGTTTGCTAAAATGTCCCAATGAATGAATGATGATCAAGTAGTTATTTATCATGTTTCAAGATTGTGCCATGTCTTATAATTTATGCTATCGAGTCCTGGGGGTATTTAATGCCCGATAATTTAGCTGATTACCTAGATCCATGGTCAGTCTCAGGATAGTATCATTCATGTCACGATCAGTAGTACGCTCAGTTATTTACAGAACTCAGGAAAAAACTCAGTAGACTCAGTATCAGTCCAGTCTAGATCAGTATTCAGTTTGGACCTCAGTAAATTCAGCTAGTTAACAGAATTCAGTCGTATTCTGTCCATTAGTGGAACTCAGTAAAGTCAGTAACAGTTCAGTCAAGCCTAGTATGAACTAGGAAAATTAGTTCAGTGTCTATTCAGTTGGGAGTAGGATTCAGCACCGAGCTAACCCAGGGATGGAGGCATTCCTACAAGCAGAGGATTTGACCCTTAGTAGCAATCCCTGCATTATAGAACTACGTATCCAGCGTAGGTTGAGATATCTTCCTAGCAGATATTATGAGGTTTGATACATCTCATTCGAGTTTTCCTTCCAGCGAGGGTTGACGAAAGAGTTTCCTGTCAGAGAGACCTAACTCATAGCTTGTCTTTACCCGTGGCACGGTATTGAAACCCTTTCAACTGGGGTTATAGGTTGGATCCTAATCTATTTAGAAAAGGTCATATCTGTTAGATGTTTACCTCCCACAGTCTCAATTTTAGATTCTGTCTCAGTACAAAACTCAATTCAGTTCTACAGATTCAGGACTGTCTGACACAGTCACTCAGTTCAGTACGGAACTCAGTACAGTTCCACAGGATTAAGACTGTTAGATACAGTCACTCAGTTATTAGCTACACTGTATTAGTAAACTCAGATATCAGTTAATCAGTATTCAGACTCAGTATCCATTGTTATCACGATCTCAGTTACAATATACGTATTCATGTATGTGCTCTCATCCAGTTATACTCATGTCATTTAGTTAATATTGTTCATGTATATGAACCCATGCATTTCAGCCTACCTTACTTAGCATACCAGTATATTCAAAGTACTGACACATATTTTTCTCTTGCACTATGATGTCTTATATCAAAGGTTCAGACGCACGGGCTCCCGATCATCCCTAGCAGTAACAGATTTTTAGCAGTCAGAGTTAGTGGTGAGTCCTAATAGTTCGAGGACATGATTGTTATTTCAGCATTTCAGTTTATTTCAGTAGCCGGAGTTAGTGGGGACTTGTCCCATCAACCCCACATTTCAGACACTTTAGAGGCTTTTCAGACTAGAGTATTTTCAGACAGATGTTTCAGTTTTGGTATTGTTATATCTTATTCAGTTTTAATTCAGTATTGATACTTATGGCAAGTTTCCGCCTAATTTCCGCATATTACAGTATTATTATTCAGTTTTTGCAGTAGGTACCAGTGTTATGGGTTAGCTTGTGGTCCTTCAGGATTATGAGCACCGTGTAGCGTCAGGGGTACAGACTCAGGGTCTTACAATTTTAGAACCACCTGCAGATGGAGTCAGCCCATTGTATTCTAGTGGATATAAAAAAAGGAGTACATGAAAAAGTGTAAACTTACAAAGATAGGATTGTTGCAAAAAGGTTAGTCAGAAAGAAGAGATTGATTATGAGGAAACCTTTTCGCCAATACTAATGCTTAAGTGTATTACAATTATCCTACCAATTGTTGTTCATTATGATTATGAGATTTGAGATATGTATGTCAATCTAGCTTTCTTTAATAGAAGTCTTGATGACAACATTTTATATGGCAGCTAGATGATTTCATTGAAAAAAGGCAAGAACACATGTTGTGTAAGTTAAGAGATTCATTTATGAATTAAAGCAAGCTTCAAGGACATGGAACACTTGTTTTGACAATGTGATTAAGACTTTTGATTTTGATAAATGTTTTGATGATTCTTATGTGTACAAAAAGTAAAATGGTAACAAAGTAGTATTTCTATTATTATATGTAGATGATAACTTACTCATAGAAAATAATGTGGGCTTGTTGAATTTAGTTAAGGAATACTTATTCAATAATTTTAATATGAAAATTTTAGAGAAGATGCACACATCCTTGAAATCAAGGTTCTATGTGATCGCAATAAAATGATGTTAAACTTATCTCAAGCTCTTTATATTGATACAATGTTTACTAGGTTCATCATGAATGATTCTAAAAAAGGATTTCTTACTTTTAGACATAGAATTTCTCTATCTAAGGATCAATGTCCTAAGATAGATAAGGAAATAGAAAACATGAAGGTGATTCCTTATGCATCAACTGTAGTTAGCCTAACATATGTGATGTTCTGCACTAGACCTGATTCCTGTTTTGTTGCAGGCATGGTTGCAGATTTCAGTCTAACCATGGAAGAAAACACCGGATAATATTTAAGCATATAATCAAGTACCTGAAAAGGACTAAGGATTATATGTTAGTTTATGTCACGACCCAAAATTGATAGGTCATGATGACATTTATCGTGGTGAACCTTGACAAGTAAGACTATCATACAAACTGATACACGAAGGGTAAAAAGATAGAAATAAACCTAAGGTAAGACTTCCAAATTGATGCCGAATCATAAAAGTATAATAAATGTGAAAAAAATATAACAATGCAACCATAACTTCCAAAAATCAGGTGTAAATAGTATAAGAACGTATCTAGTATAATTCCCTGCATGTGGCTCATCCGTGTTTTCCAAGGCGCTGCCTGTTACTCAGCATGGGAGAAGGGGGCAGAACTGCACACTTTCGAATACCTAAAGGTCAACCACTACCTTGAAAGCACCAAATATCGCTCGAATCAAATAAGCTGGAGTGTAGTCGAACTAGGACCTGCATCGAAAGGCCGTAGTAGGCATGAGTACGGTCCACTTATACTCAGTAGGTATTATACGCAGATCAAGCAAAGTAGAAAATAAAGAACACAAAATCATACTAAGGGTCGTCACCTACAATCAGAAAATATCCAAAACGGTAGCCCACACCGCTTGCACTAACAGTCCTATAATATCTACATATAATACAACACACCAGATAGGGATACAAATATACACAATATAACAAACAAGTAGAACAAAAGAGACACATGTATAATCAACTACAAATAAAGAAAGATAAAACAATTAGACATTTACAAATCAAGATATAGAACAAATAGATAGAAGACAAGTCAATATGGCAATATAAGCACAACATAAACACAATAAAGCAAGAGCAATATATATGAGGATGATGATTATGATGCACGAGGTTGGCACACAACCTTGAGGTTGGCACATAACCTTAGGGTTGGCACACATCCATCGAGGTTGACACACAGTCATCGAGTCTTCTCCGGCATAATCCTTTGGAAAAGGTCCATAATATCTAATATTTGATACCAATATTCAGTAATTTATAGTGTTTCCCATATTTCTAGTATTTCTCATATTTCCAAGCACATACATAACATAAGACACAAATAAACTACACATACATGACAACTAGTAAATATAAATCAATAGAATAAACAAGTTAAATGATGCGTATGATGACATGAGGATGATGATGCAATGTTCAGTACCATACAAAATGAGTATTTCCATAACCAATCTACATGATGTATTTCCACAATCAAACCATATGATGTATTTCCACAACCAACCACAATGTTACAATTCCACAATCATGTGAGACAATATCCACTCACTATTTCCACTATCCATGAATTCTCCACGTGATTCATATTCCCACACAGTATGAATATATATATATACACACACATATATATATATATACACACACACATATATATATACACATATATATATATACATATATATATATATACACAATACGCAAAAGGCACCACAATAGAAATTTCTAACAAGACAATACAGTTATTCACATGTATTCCAGGCTATCAATATTACATAACCCCACACAGTCACATATATCACATAATACCTTAGTTTCAATAATTATACCGCATATAGGGCCCCACATGGGCACAATACATAAATAGCCATTTTTCATGATTAGTTTTCATCCTTAACATGTATTTTGTATACAAATTAACTGCCCAATCCAGTCTGATAGAGTTAAGTCATAACCTACCTCGAATGCCGAAACTGGTCCGCTACACTTCAAAATCACCACTTTAATTCTTACAAATGATTCCCAAATCAACTAAAACTAAGAAATATAGAATCTACGCGTCAAAACAAAGCCAACGATATGCATATTGCCTACTTTTGGTTTGGAATCAAAATGGACCCCAGAAATAGATTTCTAAAAAAGAAGAGCAAAATCAAAAATATATTACAAAAACATATTTCTCATACCTTTAGAAATATACAAAAGAAAACTCAAGTCAAATCGAGTAAAAAACGAGGTTCAAATCAAATAAAAATCATTTTTGAGCTTTACTGGGTAACATCTTTCAAATCTGTGTTAAAATCAAGATTTAAAGTTGTTTTGAACATTAAATTGATGAAAAACTAGTAATTATAGGATTAGGAATATTATTCAAATGAAAAGGAGTGAAATTTGGGGATAAATCAAGTAATAAGGTTTTTAGTGTTTTGAACAATTAAATCAATAATTAAAGTAAGAAAAGGATGAAATCTCACCTTAAATTCATAAAAGAATCAAGAAATAGCTGTTAATCTAGCTTCCCAAGCACCCACAAACTTCACTTTTAAGCTCTCACACTATTTTAGGGTTTAACTCTCAAGAGACAAGGTGAAAGAATGAGCAAAATTGGGCAAAAAGGGGGTATTTATACTTGTACCAGGTTGCCAGGTAAATAAGGCATAAATCGGGCTCCTCAAATGAGGTTTACCCTTTGTTGTCTAGGTTGCACCAGCAACCTGGTGACCGGATTTTCTAACTCCAAAACGGACTTCAACAGGGTGTCCGAATTCATTTGAAATCTGATAGACACAAACAAACTATGTAACCAGACTAAATTCAACACTTTGAACTCAATGGCGATATCAGATTTTGAAAAAATATTGTTTTCATAGAGTTGACCCCCAAATCCAAAATTACCATTTTCTAAATTGAGCATCCAAATGAGATTTAAAAGTCATAAAACCCAACCAAATTGTTATCTCCCTAAAATCGACGTTCTGAATCTGTTGGCGTAGTTCATTCAGTTATTCGTCACATGGATCAAAAGATAAAAGCCTCCAAAAATCACAATATCGCATAAAAGGCACCAAAATGCATCGAAAACTGTGCCAATCATCTCCACACCCCAAAAATACTACAATGCAACTACGAGGAGGGATAAAAAAGTCAAATTACATAGAAATACATATTTTACATATTTCATTAAATTTTCAGGTTGTTACATCATCCACCACTAAAATTCTAGTTTGTCCTCGAACTAAGGCAAAGAAATACCCGAATCAATGAAAAACTGGGGGTAAGAACTACCCATATCAGACTCTACCTCCTAAGTAGCCTCATCTATAGGTCCATGTCGCCACTGAACCTTAACTACAGAGATAACTCTAGAACGCAATCGTCTAACATCCCTAGCCAAAATGGAGACCGGCTCCTTAATGAAAGACAACCGCTCATCTAACTGAATTGACTCCCAACGAATGATGTGAGACTTATCAGAAACATAATGGAGAAACAAAGAAACATGAAAAACTAGATGAACAACTGATAAATTTGAGGAAAAACCAAACTTATAGGCCACATCACCAATAGTCCGAAGAAACTCAAATGGACCAATATACCTGGGGCTAAGCTTTCCCTCTTCCCAAACCTCATCATACCCTTCATAGGTGAAATTCGAAGGAAAACACGATCACCAACACTAAATCACAAGGCGCAAAGTCTACAATCTGTATAGCACTTCTACCTACTCTGAGCCATTCGAAGTCTAGCCTGAATGACTTGAACTCCATCTAAAGACTCACCAAGAAAGTGCATACCTCGAGTTCTAACCTCAAAAATATCAAACCAACCCACTGGCAAACAACAACGTCTACAATATAATGCCTTAAAAGGAGCCATGTCAATACTGGAATGGTAGTTGTTATCATAAGCAAACTCTGTTGAAGCCAAATATATCTCCCACTATCCACCAAAATCAATCACACACGCACGGAGTATATCTCTAAAACCTGGATAGTCCGCTCTGACTAGCCATTAATCTAAGGGTGAAATATTATGCTAAGATCAACCCGTGTGCCCAACTCATCCTGAAATATCTTTTAAAAGTGACAAGTAAACACAGAACCTTGATCTAAAATGATTGACACGGGCACACCATATAGTCGCATAATCTCTCGAATGTAGATACGAGCCAACCTCTCGGCACTAAAGAAAACTTGAACTAGAATAAAATAAGCTGACTTGGTCAATCGACCTATAATAACCTAAACGTTATTCGATCCATGAGAAGTAAGAGGCAACCCAGTCACGAAGTTCACAATGATTCATTCCCATTTTCACTAAATAATGGGTAACCTACGAAGAAACCACCAGGTCTCATATGCTCGGCCTTCACCTATTGACAACGTAGGCAACGAGCCACCAAATCCACTATATCTTGCCTCATTCCACCCCAACAGTAGTCTTGTCTCAAGTCACGATATATCTTAGTCACACATGAATGAATGAATGGAATATCGAAAACAATGGGCCTTCTGCAAGATCAACCTAATCTAGTCACCCACTCTTGGCACACAAACTCAGCCTTCAATCTGCAAAACTCCATCCGAATCAAGTGAGGCTTTCTTAGCCTCACCACTCAACACCTTATCTGGAATTAATCTCAATTCAACATATCACACTGATGAGCTCAAATTTGTTCCATCAAAGAAGATCTAGCCTCCATAAATGCCAAAACATGCCCAGGATTTGAAATATCAAGCCAAATATCTGGTTAGCTAAAGATTGAATCTCTAAGGCCAAAGGCCTCTCCTAAGTCAAAAGATACGCCAAGATGCCCATGCTAGTCAACTTCTGGCTCAAGGCATCCACAACCACATTAGCCTTTCTCGGATGATAGAGAATGGTCAAGTCATAATCCTTAAGAAACTCAAGCCAATAACGCTGCCTCATAATAAGATCTCGTGAGCTAAAAAAGTATAGAAGGCTACGATGATACAAGAAAATCTCACAACGGACTCCATACAAGCAGTGTCTCCACAACTTCAAAGCAAACACAACTGCGTACAACTCCAAATCATAGGTAGGATAATTCCTCCCATCAGGCTTCAACTGATGAGATGCATAAGCAATCACCTTGCCCTCCTGCATCAATGGTTAAAAACCACCGACATGTCCAGATCTAACTTTGAATTGGTTCCTGGTCCTGGTTAGAGACCACTTATGTTCTTTTTTTTTCGAGCTTTATCTCATTCTTCTTTGGCACAACACCCAATCCAACACCTGAAGCATCACAAAATACGGTAAAGCCCACGCCTTTCTTTGGCAAAGCCAAAATAAGAGCAGAAGTTAACAAATCCTTGGCCTTTAAAAAGCTCGCCTCATAAGTATCAGACCATGAAAAAAAATCTTTTTCTGATCAACTTAGTCAAAGAAGATGCAATAAAGGAGGAGCCCTCAACAAAATGATGATAATAACCTACCAATCCAACAAAACTCTGAATCTCAGTGGGCGAAGTAGGTCTAGGTCAATCACGAACCACTGCAACCTGGGCTGGACCAACCATAATACCTTTCTTAGTCACCACATGACCCAAGAAAGAAATAGACTCCAACTAAAACTCACACTTAGAGAACTTCACATACAACTTCGTATCCCTCAATCTCTGAACCACAATTCACAAATGCTCCTCATGTTCAGCCTCACTCTTGGAATACACCAAGATATTATCTATAAATATAATTATAAAGAAGTTGAGATACGATCAAAACACCCAGTTCATCAACTTCATGAATGCGACAGGGTCATTAGTCAACCCAAAAGACATGATCAAGAACTTATAATGACTAGATCGATTTTGAAAAGCCATCTTCAGAAAATCCAAAGCTCTAATCCACTACTGGTGATAACTAGAATTCAAATTAATCTTCATAACCACCGCAGCACCCTGAAGTTGGTCAAATAAATCATCACTACGAGGAAGAGGATACTTATTCTTAACTATCACCTTGTTCAACTGTCGATAATCAATGCACATCCGCATAGACCCATCCTTCTTCTTCACAAATAAGATAGGCACACCTCAAAGAGATATACTAGGTTAGATAAATCCCTTATCCAACAACTCCTATAACTGATCCTTCAATTTCTCCAGCTCGATCTGGGCCATCCTATAAGGAAAAATAGAAATAGGCTTTGTGCCCGACTCAACACCAATAGCAAAACCAATATCATGATTCAGAGGCATACCCGGCAAATCTGTAGGAAACAGATCTATAATCTCATGAACAACATGGATAAAATCTAAGAAAGGAGGTGAAACAACCTTAGTATTATGAATATAAGCCAAATAGGCAAAATATCCCCTCTCAGCCAATCGATGAGCCTGAATATAAGATATAACCCTCTTAGGTCTCGAATGAAGTGTACCATTCCAAAATTTTCACCCGGTGAAGCTAAAGTCATAGTCTTAGAAAATAATTTAAGACAATATGATAAGGATCCAACCAATCCATACTCAAATAAACTTTGATATCAACCTTATTTAACACAAGCAAATCTATCAAGGTCTCATGCCCAGCAAACATCATAATACAAGATTAGTACACCCGATCCACCACTAAAGAATCACCTACAAAGGTACATACATGAATAGACATGGAAATAGGCTCACTAATAAAATCAAAACCCAAAGAAAAAATAAATAGAAACATAGAAAAAAGTTAACCTGAGATCAAATAACACAGATGCAGGTCTAAATCAAACGGGGAAGATATCTGTGATCACAATATCAAATGCTTTTGCCTCAGGCTTGGTGGGTATAGCATAACACTAGCCACGACCATAAACAGGTTGAGTAGCCCCATAACCACCACCATGAGCTCTAGTACCTCTACCTCTTACTACTTTAGTAGTACCTCTACCTCTTACTACTAAAATAAGAGTATCCCTAATCACACAGTGGGGGAAGTCCTTAGCCAAATGGCCAACCTCACAACACATATAACAAGTTCTATAACCCGCCTAAAGATGAAAAGGAACCATTAGGCCCGAATGGCCATCCTGCACTGCTAAAGTAAAGATCCACCACTTGAACTCTATAAGGCCACCTGCACTGTCCTACCCTGATAACTATGAGAAACTCTAGAATCTCTACCGAGAGAAGCTTGGCCTCTAAACTCACCAAAATGGTGCACCTTCTTTGTGCCTCCCTGAGATGCTCTTAGAATACCCTCTGTGATCTTGGGGTGATCCACAATGCTCTAAAAAGATACTCCAAACTTAAGAATTTGAGAAAAAACAATACGAGGCTCAGGGGAGAGTCCCCTAGCACTCCTTCTAGACGGGGCTGATCCATGGTCCCGTCCACTTCCTCGAGTCTATCCATAAATTGAGGCTCGCCCTCTGGGAGAAAGATCCACCTCTCTAACCTGGCGAGACCTAGACAACATCATCTTCACAGAAAGAGTAAAACACAACTCATAACTCAATGTATACAAGAAATTCACACAATAAGGAAAAAATAAGCAAAGTTTTCCTAAAGACATTTTATAGCCTCTCAAAGATAGATACAAACGTCTATGTACCGATCTGTGAGACTTTATTAGATATTTCAATCTTACACCATTGAGACCAATGATCCTGAATACTTTGATATCAATTTTTCATGACCTAAAATTGATAGGCCATGATGGCACTTGTCGTGGTGAACCTTGACAAGTAATCCTATCTCACAAATTGATACACAAAGGGTAAAAAGGCAAAAATAAACCCAAGGTAAGGCTTCTAGAATAAAGCCAAACTATACAAGTATAATAAATGAGGAAAAAACATAACAATGCAGCCATAACTCTCAAAAACATGTGTCAATATTATAAGAACGTATCTAGTACAACTCAAATCCAAATAAAATACATAAGATGTCCAACTCATAACTCTATGTATACAAGAAATTCACACGATAAGGAAAAAATGAGGAAAGTTTTCCTAAAGACATCTTATAGCCTCTCAAAAATAGATACAAACGTCTATGTACCGATCTGTGAGACTTTATTAGACATTTCAATCTTACACCATTGAGACCAATGAACCTGGATGCTTTGATATCAAATATTCATGACCTAAAATTGATAGGCCATTATGGCACTTGTCGTGGTGAACCTTAACACGTAAGCCTATCGTACAAATCGATACACAAAGGGTAAAAAGACAAAAATAAACCCAAGGCAAGGCTTCTAGAATAAAGCAGAACTATACAAGTATAATAAATGAGGAAAGAAACATAACAATGCATCCATAACTCTCAAAACCATGTGTCAACAGTATAAGAATGTATCTAGTACAACTCAAATCCAAATAAAATACATAAGATGTCCAAAATACAAGAAAAAACTATCTCTGAGGTGAACGTAAATACATAGTCTATAAGAAAGGTAGTAGAATGCATGTAAATGCCTGAAGGTCAACCACTACCTTGATAGCACAAAATCTCACCCGAATCAACCAAGCTAGAGCGCACTCGAACTAGGACCTACACCATAAGATCACAGTAGGTGATACCAAATGGTATCTAAATGAGCATAAAACAGTCCACAATCTTCGCAAAATAGTCCACACGACAAGACACCAAACGAAAACAACAAACACAAACTTAAACAAAATTTTTTTAGGTAAATTGACACAAAGAGAACACATAATGTAGCAACTAAATAGTAAATTAAACTCTAAAACCTCTACAAAATACGTTAACAGCACCAAGTTCTTACGATGACCGCCAAAGGATCAACTCACCTCAAGATAAACCGTTTCCAAGCAAAGAACAATATTGGCTTTTCCAAGCCCTAAGCTACAATGGCTAGTCCAAGCCCTAACTAAGAACTACATTAAGGTGGTCTACTCTCAAGAGAGGATTTTCAATGTCATATATTTTCATCATTAAACAACTAAAGATAAAAGACCTAATAAGAGACTATATATAGCCTAGCTTATTACATAGTATAATGGACCAAAATACCCTTAATGAAAGGGAAGGTCAAGGGTTGTTTCTTTAACATATACAATCCCCAAAATACCCTTAATGAAGGGTGCTTCTTCAATGCTCCAAAACCATGGGGTCACACTTCAAAACTTGTAGTCTCGAATTGGCATCAAAGGTAAGCCCCCACGTAATCTTCCACACACAGGTTTGTTTAATGACATGCTCAAAAAGGGTCCTCCATGCATGTTCTCATATCCTCGAGGTGACCAAGTCTTGAGCCTTTATGTGTTGGCCTCTAAAGATGTCATCAAAAGATAAGATGGCCATTTGTCCCATATCAGTAGGTGCGAGTATAGTCCATTTGTACTTAGTAAGTATCATAGGTCGACCAAGAAAAGTACAAAATAAAGCACACAAAATGCATAGTAAGGATACATCACCTGTAATCAGAAAATGTCCCACAATGGTAGCCCATACTACTTTCACTTACAACTTTATAATATCCATATATAATACAACAACACACAAGATAGGGATATAAATATACACAATATCACATACAAGTAGAACAAAAGAGGAACATGTATAATCAGTATCATTAAGGACAAATAAAGAAATATAGAACAGTTAGATATTAACAAGTAAGGATATAGAACAAATAGATAGATGACAAGTCAAGATGACAATACAAGCATAACATAAACACAATAAGGCAAGTACAATATATATGATGATGATGATGCAAAAAGTTAGCACACAACCTTGGGATTGACACACAACCTTGGGGTTAGGACACAACCTTGGGGTTGGCATACATGCATCGAGGTTGACACACAGTCCTCGAATCTTCTCCAGTATAATCCTTCAGAGAAGGTACATAATATCCAATACCAATATTTAGTAACTTCCAGTGTTTCCCATATTTCTAATATTTCCCATATTTCTAAATCACATACAAAACATAAGACACAAATTAAGTACACATATATGACAATCGGTAAATACAAAATGAGTATTTCCACAACCAATCTACATGGTGTATTTTCAAAACCAATCCATTTGATGTAACTCCATGAAAAACCACAATGTTACAATTCCACAACCATGTGAGCCAATATTCACTCACTATTTCCACTATCCATGAATTCTCCACTTGATTCATATGCCCACATAGTATGAATATATATATATATATATATGTATATATATATCACAATATTCAAAAGGCACCACAATAGGAATTTCTAATAAGATAATACAATTATTCACATGTATTCTAGGCTATAACGTCACATAAGACCCCACACGGTCATATATATCACATAATACCTCAATTTCAATAATTATATCACATATAGGGCCCATTTGGGCATAACACATAGATAGACATTTTTCATGATTAGTTCAAACCCTTATAACATGTATTTTGTATACAAATTAACTACAAAATAAGTCTAAAAGAGTTAAGCCATAACCTACCTGTCAAAATTAGTCCGCTACACTTTGAATCCACAACCGATCTCAAAATCAAGTAAAACCAAGAAATATAAAATCTATGCATCAAAACAAACCCAACGATACCCATATTGCCTACTTTTAATTTGGAGTCAAAAGGGATCCCCAAACCAAATTTCCAAAAAAGAAGGGAAAATGAAAAATTTATTACAAAAACGTGTTTCTTATACCATAATAAATCTACAACATAAAATCCAAGTCAAATCGAGTAAAAAATAAGGTTCAAATCAAAGAAAAACTATTTTTGAGCTTTACCGGATAAATCTATGAAATTCGTGTTAAAATCAAGAATCAAAGTTGTTTTGATGGTTCAATTGATGGAAAACTAGTAATTATAGGATTAGAAAAATTATTCGAGTAAAAAAAGAGTAAAATTTGGGGATAAATCAAATAATAAGGTTTTGCGGGTTTTGAACAATTTAATCAAGAGTTAAAGTAAGAAAAGGATGAAATCTCACCTTGAATCTACAAAAAAACAAAGAAATAGACGTTAATCTTGCTTCTAAAGCACCCACAAACATCACTTTTAAGATCTCACACTATTTTAGGGTTTAACTCTAAAGCAGCAAGGTGAAAGAATGAGCAAAATTAGGCAAAAAGAGATATTTATACTTGTACCATATTGCTAGGTAAATAAGGCATAAATCGGGCTCTTCAAATGAACTTTACCCTTTGTTGTCTAGGTTGCACCAGCAACCTGGTGCACCATATTTTTTAAGTTCAAAACAAACTTCAACGGAGTGCAAAGGATTCGTTTAGAATTTGATATATGCAAACGAACTATGTAACGATACTAAATTCAATGCTCTGGACTCAATGGTGATATTAGATTTTTTTTTGAAAATGAAACATCCTAAGTCTTGGGCCCTTGCAAAATTTCTATGGTTTTGGACTTACTGGACTTGGTACGACTCAAGGATACCATTCGTATCCTTGAATATAACTTGTGGGATGGCTTGGAAGTTCACTCGTACACTAGGCAGTGTGTTTGGGGTAGCTACTGCCTAAGATACAACTCATCTTGGTACGAGTCATATAGGAACATACGAGTGGTACAAGGTAAGTCGTATGATGCTTGTTTAGATTGTCTTGTGGAATCTGTCCAAGGTACGGTTGGTGGGTACAATTGAGTGTACCACTCGTATTCTTAGGTACCAGTTAGGGAGGTGGGATTCGTATAGACACAAGTGGGTAGGGTCTTGTCAAGGTTTTTGGTATGAGTTGGGGTACCACTCGTACCATAGGATACAGATAGTATAGGTGAGTCGTACCCTTGGATATGGCTTATTTTTAATTTTAAGTCAAAGATGGTCCGAACATTTTCTACCTCAAATGCCTTGTGTCCTCACATCATATAAACCTTGGTGGCCTCTCATAACACTTACTAAAGGATGGAAACACTCCAAATACTCTCTCAAACTTACTCTTGAAGATTGGAGGCTAAGGTTTCTTCATATGTTCTTCAAAGAGCTCAAGAGTCATGTTTCTCTTTGGAATCTTATTGTATAAGGCATGTACTCCTTACCTCATTGTTATTTACAACTAAAGGCATGTGTATTGTGTTTTAAACATTGATTTATGAATCGTGAATGGTGGTTTTCAAAATATATTTTGAGGGTCTTGATGCATATGGTTCGGTATTAGTTTAAACTATATTTTTACGTGTTTTTGGTAATGGTTTGCATATGTTGATTTTTGGTTTTGGTTTAACAAATGGGTCTTGAGTAACCCTAATTATGGTTGTTTATGCATTGGTTTTGATCTTGGTAAAGGTATGCCCTCAACATGTTTGATAAAATGCCTAAAAGAATGTTTCCACCCTATTATTGAAATTTCATTAGAAATCTTGCATGGTTTGGTTTGGTAATGGAAACCTAAATGGATTTGGGTGGTTTTGCATGGTTTAAATGATATAAATGCTTTAAATGTTTGGCATGGTCATAAATGGTTTGGAATGGTTTTAAATGTCATAAATGATGTACATGTTTTGGAAGGATTAAATGGTAAAGCCTTGGTGGCTATGAAATTGGTTATACTTGTAGGGTACATGGAAATCTCCCAAGTGGTTTAATATGGTTAATGGAAGGGTACATAGAATTCCTTAAGCCTATACATGGTTGGCTATGGATAGTACTTGTAAGTATAGTCGATATAACGATACCACTACTAATGGCCTTGGTTAATAAATGGTTAATAAATTAGTTGATTACTTGGTAATATTTTTAATAGGGAAATAATGGCGGGGTGTGTAGCAAAAAAGTGGAAGGTGAAGGTCCCGGTGGTACTAAAATTGGAAACTAATATTTGTCGATATGAGGTTTGGTCTTAGTGACCGTGTGCATGATGTCACACTTTATATTTAGGGAATGTACTAGTTATCCCAGGTTTTCTTCCTTGGTCGTGCGGCTTCACGTACTAGGGCCCTTTTAGCAGGGAGAGCTGAACCCATATAACCCGTGGGTGGTTTAGGACGGCAAAGCTACATATCCCAGGTAAAGATTTTAAAGGCATGCTTAACCCGACTTCCTTTTTCGGCAAGGTTATATATATATATATGTATGGTTGTATGCATTATGGATGGGTTTACTTGGCTTTGTAAATGGCATTATTTTACCCTTATCCTAAGTGCATGCTACTATTCACCGACTAACCCATCTTCGGGCGGTTGTATACCAACGCTATGCAGGGCCGACCATTCTACTTCTCATTCTTAGTGATCGAATTTGGGGACAGTCAATGTTGGATTGAAGTGGTGAGATTTTATAGTTTTAAAGACATCTATTTTATGTCATGGGTTACTTTAAATATTTTATTGTCCTTCATAGACTTTGGTTTTTAGCTATGTCCCGACTATGTACTCTTTGGTTGGTCTAGAGGTTTTGTATGGAAAACTGTAGACTTGGGTATGGTATGGACTGGTTATGTTTTATCTCTCTATATATATATTTACATGGATCAAATTATTATAATTGTTTTGATTCATATGTTTTGGCATTGGTTTGGTTGGTCATTGGGTGGTTGGAATTGGTTGGGTTGGTCTTGGATATAGACTTATCCCAGAGCCACCATATGGTTAGATACGCTACCTTGTTATATGTTTGGACTTCAGTCGAATCAAGGTATGAGTTTGGTGGTTGGGTTGGGTAACGGGGGAGGTTCTCGATCCTGGTTGAGCTTAGGATTGCTTATTATGACAGAGCCCTATTTTGGGTCTTCTCAAGTTGGTATCAGAGCTTTAGGTTTTGGTTTCATGGGGTGTCTACAAAGTCGTGTCGAGTATAGTCTTGTTTATAGGTGTATCGTGCACCACAATTATAATCAGGAGGCTACGAGGCATTTAGGAATGTTTCAGTTTGTTGGTTATTCTACTTTGGGCTATGGAGTCTAAGTTCTTGAACCCTTCTCTGAATCTTTCTTGGTTCACTCTTCTGATCATGTCTTAACAATGATCTAACATTCGTGGAAACTAACATGTCCCACTCGAGGACAATATGGATGGATCTAGTCCAACTCATGGGGCACAGACCCGACCAAGGGTCGCAACTTCTGGTTTTTCTCGTAGAGTCCCATCGATCTCTACTATCCCTATCTGAAAAGGTGATACTCATACTCGGTTACCTCAATGAGAGATTACCAATCCTAAGTTTTATCATCCTAATAATCTATTGACCCAAATAGTGACAACTCTATCATGCCAGTCCTATCCTATTGGTATGAGAAAGAATGAGGTAAGGTTGGTAAATGGGCAAGATAAGTAGGTCTCGATCTTTTGAAAAAAAGGAGAGGCCAATGGCATGGAGGTAAATGGTACCAAAAGAAAGAGTTGGGTGAGTCCTAACTCCTATTCTATATCTTATTTTCCCTACTGGATTTAATTGGAAGGAAGATATTTTCAGATTGGTAAATTCCTTTAGGGCACAAGGTGCCCAATCTCGGGCCAATGGGGACCATTCTGCATCACCTAATTTTATTAATAAATTTAATGGTTGGTTTCACCATGGTTGTTGTGAGGGAAGAAGGAATCAATATTTCGATTGTGGTCAGTTGGGTCTCGTGTGACAGGGATGTCCCATAAGGGTTCTCGCTTAGGAAAATAGGGTATTGGCTACTACCTCTAGCTCCGATAGTGTTCGAGATTGTCTCAATGTTCTTACTATTCCTTAAGAGTTTGAGGCATCTTTTGATGCCGACACTGGTACGTTGAAAATTCTTTTCCTTGTGGTGTGTATGGTTTACTTGGTTTGGGGTTCTCCCTCTTTTGTAACCTCATTTGTGGTTGTGTATTTTGTTCTCAAGGTTACTTTAGACTCTTTTTTTCTCTTGTTTCTACCCCGATGGGTGACTCTGCGATTGCCAAAAAAGTCTAAAAGGGGTGTGTGGTATCTGTTGGTGGCATAGAGGGGTCTTGGTGGATTTATTTTACTTGGATATGGTGAATTTGATGTTATTCGGAATGGATTGGTTGCACTCATGCTATGTCTCATTAGGCTAACGGATCTGTAAAGGTTATCTTTAGTCTCCCTGGTAAGTCGGTTATGGAATGGGAGAATGATTTCGTTCGGGTCCCTAGTTTTTAAGGGAAAGGTTATATCTTGGAACTTGGAGATTGGTCCCCAAAGGGGTGGCCTTATTAGTCGGTCCAGGTTAAAGATCTTAACTTGAAAGGTCCTTTTTTAGTTTAGTTTCGGTGGTTGATAAATTTCCTGAGGTCTTCTTGACGACCCTCATCGTATCTATCTAATTGGAAGGGTGGTTTGGGATTGATCTTATTTTGGACACTTGTCCAATTTTTATTCTTTCTTTATAGAATGGTTTCAAAGGGGTTAAATAAGCTTAAAGGACAAATTTAGGGATATCTTATATGAAGGTTCTCTTCGTCTTAATATTTCTCCATGGGGTGTTTTCTTCTTGCTGCATAAGGGGAATGGTTTCCCCAAAAATGGATAGGTTGTTGGTTGGTGGATAAGGAATTTGGAGTGTCCTCCTTATAGGGTGGACCATGCTTATGCATATTCTATAAGAGTGCTTTTCTAGTAGTACATGGTTGCTGGTAGATCCTACGCTTGAACCTAGATACTTGATTTTGATTAAAGTGAGTATGATAAGCTCGGGATAGAAATGTAGGAGTTGTAGAGGTAAATTGGTAGGGTGGATAAGTTTGATGACTAGGGAAGTACAATAGTGGGAAAGGTTGTAACCTTTAGGCTGGAGGTTCAGGTCGAATAGATGGATATGAATTGTGGATCAAGTCATTAAATGGGTTAGCTCATGGAGCTTGCACATATCTTTGTCCCTATAGTTGAATTTTATAATTGGCATGAAATTAATTATTAAATTTATGGCTTTGAATATGGGTTTTGGCACAATTGAGGGCTTTGATATGATTACTCATTTAATTGATTTTCCATGGATTATGATATATTATTTGTGCTTTATTTATGCTTATGAACATTGTGGGATGCTTGGGAATGTTAAATGGATTTTGGGGTACTATAGACTCCCCAATTACTTGGTTTTTGTCTTGGAAATTTTATGCCCTTAAATTTTTGTGAAATTGCCATAAAATATGATTTTTTCATATGGTTTGACAATTTTTGAGTCTTTGCATTGCATACATGGTTAAAGGAACATGAATTGGTTTTGGTTGGATTCAAATGATTTTAAAAAGGCCTTGGTTGCCATGTTTTGATTTTGTATGGTTTTGGTTTAACTGGAAACCTTGGAGTTAATTTGGTCTCATATTTTTTGCATGTCTATGTTGGGCCCTAGGTAGCATTAGGATAAAGGTTGGTAGTTAATCTAGAATTCTCTTTTAGCGGTGGAATTCAAGGGAAGGTTGGGTTGCATATTCTAGTGATACTCTTCTCTCTCGGTTAAGATATTACTCTACTAGTGTTGCATGCATTCTTATAGCACTTATGACTAAGGTTCATGTTTTGCATTTGCCTTGTTCCCTGGATATGAGCCTTGACCTTGTGTTAAGTTACTCATGGTATGTATGGTTGTGTTTATTTCGGTGTCCAGTCTTAAGGACTCTTCTTATGGTATGGTTTGGTTGGGATGTTTCTTCATTATGGTTTAGGTGGTTGTTGTTAAATTTTCGTGCCTATAGTGTTGTGTCTTATCTATGGGATCTTGCTTTGGGAGGCATGGATAACTCGTATAATCCGGTTTCTTAAATGACTCTTCTTATGTTAGGATAGTAGTGATTTGGAAAGTATGGTGATGTGTTGAAATGGGGAATATAGACGTCCCTAAGTGGGGCAGAGTCTAGGGTGACTACCAGATTTAAGGTTTTGGAAGGTAGGGTAAGGTTGTTGTCATTGGAATGGTTAGGAAAGGAATAGAAGGTGAAAAACTTGTGAAGGTTGTAAAGGTTACTAGATTGTAACAACCAGAGACTACCCCCTAGTCGTCACACGGTGTCTAGGACCACAAGTGATCCCAAGCTAACCCTTATACTGAAATAACTCGTGAGCTACTGAATAAAATACACAAATCTAAAAGAAAATGCGGAAGATAAATCTTTTTTTTGAATACGATCAATACAAAACTATATTAAAATAGTTACAACTCTGATTATACAAAACAAGACTGGAATTAAATACATCAACTCTACTGGTTGTCTATGAAACCTCTACTAATACAGACTATAGGTAGCCGGGACATGACCTCCAGCTATCCCTAATCAATACGACTGAATAAAGAAAATAAGATTCTACTCTAACTATGACTGACTCGAGCCCTCGAATCAAAAGGACTCATCACCTATTGGTTGGAAGCTGCAAACTGTCTGATTATGATGTGCACAGTACAACTTGTACCTACATTGACGACCCAGACTAACGAACCATGCGGGCACCTACGCTATTCTAAGTACCTAGGAGAACCCTTATTACCCAACTATAAATATGCGGAAGACTTCTATTTTTAAGAAAATATAAAGTAAATTAAATACTAATAAAAAATCTTTTTACAAATACTTCTTACAAATGTCCTTCACTATCCCAAAATTTGGCCAGACATGTACAAGAGCTACCTATTACAACATAGATTGACAATGAAATAAATAATCCAAAGACTCTAACATCTGTCAGGAAGAAAGTGCAGAAGTTAGTGCTGAATATCATCATCCATCTAGTAACTGCAACTAACCTGCATCTACTCTACACTCCAAGAAAGAATGTAGAAGAATAGGGTCAGTACAACCACACGTACTAGTAGGCATCATCGTTCGACCGTGTTAGTTCATATAATCATAAAATAAAATTAAAGAAAATAAATCATGACATTTTTAATGGAATATAATTCAACTAAGGTTGTCATAATACTATTACTTTACCTATATAAGTTACAACATCTAACTACTCTTCCAACTCCATCAATATTATATTCTCTACTAACATACTCTAGCCTCATTAGTTCACACCATCAACCACAATCCAACGGTAATACATCACTATTCCTCTTTATTCACCTTATCTTACATCACTATTCCTCTTTATTCACCTTATCTTTTTCATTACTCATATTCACAGGAACAAACCTGTAATCATAGACAACCCACACTAAACTCTCGAGCTAACAACCAAATGCTCTATTATAATATTAAAGAATGATAACTAGCCATTATGGTAAGCTATGATTAAAACACGTATAAATGAAGCAAGTCAACCAACATATAAGTACAAAGTTTCACTTTTTCAAATACATATCACACAATCAAATACCCAATGAATCAATAATACAACAATAACAAATTAAACAGTGCTCACAAACAAGCCACATAACCATCAATAGTATCAACCATACTGTAAACATCCACAGACTCAACACAAATATATACACACATGCTATGGGACTTATTTTTGCCCAAATAGTCATGAACTGCAGGGAACAATCTATGTTCATGTACCGTACCGGTGTGGTACCCGATCCAACATATACATATCTGTATCGGCGTGGTACCCGATCCAATATATACATGTCCGTACCAGTGTGGTACCCGATCCAACATATACATATCTGTACCGGCATGGTACCCGATCCAACATATACATATCCGTACCGGCGTGGTACCCGATCCAACATATACATATCCGTACCAGCGTGGTACCCGATCCAACATATACATATCCATACCGTCATGGTACCCAATCTAACATATACATATCTGTATCGGCGTGGTACCCGATCTAACATATAAATATCCATACCAACGTGGTACCTGATCCAACATATACATATCCGTACTGGTATGGTACCTGATCCAACATATACATATCCGTACCAGCGTGGTACCCAATCCAACATATACATATCCATACCGTGTTGGTACCCGATCCAACATACAAATATCCGTACCATCTTGGTACCCAATCAAAAAAATATATATCCATACTGGAGTGGTACCCAATCCAACATATACATATTTGTACCGGCGTGGTACTCGATCCAACATAAACAAGTATTATCAATATCAAATTTACAGAATCTCACAGCATACAACAATGTACCAAGTTTACAAGTACACTTAAAGTCATAAGATAATTTCATCAAGTAAATTTTCAATAATCATTTATACACCCATCAACAATCTAAGCATCAATAATTTCAAGCATGTACGAATACCAATCAACAAGTATTCATAGCATTACTTTAAGGAGTTATCATTATCAAACAAGCCACTCATAGGCATAATTCAATAAACCATCATTATCACCAATTTAGCCTCTCATGGGAGTCCAATAGATATAGTATTTTTACCAATATCAAAAAAAGAATATCATAAAATAAATCACAATTTAATTCTTACGCATACAAGTCACTATTGAAGCCTTAATTACTCATTAATTATTAAAAATATCATTATCTTCTTAAATACTGCAATTTGGGTTCTAACATCACCACCTATAACTAGCACATTTACGTGTATCATTATCCTCTACCTCTTTCCATATAATACAATCATCACACTATTTCAAGTCATATATCCCTCAGATATTACTATGCTCATCAATATTCGATCTTAGTATAATTCTCATCATCATATTATTGCACAATACATACAACTTAATACCATTACAACTCAACTAGATTCATCACTAGAACAACTAAAAAAAATATCATGTTCATATACTACATTTACAACAATCTCCTTTCGGGCACATAACACATAATATCATAAATATCACATAATCAATCAATAATATGATTTTTGGGATTAAAGTTAATTACTCATGTCTTTATCCACCTCAACTCTATGTTGCAGACCTAGAAATACTTTCTCCCATCAATTCTAAATTATGAAAATATAAAATAACATAATCTTCTACTCATTAAACCTAGCCTACCTGGACGCCAAGCTTTTGAAAGAAGCAAGCTGCAACAAGGATGCTCTTTCCTTTCTTTCATGTCTTCGAACAATCAATCATCTAAAAATTAAGTAATTATAAGAGTAATTAAATATTTACTCTTCAAACAAATATCTTGGGGATTCAAACCCACTAATTCTACCCTTAATTCAAGGTCTATATCATTCTCTAAGTTCAATTAATCATTAATTAGATCTTTCAAGCTTAACCCATCTCCATTAATGGAGTTTTTATGCTAACGGTCTCATCTTTACGGAATTTCAGGTTCCTAACCATCAAAATTCATAATCTAGTTTATGAAATTCATGTTAGGAATCTTTAATTTATAGTTTAGAATCAACTCTAGGTCATGTTAAAAATATCCATGAGTATTCCCCAAAAGAATTCCACCATTAAAGGTCTTTCTAAGGATTCTAAGATATTAAAGGATTAAAAGACAAAGAAAATAATGAACAAACTTACCTCCATGAAGGAATTTCACCTTAAGCTTTGGGAAATCACCTCTCTAGGGTTGGGGAATGAAATTTGGGATTTTTAGACCTAAAATACGACTGAAGCTGATTTAAATACAATCAAAAATTTCGCTACAGCGAAATTCCATTTTAGATCGAACAGTGCTCAGTAAAATTGTCATAACATTTTACTTCAAATTTGAATTAAGGAACGGTTTGTTGCGTTGGAAAGAGGAGTCAGAGATCTTTAATTTGATGGGTGTTGGGTTTCGTAAATCCTTATATTCTAAGAGATATGGTCATTTGAAGTTGATCCTAATAAAAACCCATATCGAAACTCTATTGAAAATTAAGTTTTAAACTTAACTTTGTGTTCGGGATATTATATGACCTTAATTGATATGTAATGAAATTTCAAACTAAGTTATTGATATTACAACTCATGAATAATTAAATTCATCAGGCTTGAGTCTAACTAGACACATTCGAAGGTTAAAATTTTCGTCAAAAATTTTAAGGTGACATAATAAATAAAATATTGGTTAATTTGGACCCAAATTAATATTGAGGAATGATTTTTTTATGAATAATTTAGTAATGGCAAAATGGATTGTTACAATCATTAACAGACAATGTAGTACATAGACATATATGTGGATCAGTACTTCTGGAATGTACTGAGTATGCGGGGGTGAATGCATAAGTAAAACAATAACTAAATGTTCATATAACATGTAAAAAATACATGCCAAGTGTAAATGACTCACATTGGCTTGAATAACATAAAAGCTGTGAAATATAGGCATACTGTTGTAAAGCACAAAGACAATCTTTGTGAGTCATCACACTTAGTTCTAAAAGTTGTACTTTTACTCTTTCTGTTAATGAACTAAGTAGAACTGAAATTAAGTCTGTTTTCAAATCATGCAGGCTAAGTGTAAAAAGGACTCACCTTTATCATCTGGAAACTGAAAGTTGAAATCTCACAGCTAATGTCTTATGTAAAACAATATCTGAATAAACTTGTGAGCCTTTACACTTAGTTTCTAAAAGTTGTTCTGTTATTCTATCTTAGGACTTAGGGAGTTTCTTTTAAAAAAAAATTATGTTATTCTTTTCTGTTTGGGAGGTTCTTCTAATCGACATAAACCATGTGAGCTATCATGGAGTCCAACATCTCGTTCCCCTAAGGGGAAAACCTCACGTTGGGGAAAGGTGTCATACTCTTGCCAAGGAGTATAACCTGAGCTAAATGATCATAATATGTATCTGCATCCATATAAATGGGAAATAATCTGATAATCTGAACCTACGTTGGCTCGTAGTTCTGGGACATGTGAACTAGGACACATACCTAACTTAGTGTTAAATACTACTCCCTTTAATTAGTATGCTCAGTATGTAGGAAATCCATCTTAAAACTAGCATAAGGGTTTATAATGAAAACCAGTTATGCACCTGTTTAATGTAAACTGTAATAAAAACTATAATGTGGATTCTATATTTAAGCTGAGGATCAAAAAATCAAATCTTGTTCAAAATCTGAATATAAACTAATCATAGGATGCTTAAAAGCATAATCTTCTTGAAATAGCAATACTTAAACTTAGGTCTTAAAAACCCATGCTTTAAACTCATATTAAATCATCACAAAGTTTATGCTCAATAATAATAATCTTGAAATTCTGTAACAATTTTAGTCAAGATAATGAAATTCAATTCTAAATCTGTAAAATCAACTTATACGCATAAAGATGTGAAAGTAGACATGCAGTTCAATAATTAAATCACTTGTAACATCAAAATCTTCAAATAATGATAATTGGGTATGAACCCTAGACTGCAAATCATATAATTCCGTATAAATTCAACTTTAAAAACTAGTTTTGGGCACAAGGATGAAAGAAGTATCCTTGTTCAACCCCACATACCTTAATGGATTTAATTAATGAAGACACTTGACTTAAGTTCCTATTGATGTTCTTGAAGATTGATTCTTGAAGTTCTTGAACCAGGAAACTAGAATTTTAAATTATCTTTGAAAAGGAACAGTGAATTTTGGATTTCTTAAAGTTTAAAATTTAAGGTCTAGAGTTTTTCTTTGAGAGCAATTTGATTAAAAATGGGTATATTATGCTTACAAAAGGCTTAATCCTCTGTTTTTCATGACTTAGGGTCTTGGGAAAAGACTAAACTACCCTTGGAGATTTAAAACTCAAAACTGGAATAATGATTGAGGCTCCACCATGATGCGGTGAGTGGGTTATCGCGATACCCACAGCAACGCGCTGCAATCGCAGTGATCCTCTCCAAACTGACAATTCCCCTTGTTCACTCCACAGTGATGCGGTGGACCTCTTGATGCCATATTGTGACATGATAAAATCGCGGTGAGCTGCTGTTTTGCTAATTTAAATGTGATCCAAACCTTATCCGAAAAATCCAAACTTGCCCGAGACATGTTACTTACATCCCTGAGTATAATTCAACTCAAAAATCATCATCTCAGAGCCTAAAAGGTCAACTTAAAAATTCTCGAAGTTACGAATATCTTAAAAATGTCTAAGTCCTCAACATATAACTAAATTTTCAAGCTTTCAGCCTCTTATGCAAGCACTAGGAGCTGAACTAAACTAAGAAAAGTACGGGGTATTATAATATCTCCCCCTTTGAAATATTCATCCTCAAATGAGACTAGTTAGACTGAGAGTACTGTACTAGGGTAACTAAGGTCATATACTGAATATGCATGACTTGGAGCATGATAGCATAACTGAGTCTGAAACATGATACATGAATTGAATATCATGACTGAGATGATTTCTTGAATACATGAACTGACATGAGAATGGTTATAAGGCTAAGATAGAAACGAGAGAGTCAACTTATGAGTAACCATTACTTTATGTTGGATCTAATTTCATGAGAAAAAGATGAGAGGTTTAGGACACGAAAACTCGGGGCATTACAACCTCTCTCCCTTGGGATCGTTCTTCCCCTAAATGATACTGACTTGGCTAAAATGAGATGATACACAGGACACTTACGGACTGAATCATGACTGAATATCTGAATCTGAAACTGATGCTTGATGCATGAACTGAGCTGAATTCACAAATCACATGAAGCAAACAAATTAATTCTTGGAATTTCCTTACTCACGAAAATTTAGGTAGTAAGACCAAATGGAAAGTTGGAAATCTATAGGATCTTATTTTCTTGATTGCTAAACTGGATCACAGGATCTATGGACCTGACCATACTGATTTCCCATACTCAAATGAAATATTTATCCAACACTCTTCTAAGAAATTCTAATAATATTATGGAGCAAAGAATTTTAGGCATGATCTGAACAAGACATCTGACTAAGAAAACACAACATTGATACAACTCTATAGCATGGAACAAAAACATATGAATCATAAGCTAGGATAGAATTACTAGTCCCTAGGCAATGTGACTTTTTACTTTCAAGCTTAGCAACACTTCTCAAATACTTCCTCAATTATACTATTCCCCTTAAATACCATATTTATTTGATTCAACTTAAAATTTTCATTGGGCATTGATAAATCCATCTACTAATGTCTAAACTGGACTAAATTCACTTGCTATTATCAAACCTAACTCAAAATCACAAGATACATCATGATACATCATAATACTAGTCTAAACCACATGATTCAATCTTCTATGTCTCTTCTAGAGCTCACACCCTAAGCATAACATGCCTTACCACTTCAATGACTAACTCTAAATTCTTACTATGGATTCACTAGCGCATATTGCATTCCTCCACTTACATCCAAACATGACATTCGAGCCTATCATTATAACCATATGTGAACTTCAAGGCAAACACCCATAAAGGCACACTTCTCATATTCTCTAACCCTCTATCAATAACAACTTTCTTACATTATGTTTAAGAAAACATACCTAGAATTCTCAACTAACAATGACATATACCAAAGATTTACCTTAATATTTCTTCATCCTTTAACCTTAGATCGAAAAACATAAATATTCTTTCTTAATGAGGATCATCAACTCCCTACCATATAAATCATTGATTATCCATTATCATCTCCACTATCTTAACATAGGAAGATGTCACTGAAGGGCTAATGCATAAGGACCTAAAGTACCAAAGAATACTATACATAACTTTGACACTTAACTGAGGCATGAGAAATAGAATGTCAAAGGAATGGATTCATTAAAGAGATCTAAACTGAGGGCATTCATAACATAAACTGAATCTTGATGATCATTCGGAGTGTAGCATGAGTAGATATTGTGATGACTGAAAACTTTGCACCGATATAAGAATGGGTTGGGCATCACCATCCCATACTGTTGTTCTACAAAATATTGGCATTACTACTAGAATCTGGGGGCCTGACTTGGTTCCTTGGTCTATCATCTCCCCCTTAGCTTTAAGCCATCATTATAAGTCTGTGGAACCCTTTACTAAACTCTAATCTAAACTGCAATCACTTTACTCTAGAGTCTGGGGTATAACAATACACATAAATAATAAACTTATCCTGAAAGACTACACCTAAAAGTGTAAACTTTTTGCTAATACTTCATTCTAATATACAACATTATCTTTCTATGTCCCCAATAGTCATCATCTAATAACTTGAACACTTACTAACTTAGAATCTTCATGAGTATCACCACACCAAAAGTTCACACCATCTAGATCTTCAACTCTTATTTCTATTAGCAAAATCTTCAAAGATTCAAACTTAGATTCTAACACATACTATGGATATCCCCAAATCTTTAATGAGCCATAGTAACTTCCTTCTTGGTCACTCTCTTAGTACATACAACCCTTAACTTTCTTTAGCTTCAATAATCATTATCAGAGACTTACACTCTATTAACTCGACAACATACTTGCCTCACTAAACACGTAATCATAGCCTACCAAGATCGCATCTCAAATTTATATTTTTCCCAAACCATCAGAATTAAAATCATACTTAAAAAACTCACCACAAAGTATCCATAACTCCTCAACTTATATACTACGAACACCATGTACAATATAGCTAGTCTTCTTCCACTTAACCACTCAAGGGTACTATTAACCACACACAATACTTGACAAACTTTGAAAATATGTAGCCCCATATCACCTTGAGCACACCTCTGCACCATACCTATAACATCATACTTAATTATGAATACATGAACTTAAACTCTTGCATACACTGTTCAAGCCTAATAGATCACTTTCATATAACTAGCATCACTAACCAAGAAATCATTATTTCAACCTTTATGATCATCCACTGTTCAAACTTAGTGTCTAGTGCTATACATGATTAACAACCCAACCTCACATATTATTCTCACTTGGAAGCAATAAAATAAAATATCAAGAAACACTAGTCCACTAGAACTTTATAACAACAATAATCAGTCATAATCATATAATATATCTTATTAAAATATGTTAGCACATCCTCCTTCTACATATTATGACTATTTACCCATCTATATACCTAGATCTACAAACCTCAACCAATTTTTTATTTTTTTTTCAAAACCACGCGGGGAAACCTACAATAACAATACTCGACCACCAAAAGTTTTTATTAATAACCTATACTTTTCTAACACAATAATTACCTTTAATAACTCTTTTTCTAATTCAAGCTAGAAACAATTCACCTTAACTAATAACTCTTTCTCCACTCTTTACCAAGGGAACTTGTACCATCTTCATTACCCCTAATCTGACACACAAGGACCTATAACCTTAACACAAACTTTAAAGGATGCATAAGTTTATCTCTATACTTTCTATCAATTGTCATTCTCATTTTTTTGTCACTACACTTCTATACCCATACTTCCAACTATAAGACGGTTCTACTACTTATGAATCATAAAACTCCAGGTTGCAATATCCAATGAGAGCAAACTCTATTTAACAAATCTAGTTTCATACTATCTCTCTCATGAGCACTATCTATATTGAATGGTTAATGAGGAATCTGAATACATATTTTACTCTATCTTAACTAGACAAATCATAAGGAGGAGAACATAGATTTAACTTTGAGGGACTTATAACACACTAGTGAGATTGTCTCAAGACCCTTGCATGACTTCTGAAGTTACTGATAGTAAATCTGATAGCATCATCTTGGGAGAAATTAGAACATGCAAATCATGTTATCTCAAGAATATAACGTAGATGGAGAAATATGGAGTAACACACGAATCGATAGAAGTTTTTGAGAGAATAACTTTACAGCATGATCTAGAGTATGAAAGAAAAGAGACATTTCTTAAATGCCCTGCAGCCTTTCGAAAAAAAGAACAGACATCTTCGTACTATTCTGTAAGACTCTACTAGACACGGCATCATAGATACCCTAGGACACTTGAACTCTGTTCTCTAATACCAAGTTTGTAATGACCTGAGACTACACCCTAGTCATCACACGGTGCTTAGAACCATAAGTGATCCCAAGCTAACCCTTATATTGGAATAACTCGTGAGCAACTAAATAAAATACATAAATCCAAAAGAAAATGCGGAAGATAAATCTTTTTTGAATATGATCAATATAAAACTATATTAAAATAGTTACAACTCTGATTATACAAAACAAGACTGGAATCAAATACATCAACTCTACTAATTGTCTATGAAGGCTCTACTAATACTGACTATAGGTAGATGGGATAGGACCCCCAGCTATCCCTAATCAATACAACTGAATACAGAAAATAAGATGCTACTCAAACTATGAATAACTTGAGCCCTCGAATCAAAAGGACTCATCACCTATTGGCTGGAAGCTGCAAAATGTCTGATTATGATGTTTGCAGTACAACTATACCTAGATTATGAGACAATGCAGCACATAGACATATATGTGGATCGGTACTTCTGGAATGTACTGAGTATGTGGGGGTGAATGCATAAGTAAAACAGTAACTAAATATGCATATAACTTGTAAAGAATGCATGCTAAGTGTAAATGACTCACATTGGTTTGAATAACATAAAAGCTGCAAAATATAGGCATACTGTTGTAAAGCATAAAGATAATCTTTGTGATCCATCACACTTAGTTCTAAAAGTTGTACTTTTACTCTTTCTGTTAATGGACTAAGTAGGACTGAATTTAAGTTTGTTTTCAAATCATGCAGGCTAAGTGTAAAAAGGTCCCACCTTTATCATTTGTAAACTGAAAGTTGAAATCACATAGCTAATGTCTTATGTAAGACAATATCTAAATAAACTTGTGAGCCTTTACAATTAGTTTCTAAAAGTTGTTCTGTTATTTTATCTTAGGACTTAGGGAGTTTCTTTTAAAAAGCTTTTCTATTATTCTTTTTTGTTGGGGAGGTTCTTCTAACCGACATAAACTATATGAGATATCATAGATTCCAACGTCCTATTCCCCTAAGGGGAAAACCTCATGTTGGGGAGAGGTGTCATACTCTTTCCAAGGAGTATAACCTGAGCTAAGTGATCACAATCTGTATCTGCCTCGATATAAATAGGAAATAATATGATAATTTAAACCTACATTGGCTCATAGTTCTGGGGTATGTGAACTAGAACACAAACCCAACTCAGTGCTAAATACTACTCCCTTTAATTTGTATGCTCATTCTGTAGGAAGTCCATCTTAAAATTAGCATGAGGGTTTATAATGAAAACTAGTTATGCATCTATTTAATGTAAATTGTAATAAAAACTATAATGTGGATTCCATATCTAAGATGAGGATCAAAAGATCAAAGCTTGTTCAAAATCTGAATATAAACTAATCATAGTATGCTTAAAAGCATAATCTTCTTGAAATAGCAATACTTAAACTTAGGGCTTAAAAACCCATGCTTTAAACTCATATAAAATCATCACAAAGTTCATGCTCAATAATAATAATTTTGAAATTCTTTAACAATTCTTGTCAAGATAATGAAATTCAATTCTAAATCTATAAAATCAAGTCATACGCATAAAGATGTGAAAGTAGACATGCAATTCAATATTTAAATCACTTGTAACATCAAAATCTTCAAATAATGATAATTGAGTATGAAAACTAGACTGCAAATCATATAATTCTGTGTAAATTCAACTTTTAAAATTAGTTTTGGGCACAAGGATGAAAGAAGTATCATTGTTCATAACCCCACATATCTTATCGGATTTAATGATAAAGACACTTGACTTGAGTTCCTATTGATGTTCTTGAAGATTGATTCTTGAAGTTCTTGAACCGGAAAACTCAAATTTTGAATTATCTTGGAAAACGAATAATGAATTTTGGAATTCTTGAAGTTTAAAATTTAAGCTCTAGTGTTTTTCTTTGAGAGAAATTTGATGAACAAGGGATATATTATGCTTAGAATAGGCTTAATCCTCTATTTTTCATGACTTGAGGCTTGGGAAAAATCTAAACTACCCTTGGTGATTTAAAACTTGGAACTGGAATGCCGATTGAGGCTCCACCACAATGTGGTGAGTGGGTTATCATGATACCAACCGCGACATGATGCAATCGCGGTGACCCTCTGGAAACTGACAATTTCTCTTTTTTTATGACACCGCGACATGGTAGACCTCTTGACGCCATACTCACCACGACGTGATGGAATTATCGAAGTGAACTATTGTTTTACCAATTCAAATGTGATCCAAACCTTGTCCAAAAAGTTCAAACTTGCACGAGACATGAGACTTACACCCCTGAGTATAATTCAAATCAAAAATCATTGTCTCTAAGCCCGAAAGTCAACTTAAAAATCCTTGAAGTTATGAAAGTCTTAAAAATGGCTAAGTCCTCAACACATAGCTAAATTTTAAAGCTTTTAGCCTCTTATGCAAGCACTAGGAGCTGAACTGAACTAAGAAAAGTACGGAGTATTACATAGATCTTTTGATGGATAGATCATACCGCGTGTATATAAGTCATAGGCTTGAATATTGTGATAGATAGATATACCAATAGTTGTGTCGGGTACTTGAGATATGTTACAGGGCATGGTTTTATGAATTGTTTTCATGGCATAGTAGTGTATGGTTTTAGATGTTCAATTATAGGTTGGGGGTTTCGATTATAGTGGTTGGATATAGTTTGCCCATGTTTTTTACTCATGGTTTTCTTGTTATAATGGTGATGGAGAAGGAGTAATGTTTAAGGATAGAGGTAAGAAGTAAAGCTCGGTGGCCTAAGTTAACTCCTTTTAGCTTTGGATAGGCTTGAACGTAGAAGTGGTGGTGTATAGTTAGACTCAAGCTATCATAGTGGTGTGTCTTGGTAAATTCTAAGTTGAATTTGACTTGCCCTCTAGCATGAGTCCATTCATCCAGTAATCTATGTTGTGTAGGGGTGTGGATGGTTCTTGGTTGGTTGGTTCCTTTAGGTGGTATTGGTATCTCAAATTCCTTGTTCTTTAAGGGGGATCCTGATGAGTATAATGGAATGGTAAGTTCGCCAGTTGCAAACAAAAGGTGTGGCTTCAGTAAAGGTTCCATGGTGGAACTAAAAGTCCGAGAAAGTCATTTGGAATGTAGAAGGGGACATGGAGTTCAAGTGTCTGAGTTGGTTCTTTATTCTGGAAATTCGTGTTTGGGTTATGTAGTGATCTTCTCACCTTGGTTGTGTGTCCTTGCTCCCTATTTTGGTTAAGGAAAAGTTTTTTGGGTGTTAATATGTTATCTCATGTTTGTCCCTTACCCTTACCTATCATTCGAGGATGAATGATCTTAGTGGGGGAGACTGAAACACCCCAAGTCTTTCACCCTTGCAAAATTTCCATGGTTTTGGACTTACTAGGCTTGGTACGACTCAAGGGTACCAATTGTACACTTGAATACGACTTGTGGGATGGCTTGGTGGTTCACTCGTATACTAGGCAGTGTGTTTGGGGTAGCTACTTCCCAAGATATGACGCATCTTGGTACGAATCGTATAGAAACATACGAGTGGTGTAAGCCAAGTAGTATGGTGCTTATTTAGGTTGTCTTGTGGAATCTGCCTAAGGTACGATTGGTGGGTACAATTGAGTGTACCACTCATACCCTTAGGTATGAGTTAGGGAGGTGTGATTCGTATAAAAACTAGTAGGTAGGGTCTTAGCAAGGTCTTGGGTACGAGTTGGGGTACCACTCGTACCCTAGGATACAGATGGTATAGGTAACTCGTACCCCTAGACGTGGATTGTTTTTAATTTTAAGTCAAGGGTAGTACGAATATTTCCTACATCAAATACCTTATATTCTCACATTATATAACCTTTGGTGACTCTCATAACACTTCTTAAAGGATGAAAACACTCCAAATACTCTCTCAAACTTACTCTTGAAAATTGGAGGCTAGGGTTTCTCCGTGTGTTCTTCAAAGGGCTCAAGAGTCATGTTTCTCTTTGGAATATTCTTCTATAAGGAATTTACTCCTTCCCTAATTGTTATTTCAAACTAAATGCATGTGTATTGTGTTTAAATATTGATTTATGAATCATGAATAGTGGTTTTTGAAATATATGTTGAGGGTCTTGATGCATATGGTTTGGTATTGGTTTAAACTATGTTTTTACAAGTTTTTGGTAATGGTTTGCATATGTTGGTACTTGATGGTTATGGTTTAACAAATGGGTATTGAGTAACCCTAATTATGGTGGTTTATGCATTGGTTTTGGTCTTGGTAAAGGTATGCCCTCAACATGTTTGATAAAATGCCTAAAAGAATGTTTCCACCCTATTGTTGAACTTTCATTGGAACTCTTGCATGTTTGGTTTTGTAATGGAATTCTAAATGGATTTGGATAGCTTTGCATGGTTTAAATGATATAAATGCCTTAAATGTTTGGTATGGTCATAAATGGTTTGGAATGGTTTTAAATGGCATAAATGGTGTACTTGGTTTGGAAGGACTAAATGGTAAAGCCTTGGTGGCTATGAAATTGGTTATGCTTGTGGGGTATATAAGAATCATCCAAGTGGTTTAATATGGTTAATGGAAGCGTACATATAATTCCTTAAACCTATACATGGTTGGCTATGGATAGTACTTGCAAGTATAGTCGGTATGACGATACCACTACTAATGGTCTTGGTTAATAAATGATTAATAGATTGGTTAGTTGCTTGGTAATGGTATTAATAAGGCAATAATGGCGGGGTGTGTAGCAAAGCAGTGGAAGGTGGAGGTCTCAAGGGGAACAAAACTGGAAACTAATATTTTTCGTTGTGAGGTTTGGTCTTGGTGACCGTGTGCATGATGTCACACTTTATATTTGGGGGATGTACTAGTAATCCCAGGTTTTCTTACTTGGTCATGCAGCTTCACGCAATGGGACCCTATTAGTAGGGAGATCTAAACCCATATAGCCCGTGGGTAGTTTAGGATGGCAAAGCATCACAACCTAGGTAAAGGTTTAAAGGTATGCTAAACCCGGTTCTCTTCACGGCATGATTATATATATATATATATAGATATAGATATAGATATATGTATGGTTGTATGCTTTATGGATGGTTTTACTTGGATTTGTAAATGGCATTATTTTACCCTTATCCTGAGTGCATCCTAGTGTTCACCCACTAACTCGTCTTTGGGCGGCTGTATACCCACTCTTGTCATACCCCCTTTTCACTCCAAAAAGATTAATTTTAAGTTCGAAAGGGTTTTATTATTAAGTGACAAAAGATGAGAATTGTTTCGAAAAAGGATGATTTTTACATTCAAATTCAGAGTCGCCACTTGGCATAATCTGGTGTGCCAAGTCGCCTTCGAAAAATCTTTTTCAAAATAGTTTTGACTCTTTTAAATTGATTCGCGAACAGAGATACCAGCTAAGGAATTCTGTTGACCGAGGGAAAGGTGTTAGGCACCCCTCGATCCTGTGGTTTGACCACGGTCGGTTGGTGAAGCATATCGGTTAATATGACACTACGAATGTATAAACCACACAAAGCACGCAAAAACAATCAAGCAAACAAACAACACAAAACAATCCAAAATTTAGTGTACAGTCCAATTATACAGTTCAAAATAAAAAAAAATGCGAAAATATAAACCTACGCTAACCTACACTAGTCCTAAGCTACACTCCAACACTTTACCCGATGCCTCGGGTCTTTATCATGGACGTTCTCTAAGTACAAAATACTTTGGGGCATTCCCCGGTGAATAAATACAAGTGATCGCGGGGCATTCCCCGATTAAATGAATATATTTCCAAATGCAAGAACTAAAACCAAACCGTTCAACTCAAATTCCACATTCAAACATTCAACAAGAAAACTTATTCCTATATTTTTGCCTACCCGAACCTACATTCGCCTATCCATTTAAACATATGATAATTCTATCACATTCCAACAATATTCATGTTCATTCCGAATTAAACAAAACAACAATAAACCAAAGTTAATCTAAATTCAACTTTTTTTTATCAATTTCCCAATTTCATCCCTAAGCAACCAATTTTACTTTTCAAATGAGAAATCTCTTTAACGTACAAATCATGATTAAGAAAACCAACTGCAAATCACAACAACACGCATTCATCACCAACAAGGGTTAAACAACACTCGAGATTTCATTCAATACACCGGATATCATCAACAATGAAATAAAAAGGGTGAAAGAGTAGAATTGGACCTCATTTGAAGCTTTCGAACTCAATGTTATTAGAATAAAGAGAATTCACGACCGAAGACCTCGAACTAAACCTTAAACAAACGAACTCGTCCAACTCAGAACTGAGAATCACAGAAACAAAGAGACTTGGATCATATTCTCACAAACCCACACAACGTCGAACTAAAAATCGTGAGAAATAAGAGAAATCCGGCCCGATTCCAATGGGTTTGGACGGAATTAAAAGCAGATCGAGGTTTGTTTGATGATTTTGTGTTGTTGTAACCCCGGTAAACTTCAGCAATGACCAAAAAGAAAAAGAGATATCAGTTGAGACGTATTCCGATGGGTTTTGAATGAATTTATGAAAACTAGATGGGATTTTGGTGAGTCTATCACCGGAACAGTAATCAAATGACCAAACTCGCGTTCTTCAAGCCCTCACTCGCCGAAAATTGCTTCGCCATCGTTCTCTTTTAATTTCAATCGCAGATATCTCCCTCTCTCACAAATCTCTATCACTCTCTCACAGATATCTCTCTCACAAATCTCTCTCACTCTCTCGCAGCTCTCTCTCACTCTCTATGTCCGTGTGTGTGTTGTGTATATCTATTCTGTGTATGTAAGTGTATTCGATGAACCAATTAGAAGAAAAAAAAAGTTTACGCGTAGGTTTTTTGTGCTTTTTCTCCCCAGATCCTCGAATCCCCTTTGTTATGGTGTGTGTTTATCCCCTTTATTCTATTCTGTTCTCGACCAAAATAACGTGAAAGGAGGGGTAACGGATTAAGGGGTATGTGGTGGTGAGTAGGGGGTGGGGTAGGTTGTTAGGATGAGGTATAAAGTTGGTTAGGATAAGATTAAAACAAGATAGAATTTGTTAGGAATTATGTTATGGGTTGTTATTTTTTGTATATTTGTGGGGTATAATCACATGTGTGAGGGTGTGTGGTACGGTGATCTAAAATGAATAAAATTGAATTTAGGAGGTATAAAATTAGGTGTCTACAGCTTGCCCCCTTTGAATGTGAACATGAAGTGTTTTCAGACAAAGAAGTAGACAACGAAACAAAATTTTGTCCTGATCATTATTCAAAAAGAACGAAACAAAAGGAAGGAGGGAAACCAAGTCTTGACTTTGGAAATCATACTCATCCCTTGTTATGAGGGAATCAAGTCACAGGTATCCCCAAGGACAGAAAGAAGAGGGACTATACCGAGTTGGAGAGTCAAGGGAGGTTCTGTCAAGGGTACGGTCCGCGGCTCTGTCAATACATCAAAAACAATAATTACAAGTTAAAAGATAAATGAAATTAAAAAAGTCCTATCTATGCGTCATCTTTTGACTTTTGACTTGAGTTTCATCACCCTATTCTTCAGGCGGGCTCCTGACTTGCCATTTCCTCAACTTATTGCTTGGCTTTCAACTTCATCACCCTGTTCTTCAGGCGGTCACCTGACTTGCTATTTTTCAATCTGTTGACTTTCAATTTCTTCGCCTTGTTGCTTGACTTTCAACTTCTTCACCTTGTTGCTTGACTTTCAACTTCTTGACTTTGTTGATTGACTTTCAATCTCTTAACCATGTTACTTGACTTTCAATTTCATCACCCTATTTTTCAGGTGGGCTCCTGACTTTCCATTTCATGACCCTGTTCTTCAGGCGGGCTTCTGACTTTCAATTTCATCACCCTGTTCTTCAGGCGGGCTCCTGAAATCAAAATCAAAACTAAAACGAAAATTATCCCAAACGAAGATTATAATAAAGAAAGATTTCATTCATTTTTTGTTGAAAGTAATGTCCCATTTTCCAGGAGGGTCCTGAACATAAAGTAAATTCCCATTTTTCAGGAGGGTCCTGAGCATAAAGTAAAATCCCATTTTTCAGGAGGGTCCTGAACATAAAGTAAAATTCCAATTTTTCAGGAGGGTCCTGAGCATAAAGTAAAATCTCATTTTTCAGGAGTGTCCTGAACAGAAAGTAAAATCCCATTTTTCAAGAGGGTCCTGAACAGAAAGTAAAGTCCCATTTTTTAGGAGGGCCCTGAACAGAAACTAAAGTTCTATTTTTCAGGAGGGTCCTGAACAGAAAGTAAAGTTTTATTTTTCAGGAGGGTCCTGAACAGAAAGTAAAGTCCCATTTTTCAGGAGGGTCCTGAACAGAAAGTAAGATCTCATTTTTCAGGAGGGTCCTGAAGAGAAAGTAAAATCCCATTTTTCAGAAAGGTCCTGAACAAAAAGTAAAACCCCATTTTCCAGGAGGTTCCTGAACAGAAAAATAAAGTCCCATTTTTTAGTAGGGTCCTGAACAGAAAGTAAAATCCCATTTATCAGGAGGATCCTGAACAAAAAGTAAAATTTCATTTTTCAGGAGGGTCCTAAACAGAAAGTAAAGTCCCATTTTTTAGGAGGGTCCTGAATAGAAAGTAAAGTCCCATTTTTAGGAGGGTCCTGAATAGAAAGTAAAGTTCCATTTTTCAGGAGGTCCTGAACAGAAAGTAAAATCCCATTTTCCAGGAGGGTTCTGAACAAAAAGTAAAATCCCATTTTTCAGGAGGGTTCTGAACAGAAAGTAAAATCCCATTTTTCAAAAGGGTCCTGAACAGAAAGTAAAATCCCATTTTCCAGGAGGGTCCTGAACATAAAGTAAAATCCGATTTTACAGGAGGGTCCTGAACGTAAAGTAAAATCCCCACGGATGTACTTTTCCAATGGTAACTGAATTAAGTGAAGTGAATTTTCCCCTGTTTCAACAAAGAAAATTTGTCAGTTTAAAACTTAGTGGTGGCTTGCAGCACTTGGCTGTCCCGACACCTGCTCTAGTGTTCAATCCCTTCATTTTGTTTCAGATTGCTGGAACTTGCCCCTTCTTTGTCGTGTCATGGACCCAAACTCAGACTATTAAGAGTGACTCCAAAATAAACACAATATCTCTGCTTTGTCATGTTTCTCAGATAAACCCTTTAAACCTTGGTATTCCCATGAGTTCCCAAGCTTGTCTGTTGACAAAACTTTATGTATGCCTTATTCGTCTCACAATCATGTCTCTTTCATATGTTGGCTTTGTCTTGCTTTGTGCAATTGAAGAAGCTGGTAACCAGTTTTGAAATCTTTTCTCACTTATTTTGTCATGGACTTGACTCAAAGACACGAGAAAATGACAATAATTTTTTTATTTGGATAACTGACTTAAGAAAATAAAAATAAAGATAAAGAGAAGAAAGAAAAGACAATGAATATCCCCATTTGAAACAAAGAAACAAAAAATTTATCTAAAATGACAATCAACTCTAATGATTATGCCATGCATTTGGATTAAGCTGCCTGATCTTTTCATCCAAACTTTCACCAATTATTATTAAGCTAACGACCCTGAAATTAAGTTACTTCCTTGGGTCAATTGCATTCAGAGACCTCATTCGGCTAGTGACACCTTGAAGGGTTTTTACCAACAAGCCTCTCTCATTTTCTTTCTCTTGGCTCACCATTGCCTTATGGTATCCGTGAGGTTTTTTCACCAATGAGATTCTCTAATTTTTATTTCTTTCAACTCACAGTCGTCTTACGGTGCCCATGAGGGTTTTCACCAATAAGGCTCCCTCATTTTTATTTGTCTCAACTCACCGCCGTCTTACAGTGCCTGTGAGGGTTTTCATCGATAAGACTCTCTCATTTTATCTCTCTCATCTTACTATCATCTTATGGTGCCCGTGAGGGTTTTCACCGATAAGACTCTCTTATTTTTACTTCTCTCCTAATTCCTTACGCTGAGGAGCACAAGTAGTTTTCAAAATGCGTCATCACATCCATTACATGCTTAGCCTTAACATTCTCAAAGATTGATCTGAAGGTCTTTCTTTGGTTGTAACTTGGCTTTTGGATAGAGTTAGAAAGAAAGGATGGCATGGGGCCCAAACGACACTTAAAGTGGGGTGGGACTTACAACTTTTGGAATCGACTCAAACAATGAGGATTAACTTATGCCCCAGTTTCTTTTGACTGGGTGACTCTAAATTTTTTATTTGGTTGGACCGAGCCCCGGGTAGGGCAGCCTACGTATCTCACTCCCGAAAGAGGAGAATCAGGTCACACGTAGTTCCGGCAACTTGTTCTTTTACTTGATTCTGACTTCTTCTTTTCTCTTTTATTGACCTTTTTCTCTTTGAAAATTTCTGACTTTATTTTCCTTGACACTCTTCTCTTTACTTTCTTTTTGGACATATTTTCTTCTTCTATTTTGGAGTTTTGACTTCATTTTTTGCTTGACACTCTTTTTTAAAAAAATTTCAACTCTATCTTGATTCCAAAAAAGGGGTATGAAAGAAAATAGAACTAAAGCTCAAATGAGGTAAACAAAGGATGACACAATACTTGGATAGTAGAATGAAATGCCTTCGTTCTATCAATCCTTGAAAATGCAAGTACACATCATGCAATATGAAAGTGAAAGATGAAGATCATTTGTGACACTTTCACAATACTAACTTTAACTGAGCATGTGTGCCACTACTTCTTCTGGGCTTGTCAAACATACAACTCCACCTATGTTATAGATCCCTCACATCGACTGACCCATGATTTCGTGAAGCTGATTTTTCTATTCCTCGGGATCATAGATCCACTATTTGACCTAATTGAGCTATGTTTTTCAATTAATGACCAAGTTATTCTTGTGATTCTCAAAATAATTGCCTTAATTTACAAAGAAGTCTTGAACTTGTCACCAAATGTCTCAGCACTCTACCTATTTTCTCATATGCTCTCTTTTTCTAACTTTAACCCTCTAATTCAATGTTCATGCTTAAACTAGATTTTAAGATCTGGCTGAAAATTCCGTTAGCATGTCATATCACTAGAGTTAACATAAAATGTACTGTGGAAAGAAAACAAAAAAAAACATATTTAAAACACAAAGGAAAAAGGGACACTCTATTTAAATAAAATTAAAGATAGAAGGGTTTTAACATAACGACAAATGGACAAAACAAGATAGATCCCGAACTACAACCCTAAAATAATTTGGATAACAGAAAATAAAACAAACCAAACTACCAGACCTCTTTCTAAGAGGGAGAGGGATGACTTCTCAATTGCTCAGTCTGACAACTTAGCCACTAGTTTGCATATCAACATGACTAGAACTTTCCAACGATCAGATACATTTCCTTCAACAAATAAGTTTTGGGTCCTCATGTTTAACTTATTGCTTTCCACATATTGTGCAGTACCATGTGCTGGCAAAGAATTCTGTGGGACGGTTGAGGTGCCAACATTTTGCACCATAATCAATTTTTCTTGAATCATCCTTTCTATTTCTCTTTTCAAAGCACGATAATTCTCAATACTGTGACCCTGAACATCAGAATGATATGCACATCGTACATTAGGATCAAAACTTCTTGAATGTGGGTCAGGAGTATACTCGAGGAGAGAGGTGATCATGCCCCACTGTACCAATATCTGGAATAAACTGGCATATGACTCTCCAATTGGTGTGAAGTTATTCCTAAATTTCTACCTCATTTCATTGTTTGTCTTGGATCGAACCTCGAGCCTAGAAGGGCTTTGATATATTTGTAGAGTTAGAGGATGACTCTGAGGAGGTTGCGCGCACCATTATGAGTAATAAGGGAGTTGAACATATGGTTGTGCACAGTATACTAGATATGGAGGTGGGGAAATAGAGTATAATGGATTTTGGGAGGGATTATAAAGAACTTGGGTATGAACTTGGGCTTGATACTGACGGCAACAACAACGTCATCTTCTTGGATGTGCCCGTTCTCCAACTACAATAGCAACTGTATCTTTCTCATTCTTCTTTCCTTCAATTTTCTTTAATTGATTGTAATATTGTGCTAAATGTTTCACGAATTCCTCCTGTCCATCTTGCTCCTCAAATTTCGATATCTCAAGGCTTGGAGGAGGGTTAACACTTGAATACATGCCCCAGTCTTTGTATGAAACATCTTCTTTACCCGTAGGTCCTAGAGAATCATTCATAGCATTTTCTGCACTCTTCAATTTTCCAACCATTTTCTCCGACTATTCTGGCACACTGGACTTCTTGTTAAGAAATTTTGGTGGTCCAGTTAACTTAAAAGCAGGCTCAGAAGTATAACAATGATCAACAAGATTATTGAATATAGGTTCACTAGCAGCATGGGGACGCACAATCGTTGGGCGAGCCAGTGTGGGAGTCCCAGTAGAGAATTGAGAAACAAGAGCACAGACGATATGTGGTGTTGTGAATGTAGCAAGCTTATGTTGAGGAGCTAGAGGAGAAGTGGCGGAAGTATTGAGATGTTTTTGGCTTAGAATGAATTCTGAGTCATGTTGTGGTGCATCAACAACAATAGAAAACTGACTTTGAGATTTTGGTGGAAAACTCAAGGTATTTGTAGGATCAATAACGGGAAATAGAGGAGGAGGCAACCCACTGGCCCAAGCTCGATGCATTTCTGTCATTTGTTGTCTTAGTCTCCTAATCTCTTGCTTCAAACTCTTATTTTCCTGATTCTTTGTTTGAGCCATGATGTCACTCTCTATATCTTCGTTGGACACAACTAACCCTTTGAATTTGGTATGATGTGAAGGACCAGCCAGAATGCCACAAACCAACAACCTTAAACTGACTCAACCAAAAATACAGCAAATGTGTTAGAGTTCAACACTTTTTCAAAACCTATTTTTCCTTTTTTTTTTTGAAAAGATCACCGAACTCAAGAAGGGCGCCTACGTATCTCACTCCCAAAAGAGGAGAATTAGGTGTGCGTAGTTCGTGAAGTCTTGCCAAAATGGCCAATTAAACTCTTTTTCCATTCTTTTTCTTGAAACTTCAAAGAGAAAAGAAAATAACAAATTGTCAAAAGAATTGACAAAAATCTTTGTGTATTTTTCAAGTTTAAATCCTTATACAAAATGAAATCTATAATTACCAAAGAAAATCTTTTTGGGCTTTCAATTTTGAGTTTCATACAAAATGAAATTTAAACCTATTAAATGAAAATATATTTGTTGTTTTCTTTTAAAGATGTATATGAAACATCTACTCTAAATGAAGAGTGAGGAAAATCTTTTGAATTTTTTCAGATTCTTGTACAAAATAAAATCTATGATTACCGAAGAAAATATTTTTGGATTTTCGATTTTGAATTTCATATGAAAATGAAACTTGAACCTATTAAAAGGATATATTTTTTTTTCTTTTAAAGATGTACATGAAACACCTACTCTAAATGAAGAGTGAAGAAAATCTTTTTTTTTGGATTTTTCAAATAAGATCCCCGAACCCACAATAGGCTGCCTACGTATCTCATTCCCGAGAGAGGAGAATCAGGGGTGCGTAGTTCATCCAGATTGGACAATCAAGGATTATAGAACAAACAAAAACTTGACTTGAGAGACACGACTGCACGATGAAAATAAAATCTTTTTGGATTTTAGTTTGACACTTCATACAAAAATGACACCAACAACTATGAAACAAAATCTTTTTAAATTTTTCGAATTATGAATGCATGGTAAATGAATAAGAGGAAAATCTTTTTGATATTTTTGAGAAAATGAGTGCGAAAGGTAAAAAAAATCTTTTTGAATTTTTGGATTGTGAAAAAAAAAACTCAAAAAGCCATAAAGAACTCTAAAAACTTATGAAATACTCTTTTTTTCTTTTCGACTCACTTTTTTTCTATTTTTTTAACATTTCTTGCCTACGCACTTGTAACACATGTTTTCCCCCAAATCAGTCCGTCAAATGACCACGTTACCCTCAAAGATGCTACATTTAGCACGTAGGGATGCTTTAGAGGTGAGTTTCCTACAAAGGGCCACATGGGTCCCGCTAGATCTCAATATGATGTAGATAAGTATGACCTAAAGGCTGACCTATGCTGGGGTCCACTAACAAGGCTGTTCGGGGGAGCGTATGGTCGATATTGGATTGCTTTAGCTGTCCACCTACTCCATACAACCCAATGTCTCCCCATCCTAAAATAAGGGTGACTCAACTATAGGTCATGTACACACGTGTACTACGGACTTGTTGCAGAAAGAAAGATTCTGAAAAATCCCCAGCAGAGTCGCCAGAGCTGTCACACCTTTTTTTCACTCCAAAAATATTAATTTTAAGTTCGAAAGGGTTTTATTATTAAGTGACAAAAGATGAGAATTATTTCAAAAAAGGATTATTTTTACATTCAAATTCAGAGTCGCCACTTGGCATAATCTGGTGTGCCAAGTCACCTTTGGAAAATCTTTTTCAAAAAAGTTTTGACTCTTTTAAACTAATTCGCGAACAGAGATTCCGGCTAAGGAATTCTATTGACCGAGGGAAAGGTTTTAGGTACCCCTCGATCCCGTGGTTTGACCACGATCTCTGGTGGAGCATATCGGCTAATTTGACACTACGAATGTATAAACCACACAAACCACGCAAAAACAATCAATCAAGCAAACAAAATAAAACAATCCAAAATTTAGTGTCCAGTCCAATTATACAGTCCAAAATTAAAAAATGCAAAAATATAAACCTACACTAACCTACACTAGTCCTAACCTACACTCCAACGCTTTACTCGATGCCTCGGGTCTTCATCACGGAGGTTCTCCAAATACAAAATACTTCAGGGCATTTTACGGCGAATAAATACAAGTGATCATTAAATAAATACATTTTCAAATGCAAGAACTAAAACCAAACCGTTCAACTCAAATTCCACATTCAAACATTCAACAAGAAAACTTATTCCTAAATTTTTGCCTACCCAAACCTATATTCGCCTAACCATTTTAACATATCATAATTCTATCATATTCCAATAATATTCATGCTCATTCTGAATTAAACAAAACAACAATAAACCAAAGTTAATCTAAATTTAACTTTTTTATCAATTTCCCAATTCCATCCCTAAACAATCAATTTTAATTTTCAAACGAGATATCACTTCAACGTACAAATCATGATCAAGAAACCCAACCGCAAATCACAACAACACGCATTCATCACCAACAAGGGTGAAACAACACACGATATTTCATTCAATAAACCGAATATCACCAACAATGAAATAAAAAGAGGTGAAAGAGTAGAATTGGACCTCATTTGAAGCTTTCGAACTCAATGTTATTCGAACAAAGAGAATCCACGACCGGAGACCTCAGACCGAACCTCAAACAAACGAACTCGTCCAACTCAGAACTGAGAATCACAGAAACAAAGTGACCTGGACCAAATTCTCACAAACCCACACAACCTCGAACTAAAAATCATGAGAAATAAGAGAAATTCGGCCTGATTTTAATGGGTTTGGACAGAATCAAAAGCAGATCGAGGTTTTTTTTATGATTTTGTGTTGTTGTAACCCCGGTAAACTTCAGCAATAACCAAAATGACAAAGAGATATCAATTGAAACGTATTCCGATGGGTTTTGAATGAATTTGTGACAGCTAAACGGGATTTCGGTGAGTCTATTGTCGGAACAGTAATCAAACGACCAAACTCGTGTTCCTCAAGCCCTCACTTGCCAAAAACTACTTCTCCATCATTCTCTTTCGATTTTAATCGTGGATCTCTCCCTCTCTCGCAAATCTCTATCACTCTCTCATAGATATCTCTCTCGCAGATCTCTCTCACTCTCTTGCAGCTCTCTCACCCTCTCTCTGTTTGTGTGTGTGTTGTGTATATCTATTATGTGTATGTAAGTGTATTCGATGAACCAAGAAGAAGAAAAAATAAAGGTTTACGCGTAGGTTTTTTGTGCTTTTTCTTCCCAGATCCTTGAATCCCCTTCTTTATGGTGTGTGCCTATCCCATTTATTCTATTCTGTTCTCGACCAAAATAACATGAAAGAAAGGGTAAGGAATTAGGGGTTATGTGGTGGTGAGTAGGGGGTGGAGTAGGTTGTTAGGATGAGGCATAAAGTTGGTTAGGATAGGATTAAAACAAGATAGAATTCGTTAGGAATTATGTTAAGGGTTGTTATTTTTTGTATTTTTGTGGGGTATAATCACATGTGTGAGGGTGTGTGGTACGGTGATCTAAAATGAATAAAATTGAATTTAGGAGGAATAAAATTAGGTGTCTACAACGCTATGCAGGGATAGGTCATTCTACTTCTCCTGCTTAGTGATCGAATTCAGGAACAGTCAATGTTGGATTAAAGTGGTGAGCTTCCATAGTTCAGAAGGCATATATTTCATGTCATGAGTTACTTCACATATTTTCTTGTCCTTCATAAACTTTGGTTTTTGTCTATGGTCAGGGGCATGTCCCGACTAGGTACTCTTTGGTTGGTTTAGAGTCTTTGTATGGACAACTGTGGACTTGGATATGTATGGACTGGTTATGTTTTATCTGTATATATATACATGCATCAGATTATTATAATTGGTTTTGGTTTATGGGTTTTGGCATTGGTTTGGTTGGTCATTGGGTGGTTGGACTTGTTTGGGTTGGTCTCGGAAATAAACTTATCCTGGAGTTACCACATAGTTGGATACCCTACCTTGTTATATATTCAGAATTCAGCCGACTCAAGGTATGCATTTGGTGTTTGGGTTGGGTAACGGGGGCGTTTTTCGATCCTGATTGGGCTTAGGATTGCCCATTACGCAAAGTCCCTCGTTCGGTTCATGTCAGAAAAACATCGCTTTTACAGAGTTAATCCCTAAAATCCAAAACCATAATTTTCTAAATCGAGGGTCGAAATGAGATTTAAAAGTCGTAAAATTCAACAAAATATTTTACCATTCTAAAATTGATGTTCCACATCTATTGGCACAGTTTGTTCAGTCATCTGTCACACGGATCAAAAGATAACCACATAAGTCCATAGTAAGGCTCTCGAAGCCTCCAAAACTCATAATATCATACAAAAGGCACCAAGATTCTGTGGGAACCGTGCCAATTATCTCCACATCCCAGAAGTACCACAATGTAACTATGGAAAGAGGTAAAATAATCAAATCATATAGAAACATATATTTCATCAAATTTTCAGGTCGTTACAGTTTACCATTCTAATGAGTTGGTGCCTATAGGATATATACAGACTCAGATTTCAATTTGACAAAGACTAAAAAGTTGATCTCTAAAAATATGGTTACTTTGGGAGGTGCAATCGTTGTTTGGAGGAGTATTAAGAAAACTAGTGTTGTTGATTTCACCATGAAATAAGAGTAGAGGAAACTAAGGAAACAATATGGCTCAGAAACTTTCTCAAAGGCTTGGCAATTGTTTCTACGATAGAGGCACTACTTATAATTCACTGTGACAATAGTGGTGAGATTGCAAATTTGAAGAAATCATAGAGACATAAGAAGACAAAACACATTGAGAGTAAAATATCATTTGATTTGAGATATAGTGCAAAGAGTTGATGTGGTTGTTGTAAATATTACATCAACAAAAATCTGGTAGGCTCTTTTACAAAAGATTTACCACAGAAGCCTTTTGAAAGGCATGTAGCAAGATTAGGTGTTAAAGTTATGGGTGCATGGTTATGAGTCTAAGTGAGAGATTATTAGAATATACTATAAACCATGTGTTTTGATATAGTATTATTTATTGAATGATTACTTATTTATCAATTTATTCAATTTAATAAATTGTTACATTAAATAGATCACTGTCCATATCTGTATCCTCAACTTATATAGTATATGATTTGGTGTATAGAGTTTAGCTTATACACGAAAGATTAAATCATCGATTCTTATAAGTTAAAGTTACAGTTCACAATCGTAGATGGAAATTTGAACAAACCATCAGAATAATTCTAGCACGAGATTAAATATAATTTATTTTGATTATGAGGATGGTACAGTTCTAACGTCTCATACTAGTATATTTTGTATGTATTGAACAAGACCGAGTAGAGAAAGTTGTTTTAGACTGCCTGATAAAAATATATTCTCTAAACTAATAAATGTAATAATATTCTCAATCTTGATATAACTATTATGATCTCTCTCTCTCTCTCTCTATATATATATATATATATATATACATATATATATATATATATATATATATATATTATTTATCATTTTGATTATTTAAAAGGTGAGATTCTGAAATGGGTCAATATTCCTAGGAGATTGGATGATAATACTATATATAGGTGAAATAATAAGTTAGTTGATAGAATTCATGTCTCGGTAAAGAAATTGATTAATTACACACATTTTATTAGAAACTTATAAGTTTTCATGTGTAAAATCGACTGGTAGATTTATGAATCCGACATAGAAAATAAGTTAAGCATTGTTGTAAAGAAATTTAATCATTATATTAAATTTGTCAGTAATTTAGTTTATTAATTAGTATCTGTAGTCTTGACATGGGGAATCACATAAGTTTTTAATGAGGAATTTCAAAATAAAACTAGAGGAACGCAATTGTGAATTTTTAGTGGAATGATTTGTAATTTATTATGGTAAGAATAATTCAAATTACTATTTTGAATTATTTTCTTAATAGGGAGCCTCATTAATTAATTTCATGGTCTCCACAGTGCCCATATTAAACTAGAACTATGAATTCTATTTTCTATAAAAAAGAAGTCACCATTTTTTTTTCGTTCAAGTAAAAATAGATTTGTATTTTTCTTTCCTCTTGGACTAGGAGAGTATCTCGATAAATAGAGATTCTCTAGCCTAAAAGATAGATTTATATTCAGTACTTGTCCACCCAAGTTTGAGAGAGTTTGGTTGCGAATTTGATATCACTGTAGAAGATCGCAGATTCGAAAATAGACTTGCTTTAAGATATCTGCTCACGCTTCAAGAGGTATTTCTTGATTAATTTTAAGCACGCTTTATGTGAACTACATTTTTATGTTTGTTTTCTATAATTCATGTAAGCAGTATGATTAGGGTATGCTTCTGTTGTGTGCTATTTTTCCACAACTATACCATAACGATGGACTCGTAACATAAAGAAACTTTTACTAACCTTCTGAGTTAAGAACTCTAATATTTCTGGAGAATTGTTGGGGTTTCTCTCTGAATTTATGATTTTAGGCCAAAAAAAATGAACAAAATGGAGAAGATAAGATCTTTTCAAGGCTTCACCGATCTAGAGGCCATCCCACATGCCTTTGTGCAGTCTTGCGATAAATACAAATATCTCTCTATTCTAAAGTTGTATTGTAAATAGTTTAATCGATAAACTAACTTTGTAGGCCTTCAATTTGATGATTAATGAGCCCTCTAAATCTTTATAGACTGGGAGAAACACTCCAGGGTACCTAATCAAAATTTCAGAGAATTTATGAAAATAATGTGTGATAGTTTTAACTGACCTTTATTTCACATCTTGCTTGCCTTTGAAACATAACATACAACTATTGTGCAATTTGAATACCTCGTAACATATCCTTGTTAACATATTAACCACTCTTAGTCTTAGCTCAAAAGTATAGATTAATTTAAATATCCCAAACAGGCAGGGTGTAACAAATCATTATCGGTGGAGGTGAATCCAGAATTTTGAACATATGGGTTCCCAGTAAAATAAATTAATATGCAAAAATAATTTACAAAAAAATGAGGAATCAAATTTTTTTATATATTTTAAAAGCAACAACTCGTTAAACACGATATATTTAAAAACATTTTCATTATAATTATACTCGAAGACTGTTCATGTTTTGTAAATGATCAATGATCGCCTCATTAGGTACACTTTTAAATACCTCATCCTATACATAACAAACTGAATAATCATTCAAAAATTCATCACCAGTTCTGTTATGTAGGTCATTCTTAATATATTTCATCAAAGAGAAAACTTTTTCTACCATTGCAGTCGCCACAGGTCAAACTCAACTTCACAAGCAAATAAACAAGTCCCCCAGTATTATGAAAAATTATGTTCACCAATGTCTCTAAAATATCCCCAAGTCTTTTCAAGTTAGATAAATCATTATTTCCTTCTCGCGCTTAGTCAATATAATTGTCAAGATCAAACTAAGATCCTCAAGCATGGAAGCACTAAACTCATCCTGATAATAGATAGAAAGTTTCTTAATTCTATTCTTATCATAATTTACAAATGTGTTATCTGAACTCAAACTAGCCATATCAAGAAGTAGATTAGTATTTGATTCATCAAAATGACTGTAAGCTCAGCAAGTTACAACTCAATAACAACATTAAAAATATCTACACGTAAATGATGAGAAAATGTGATACTTGAACTTTTATGTATTGACTCTTAAATATAATGATTCTTATCCATTTCAGAAATCACAATATCATGCTTGGCACAAAATAAAGAAACATTATTTATCAAAGAATCGCATTTAGAATCTTTCACTTATTGAAATTCTCTATTTGTAAAATCAACAAGGTTTATAGCACGAATGATATCTTTATCTTTTCTTTGAAAGCCATATTCAAATCATGTGTAATTGTCAACACTTTCAACATCAAATACAATATATACACAAACTCATAAGATCTTATGTCATGTACTAATCTTTTTGTCAATGATTTCTTTTAGTAATTTGGATCCTTTTGAGCAAGAACTCCTAGTACATGAATAATTGAGGAGAATACTTTAATAAAGTTACGCATTGTTTTAAAATGAGAACTCCAATGAGTATCTTTTGTCCTTTGAAGTCTAAGTTCTTGCTTCAATCCACTCCCCCATATGAACTTCATCGCACATCAATAATTCTTCTAATTTTTTTGTTTGATCATCTCTAAGCATCTCCCCGCGCTTAAAATATCCCTAACAACATTCAAAATGTTAGCAAAAATATCAAAAATTAATCTGCCTCAGGATGCTTCTTTGCAACAGCTATAAGAGTAAATTGCAATTGATGAGCAAAGCAATGTATATAACAGGTCAAAGGAATATCTTTCATAATCAAGGTTTTAAGACCATTGAATTTGCCCTGCATGTTACTAGCTTCATCATAACCTTGTCCCCAAATATGAGAAGAACTCAAATTATGATCTAAAAGCAAAGGATATATTGCATCTTTCAATAACCATGGAGATGTATCTTTAACATGAACAACACTAAGAAATCGTTTAATAAGCTTACCCTCTTTGTTGACATACTGCAGAACAAGGACCATTTATTCTTAATACGAGACATCCAGTCTTCAACAATTTCTTTCAACATTTCTTTAGCACAAGAATTCATAATATTTTTTTGAATACTTGAAAAAATCATGATATATTTGTGGAGCATTGTCTAACACAGCTTTTTTCACATCTTCCTATCTATCGGCATATCACTTTAAGAGATTTAAAAAGTCTGCTCTTCTTATAGAAATTTCACTCTCATCATGACCTCGAAAAGGCAATACTTTTTTTAAAAGATATCTTACAACATCAACAGAAGCATTCAAACGAACCCAACATTCACTTTTAAATTTTCTCGAATTGCTTGTCAAAAAAGTTAATATAGATTGTGCTTAATTATTTAAATCAAGCATCATCTTGAAAAATCAATTGTGAACACTATTTACATCATCCACGTACTTATTTAGTCGTTCTATCCCTTTATTTCAACTTCTAAAACCATCTATTATAAAATAATTATCGATTTTTTTTTCATATCCATCAATATCATTTTTGAACAAGTACCAACATAAGCAAAAAAGCTACGTCTTTTCCAATACTATATTCTAACTATTTTGGATATGACGTATCAAACCAATCAGAATTAAAATGACGTGATTTTCTATCAAAATTTGTTACTGAAAAAATAAAATGCTCACCAGGTCTACAGGGCTCCTTTTGAATGTAATATCTCCTTACTCTATCACGTTGATTAGAAAGATATTCTAAAATTTATTTTCTTTTAGCAGGATTAAATTTAAGTGGACCCAAATTCAATATTTTATCTTTTTCTTATGGCTAAGAAGAATTGACATTGTCGAAAATTTCAGTATGTCAAAGAGAACTTAGTTAATGAGAATCTGAAATGATTTGAGGCTTGAAAAATTTTGTAACCATCTCGATCTAACTTCACAATTTCAACCTATTTAAATTTTAAAAAAAAAACTAATGTAACAACTAACAAATAACAAACTACAACTAAATATTAATAAAAAATTAAAAACATTAGAAAACAAAAATAAACACAAATATATACGAGAATAAGAGAAAAACAAACAAAAATAAAATAAGAGGTTGCAGGAGAAGAGTACATATATGAAATTTAAAATTAGAAGATGAATCAAAACAAGTTTTTAACCCGAAGAAAGAAAATAATTTTGTGTTGGGGTTATCACTATGCGTTTAGAACATTAAAAAAGGGATTCTACAAAAAAAATGAAAAAAAAAACTGAGTAGTTTATTATAATTTAAAAAGAAAAAGATTTATCTAAAAAATACTCAACTTTTTATTATATTTTAAAATTAAAAATGAAAAAACATTAACCAAAAATAAAATAAAAAACATGTCAATTTAGTACCAAAAATAGAAAAGGCTATACCATTTGAAAAAGAGGCTGAAAAGAATTAAATGATAAAAAAAAAGACACAAAAAGATCAACTTTTTATTTTATTTTAGAATTTAAAACAAAAAAATATTAATCAAAAATAAACAAAAAAACGTATCAATTTAGTACCAAAAACGAAAAAGGCTATACCTTTTTGATAAAAGGGGCTGAAAAGAATTAAATGAAAAAAAAAACACAGAAAACTTAACTTTTTATTTTATTTTAGAATTAAAAATAAAAAAAAACATTAATCAAAAATAAAATAAAAAGAGCCGAGGGTCTATCGGAAACAACCTCTCTACTTCTTCGAAGGTAGTGGTATGGATTGCGTACATTTTACTCTCCCCAGACCCCAATATGTGGGAATGCACTGGGTATGTTGTTGTTGTTGTTGTTGTAACAATAAAATAAAAAACGTGTCAATTTAGTACCAAAAACGAAAAAGGCTATACCTTTTTTAAAATGGACTGAAAAAAATTAAATGGAAAAAAAAGGCACAAAAAACTCAATCTTTTATTTTATTTCAGAATTAAAAACGAAAAAAAATATTAACCAAAAATAAAATAAAAAACGTGTGTCAATTTAGTAGCAAAAACGTAAAAGGCTATCCCTTTTTGGAAAATGGGCTGAAAAGAATTCAATTGAAAAAAAAAAGACAATATCTTCACGGGGTTCCTTTCCTACCACTAAGTTATCTCATAATTTAGTTGTGGGTTTCTACCTGTTAATATTTACACTCTTCGATAATTTTTCATATATAATTATAAGACATAGGATAGTGAATGTGGATTTTCAAAAACCCATACCCGCTATCATAGATCAACCCTTGATTATCGAAAAAAAAAAAAGGGAAAAGGCATCGTTTCCATCCCAAACTATACAAGAAAAGTCTAAGCCACGCTTAAACTATCTAAGTGACCTATTACACACCTAAACTATATAAAAATGATATCATTACCTCCCCACGACACCCATGCCCAAGTTTAATGAGTGGAGTGCACTCCACTCGCCCTCTTGTGTTGCCACGTGTCTAATTAATTTTCCTATTTTATTACAAACTTAACCCGATCCTATTACTCTTTTAACCCATCTAACCTGACCCGACCCAACTCTCATATTTTACCCTAGCTCTATTAAAACATCCACCCAAATCAAAATTCATCTAATGAGAGCAAAATTCCAATAGAAGATTCACAAAAATTATACAATACCTTATACCGCCCTCACACATTCTCTCGAAACCCTAGAACAATTTCTCCCCTTTTTCTCCTTTTAAATTCCCTCAATCTCCATGAAAATTCTCCAAATCTCTATATTCAAATTCCCCATAATCCTAATTCGATGATTCTCTAACTTTTAAAAAAAATATATTTGTTAAATTTGATAAAAAAAAAATTGAATCGATGGAGGGCTCTGTAACGGATGATCTCGGAGCCCCACCGAAGTCATGGGAGGTGGCAGACTTAGATGCTAGTATAAGACGACTTATATTTTCATCGTCTTCGAAGAAGAACAAGGATAATATTGATTCTTCATCTGTTGATAATAATAATGATGATCAATCTGAGATGCTTGATTCTTCGGGTACCGGTACGGGTGATGGTATGGTGACGGTGGTGGTTCAGGAAGTGTGTCGCCAGAGGATGTTGTTAATGCTATAGATCAATTTCTTCGAGAGGCTTTGCAAAACCCTCGTGAACGTCTTTCCGGTTAGTAATATTTAAGGGTTTCTTATTATTGTGCTGTTTTACGATAGATTTAGGATTTGTTAGCTAATTATTATGCTTATTTACTATAGGTTTAGAATTTGTTAGTTGATTGTTGTGCTAATTTACGCCAGGTTTAGGATTTGTTAGCTGATTATTATGCTTATTTACGATAGGTTTAGGATTTGTTAGTTGATTATTGTGTTGGTTTATGCCAGGTTTAGAATTTGTTAGTTGGTTGTTATGCTATTTTACGACAGGTTCGGAATTTGTTAGCTGATTATTATGCTAATTTACGACAGGTTTAGGATTTGTTAGCTGATTATTGTGCTAATTTATGACAGGTTTAGGATTTGTTAGCTGATTGATCTGCTATTTAGAATTTATTAGCTGATTGTTATACTAATTTATGATAAATTTAGGATTTGTTAGTTGATTGTTACGCTAATGTATAACAGGATTAGAATTTTTTAGCAGATTATTATGCTAATTTTCGTGATGTTTAGGATTTGTTAGTTGATTATTATGCTAATTTACATCAGTTTTAGGATTTGTTACTTTTGTACTTATTTGACATGTGGATAATTCTATTTTGTGGTTGTATAGTCGCGAATGCATTGGTGTTAGTTGTGTCAATCAGTTAACTACAACAAAATTATAAATTAGTTGGTGTTGGATGCAGGAATCACAAGTGAATGCAATGTTACTATAATTGTAATTTGATTAATTATAGTAGCTAGTGTGTTATTAGTAATTTTTACTAAAATCTCAGACCCGTACATAGCGGGAGCTTTAGTGCGTTGTGTTTCCCTTCTTCTCCTCGACAACACCTTTTTAGTTAGTATTAATGATTATTATGCTAATTTGCATTAGTTTTAGGATTTGTTACTGATTTTTGTTCTAGGATTTGATTTTCTTCTTTTGTGCAAGCGAATTTGCTCGTATAGTCGTGGCCACGTTACTGTTAATAGTGTCAATCAGTTAGCTACAGCTGAACGGTGAATGCAATATTTCTATTATTTGACTAATTGTAGTAGCTAGTAAGTGTGTTATTATTCCCTTTACTATCTAAATTTTATTTACTACTATTTATATAAATGTTAACACTTTTTTCATTTGAGCAGCCGGGAATGCCTAGTGAGAGATTCAAAACTGTCAAATCTTCAGCAAATGTGACTGAAAATCTCGGATATACACCCAAAATTGGTGTAAAATGAAAAGGAAAAAAAGCTATGACCTCCAGGCAACTACAAGAAATGAGAGGCAAAAAAAAAATGAAAACAAGGTCCAAGGCTGCACACTTGAGTCAAGAAAACTCCAATGTTCAATCTCTATAAGAAGTTGGTGTAGACTGATAGTTTCCCTTGTATAAATATTGACAGTTGTGACTGCATTTAGACTATGTTTTTGATAATTCACTAATGTTGGTAGCTGAATTTGCAACTGTGACTGCATTTAAGGCTGTTTTTTAGTAGTTCACTGATGTTGGCAGCTGTGGCTGCTTTAAGAAAAATTTATTGGTGGCAGCTTTGACTGCATTTTGTAACTGTAATTAGTTTAACAATACTGATTTTTTTTGTAAATGTATTTGGCAACAAGATGTAATTGCACTCATTTTTTATTAATGATTATGTAGTTGTAAGTTTATTGTTGCTGAAATTTATGTTTGTGCTTGTGCAGCAGCTGTGACTGCATTTATTAATGTTAAATTTGTGTTGTGAGAGATGTAGTTTACTGATTCCAGATTGTGTAATTAACATTACAATTTGGGTTTATGCTTGTGCAGCAGCTGTGACTGCATTTATTAATGTTAAATTTGTGTTGTGACAGATGTAATGTTTGTGTATACAACATTACAATTTGTATACAACCTTAAATTTGTGTTGTTAGAGATGTTTTCCTAAACCATTAATGTTGTATACAAATTGCAACACAAAGAACCACAGAAAATAAAGCCAAAACTGTCAAGTTCAACCTTACAATTTCATTACACAACCTGGCAGTTTTGTCTAAGGTAACACCTAATAATTGATACAAATTTCAGCCTCTTAAAACATAACAAAAACAAAGTAACTTAGTTTAGGGCAGCCTTCTTGGAGTTCCTTTCAAGAACATGAATGAAAATAGAAAACTAACACCCAAAATACATACACAAATGAGAGTATCCCAAAGTTGTTTTTCCTTTTTCTTGAACTTAGCCAACTTGATCTTTCGTTTCTTCTCATTTGCCTTCATCATCTTCAAATCATCCTGAAAATTGTCCATTTGCAACTCTATTTTGTTCATGTCTATTTTGCTCTCCACAGATTTGGTTGTCCTAGTAGTCTTGTCATCAACTATTTTGTGTTCATAAAATACACAATTTGTCGAAGATTCAACTTTTTCCTCAAGCTCCCCAATTCTTCCCAATAATTTAGGAATAACAAATTTGGATCGTTCATCAATAAAATCATCCTTCCAAAGCCAAAAATTGCATGATCTAGTATTCTAAAATGAAAGAAATTAGATTCATTTACCCTATTCAAGATCAATGTTTGAAGGAAAACTCACTTACCCCATAGTAAGGACAAGTCCAATATCGTCTACCCGAATTTCATGAAGTCCATGAAGTCATCAAAGGCAAAAGATGTTCATGTTTGCATCGAACCTCGTCCAACTCATTATCTTCTTCTTGCTTACAAAGTTTACTCAAACCTATCTTAGCCATTAAAGTACCTTGATTAAGAAAACAAGTTTCAAGAGAGGTTGAACAAACACTTGAGGGAAGAAAAAAATTATCAAAATGGCAACAAAATTAAGACAAAATAATCATCAATATAGCAAGAAATCGAAGCATTAAAAAGATTTAGTTACCAATTCTTCATACAAATGATCTTGAATTTTGATTTTAAAAGACAATTTTGGAAATTAGGGTTCTTAGTTTTGAGCCCCAAATTGGTTTAAATAAGAATAGATCAGTTGGGAATTAAAAGTGATGTAATTTTAATGTTTTTAGATGCTTACTTTTGTTATTTAAAAGGCTGGACGCGCCTAAAAAGAGTGTAAAAAATGTGTCACAGAATTGATGTCGCGGGGGAGGTAATAATATCATTTTTATATAGTTTAGGTGTGTAATAAGTCACTTAATAAATTAAATGTGACTTAGATTTTTTCTATATAGTTTGGAGTGAAAATAATGTCTTTTCCCAAAAGAAAAAGATAAACTCGTGATCCACAGACATAACAAAAGAAAAAAAAAGACAGACACATCATATATATGCAGATGGTGGAGAAATTAGTTGGCATATGTAATGTTACTCCTTGGTGGACCTCTCCCATTGAACAAAGTACTTTAATGCCTGATCGGAGCCTTCTATTGTCTGATGTATTACTGTTGTTGCCTATAAAAGGTAATCTTAACTTTATTGTAAAAAGAGAAGTTCTTTCTAAATGATACAAAAAAAAAAATACATTATTCTTGTGCTCCAAGTTTTCAATTATTTTCGTATTCTTTACTGCCCTTGGCTCTCAAGCAAGTTACATTACATGAAAACGTTTTCGATTTTAGAACTGGCTACATCATCTTCGAATTCTCAATTTTAAATATCAAGCGTCGAGGCTCGGCTGTTATATTAATGTGTTTATTTAGATCAATTATTCACTTGCTAAAAACTAACCCATGAGTTAAAGTTGATTCGCATGTCCTTGACTTCATAACAAAATCAATTATACTTTTTCAGTTAACAACTTTGTCTCCAAAATAATATTTCATTACAGTTTTGATCCATGTCTATGAGAAATATAATAGTCAAAAACACACTTGAACTATCTTTCTTTCTTCTTCTTCTTCTTTTCTTTTGACGAATTTTACACTTTAACTATTAGTTCTTTATTTTTTCTGCCTAAACTATCACCATCTATGTATTAAAATATAACCTCGACTACAATCGTTTCCTTTTTCTACTTGAACTGTCATTTTAAGGATAATTGATATACGTTTTAATACATAAACCATATATAAACGGCGATAGTCATATAATAAAAAGAAACATGTGATAGTTGAGATGTGAAATTCCATCGCACTACTTGTTTACATTCATTAGTTTGCAAGGGATTCAATGCTGATTTTGATGGAGATCAAATGGTTGTTCATGTACCTTTATCCTTGGAGGCTCTGGCCTTTGTTGAAGGCAGTTTCCTTATGTTGGAATACCTTTCTGCCTCTCTTTGAATGAGAGGAAAAAGATAAAATAGTTTAAATGTATTTTTTATCATTTGACACTGTCATAAATATCTTTAATACATCTAGAATTTTCATTTGAAAAGAAGTGATATGATACCTTTATTAAGCTAAAAAAAATATTATTTTATAGTATATCGCAGTTCTTTAACTCTTAATTACACATCGTACTTTTAAATTTGTTAGGTTGTGGCATAAATTTGTTAGGCTGAATATATTTAATTCGATGGAATAAATTTGTTAGGCAGAATATATTTAATTCGATTCTTTCAATTTTAGCACCAATAATATTCTTTCTGTAAATTATTTATTATAAAATTAAAGTAAAAGAAAAAGAAAAATATTGTAGAGAAGGTAGAGGAAAAGGACAAAGCTTATTATGAAACTAATTGGTGTTTATAATTAAGTAAAATTTTGGTAATTTTTAAAATTTAATATGTTTTCCCCTTGTTAAATTGTAACGCCCCGAATCTGATACCCGAAACGTTACACGGTGCTAGCAATCCCGAAGGACCACAAGCTAACCCATGACTGATATTTGTAACTGAGCACTGCATAATATACAGTATAAATGCGGAATAAAAGGGCAGAAAGGCCATAAGGTTCAAATATTTGATAAAACATAACATCTGGAAACACGGTATAACAATACCAAAACTGAAATAAACTATCTGAACATGCTAGTCTGAAAGCCTCTAAACTGTCTGAAAACTGTGGAGTTGATGGACATGTCCCCAACTAACTTCGTCTACTAAAACTGAAATAATGAAGTAATGAAATAATCATGTGATCCTCGAATGATGAGGACTCACTGCAAATCTACTGTTGCTGGTTGAATCTGGAGCTAAGAGCGATCGGGAACTTGAGCGTCCGAACCTATGGTATAAAACACCATAGCGCACAAGAAAAGTATGTGTCAGTATGTCTGAATGTACTGGTATGCAATGTAAGGTAGGCTGAATTCATGGGGTTCATATGCATGAACAATACTAACTGACTGAATAACATGAATGTGAGAATAAATGCATGAATACATAACTGTAAATGAGATCGTGATAATATTGACTACTGAGTCTGAATACTAACAACATGAGTTTCGTATAAATGATATACGGTTAACTGAGTGCCTGTGTCTGACAGTCCTGATTCTGATTAAACTAGCTGAGTTTCATCCTGAACTGACTGACAGTATCTGACAGTCCTGAATCTGAAGAACTATCTGAGTTCTTTTACTGAGACTAAGACCGCGACTGTGGGAAGTAGTCATCTAACCGACATGCCCCTTTTCTGTATAGAGTTGGGGTCCAATATGTAATCCCAATTGGAAGGGTGTCAATACCGCACCACTGGTAAGGACAAGCTGTGAGTGACCCTCATCTAGCAGTGTCCCCAAAAGAGAACGGTGGGATCCTCAACTGGCAGTGTTAATCCACCTCATCAACCCTCAACTGTCAGGTTGATGTCTCAATCTATGCTGGCTACATAGTTTTGGAACGCAAGAATTATTTCTAAGGGTCACACCCTCAACGGTCAGTGTGTGCCCTCATCCTTAGGTTTGCTCGGTGCTGAATCCTACTCCCAACTGAATACACACTGAACTAATTATACTGAGATGAACTGGACTGAGTTCACTGAGTTACATGGACTGACGAAATGTTACTGAATTATGTTAACTGACTGACTTCATGAGATTACTGAGTTTTTCTGAGTTATGTAACTGACTAAATTCTACTGAGTTCTGAAACTAACTGAGAATACTACTGATCATGGAATGACTAAGATTATCATGAAACTAACACTGGCTCTAGGCACACAACTAAATTATCGGGTTCAAGTACCCCCAGGATGCGATAGCATGAAACTGACAAGACATGACACTTCTTGAACATATACCATAGTCAACAATTTATAGTACAAACATTGGGGATTTTCATAAAGTATTTGTATGTCATACGCTTACACATGAATAGGAATATATATAAACATGTCATAATTTCATAAGTCTAATCTCATGAGCATTCCACCAAACCATTACAACGCATAACAATAATATGGAGGTCATTATGAACATAAGGGTAAAGTATGAATTCATCAATTTGGTCACAATTGAGTCATAAAGCGTAATTCTTATTCTCTTAGGCATTTTAGCAAACACCTTGCATGCATAACTTGAGGTTTAGGCATGAACATTAAAATAATACATCCTGGCAACATTTTTCACTTCAAATACAAGAATTCCAACCACATGCTAACATAATTTCATTATATGTATTAAAGATTTCAACTTGGTAATCATACAACAACATAAACATGGATATGATTCAATTCTAACATGAAATCCAAAAATTTATATTTTTAAAAAGGGTTTCTTGAGCTTCATGGGTGAAAGGAACCTATGAATCAACACTTTACATACCTTAGATGAAAGTTTCTTGAAGTTCTTGGACTTGAAGAACTTGAATCTCTTAGTTTCTTGAAGAAGGGTTGGGATCTTATTCTTAGGAATTGATCTTTGAGAGAAATCCTAATTTAGTGTTGTAGATGAATAATGAAGTTATGAGCCCTGGTCTGGTATAATTAGGTGTTAAAAATAGTGGAAAACACCCAAACACCCTTATAAAAATGGCTTTAAATTGTTGAACAGGATCTGCGATGGCTAAGGCAATGGTCCGTCGCTGGCTCGACGACCCATCGACCTTCCCGTCGTACTAGGCCAGAATGTGATCTTTCTGCCTTGGTTGTGACGGTTTGGGCGATGGTCCGTCGCTAGCTCGACGGTCCGTCGGCCATTCCATCGCGCCTGGCCAGAACGTTGACTCACTGCCTCCGCTGCAATGGTTTGGGCGACGGCTCGTCGCTAGATCAACGGTCTGTCGGCCCTTTCCGTCGCACTTGGACGATTCAGACTGTTTTTGTATTTCGGCCATAACTTTCTACCCCGATACCGGATTTAGGCAAATTTGGTATCGATAGAAAGCTTATTCAATTTTCCACACAACAAAAAGTCAAAATATTGAAAATTCCACATATATAAAAGTGGATTCATCCTTTAAAGAAAGTCTTTAACATTTTTGGGATGATTTTTAAACTAGGTAGAAGTACGGGGTATTACAATATCTCCCCCTTAGGAATATTAGTCCACTAATGAGACTGATTTAGATGGGAGAAATGATAAGATGAAGTACATACTGAACATAAATAACTGAAACATGACTACATGAATGACATTACTGAGATTTATGTTGATCATGCATATTTGATGCATGGTATTATGACTGAGTTGATACATGAATGTATGACTGAGAGTACTGATAAGATGATCATACATATCTGATCCGTGAATACATGACTAAACTGACTCATGAACATGAGATTGAACATGTAAGGGTAAAGATACCAAGTTTGAAATAAAAACTGAGCATAATTTGTAACTGAAATTTGAACCATAAGCTGAATGAACTTAAGAAAAGCTATTACCTTGGGCTAGGTCTGAATTAGAGAAGAAAAAGTGGGGATACTTGGTCCGTATATCTGCTTCTTCTTCCCAAGTAGCTCCCTCAACAGACTGATTCCGCCAAAGAACTTTGACTAGAGGGACTTCTTTGTTCCTCAGTTTGCGAATCTGATAGTCAAGGATTTCGATTGGGATTTCCTCATAAGAGAGACTATTCTGAATATCTATGCCCTCAACAGGGACTACGACTGTTGGGTCAGCTATGTACTTCTTAAGCAAGGAGACATGAAACACTGAATGGACTGAGGCTAGATCTGAAGGCAATTCGAGCTCATAAGCTACCTTGCCAAAGTGAATGAGAATCTTTTAAGAGACCGACATATCGGGGACTGAGTTTTCCCTTTGTGCCAAACCGCTTCACTCCCTTCATAGGATATATTTTCAAATAAATAAGATCATCAATCTCAAACTCGAGATCTTTTTTGCACATATCTGCGTACGATTTCTGTCGGCTCTAAGCTGTCTTGAGCCCTTCTATGATCAACTGTACTATCTCTAAGGTATTGAATGCCAAGTCAGGCCTTGCTACTGCGGACTCGCCCACTTCAAACCAACTGATTGAAGATCTGCATCTCCTACCGTAAAGAGCTTCGAATGGAGCCATCTTAATACTGGAATGATAGTTGTTATTGTATGCAAACTCAATCAAAGGCAAATGGTCATCCCACCTACCCTTGAAATTAATTGCACACGCTCGCAACATATTTTTTAAAGTCTGGATGGTCCTTTCTGCTTGACCATCTGTCTGGGGATGGAAGGTTGTACTGAGGTGAACTCGGGTACCTAGACCCTTTTGGAATGCTTTACAGAAATAAGAGGTAAACTGGGTACCTCTATCTGAGAAAATGGACAATGGAACACCGTGTAATTTGACCAACTCCCTGATATATAGTTTGATGTAATCCTCGGTTGAATAAGAGGTATGAACTCAAAGGAAATGAGCTAATTTGGTCATCCTGTCTACAATGACCCAAATTGAATCATAATGATGACGAGTACGAGTCAAACTTATCACAAAGTCTATGTTCACTTCCTCCCACTTCTAAGTGGGAATATTGAACTCCTGTATAAACCCACTAGGCTTCTGATGCTCAATCTTAACTTGCTGATATGTAAAGCACTTAGCCACAAATTCTGCAATGTCTCTCTTTATCCCACTTCACTAATAGATCTCCCGCAAGTTGTGGTACATCTTAGTTTCCCCTAGATGAATAGAGTAGCGCACAGAATGCACTTCTAGAAGAATTATCTACCTCAAATCATCTACACCTGGCATACACAGACGACCCTGACAATGCAAAAACCCTTCTCCCCTGAGACTGGAACATGATACATGAACTGAATATCGTAAACTGAACTAAGACTATGAATCTATGGCTTATGACTGAGATTATAATTTGAGGGTCAACTTACAAATACCCCCTACTCTAAGTTGGGTTCATTGCGTAAAGAAGAAAATAGAAGGTCTAGGTCATGGAAGTTTTGGGATTATAGTGTATCTCCCCCTTGGGATACTATGTCCCTTTAAGAATGCTTACCTTACTGAGATACTGGGAAAACTGAGGCGATCACAGGCATCTACGAACTGAATCATGACTGAATTGAGCTAGACACACCTCTACCTGGTTGGTCCATCTCAGAATGATTACATTCATGAAACTTCGGATAGGGCGGCTGGATGAAAAGATGGGAACTCACAATCTACGAATTTATCTGTTTGGCTGCTAAACTAAATTACTGGTTTTACGGATGAACTTATACTGAAACTTATACCCAACTATACTCTCCACCTTAATGAGACACTTCACCTGAGGCTACTGAAGATATCTGCATGGGTGCTGAGCATGAATGTATGAACATACTAACTTATCCGATTAACTGCATGACTAATAGCTGAATACTAGGCATGTAAGAATGAACTGTTCTTAGTCCGAATGGTTGGACTAAAATTATGGATCATTATATATATGAGGTAAGGACTAACTGGGAAATGTGAGATAACTGAGAATGTATTCGTGAAAACTATATTAAATGTAAGACCAAGTACATAACATGATTCTGAAACATTCTATAAACTAAGGTTGTTGAGATATTAATAACTGAGTAACTGATAACTGTGTACTATGGTCGAGCAAATCTGAAATTAAACTGAGTTACTGATCTGATTACTGAACTGAAGCTGAGACTGGCACTATAACTAAGACTGTATCAAAGACTGTAGCTAAGAATATAACTAGGACTAGAGGCTGGTTTCGGATAGCTGAGGGTTAGACTGGTACTAAAGTACTGAATTCTAATGGTTAAGTAATTGATAGCTGAAAGCCATGGCTCTGTAGGACTATCTGAGTCCTTGACTGAATATCGACTACTAAACTGATGCTATAACTGAGGTGTAGGGAATAGAGCATTAACACCACAGATTCATCGAGGGGTTTAAACTGAGGGTATACGTGATATAATCTGAGTTTGGCTGATCATTTGGAGTAGAGCATGCGTTATGAGGGTTGAGCATACTGTAAAGCTTGACCTGAGTGCATGAGTCATGAGCTGCATGACCTGAGTCTGGGGTTTTTTACGTTCATGGAACATGATTCGTAACACTAAGTGAACTGGGATTCCTCATACTAGGAACTAAAAACGTACCCAATTCTATGAAAAGTGTGTGAATGTGAGCTATGTTCATGGAATTGATACATGAAGAATGTGTAGTATCGTGTTGACAGTAGCACAAAACTTTGCACTGAGATAGGAACGGGTCGGGAATTACCTTCCTCTATTGATTTCCTACACATACTGGCATTACTACTAGAATCTGAAGGCCTGACGTTTTTGAGATATCATAATCAGACAGTTCATGTATACCTGTCGGGATATGATAGACTGACCATTGAGGTGGAGACTGAGAAGAGTCCTGTTAATATTTGATATGACCTTAAGATTGACTGTTATGCATAGAATTACAAAAGAAAAGAAGCACATGGATCTGAAGGTGCATAAACATATAAATGAGAGATCGGTAATATGCCATTGACTGCATCAGGAGAACTTCTTGATCTTATCGGTACTGAAATGCATAGAGTCTGCTTGGGCGTTGCCCACTGGCAGCACTGAAAGTGGCACCCTGTTGATTCGAACGACCGGACTAAGCTGAAGGACGACTGTGCTGACTTCGTAGATCGAGCTAAGGACAGTCTCAGACTTTGTGTCCTGTCTTTCCACATCCAAAACACATATCACTACTGGCTCTACAAACACTCTTATGATTCTTACCACACTCTTCGCAAAGCGGATAAGTAAGACCCCTGTTTGCACTACCCTGGGTTTTGGATCCTGGCGCCCTCTTATAACTGTCAATCTTGAACTTAGGTACTGGTATACTGGTTGGAGATAGAGATGGAACTGAGGATTTTGGGCGGAACTTAAAATGATTACCACCTTCTAACTTAGACTGAGCGAAGTTGAAATTACCTATTCTCGCTCTTTTATTTTCTCTCATCCTATGATTCCCCACCTTAATCTACAGGGTATAAATCATATGCCTAGGGGGAATAACAGCCTCCTAATTTCTCTGAGCTACTACTGATTACAATAAAGTAAGAGACTCGATTCTGAATTTTCCATGAAAGACATGCTCGCCCAAGGAATCTTCCTGAACGGGCGGAGGTGCTGACTGATTACCGATTCTTTTAGTCCTTTTGGGAGGCATGTTCTGTAAACGAAAAAAAGAGGCAGATTAGACTAAGAGTTTAAGTTTGATCCTATGCTCACTGGCACGATATGAATACTGAAAGAAGGGAAATTGTTCCTAAAATATCTTATAGCCTCTTGTACATAAATGTGGCGTGCAACACACCAATGCACAAGACTCTACTACATATGGCTTTTCAGACTTCCTAAGAAACTGTTGAACCTTAGGCTCTGATACCAAATTTGTAACGGCCCGAATCTGATACCCTAAATGTTACACGGTGCTAGCAATCCCGAAGGATCACAAGCTAATCCATGATTAATATCTGTAACTGAGCACTGCATAATATACTATATAAATGCGGAATAAAGGGGCTGAAAAGCCATAAGTTTCAAATATCTGATAAAACATAACATCTGGAAACACGGTATAACAATACCAAAACTGGAATAAACTATCTGAATATGCTAGTCTGAAAGCCTCTAAACTGTCTGAAAATTGTGGAGTTGATGGGACATGTCCCCAACTAGCTCTGTCTACTAAAACTAAAATAATGAAGTAATGAAATAATCATGTGATCCTCGAATGATGAGAACTCACTGCAAATCTACTGTTGTTGGCTGAATCTGGAGCTAAGTGCAATCGGGAACTTGAGCATCCGAACCTATGGTATAAAATACCATAGTGCACAAGAAAAGTATGTGTCAATACATCTGAATGTACTGGTATGCAAAGTGAGGTACGTTGAATGCATGGGGTTCATATGCATGAACAATACTAACTGACTGAATAACATGAACATGAGAATACATGCATGAATACGTAACTATAAATGAGATCGTGATTATACTAACTACTGAGTATGAATACTGATAACATGAGTTTCGTATAACTGATATACTGTTAACTGAGTGACTGTGTCTAACAGTCCTGATTCTGATGGAACTAGCTGAGTTTCATCCTGAACTGAATGACTGTATCTGACAGTCCTGAATCTGAAGAACTATCTGAGTTCTTTTACTGAGACTAAGACTGAGACTGTGGAAAGTAGTCATCTAACTGACATACCCCTTTTTTGTATAGAGTTGGGGTTCAATCTGTAACTTCAATTGGAAGGGTGTCAATACCGCGTCACTGGTAAGGACAAGTTGTGAGTGACCCTCATTTGGCAGTGTCCCCAAAGGAGAACGGTGGGACCCTCAACTGGCAGTGTTAATCCACCTCATCAACCCTCAACTGTCAGTGTTGATGTCTCAACCTATGCTGGCTACATAGTTCTGGAACTCAAGGATTGCTTCTAAAGGTCACACCCTCAACGGTCAGTGTGTGCCCTCATCCATTGGTTTGCTCGGTGCTGAATCCTACTCCCAACTGAATACACACTGAACTAATTATACTGAGATAAACTGAACTGAGTTCACTGAGTTTCGCGGACTGACGGAATGTTACTGAATTCTGTGAACTGACTGACTTCATGAGATTACTGAGTTTTCCTGAGTCATGTAACTGACTGAATTCTACTGAGTTCTTAAACTAATTGAGAATACTACTGATCATGGCGTGACTGAGATTATCATGAAACTAACACTGGCTCTAGTCATACAGCTAAATTGTCAGGTACAAGTACCCCCAGGACTCGATAGCATGAAACTGACAAGACATGACACTTCTTGAACATATGACCATAGTCAACAATTTATAATTCAAACGTTGGGGATTTTCATAAAGTATTTGTATGTCATACGCTTACACATGAATAGGAATACATATAAACATGTCATAATTTTGTAAGTCTAATCTCATGAGTATTCCACCAAACCATTAGAACGCATAACAATAACATGGAGGTCATTGTGAACATAAAGGTAAAGCATGGATCATTAATTTGGTCACAATTGAGTCATAAAGTGTAATTCTTATTCTCTTAGGCATTTTAGCAAACACCTTGCATGCATAACTTGAGGCTTAGGCATGAACATTAAAATAATACATCATGACAACATTTTTCACTCCAAATACAAGAATTCCAACCACATGCTAACAAAATTTCATTATATGTATTAAAGACTTCAACTTGGTAATTATACAACAACATAAACATGGATATGATTCAATTCATAACATGAAATCCAAAAATTTATATTTTTAAAAGGAGTTTCTTGAGCTTCATGGGTGAAAGGAACCCATGAATCAACACTTTACATACCTTAGATGGAAGTTTCTTGAAATTCTTGGACTTGAAGAACTTGAATCTCTTAGTTTCTTGAAGAAGGGTTGAGATCTTTTTCTTGGGGATTGATCTTTGAGAGAAACCCTAATTTGGTGTTGTAGATGAATAATGAAGTTATGAGCCCTGGTCTGGTATAATTAGGTGTTAAAAAGGGTGGAAAAGACCCAAACACCCTTATAGAAACGGCTTTAAATTGCTGAACGGGATCTGCGACGGTCCGTCGCTGGCTCAACGGCCTGTCGACCTTCCCATCGTACTAGGCCAGAATGTGATCTTTCTGCCTTGGTTGCGACAGTTTGGGAGACGGTCCGTCGATAGCTCAACGGTCCATCAGCCATTCCGCCGCGCCTGGACAGAAGGTCGACTCACTACCTCCGCTGCGGTGGTTTAGGTGACGACTCATCGCTAGATCAACGGTCCGTCGGCCCTTTTCGTCGCACCTGGGCGGTTCAAACTGCTTTCTGTATTTCATCCATAACTTTCTACCCCGTTACCGGATTTAGGTGAATTTAGTATCGATGAAAAGCTTATTCAATTTCCCACACAACAAAAGTCAAAATCTTGAAAATTCCATGTATATAAAAGTGGATTAATCCTTTAAAGCAAGTCTTTAATATTTTTGAGATGATTTTTAAGCTAGGTAGAAGTACGGGGTATTACATAAATATATTCATTTCATTTGTTGAGATATTTTCAAATATTTGAATATTTGAGGACAAGAAAATAATGTATTCTTTTTTAATACTTTCTCCATTCCAAAATAATTGATTGTTGAGGTATGACACACCCCTTAAGAAAAAATTTTAGGACATAAATTGTAAGTTACTTTCCATTGTTACCCTTTTAATTGTACTTAAATTACTCTTCTAAAAAATGTGAAGTACTTAAGAACCTCATTACATGAAAGGATAAAATTGAAAGAAATTTTCAACATGTCTCTGGAAAAATGAACAAAGGATAAAATGGATAAAATTTCCAATGTCTCTTGAATGAAAAATGCATTTATTTTGCACATTAAAAAATAGCTCAACAATTTATTTAGTTTGAAATGAGGGAAGCAGTTCATTTAATTACATTATTAAATAATAATAATAATAATAATAATAATAATAATAATAATAATAATAATAATAATAATAATAATAATAATAGTTCATTTTAATTACATTTTATTAAATAATTGCTGAGTAACTTAATAATGTCTATATAGTATATATTAGATTGTAAAATTGGACAATATTCAACAAATGTGCTATGGAAATAATAGCCGTCAATGGACCTTGCATAACGACGACTAGCGTACATATTTTGTGTCATGTAATCTTCGGGTGAATCTCAAAAATAGATCTAAATTGAGGTTGGCTTTCAAATTTTAGTCCCAAATAAAAAAGTTTCATTAAAATAACTTTTACCTATTAACTAATATTTTTTTGGACTAAATTACCCCTAATCAATGGAGTAAATTACATAAATGATCCTCATAATGGATAACAACTCCATATTTATATCTTTCAACTTTTATTTTTTTTTCTCTTTTTGATTTTTATTTATTTTTTTATTTTTAATTTTCTCAACCCTTACTTTTTTCCTTTTTTTCTCTCAACTTCTTTTTTTGCTCCTTTTTATTTCATATTATTTTAATTTTTTATTTTTTCTTTCCTCTTTTTTTGTTGTTCTTTTTAGTTTTTTCTCAACCCTTACGTTTTTTTCTTTACACCTTTCAACGTCTACTTTTATAATAGAAATTTTTTTTTTTCTTTGATTTTTCTTTTTAGATTTTTCTCGACCTTTATTTTTATTTAATCTTTCTTTTTTTTATCAACCTTTATTTTTTTCTGTTCTCTCTCAACTTCTACATTTTCTTTGATTTTTGTTTTTTTAATACTTTTCTTCATTTTCTTTTTTTTTCGCAATTTTTATTATTTTTGTTCTTTTCTTCGATTTCTTGTATTCTAGTTACATCTCATGAGCAAGAGTTAACACTATCACATTATAAAGGCAAGACTTACGACTTTCGAACAATAAGCTACGTTTCATGAGTAAGAGTTGACACTACCACATTGTAGAGGCAAGACTTAATTATGACTTTCAAACAACAAGTTATGTTTCATGGGCAAGAGTCGACACTACCACATTGTATTTTAATTTGTGAGATGTTTTATAACTCTTACCTTAGAGGCAAGACTTAGCTCAGGGACTTTCAAACAACAAATTATACCCCCGGGCAAGAGTTGACTCTACCACGTTATGTTTTCATTTATGAGATGTTCTACAACTATTGTCTTAGAGGCAAGACTTAGCTCAAGGACTTTCAAACAACAAGTTATGTTTCATAAGCAAGAGTCGACACTACCACATTGTATTTTGATTTATGAGATATTCTACAACTATTGTCGTAGAGGCAAGACTTAGCTCATGGACTTTCAAACAACAAATTATGCCCCACGGGCAAGAGTTGACTCTACTACATTATGTTTTCATTTATGAGATATTCTACAACTATTGCCTTAGAGGCAAGACTTAGCTCAAGGACTTTCAAACAACAAATTATGCCTCACGAGCAACAGTTGACTCTACCACATTATATTTTCATTTATGAGATGTTCTACAACTCTTTCCTTAAAGACAAGACTTAATTAGCTCAAAGACTTTCAAACTACAAATTATGTCCCACGGGCTAGAGTTGACTCTACCACGTTATGTTTTCATTTATGAGATGTTCTACAACTATTGCCTTAGAGGCAAGACTTAGCTCAAGGACTTTCAAACTACAAATTATGCCCCACGGGCAAGAGTTGATACTACCACGTTATGTCTTCATTTATGAGATGGTCTACAACTCTTGCCTTAGAGGCAAGACTTAGCTCAAAGACTTTCAAACTACAAATTATGCCCCACTGGCAAGAGTTGACACTGCCACGTTATGTCTTCATTTATGGGATGTACTACAACTCTTGTCTTAGAGGCAAGACTTAGCTCAAGGACTTTCAAATAATAAATTATGCCCCACGAGCAAGAGTTGACACTACTACATTATGCCTTTATTTATGAGATATTCTACAACTCTCGCCTGAGAGACACGAATCTCAAGAATTTTCAAAGAACTTCGTAACAATAATTTATGCCCTTAAATTTGCTTTGATAGTAAAAAAGAAAGATACCTTTGTGGATTATTCAATTTTTTATTTATTAGTAAAATATAATAGAAGTTGAGAAAAAAGAAAAAAACTATCAAACAAAATAGAGAAATAAAAAAAAGATGGAGAAAAAAAGGAAAGAAAAAAACAAAGATCAAGAAAAAAGCGAAGAATTAAAAAAATTGAGAAAAATAAAAATGAGAGGAAAAATAAAAATAAAGTTTGAAAAAATGAGGGAAAAAAAGAAAAAAATGATCAAACAAAATAGAGAAATAAAAAAAAAGAGTGAGAAAAAAAAGGCAAAAAAAAAATAAAGAATTAAAAAAATTGAGAAAATAAAAAATGAGAGGAAAAAATAAAAATAAAGTTTGAGAAAAATGAGGGGAAAAAAAGAGAACTGATAAAAACCAAAAATAAAAGAAAAATAAAGGTTAAAGACAAATGAATTAAAAAAAGAAATAGATAATGCTTGAGAGAAAAAAAAATAAAAAAAAATTGAGACAAATGAATTAAAACATGAAAATAAAATTATAGAAAAAATAAAAAGTGAAAATAATAAAAAAATAAAATTTGAGAGACAAATAAGTATGTAAAGTTTAAAAAATATATTTGAGGTTTAGAGGGGCAAAATGGTACTTGTACTATACTTAAAAAGTAAGGAAGGTTATTTTTTAAAGACATTTCTTATTGGAGTCAAATATCTAAAGGCACCCATATTTGGGTCTATGACATGCAATTTCCTGATAATCTTCTTCAAAAAATAAAAATAAAAGAACTCGTGTAACGGGCTTTAATGGGAACCGTTAATCAAATCTCGTATGACGCACTAAAAAAAGTGTTTTACTATTTCCTACGTCGGATTACATAAATTAAAATAAAAAAATATATATTAGGTTCGTGTTAACACAGACTTCTTTTATGTCTAGTATAGATAAGAAAGTCACTTTTTTAACACTTAAAAAGTCTCCTTATTTTCTTTAAGTTTTGAGTCTAGATATGTTAACTAGTGTTTGGTCATGAAAGCCAAAATTTTTAGAGTTGTAGTTGGAGTTGTTGGAGTTGAAGTTGACATTAAAATTATGCTTGACGATGATATAAATTAAAGTTGTTGAATTTTTGTGAGAGAAGTGCAAGTAAAAAAGATTCACTTGTTTTTACCTTTTCAAATAAAATATAACTTTAAGTTTGTTTTTGGAATTCTAATGGTCAAACACCAATCTAAAGTTGTATTTGAAATAAAGTAAAAAGAAAAAAATCTAAAAGAAAGAAAAAATTCTCATGACCAAGCAGGTACTGAGATTAGTTATGATGAGATAAGTTATGTTGGGATAAGTTATGCTGGAATTATTTGTTATTGAGTGTTTGGTTTGTCATATTCAAAATAGTATGCATGGTATAATTTCTAAGAATAAGTTGTTTGTTTACAAAAATATCCTTTACCTTATTTTATATATATATATTATATATCGGGGCGGCTTAAGCGAATTCGTGGCCTAAGGCCAAAATCAAACGGAGGCCTTATGTTTTTAAGAAAAAATAATTATTTTTATAAAGTTTATTTTTAAAATTATATAATCGATTTCTTCTAATAATTTTTTTTTATTAAGGATAGAGTCAATGCATTAATTTCTTGACCCATAGTATTCTAGACTAGATATATCAAACTCCACCTAAAAAATTTTATATAAAAAATTATTTTTTCTATAAATAGTATTTAATATATTTTTTAAAATTTATAATTTATTAATACTAAAAAAAATGAGCCCCTCAAATTTTGGGGGCCTTAGGCGGCCGGCCTTTTTCCGAAAGGATTGAGCCGCCCCTATATATATATATATTCTTGCAAACTTTATTTGTTCATTCTTAAAATTAAAATTTTCATCCTATTTAGCTTAAATATTTTTGTGTGTGAATTCTCGTAATTGAATCATGCTTTTTTAAAAATAAAACTTTCATGTTAAATTTATTTTAGTAAAAGAGATTTTATTATTTTTATCACTTCATTTAAGCACATATCACTCTTATATTGTAAAATATTAAAGTTATTTATTTTAATTGATATATAAAATTTAAAATTTTAAGTGACAAAAGATTATTTAATTAAAAATATGTAATTAAGTAGGGGAGTCATATTTTTATAAGAGAAATTAAATTATAAATAAACATAAGCATTAGACAAACAAATTCAACCTATAATATATTCATAAATAAAAATTATATTTATAATGTAATTTTTTAATAAAAAAATATATTATCAAAAAAATAACGAGTAGTGAAGAAAATGGTATTAAAAATTATGGAAATATATATGGATGTGAAAAAGTGATGTATAAAGAGTGTTTAAGGAGGATATTTTTGATAATTTACATATTTTATCCTGGTATAAGTTATCTCGGTATTACTATACCACCCCAAGATAGGGATAACTTATATTAATCTCGAGATAAGTTATCCCATACTTTTGTAACCAAACAAGGGATAAAGGGGTACTAAAAACTTATCCCGAATTATCTTTCCAGATACCAAACTCCCCAAGAACACAACAACACAAACACCAAAATCAGTCCACTAGTTCAAAAACTATGGACCATTTTGATGACCTCTCTCGGATTCGCAAGAAGAACAAGAAGAAAAGTGATATCAAGAGTAAAACACACTAAAACAACAACAACACTTGATGAACAAAATGCAATAACAGCAACACACGGTTACAAGACAAGAACACAAACGGATTACACTAGATATAGACAAACGATTACAAGAAAGTAAAGATAGATAGATAGACAAAGGGATGGTATAATATTAACAACCCAAAAGCTTATTCCACTTTTGGACCTTTAATATCACACACAACCTAAAACTATCTCTTACGTGACCTCAAGGGAACCGGAATTCCCAAGCAATCTCCATTTCTAAGCAAATGATCAACACAAAGATTTCACCTTGTCCAAGGATTCCACCTTGCTAAAGACTCTCAAAGAGGCTACAAAATATATTCTCCAAAAACTTCCTAAAAATGACCTAATGAGGTTCTATTTATACCTAGGTTAACTTATTACAAATGACTAAAAAACCCTTGCAAAAGGCGGATTAACAGTGAACAGTTTTGGAGCTTATGGGACTTGTTCTCTACACTTCAAAGCTTGTTCCTTGGATAGGCAGCCCCCCAGGCTCGAGTCTTGACGCATTGGACCCCGATCATGATCATACCAGTATCATCCTCCCCTCCTTAGAAAGGATTCTTCCTCGAATCCGAACCTTGCAAAGCAATAGAAAGGACAAGCAAACAAAAGTTCCTTAAGGTATGAGGGTTAGGATTAGTGTAATCAATCATAGCATCTTGCCAAGGTGGCTCAAACTTCACATATACCCAAACATCCCTCTTACCTGAATACCCTACCAAGGGAGAATCAACTAGTTTATCCACATAAGTGTGACAAGAAACAAGGAACAGGCGTCGTTTATCAAGTGAAAAACATAGACTCTTCTTGGAACAACAATTATACTTGAAATCCGAGAGAGAAAAGCCATACATTCTATGCACATTCAAGTCATTCCAAAAGACATCCTCATCACTATACTTCCAATGATCACCAGAATCAAATGGGTAAAGTGTTCATGGGCATGGGTTGGTCATACACTTCTTTACCCCAATACTACTACAATAATGATCAAATGTCCCCTCTATACTATCATGATCAATAACAAAAACAACTAGAAGGTCATCCTTAGTCATTCGGCCAACATGTTCAACATCATCATTTTCACACACAAGTTGGTCTTCATGACTTTCATAAGACAATGTACTACCACTTTCCACAATGGCTTCAACACTAGGTGAATCAACTAGTGTATCCACAATCTCAAGTTGTACATTATCATCACAAAATGAAGGCACATTCAGTTCACTTAAAGACAAACTATCATTCACACTTAGTTGGCTATTATCCCCATTCACTAGAGTGCAAAAGTTAGTTTGATTACCTTATAGCTCATATGGAGCATGACCACTCACGAAAATTTGATTAGGAAGACTTGGATGCTCCATCAAGTTATCCAACTTCTTGTACAGAGAGCCTTCCGTCCCTTCCAATCTTCCTTCCATTATGTCCATTATTCGCCTATCTATGGCATCAAGCCTTGCCATGATGAATTTAACCCAACTAGGCATTTCAGTTTCATTCGCCATTGTACCCATCAAGAGATACTAAGCAAACAACACGAAAACAACAAATACATTAAAGATTAGCAAAAATCAGTCCACAATTCATCACAAAATAGTCCACAATGCATCTCAAAATAGTCCACAATCCCTTACTTTCACACTTTGGATTTTCCACTCTATTGGCCTTACATAACTCGCTTATACTCCAATGAGGTTACTTGGTCCCAATTATGGCTCGAGGTCGGAGTAGATTCTTGTTTGAAACAACTCAAATAAGTAATGAACGAGCTTGAACCAAAAAAGAAACTACGACTCAAAAACGAGAAAAGCACACAACAAACAACGTTAATACGAAGAACGTACACAAAACTAACTTACAAGCTAGTAGAGTATTACTAGGTTGTCAATTAGTGTCGAGCAAACAAACGAAACTAAGAAACAATAAAATGAAACTAAGAAATCTAAAATTTAAACTCAAAAATGTTGCATGAACAGTACTTTAGTGACGTGGCAGTCCACTATTGGCCTCGAGTTTTATCAAAATTTTATTTCCCAATTTCAAGTCTTTATCAATATACAATTTGGAATTGGTGGATTTGGTTAATGGAGGGAAAAGTGGTCTTGGAGCCTTTTTGTTCAAATTTCAAAAGCAAAACTTGACTTCTTTGAACTTTCTCCTTGAAACAAGGTCCTTAAATCAAGGAAAAGTAGATGAAAAGTCTTTGAAGTGATAGGGACAAGTCTTTCACTAACAACTACTACAAGCTTGTCTTTCACCTTTTTAGATCTAGTTTGCACTTTAAAGATTAACAAGATGATGAAAGGGTGAAGAACCTTAAGAACAGAACAACAACTCTAAGAACAACAACAATTTCAGTTTCCAACTCCACTACAACAAGACCATCAAATCAGCCAAGGTTTAGGTAACAACAACATCCAACTCGGCCACACCTTGTTCACATCAACAACTTCAACAAGTTCAAGTTCAATCTTAGATTTGGACACTTTTTAGTGTTGATGAGAAAGAAACTAACACTAGAAACACTCTAAACAAATAAAAGACTACAAGCTCTAGACACACAACAAACAAATCTTGGCCAAGATAACAACAACACAATTTTTGGCCAAGAACACAAAATGGACAGATTTGCACTTTTCTGGAAAAAAAATTCAGTTTTCAACTTTTTTTTTTTGGAATTTTCATCCAAGAGAACCCAAGATTGGTAGTATAGGAACACAACCAGCTTTACTTTGATACCAAATGATACCAAACTCCCCAAGAACGCAACAACACAAACACCAAAATTAGTCCACTAGTTCAAGAACTATGGACCATTTTGATGACCTCTATCGGATTCGCAAGAAGAACAAGAAGAAAAGTGATATCAAGAGTAAAACACACTAAAATAGCAACAACACTTGATGAACAAAATGCAATAATAACAACACACGGTTACAAGACAAGAACACAAATGGATTACACTAGCTATAGACAAACGATTACAAGAAAGTAAAGATAGATAGATAGACAAAGGGATGGTATAATATTAACAACCCAAAAGCTTATTCCACTTTTGGACCTTTAATATCACACACAACCTAAACCTATCTCTTATGTGACCTCAAGGGAACCGAAATTCCCAAGCAATCTCCGTTTCTAAGCAAATGATCAACACAAGGATTCCACCTTGCTAAAGACTCTCAAAGAGGCTACAAAATATATTCTCCAAAAATCTCCCAAAAATGACCTAATGAGGTTCTATTTATACCTAGGTTAACTTATTACAAATGACTAAAAAACCCTTGCAAAGGGCGGATGAACAGTGAACGCGGATGAACAGTGAACAGTTTTGGAGCTTGTGGGACTTGTTCTCTACACTTCAAAGCTTGTTCCTTGGATAGGCAGCCCCCGAGCTCGAGTCTTGACGCATTGGACCCCAATCATGATCGTAGATCGTACCCGTATCATTTCCTTATCCCTTACACCAAACTTCCCCTAACTTTTTTTCATTAAAAACTAATATAACGTTCTGTGTGGTTTAATGACCCTGAACACCACTTTGGGTATGTTAGGGTAACTTTTCAAGGATTTGGAGGATGTGATGTGCAATTTTCTTTCCTATAAATAGTCCCTTATCACACGTAGAAACAACAAAAAGAAAACATTGTAGAGTACGCTGGCTCTAACAACTAGAAGTTAATTTGTTTTCTAGGTACAAACCCTTCTATTTCTTAAAGCCATCTCTATGGTAATTTATGTTAGATGCTTATTTGATGACCTTTGTTACGACTTTCAATCAAATTAAGGTAACTCTAATTTTGTCAAGACGTCGTCTCAGCCTCCTTGTGTTATTTTAATTTTAGATTTCATGTAATGCAACGACAAAGTTAGAAATTTCATTAAGAATATTTAAGATTTAACATATTACGTGCGAAAAATAATTTCTGACCTATATACTTGTATGATTTTCTTATTCTTAGTATACATTTTCAATGAAGGGTGTTCAACTGGCCACCCTTTACTACATGTGGCCACGCCAATGATGTAATGCATATCATTTTTTTATTGCTTATTTACTCAGTTTCAATTGTTTCTGTTTTGGTTGGATTCATTCACCAAAGGAGAATATGCAGAACCTCATGATCTCTAGTAAAGTGGAAGCACTTCCTCCAACTTATGTCTTACCAAAGCATGAAAGGCCAGTAGTTCCAGTTCCAATTGTCAAGGCGAAATTTCAGTGATTGATTTGGCACAAGAAAGAGTTGTTGTTGCTCAACAACTCTGGAAAGCTTTGGAAGAATATGGATTTTTCCAGGTTCATTATAGTATTAATTATTTCTGTAATAAGAATATTAGAATAGCAGAGTTAATTTAGTGCATTAAGCTCCTGGTATAGGCAAAGTTTAGGAAAGGATGGTGCATAAGGGTTTTCAAGGGTTTATTGTAACCTGATCATGTATTTTTGCAAGAGGACTATTTCCACAACTTCAACTCTTGACTTCCTAATTACATGTAATATCTTTATCAATCACGTCAAGACTCTCTTGCAATATGATTAAATAAATTGAATATATATATATATATATATATATTGCTCTTTTGGAATATTATTCCTTTATTCATGTTTGACTTGACAGCCCCTTTAAAGAAACTATAAATAGAATGATAATTTTATTAAATCACCTCTAATTATTATAAGTCATTACACATTGAGAAATGAATTGAAAATAATTATCTCCTATTTTTCAAATTGGACAAATAAATATGATAATTTATTTTATATACATTTTACTTGTAAAAGTAGACGGAGCGACAAGTAATTGCTAGAAAACATGCCAATAATATTTATCTACATATATATGTTAAACAGACTGAAGTCGAAGTAAAACAATACAACTTACCCTCCAAATTATAGGTACTTGATCCTTTTTTTCCTTTTCTTCTTTTTCTCCGTTTTAATTTATGTGACACTAGTCGACTTGATACAAAATTTAAGAAAGAAAAGAAGAATTTTAAAATTTATGATCTAAAATATTCTTTGATCATTTTATTTAGGATGAAAGGAGAATTTCACTACAATAATAAAGACTTTTAACGGTAATAAATATGCACTTTAATAAAAAGTGTTAAAATTTTCACCGACATTATTGTCATTGAATCCAATGTCCCTATTGACTTTACAGACATTTACTAAGTGTGCTAAAATATAGTACATATTTTCTTCATTCGGTTTTACTTGCATTGTCATATTTTGAGTTGATACACCCATTAAGAAAAACAATTAATAACATGATTATTTTATCATAGCATCCCTATTAAATGATACTTACATTATATCTTGAAATTAATTTGAAAAAAAAAATTAATGTTAAGGTTAAATAGAAAAAAAAAAGTTGTCTTCTCTTGATATATCAAAAATGACAAGTAAAAGTAAATATCAAATTAGAAAATTAGTGACAATTAAAAATGAACAGAGACAGTATATCTTTAATTTAAAATAACAAGAATCGAAAGTTTCTTTTTATATTTCAGAATATATGCCAGTCAAACCAAGACGCTTACATTAGGACTAGGACAGAGGACTACTATAAATGAAAATTCTTCGGTTTATTTTCTTAATCACCCCTTTCTCTCAATTTTAACAGTCAAATCTTTTAATTTTGAGCATAAATTCAGACATAAAATCTTTAATTATATATTTAAAAACTGCATTCAAAATTATTATAAATTATAATAAATGACAATTTTAAATATTTAAAACACATAAAAAAATCACAGAAAAAATAAGTTTCTTTACATTTCAAAATACTATAAATGGATATTCTTCAGTTTATTTTCCTAATTAACCCTTTCTCCCAATTTTAACAGACAAATCTTTTAATTTTGACCATAAATTCGGACGTAAAATCTTAAAGTTTTATGATATAAAATTTACATATTTAAAAATTGCATTTAAAATTATTATCAATTATAATAAATGTCAATTTTAAATATTTAAAACACATGAAAAAAACATAGAAAAACTAAGTTTCTTTAAATTTCTAGATTCAAAAGATGCCATATAAACTAAAACAAATAGAACCCCTTATATGTTCATGTCAACGTTAAATATGAGAATGAAATTTAATTTCAGGGAGGTTATTGGTCAATATTCATGTGGACTGAGAAAGCTAAGCAAGATTATCTTGGATTTGGTAAGTGAAGCACTAGGGTTGGAGGCAGGGTACTTTGGCAAAGAACATGGACAAAGAATGTTTGTGAATCATTATCCAGTATGTCCAAATCCAAGTTTGACCTTGGGTACTGGTGGACATTGTGATCCTAATCTCATAACCATTTCTCAACAAGTAGTATATGGCCTTCAAATACTCAAGAATGATGAATGGATTGGTGTGGAACCTCTACCTCATGCATTTGTTGTCAATTTTGGTCTACCTATAAAGGTACATATAGTATTTCTTTTATTAATTTTTATCTATTTCATGTGTTTTATTTTGTGTGGCTTATATAGACATTTAACCATGTTTCATAGTAAAAATAGAAAAAAGTGATTTTTATTTTCGAAGCAAAAATTGATTTCAGAAAATGGAGTTGGGTTTGACCACTAAATAAAGAGATTAAGTTATGTGCACTGTCGATGCACAAAATGTTCTACACTATCAGTTAACTTGATCTGTTATTGCAGGTTACCCAATTATTTAAATAAAAATTAAAAAAGAAAAATTAGATAAACTACAATAGCAAGTCAAGTTTATCTGATAGTGTAAAATATTTTGCATACTGACAATGCACAAAACTTAAATTCTTAAATAAATTAGAGCTTTTTTTGAATTCTATGAGTAATTTGGCTTTTTGTTGTTTTTGAAAAAAAAAAGTAAATAAAGTGAAATTTATTTTATCTTAAAATTTTATGAATAAACGTATTTTTTTTGTTGGAGATTAACTCCGAAAAAGGTAAACATTTTCATGATCAAACGCCCCTCACAGTAAAGTAGACTAAGTATAAAATGACACATTTTCTTATTTAAAAGAATAAAATGGAATTATAAATAGGAAGAAAGTGAACAAGAAGTAGGGTGTGTTTGGTACGAAGGAAATCATTTTTCAAGAAATACTTTTCAATTTTCTTATGTTTGGTTGGCTTATATGTTTTGAAAAATATTTTCCAAACCAACTTATTTTTCTTAAATCTAAGAAAAATGACTTCCCTTCAAAAAGTAAGGAAATATTTTTCAAAACTCTTTTTTAACCTCATTTTAAAGTTGAAATGTTCATACAATTCTCAAAATTATCTACCCCGCCCCCAATACTCTATCACCCCGACACCACCCCTACCTCTACCCCACCCCTACCCCCACCCTACCCCTACCTTACCCTTACCCCTACCCCTACCCCCCACCTCTCTCCTACTACCAGCCCCCCTCAAAAATAATATCTACATTTTATTAAAAAATTCAAACTTTTCTCTTACCCCTACCCCCTCCCTTACCAGCCACCTCTCCCATCCCTCCCCCTACCTCAAAAAAAAATATTTTTAAAAAGTTTTAAATTTTTTTCTTCCCCCTCACTCCCCTGCCCTGACCTCCAGCTCCTACTAACCCCCCCTCCCCCCGCTAATTTTTTAATATTTTTTCTTTACAAAAAAAATTTAAAACTTTTTCTTACCCCACCCCTACTACCTATTCTGACACCCCCACCCACCCGCCAACCAACCCCCTTCCCAAAAAAAGATTTAATTTTTTTAATTTATTTTTAAAAAAAGAATTCTAAAATGTATTTTTACGCTTTAGCTAAACACTAAAATGTATTTTTTGAAAAATATTTTTTCATTCACCAATCAAATACTAGAAAATATTTTTCGAAAAATATTTTTCATCCACCAACCAAACATAAGAAAATAAGTAAGAAATCAACTTGTTTTCCAGGAAAACATTTTCTAGGAAAATATTTTTCATGAAAAACATTTTCCTTCATACCAAACACACCCGTAATCTACACTTAGTCTCAATATATTTTATTTCTGGCTGTATAAATATAGGCAATTACCAATGGGAAGTTGACGAGTGTTGCACGTTGAGCGGCGACCAACGCAACTAGGGATGGCAATGAGGCGGTGCGGGTGCGGTACGGTGCGAATTTTAAGCTATGCGGGGCCGGGAGGATGCGGTGCGGCTTAAAGTAAGTTTTTTTTTTAAATGGTGTGGTGCGGGTTGCTGGTATATGCGGGTTTAAATTAAAAAAAATTATATTATTCTCGTGAATAAACCTAAAATTATATGTATTCTTTACTTAAAATTTTATGATACTTAAAATGAAATATATAACACTACAAATAAATAATTATATAGCTTTTTTAATATCTCTATTCATTTTTAAAAAAAATATGATATTTGATCATTATTTGTACACGTGATATTTTTTGATAATAGAAACTAGTTGTTATTATTTTCTAGTTGTAGATTTGAAAATATTATGATTTTCAATAAAGTTACGAATTTTTCAAAAAAAAACATGGGGAGGTGCGGTGCGAGTATGCGAGGGTATGAGTGTGGGGCGGGTTTATGCGGGTTTAAAGGGGATGCGGTGCGGTTTTAAAATTTACGAATTTAGAAAAAACCCGCACCACACCGCACCACACCATTGTCATTCCTAAACGCAACTCAAGCACGTATTGCTATTGGTACTTGTTTTTGTCCTGCTAATGTCGTTGAGCCTGCAAAATCATTTGTTGGTCTGAACAATCCTCCACTGTTTAAACCCTTTAAATGGGGCACTGAGTTCTTGGGGAATAATTGGCAAAGAAGAACTTTTGCAAAACTATTTTGCCAAATACCCCCTTAATTTCTTTTTGATTTATTTTTTAGGTTTAGGGTGTAAAAAGTGAAAAAATGGGGCCCACACATGGGCCAAGGGACCAATTCATCATTTATACAACTTTATAAATTTAATATAATACACCTAACCCTCTCCACTTATTCCAATATTCAAAAAAAAAACCTCTCTCTCTCCTCTTCAATTCTCAACTCCCGCTTTCAAACAACTTCTCCCAAAAATGTTATTTTCGTACGTTCTTCATCTGCAGCTGCTAAGGGGGCGTTGTTGCTTCGCAAGGTTAGTTAAAATCGAGTTTCGATCATTTCTAGATCTATTTAAATGACTTTCTTTTTTCTAATCGATTGGTAGTGATGTAGGATTATTATTTTTTTGAATTTGGTGGTTTGATTTAATCGTATTTTTTTTAGCAACGAAGTGTTGAATGGTGGTATAATTGTTGTTTGAAGAGTTATTTTGGCATTGTGATTTGAACAGCTTCCTGTTTCTGTTCGTAGACCCGCGGTCTATTCGCAGACCCGTGGTCTATGAAATGAGAATGCCCCAGATATATTTCAATTTTCAGACGTATGAAATTCTTTTAAAACATGATTGTTGAAATGGTGAAAATTGAAATATTAATAGCTAATTAGTTTGATTAGGTGCACTAGTTTGATTTTTAGCAATTGTTGTGTTTTGATATTTTGCATGTTCGATTTTGGTTCAATTATTGTATGTTTGTGTAGTGAACTGTTTAATGGTGGGGTGTTTGTTAATTTTTTATTTTTATTTTTTTGGGGAGGGGGGGGGTTCATTTGATCATTGAGTTATTTCTGTTGATAGACTTGTGGTCTATGAACTGAAAATGAGAGATTTGTTCTTTAGGTGTAGACTGTGTTGAAAATGGATAGAAAAAATGTTATTCCTAAACAGAAAGACGATACCGCCGGTAGTAGTAGAAAAAGAAGAGTTGCGGTAGTTGAAAAAGTGTCAATAAAAAAGAAGATTGAAGAGTCGGTGTCCGAATCAGATTCGGAGTTAAAGGAGATAAGCGACTACGTCGATTCAAGTGAAGATGTTGTCAAGCAGAGTGTCAGTGGTGACAGTAAAGAGTGCGAGGGAAGTGGGAGTAATAGTGATGATGGGGATAATGATTCGTTGTCCGTGCTATATCTTTCAAGGTGTATTTCCGTGGAGCGGTATGACCTTCGAACGATAATTGACGATGTCAAATCTTTCCCGGCAAAGATATCGGTCAGATCAAGAATGGCTGCTTATCGAGAATTTAAGAAAATTCTTGTCGACCAAGAATTGAAGAAAAGATTCAAGCGGTCTTGATTTGGACACCTGAGAAACCTGCCGGAACATCTCAAGTTCAATGGGCAGTTGGTCCATTATTTGTTGTTGCGGCGCGTTAGGAATGATAAGATGCGTCATGAGATGTGGTTCTGCGTTAACAACAAGCCTGCCTGTTTTGGCTTGAAAGAGTTTTGTTTGACCACGGGGCTGAACTGCTCATCATACCTTAGTGAATCAAAAATGAAGAAGGTGTTAGTAAAGGGGGACAATTTTTGTTTTAAAGTGACAAAAAACAAAAACATCACGGCAACCAACTTGTTACACCTGATCAGAGGGAATAAGCTGAACGAGGACCAGAAGTTCAAGTGTTATCTACTGTGGTTCTTGCACACCATGTTGCTTGCGAAAGATTCGACGAAGGTTGTCGACACAAAACTGATTCGAATGGTCGACTCTTTGAGTTTCTTCGAGAAGTATCCGTGGGGGGAAGAGACATTTCAACTGACCATGGACTATCTGAAGAAGAAAAGTGACCTGAAGAAGCAGAAGGAAGTATTTGATGAGAAGCAGAAGGCATCCTATGCTCTATTCAGATTTTCCTGGGCATTCATGGTATCTACCATAAACCCTTTAGTGAGTTTATCGTAGATTATCATTTTATTTATACTATGTCATAGACTCATAGTTATTTTTTTCACTGTTGTACTACTTACAGATTTGGATCTATGAGGCCTTTCCTCATCTTGGAGAATTTGCTGGAAAATCAATGGATGAGCCCTTACCCATCCCCCGCATCCTCAGATGGCACACTTCAAAAAGCGACAAGATAATCGAAGGCGACCCATTCAAGTATAAAGGAAAAATTACCGAGGTATGAACTTATTTTCTATAATGCAATAATAGTACCATTTTATCGAATGTTATGTAATTGTTAATTGATATTTGGTAGAACGTGCACCCGTACATCATCCCTACTGTTCGTGAGACGAAGATGGATTACATGATTACGTTTGACCCATATACGGACGAGGTGAAGAATAACATCCTCGATGGATTGAAGAAAGAGTTAGAAGGGGTGACTGTCCTCACTTCAAATGAGGACAGTGATGATGACGGGGATTTGGGTGGTAACCCCGTTGGAGTACGCGTTGGTGATGATGATTCTCCAAGAACCTCCAAAGATGTAGAGGGAACCTCATCCCCCGGGGATCTTCATAAGCGTCTGGCTGCGCTCGAGGAAGCGGTGTTGGATATTGCAGCCTATATCAAAGAGAAAAGAATGAAGAAAAAGGAAAATGATGAGCGACAACATGAGCGAGGTAACTTCATTCATTAATTGATGTTGTTAATGAATATTCATCTTTAAATATCAGTAACACTTTATAATATTATGAAATAGTGCATGTGCATGAATCGGAGAGGAATGAAGAAGGAGAAAAAAAGAGCAAAATGGATGAGTTGGCCGCTGTTGTGGCAGAAGAGGAAAAAAAAAAGAAAAGAAGGATGGTGAAAAACATAAGAGCCAAGAAAAAGGTGGAAAAGTAAAAGCAGCAGCAGAAGAAGAAGAAGCGGCTGCAGATGAACAAGGAGGCGCGGAAAAAGGAAAAAACTATTGAAGAAGAAGCTGACAAAGCTGACAAAGAAGAAGTTGAGCAAGAAGCAGCAGGTGAACAAAAAGAAGAAGCTGAGGAAGAAACAGCTGCTGAAGCTGAGGAAGAAACAGATGCTGCAGGTGAAGTAAGAAAAGAAGGTGTGGAATAAAAGGAAACTGAAGAAGCAGCAGTTGATGGACATGCTGAAAAAAGAAGGAGAAGAAGGTGAGAATGAAGAAGCAGCTGCAATTGTTGAGAAAAAAAAGTTGAAGCTGTCCAAACAGATGTGGTCATGGACATTGTTGATGAAATCAACAGTAACACTTGTATTGATGAGGAACTTAGGGAAAGAGACATTTAAATGCTAAGATGTTTAATTTGTTGTTAAATGATGAGATGTTAGGATATGATAATTTTTTTTTTATTTCATAAATATGAAGTTTGAAGGATCTGGTGGTAGGATATGACAATTATTCTTTTATTTTATGAAACTTGTTATGATTCGGAGCTGAATCTGTTTCTATCAAACTGATTTGTGGCATGGAATTTGAATATGCAAGGTGTGGTCATAGTTGGTACATTGTATGTTTGATATCATAGAATGCATACTTAATATTCCATATACCGTATGCATAGTCTATCATTACTCGGCTAGTCGGATTTAAGTTGACGTGTTGTTTAATCGACTATGGTTCTATCAAAGATAATATTTAACATTATACAAAAGTAGAACTATTATTATTTATTCAATATCACTACATCCATGTTACACTTTTCCAAAGAACGAATACTAGCATTATAGCACATAACATCATTTTTAGGACATTCTCTCTTTCTTCCGCCAAAATCAATTTTTGTTTTAGTTGATCCCTCTCTATTTGGGTGTCATGTAGCAATAGTTTAAAGTGATCCCTCTGTTCTTCGACTTCTTTGAACAAAGTCATGAGAAAATTTTTATTTTCTTCGCATTGTTGGAGCCTTTGTAGTAGATTAAATTTTGCCAAGCCTTGAAAATTTGATGTCTCGAGTTCCGAAATAAACGTTGATGGACTGGATGAAGGTGATAGCTCATCAAGCCATTTGAAAAACGAGCATGCATCATTATCCTAGGAAAAAAAATAATTACATAACCATTAACTTAACTTTTTTTTAAAAACACGCACACCTCACCTTTACAATTGCACAATTATAAAATTTGCGACCTGGATTTGAATCCGTGCATGACGTCCTCAAGACAGCCGCATTCCCACAATGACAAATTAGAGTAATTTTAGAATTGGATGATTGAGATGCTTGCGACATTGTAGAATTTTTAAAAACAAAATAAAGTTGATGAAATAAAATAAGGAGGGATGTACACCTTATATATGAAGTAAAAACAAAGTGTTCACACTGATGGCTTACAAAAGTAGCCATTTTTTATCGTTGGAAAAGTAATTTTTCTCTTTTAAATTAGTGGTGACACTAAATAGACTGTCGTAGATCATGACCTATGTCAGCTATCGATTTGTATGGTTTACCATAGACTTACATCTTTATTAGTGCATCGACTGATATCGTGATTATGCATAGACTACCGTGATCTATGTACACATCTATAGACCATCACATGGAGGTAGTTAAAAAAATGATTAATTAAATTAAAAAAAATTAAATAGATAATAGTAACATGTTTTGGGGCTGGTGGAAGAAAATAATTAAATATAATATGATTTAAATGGATAATCATATGTTTTGAGGGCGGTGGAAGAAAACAATTACATTAAAAATAATTTAAATAGATGATCTTGGACTGGTGATGACACTTAATAAACCGTCGTAGATCATGAACTATGTCATCAATCGATCAGTATAGTCTATCATAGACTTACACATTTATTATCGCATCGACTGATAGTATGATTAGGCGTAGACCACGATGATCTATGTACAAGGTTATAGACCATCACTTGGATGTAGTTAAAAAATGATTAAATAAATTATAAATAAATGTGGTGTGGATTTCTACACATGTGAAGAAGTGTAAACAAGTCACATAATCATATTAGAGCTTAGACAAATTAGGGGGGGGAATTAAGAAGTGTGTGGATGGGTAGTGGTTGAATGCTCAATATCGTAAGAGTAATGTTTAAACAAAGCATAAGTATGTATATAGGATATGTACTGTATTTGATGCCTACACATTCCACATATTTCTTTCATCACCACCCTTAAATCAAAAGAGTGTGTGCAATTGATAGTGGTAAAACATTTATCATCCTCAATACATACTTGTGCTTTGAGAAACATTACTCTTACGATATTGAGCATTCAACCACTACCCATCCACACACTTCTTAATTCACCCTCCCTAATTTGTCTAAGCTCTAATATGATTATGTGACTTTTACACTCCTTAACATGTGTAGAAATCCACACCACATTTATTTAATAATTTTTTAACTACATCCAAGTGATGGTCTATAACTGTGTACATAGATCACCATGGTCTACGCATAATAATGATATTAGTCGATGCGATAATAAATGTGAAAGTCTACGATATACCAGATTGATCGATGGAGGACATAGTGCATGATATACGACGATCTATTAAGTGTCACCACCAGTCCAACATTATCTATTTAAATCCTTTTTAATTAAATTATTTTCTTTCACGAGCCACAAAACATGTGATTATCCATTTAAATCATATTATATTTAATTATTTTCTTCCACCAGCCCAAAATACATGTTACTATTATTTATTTAAAAAAAAAATAATTTAATAATTGTCTTTCATAATTCCCAAAACGTGTGATTATCTATTTAAATCATTTTTAATTTAATTATTTTCTTCCACCAACCACATAACATGTGATAATTTATTTAAATCTTTTAAAATTAAATTATTTTTTGAAAATCTGTTATTATTTATTTTAATTTACCCGATGATCCATCGATTCATGTAGTCTACGATCGACTAATATGTACAGTCGACGAAATACTTTGTATAAAATTTAAACATTAGATTTTACTCTTCAGGAAATTAGTCAAGCCACAATACTGTAACTTGAAAAGGCAGACATATTTGATTCGAGTTTTCAAACAAGGGATCAAAACAAAGATGACAAACACACAATGTTAAAAGAAACTGAAACATAGTTGTATTAAAACTGTTCATTGCATTACATAATAAAATTTACATCAAAAAGAGGAAAATGGAAGAAGCTTTCTTCTAACAAAATCCTACAAAGAAAGCTTCTTCAGCAATGAACAAATAAAAAAAACTTAAAAACATATACTAAAATAAAATATTTAAACTAATTATGGGGATGGTGGGGGGGTGATGTAGTCAGGATCTTCCATCCCGAGCCTTTCCAGAATTTCCCTTAAGAAACGAGCAATTCGACGGAGCTCCCGCTCCAGGTAGATGCGGTCTTGACCCAGCCCGTAGAAAAGCCGGTCCAAATCATTCCTTAGGAGGAGGAGGTCGTAGTTCCTCGGAGGAACACGTCTGATGGGGCGCAGGGGTATCCTTCTTGGAGGCATTTTTTTGATTTGGGTGAAGAAGAAAAAAAAAGACGATTTCTGATATTTTCGATTTAGGGAAAACTGAAAGGTTGCGTAGAAAGAGGGCCTATACTTATAGACCTGTAGATTACGTCCGTTCATATATCCACTCAATGGTAGGTCGACGTGTCTGACAAGAGAAAATATTTCGTATGCGTATACCAGTTGTTTTTCCTCGTAAAAAGACGTTTTGTGCAGCTTTTTAATAAATGGGAATGGGAAACAAGGGAAATAATGATTCATTGCATCAATTGGAGAGATAAGCCGGGAAAATGACCAACATAACGTGTTAGATTAACAATAATATAATCAATACATAATATTTTATAGACCATATATTATATATACCGTAGACTATAGATAGTCTATTGTAGACAAAGCTTTAGGTCGATAATAACTGAACGTTAAAATCTACAGAAATACACATTCATCCCCCAAAACAGTAGCTTTACAACTGAAGCTAAAAAAAAGCCTATTTATGATTTGATCCCCATTCTACACGTGGTCCTTTTGTGTCCGAATTTCTTGCATATTGAACACCTATTCCTTCTTTTGGACTTGAATGTCTCACCAACGCCCTTAGTGTGTTTGACTTTCTTCCTTACGAGTTTGGGATCGTACGAGGGTGAAAAAATTTTGGTGTCTACCAATTCCTGTAGCACAGTCCATTCAGCCTCCGGAGGGACCACGTTAATTGCATTCAAGTATGCGAGGAAATAACTTTCATCTTTATAAATTGGCAAAGAGTAGTCGTAGATGGAGTTACCATAATCTTCGCCATCGCCGTACTTTGCTCGCAAAGCTGCCATCGCGTGTTCGTACGGCATTTTCACCAAGTCAAATTTCTGACAAGAACAACTTCTCTCCAAGAGATTGACCTTGGCAGTAATGTCATTGCCGAACACCGTATACTCGTCGAGAACCCCATTTGGATTACCCACATACAAGGAATCGCTCGCACTCTTTTATCCCTTAGGATCTTTTCCGCAGAAGGCACAAATATGTTCTCTTTACCACCGACAAATGCATGCCGCTCCCTAAACTTTTCACCAAATTTTTTAGCAATTGAATTGAATATGTACGACACGGGGTACTCCCGTTCATCCATCAAAATCGAGTTGAGCGACTCGGCGATGTTTGTGGTCATCACGTCGTACCTATTTCTCGAAAAGTGTGCTCTACTCCATTTTTCAAAACCAAGAACATTTTCAAGGACATGAGCTGCCTCGGGGCATTTAATCTTCAATTCCACAAAATTATCGCTAAACTCATCAAAGGAATAAGCCTTTGCCACGGCGTAGTATAGATAAAGATATTCTCCGCAGTGTTGATTTACGCAAAGATTTTCAGCAAAGTGCCTCATGCAAAGTCCGTGATGTGCACGACTGTATACACGGGAGAAGGTATTGGCGATGCTAATGTGCCTGTCGGAGATGACGCATAGATCTGGTTCATATTCTATGATAGACTTCAGCTTCTGGAAGAAGAAGGTCCAAGAAGCATCGTTATCTTTATTGACGACACAAAAGGCAATTGAAAATATATGATTTTTGGTGTCCTGTGCAACGGTGCTCAGCAGAACGCCCCCGTACTTGCCATACAAATGTGTTCCATCGATGGAAATTACCTTTCTCATGTGGTCATATCCTCGTATGCAAGCTCCGAATGCTAAGAAGTAGTAAACGAATGATCCATCCATCCGGTTTACCATGATAGAGTAAGAAGACTCGGGATTCAATAACTCTACCATGTGGGAAAAAGCCGGCAAGCAAGCATATCCGTGCTCCGGTGTCCCACGAATGATGTTCTTCGTAATTACACTTCCTTTCCAACATATCCAATAGCTTGCGTTGCAACGCAACTCCTTAAATACAATTCTTTGAATTTCTCTTATACTTGGACCCTTACCATCCCAAAAATGATTTACGCATACTGAAGCAATCAATTCGGATGAGACTTTTTTGTGCCTGCGGGTGGCGTTTTCAACGCCGCACGTGTGCATCCCGACATACTTGTATATGCGAAATCTGCTCGAGGTGTCGTACTTTTTTGCCCGCAACAGCCAGCCACAACCACGAGATAAGCATTGCTCCTTCATCAATTTCGTGCAACTCTTCTCCATATAATAATCAAAAGACTGCCTCACCACTGCTACGTCTAGTTGTATTTTTAGCTCTTTTTTATCGGTGAATATTTGACCATAACAGAAATTGGTTCCATCGGTGAAGGAGTGTCCTGCTTGTGATTTCGTTTCACAGTCTTCTTCATCATCTTGCGAGTCCGATGAAAAGTCTTCCATATGCATAGAATAATCTTCCATATTAATTGTATCATCAACATCGTTCTCGTAATCATTCAAATCGTTGTCGATCAAATCATTGTCGACTGCCGAGCGTCGCGGTGGGGGTGCTGATGAAGTCAGCGGTCCTTCAAAGGACCTCTCAACCACATTTATCCTCAAAATTGGCCTAAAGCCATCAGCATCCATTATGTACGTCAGCACACGTACATCGCTATTTATGATCGTATGATTCACATTTTCCCTCAAATGCATTATATAACTAATCACCACGTCGCTCGGCGCACAATCTAGATCCCTGCTCTGCATTACGCTTGCAACAAATTCGCCGTACGAACTGTTGCGGCGAACAGAAATGAGAATTGTCACCTTGGTAAATGATCTCCATTTCTAATATTTCGAAGTCTTCACCCATTCTCCCATGAAATCACCAGAAACCAGAACAAATTCTACAATAGACATCTCAGAATTAAGCTTCGGTCGATGGTAGATTATGCTTATGGTCTATGTCATGTTGTATGCATGGTCGATGACTGGCGAGGACGGGTCGATGACTGCGCAGATTTCCGTACAAATACTTGAAATTGCAAATATTGCTTGTAATCAATGATTGTTGGGTTTATGGGATAAAAAATAAACTTGGAGTCGCCTGAGCTGCTGTAATGCACTTTCTAAAGTGATTTTGAGTAATGTGAGTGATTTAAAGCTTTTTAACAATGGTGGAAAGTGTGTTTGAGAGGATAGGAAACAAATAGGGTAACAATGGATAGAATGGACAAGCTTATGATGTTTGTGGACTAATTTACAGCTGATCGCCGGAAAATAACGCCGAAAAAGTGGCCGGAATCGGAGCTTTTTTGGGGAAAAAATAACCACTTTCTATTTTTAGCTTTTGGAATTATTTTTTTAAATATTTTTGGAAACCTAGATATTATTTTTATATATATAGTGGTGGATGATGGAGTGGGTTGAAGTGTATTATTAGAAACTTGTGAGTGAATTTATTAAGTTGGAAGTATTAGGTTAAAGTGAATTATTATAAAGGTTGGAACTGAAATTGTTAAGTTGGAAAAGTTGGTGGTGAGGTGGAATTAAGTGGGTATTTGGCAAAGGATTTAAAACTTGTGGGTATTTGACAAAATAGTTTGGATAAAGAGTCTTTTTGGCATAAAGGCCCGAGTTCTTGCCACATTACACCAACAAAAAATCATCAGTCTATGATGCAGCATTGGAGGCTTTCAAAATCGATGCTTAAGTATTTGAATTTGCACCAAAATAAAAGTTTTTAATTAATTTAGAGTCCCTATGTATTTGTAACCTAAGATTTGGATCGAGCTTGTTATTCATTCATGAATAAGAAGCTTCAATTCTTATCAATTTGTGTGTTGTATCTCGACCTTTTATTTTATCTTAATAATAAAATAGTTTCAGTATTTCTTTTATTTTGTGTGGAAAAATTTGAATACATATGGGGTGTGTTTGGTATGATGGAAAATGTTTTTCGAAAAATATTTTTCTTTGTTTGGTTGTAATAAAATATTGGGAAAATATTTTCTAAGTAACTTATTTTCCTTCATTTGATAGAAAATGACTTTCCTCATGAGCCAAAGAAAGTCATTTTCTAGAAAAAAAAATTATGACGCGAGTTATTCCCTCCACCCCCACCCCCAACAACACTCAACTTCCCTTGTCCCAAATTTTAGAAGTGTACTTCACTGTCACTACTCTCCCAATTTTAGGGTTTTCATCTCTCTTCTCTCCACTGCGATTTTGCAAGAATCTCAAGGTTTGTATCATAATTAATTTCTTCTACAATTTTGGTCAAAATTTTCTTCAATTTTTTTGTTCTTTTGCTTGTTTGGGTTTATGATTTGAGTTTATTTTTTTTTAAAAAGTAAAAATTGGGTTTAATTTTCAAATAAGATGTAGATACTGCAGTCATTTAGAGTAGTAGCATTAGCAGTCGATTATGATGGTAAAGGAGATTATCCTTTTATGATGTAAAAGTGAGCAATCAACTTGATTAGCAAAGGTGGTGGTTGTATCACTGATTTGGCTAAGTGAAGAAAGAAAAATAATCTAGTTTTAAGAAATTGTAGATGTATATGTCCTGATGACAAATTAGTCGGAAGGAATTTTGAAATGATAAGTGGATAGTGTAGTCAAAGACAACTTGGACCTCTGAAATTTATTAGCTAGATCACCCTGATTTGAGGCGCTTGCTTAAGTGGTTGAGCACCTCCACCATTATCTGGTAGGTTGCTGATTCTGCTATTTGAAAAGATATTTAAAAAAAAATTGTAATATTTACGTGCTGAAGTCTAGTGTTAGCCAACTAAGGTAAATCATTGGCTGAATGAAGATCCTGATGGTTCATTTGTATGTTCTTGACAAATTATGATTCCATAAATCATATCTGGATAGAATGAGAACCCTACTTAAACATAAATTGTCTGGTAAACTAGTTACCAACTTTTATTTGAGTTCAAGTTTGTTTGAAAATTGAACTCTGGGTTTAACTTTCAATGCAAATTAGTAAGTTATTATGAGTTGATTGAGCGATTAGCAGTAGACACAAACTATATGAGTATCTTAGGACTTTCATATTCGTATATTTTTTCTCTATTATATAGTAATAAAATTACATTGGTCAGTACAACAGATGAATTCGACTAACCAAGATGAAGATGATGCAATAATCGGAGTTGCAGCTACATCTATTTTAGATGTCGGAGTTGTAATAATTATTTCCTACGAACATTAAAGTAGCATTCCTAGAGAACCTTATGTTAATAAAGATCAAGAAAGAGAATTCTACATGAATAGTATTTTGAATGGAAGTGATGTTCATTATGTAGGTCACATAAGGATGAGTAAGCATGTGTTTTAGTACTATGCAATGTTCTTAGAAGAAATAGTTTGTTGTGTTCAACCAAAAATATGTTTGTTCAAGAACAAGTATTGATATTTTTAGAGATTGTTGATTTTAATGAACGGTTTCGGAAGATTGAATCACACTTTTATAGGTCAATCGAGTCTATTCATCGGTGCTTCCACATTGTACTTCAATCAGTTTTAAATTTCTATCCAATTCTTATAAAATCACCGGATGAAATCCTCCAATTGGAGATAATGAATAATCAACGGTATTATCCCTGATTTACCGTAAGTAACATACTAATATTTTATATTTTAAGTTATTTTACAAAAAATATTACCACTTATTAACGTAACTTGTATATAGGATTGTGTAGGAGCAATAGATGGAACACATCTGCTTGCATCTCTTCCCATTCAACAACAAAATAGATTTCGTGACCAGAAAGGCACAACAACACAAAATGTATTAGCTACCATCAACTTTAATTTGAAGTTCATGTATGTGCTTGCTGGTTGGGAAGGATCTGCACATGATTCTCGCATATTAAATGCGTTGGAGAGATCACATGATCTCCACATCCCACAAGGTATCTTATTCAACACAAAGTAATTTATAGGAAACGTAAGTGAAGAATGTATATTAATTAACTTTAGTTTGACTTTGTAGATAAATGCTATCTTGTAGATGCGGAATATGGACTTCGTAAGGGGTTTATTCCTCCTTATCATGAAATATGTTATCACTTGCAAGAGTATAGCTATTGTCCTTCCCAAAAGGCCAAAATCAAAAAGAATTATTCAATCTTCGTCATGCATCATTGAGATCCTCAATTGAATGTGCCTTTGTCATTCTTAAGAGACGATCTTGATAATGAACCCTTTTGGGACTTTAAGACACAAGTGGATGTGGTATTAGCGTCGTGCATTTTACATAATCACATAGTTGATTTGGAGCCAAATGACATGATAATACAAGAAGTAGATGTTGAAGCGTTAATTCAACCTCAGAATGTTCAAATTACTCAAAATTCTCAAGGAAGTCAAAGCTATCAAACACAAAGAGAAAGGCGTGAAGAAGCTAGACAATGGTCATCAAGAGATGCAATTGCTCATGCCATATTTATAAATTATGATAGGCGAAGGAATGAGGGGCTTTAGTGTATTAAGAAACCTTGATAGCTAAATAGATAATGCTGCTTGTTTTAGCTTTTGATATTTTCTTATTTCTTCTTCATGTTGTAGTTTTTGGGAAGAAATACTTCTATGGTTCATTATTCTCTTTTTATTGTTTAGGACTTTAGTCTTATTAGGACATTTATCAGTCACATTTTATAAAATAAAATTTAGTAAAGTAAAAAACCATGTCAAACACCCTCTTTGCCATAAATTTTTGAACTGAAAGTTTCTAAACATTTGTTTGAGATCATCATGGTCAAAGTTAAACTTGTTTTGAATTTTGAAACTGTAATAGGTCAAACTTTTAGTAGGTGAAGTAGTTTTCTTATGCCAGTCTGCTTATTTTTATCATATTCTGCTTTATAGTATGTAAATTCACCTTCTACTAGGGGTGTCTAACGGGTCGGGCCGGGCCAACCCGGAACCGGCCCTCCCATTTTACCCGGGTTCCGGGCCGGTTCCGGTCCGGGTTTGGCGTTAACCGGGCCGGGCTGGGCCAAACAGTAAAAAAATTAAAACCCACCCGGACCCGGCCCACTAAACCCAATCCGGTCAAACCCACCAAGACCCGGTCAAACCCGGTTAAAAACCGGTCAAACCCGTTTAAAAAATAAATAAAAAATCCAATATACACTATATACACTCCAATATACAACATATATTTTTAAAAAAATATATGAAGTATAAACAATTACACATATATACGTACCATTCAATATATAATTATATATGACTATACGTACTACTTTAAATAAAACATTTGCTATAATAGTATAATATATATATATATACACTACAATATATATATATACTAATTTATAAAACATATACACATGTATACGTTAAATATATACTACTTTAGAAGATATATACACATATATATGCACCATTCAATATATATGTACTACTTTAAATAAAATATATACAACAATATAGTGATATACATATATATATATACAATAATATGTATATATATATATAGTTACATACTAATTTATAAAACATATACACTTGTATACTTTAAAGATATACGTCTATAGAAGATATATACACATATATACGCACCATTCAAAAGATATGTACTACTTTAAAAAAAGTATATACTACAATATATATACTAATTTATAAAACATAAAGTAATGTATACGTTAAATATACACGTCTATAGAAGATCTATTCACATATATACACTCTATTCTATGTATATGTAATACTTTAAATGAGATATATGCAATATATATACATTACAATATATATTTGTATAGTTATATACTAATTTATAAAATATATACACATGTATACGTTAAATATACACGTCTATAGAAGATCCATTCACATATATACACTCTATTCTATGTATATGTAATACTTTAAATGAAATATACTATAATGTATATACATTACAATATATATTTGTATAGTTATATACTAATTTATAAAACATATACGCATGTATACATTAAATATACACTTCTATAGAAGATATATACACGTGTATACGCACCATTAAATGTATATATACTACTACTTATAAAATATACTACATTATATATACATTACAATATGTATAGATATACTTATATACTAATTTATAAAACATATACACATGTATACGTTAAATATACACTTCTATAGAAGATATATGCACATATATACGTACCATTCAATATATAATTATATATGACTATACGTACTACTTTAAATAAAACATTTGCTATAATAGTATAATATATATATATATACACTACAATATATATATATACTAATTTATAAAACATATACACATGTATACGTTAAATATATACTACTTTAGAAGATATATACACATATATATGCACCATTCAATATATATGTACTACTTTAAATAAAATATATACTACAATATAGTGATATACATATATATATATACAATAATATGTATATATATATAGTTACATACTAATTTATAAAACATATACACTTGTATACTTTAAAGATATACGTCTATAGAAGATATATACACATATATACGCACCATTCAATATATATGTACTACTTTAAAAAAAGTATATACTACAATATATATACTAATTTATAAAACATAAAGTAATGTATACGTTAAATATACACGTCTATAGAAGATCTATTCACATATATACACTCTATTCTATGTATATGTAATACTTTAAATGAGATATATGCAATATATATACATTACAATATATATTTGTATAGTTATATACTAATTTATAAAATATATACACATGTATACGTTAAATATACACGTCTATAGAAGATCCATTCACATATATACACTCTATTCTATGTATATGTAATACTTTAAATGAAATATACTATAATGTATATACATTACAATATATATTTGTATAGTTATATACTAATTTATAAAACATATACGCATGTATACATTAAATATACACTTCTATAGAAGATATATACACGTGTATACGCACCATTAAATGTATATATACTACTACTTATAAAATATACTACATTATATATACATTACAATATGTATAGATATACTTATATACTAATTTATAAAACATATACACATGTATACGTTAAATATACACTTCTATAGAAGATATATGCACAAATATTCAAAATTTATTCAAAAAAAAATAAAAAACAACGACTAAGGACTGAATGAATTTGGGGAATTTTATTGATTGCAAAATGATCCAAAATTTATAATTTACATGAATGAAAAATCTATAAATTATGCATCATTTTTTCCAACTCATTCATGTTAATATTAATGGGAACTTGCATAGGATAATCAAAGTCAACGGGGGCAAAACCATGCATTGGACTTGATTCTGCTGAGTTCTCCCGTGAAGTCATAATTTCTTCTAGTTTCAGCTCGTCGCTCGGCTCCGGTTCCATTCCTTGGTTTCTTCTTTCCGCTCTAATCCAATCTCTGAGGCAAACTAGAACATTCATTGCATTGCTTCCCAATGAGTGTCGGTTGTCTCCAAGCTGCTGTCGTCCCTGACTGAAGGCGCTCTCTGATGCAACGGTTGACATTGGAACATTCAAGATATCTCTAGCTAATCTTGAAAGCACAGGATATTGTGATTCATTATTCCTCCACCAATCCAGCGTGTTGATCCGTCGTCTGCGATCCTCTGGTGCCGTCCGAAGATAATATTTCAGCTCTTCCCGATAAGTTGATGTGTAAGTTCTCTCATCAACACTGTTCCAACAATTTAAATCATAAAACGAATCAGAAAAACCACTATGTGCCGGCCTTTTAGAAGATGATGGCTCCTCGGGAGGATGAGGAGCGACAGTTGGAGTGATATTTGTAGGTACGGCTGAATCAAATAAATCAGCATAGTGATTATATAATTTTTCTATATAATCTTTTGCATCAGTCGTAGCCGTCCACAAATCAGGTTGTACTTGTTCAGAATCATGGTTAGTATTTATTTCTAAGTTAGTATAAATAAGAGTACTAAAGTGACACATATTATTATATTTCATGCACGGATTTAGCATAGCACCAACCAAGTAAATAGGGGGAATCGGGAAAAAATATTTTTTAAATTTTGTAAACATGGCGCCAACAGCTTCTTTATAACCTTCTTTATTTTTATATTGTTGGAGCAAACCAGAAATATCGGCTATATATGCCAAAATATTACAAACAGTAGGATAGTAAGCACCGGAAAATTCAACCGTAGCTACATAATTTTTTTCTAAAAACATAACAAGATCATTAATTACAACCCAATCAGAATTATGTAGCATACAATCAGCAGAATCAGCAAATGAACCGCAATGTTGGTTAAAAGCTAGTGTAATAGGAATTCTATATTTATAACAAGTTTTTAAAAACTCATACGTAGAATTCCATCTAGTATCAATTTCCTCAGGCATCAAAATCGGTGTAAGTCCATTTTCTTGACATTTAACTTTAAATTCTCTAATTCTCGATCTACGATTATTTCCTTGAATAAAACCAACGGCGAGACTAATTTTTTCAATATAAAGCTCAAAAAACTCAAGACCATCTTTTACAATTAAATTATATATATGACATGCACACTTAATATGAAAAATTTCAGGCAAGGACGGAGATAGCGTAGATTTTATTTTTGTTATAGCAGTCTTGTTGTTAGAAGCATTATCAAAAGCAATACATAAAATTTTATTTTCTATACCATAGTATCCGGCAATTTTAACAATAGAATCAGCAATAAATTGTCCAGTATGTTTACGATCTTCATCATATAAAAAAGCAAGAATACGTTTTTGCATCACGAAATTACTATCCATCCAATGACAAGTAACGGTTAAATAATCATTTTTATTTACAGCACGACCAAGATCAGAAGTTAGGGACAATCTACATTGAATATTTTTTAACAATGTTGATAAATAAAAACAATATTGTGAATGGAGTCTAAAAATATCAGACCGACAAGTAGTTCTAGGAATACCATTAAACATAGGATTATAAATTGTTTGTATATAACGAATAAAAGCATCAGAAGAAGGAAAACTAAAAGGCAAACAACCCACAGCTACCATTTTAGCTATTTCTTCCCTGTCCCTCAATTTATTATACTTTTTCGCTACTTGACCGGTTGTTGGGTCCATTCTAGTTTGCGTTGACCCACCAACATCCCCACCACCTTTTGCAATATTTAACTCTCTTTTGTGATCTTCATCTATATGTCTCATTAACGTACCCGTACCTCCTTGCTTGCCTCCACTTCTATGCTTATATATTTGTTGACAAATATTGCACTGCACCTCAATATCTGATATACGTTCAAAAAATTGCCATGCAATACTAGTTCTTTTACGAGGTTTTGGGGCACTGGGAGGACGGGAAGGGAGATTAACTGATTCAAATCTAACGTTAGCATCTCCTACTGCGGGTGTTTCAGCAATATTTTCATTATCTTCGTCTAAATTAACTGCATCTACTTCATTTTCTTCTTCTATACCATAATTTTCCTGAGCTTCTACATAATCCATATCGTGAGCACCTACACCTATTTCTTCCTCAAAAGGTGTACCAAGCGGTACCGGAGGCGAAGGCACACGGGTATATCTATTACTTGAACTACCTCTACCACTAGTAATTCGCTTTTTACTACCACTACCGCTTCCGGGACAAAAAATTTTAACACCTTTAGCAGCGAGGTTTTTTAATTTATCCATAATATAAATTAAATTAAACTAAAAATATTCAAAATACACAAATATAATAAAATTAAATAATAAACAATTAATACAATAAATAAAAATTAAACGTAAGAGATGGAACGACAATACCAAATTTTGGAAGTATCCGAAGATTGTGACTTTGGAAACTTCCGCTCGTACTTTGTAAACGAAAATTAAAAAATTAAAGTGAACACTTTAAGAAATTAAATATATTGAATATTAGAGAATTGAGAATTGAGATTTGAGAGAGAATGAGATTTGAGAGAGTGAAAAATTGTGTGAAAAATGATTTGAAGTTGTAAGGTATTTATAGATTTTTTTTGGGGATTAAAAAATATTTTTTAAAGTTTTTTTTTTTTTTTTTAATTAAATGGGCCCAAACTAGCCGTTTGGACCCAAAAACGGCTATATAGCCGTTGGCCCAAAATTAATTTTTATTTTTTATTTTTATATTCCGGGCCGGGCTGGGCCGGTTAACCGGCGGGCCTGGACCGGGCTTGGTCCGGGCCGGGTCAAACCGGGCCGAATTAGCTAATAGGTCCGGGTCGGGCCGGGTCAGCCCGGCCCGTTTGACACCCTTACCTTCTACCTTATTGAGACAAAATTCTCTCTTTACTTTGTTTTTTTCACTGGTAGGCCTGATAGATATTTTCTTTCCTGTCCTTAAAGTTACTGCCATGTTTAATGTTGTCAGATGATGTGATTGTCACTGGTATCTTAATTTATTATTGAATTCAATATATTTCATGTTACCACATGTTAAACTAAGACTGTCTAACGGGCTGGGCCGGTTCAACCCGGAACCGGCCCTCTCATTCTTACCGGGTTCCGGGCCGGTTACGGGCCGGGTTTGGCCTTAACCGGTCCGGGCCGGGCCGGGCTGCACAGTAAAAATATTAAAATCCACCCGGAACCGGCCCACTTAACCCAATCCGGTCAAACCCACTAAAATCCGGTCAAACCCGGTTAAAAACCGGTCAAATATACACTATATACGCTATATACATAATATATACATTAAATATACACTTTTATAGAAGATATATACACGTGTATACATTAAATATACACTTGTATAGAAGATATTAAAATTATAAATCGTTAAATAAAAAAAAATAAAAAACAACGACTATACGTTAAATATACACGTCTATAGAAGATCTATTAACATTCATACACTCTATTCTATGTATATGTAATACTTTAAATGAGATATACTACAATATATATACATTACAATATATATTTGTATAGTTATATACTAATTTATAAAACATATACACATGTATACGTTAAATATACATGTCTATAGAAGATCTATTCACATATATACACTCTATTCTATGTATAGGTAATACTTTAAATGAGATATACTACAATATATATACATTACAATATATATTTGTATAGTTATATTCTAATTTATAAAATATATACACATATATACGTTAAATATACACGTCTATAGAAGATCTATTAACATTCATACACTCTATTCTATGTATATGTAATACTTTAAATGAGATATACTACAATATATATACATTACAATATATATTTGTATAGTTATATACTAATTTATAAAACATATACACATGTATACGTTAAATATACATGTCTATAGAAGATCTATTCACATATATACACTCTATTCTTATGTATAGGTAATACTTTAAATGAGATATACTACAATATATATACATTACAATATATATTTGTATAGTTATATTCTAATTTATAAAATATATACACATATATACGTTAAATATACACGTCTATAGAAGATCTATTAACATTCATACACTCTATTCTATGTATATGTAATACTTTAAATGAGATATACTACAATATATATACATTACAATATATATTTGTATAGTTATATACTAATTTATAAAACATATACACATGTATACGCTAAATATACATGTCTATAGAAGATCTATTCACATATATACACTATATACGCTATATACACAATGTATACATTAAATATACACTTCTATAGAAGATATATACACCTGTATACATTAAATATACACTTCTATATAAGATATATAAACATATACACATGTATACATTAAATATACACTTGTATAGAAGATATTAAAATTATAAATCGTTAAATAAAAAAAAATAAAAAACAACGACTAAGGAGTGAATGAATTTGTGGAATTTTATTGATTGCAAAATGATCCAAAATTTATAATTTACATGAATGAAAAATCTATAAATTATGCATCATTTTTTCCAACTCATTCATGTTAATATTAATTGGAACTTGCATAGGGTAGTCGAAGTCAACGGGGGAAAAACCCTGCATTGGACTTGATTCTGCTGAGTTCTCCCGTGAAGTCATAATTTCTTCAAGTTTGAGGTCGTCGTTGGGCTCTGGTTCCATTCCTTGGTTTCTTCTTTCTGCTCTAATCCAATCTCTGAGGCAAACTAAAACATTCATTGCGTTGCTTCCCAATGAGTGTCGGTTGTCTCCAAGCTGCTGTCGTCCCTGACTGAAGGCGCTCTCTGATGCAACGGTTGACATAGGAACATTCAAGATATCTCTGGCTAATCTTGAAAGTACAGGATATTGTGATTCATTATTCCTCCACCAATCCAGCGTGTTGATCCGTCGTCTGCGATCCTCTGGTGGCGTCCGCAGATAATATTTTAGCTCTTCCCGATAAGTTGATGTGTAAGCTCTCTCATCCACACTGTTCCAACAAGTTAAATCATAAAACGAATCAGGAAAACCACTATGTGCCGGCCTTTTAGAAGCTGATGGCTCCTCGGGAGGATGAGGAGCGACAGTTGGAGTGATATTTGTAGGTACGGCTGAATCAAATAAATCAGCATAGTGATTATATAATTTTTCTATATAATCTTTTGCATCAGCCGTAGCCGTCCACAAATCAGGTTGTATTTGTTCAGAATCATGGTTAGTATTTATTTCTAAGTTAGTATAAATAAGAGTACTAAAGTGACACATATGATTATATTTCATGCACGGATTTAACATAGCAGCAACCAAGTAAATAGGGGGAATCGGGAAGAAATATTTTTTAAATTTCGTAAACATAGCGCCAACAGCTTCTTTATAACCTTCTTTATCTTTATATTGTCGGAGCAAACCAGAAATATCGGCTATATATGCCAAAATATTACAAACAGTAGGATAATATGCACCGGAAAATTCAACCGTAGCTACATAAAATTTTTCTAAGAACTTAACAAGATCATTAATTATAACCCAATCAGAATTATGTAGCATGCAATCAGCAGAATCAGCAAATGAACCACAATGTTGGTTAAAAGCTAGTGTAATAGGAATTCTATATTTATAACAAGTTTTTAAAAATTCATACGTAGAATTCCATCTAATATCAATTTCCTCAGGCATCAAAATCGGTGCAAGTCCATTTTCTTGACATTTAACTTTAAATTCTTTAATTCTAGATCTACGATTATTTCCTTGAATAAAACCAACAGCAAGACGAATTTTTTCAATATAAACCTCAAAAAAGTCAAGACCATCTTTTACAATTAAATTATATATATGACATGCACACTTAACATGAAAAATTTCAGGAAAGGGCGGAGATAGCGTAGATTTTATTTTTGTTATAGCAGTCTTGTTGTTAGAAGCATTATCAAAAGCAATACATAAAATTTTATTTTCTATACCATAATATCCGGCAATTTTAATAATAGAATCAGCAATAAATTGTCCAGTATGTTTCCGATCTTCATCATATAAAAAAGCAAGAATACGTTTTTGCATTATGAAATTACTATCCATCCAATGACAAGTAACGGTTAAATAATCATTTTTATTTACAGCACGACCAAGATCGGAAGTTAGGGACAATCTACATTGAATATTTTTTAAGAATGTTGATAAATAAAAACAATATTGTGAATGGAGTCTAAAAATATCAGACCGACAAGTAGTTCTAGGAATGCCATTAAACATAGGATTATAAATTGCTTGTATATAACGAATAAAGGCATCAGAAGAAGGAAAACTAAAAGGCAAACAACCCACAACTACCATTTTAGCTATTTCTTCTCTGTCCCTCAATTTATTATACTTTTTCGCTACTTGACCGGTTGTTGGGTCCATTCTAGTTTGCGTTGACCCACCAACATCCCCACCACCTTTTGCAATATTCAACTCTCTAGTGTGATCTTCAGCTATATGTCTCATTAACGTACCCGTACCCCCTTGCTTACCGCCACTTCTATGCTTATATTTTTGTTGACAAATATTGCACTGCACCTCAATATCTGATATACGTTCAAAAAATTGCCATGCAATACTAGTTCTTTTACGGGGTTTTGGGGCACTGGGAGGACGGGAAGGGAGATTAACTGATTCAGATCTAACGTTAGCATGTCCTACTGCGGGTGTTTCAGCAATATTTTCATCATCTTCGTCTACATTAACTGCATCTACTTCATTTTCTTCTTCTATACCGTAATTTTCCTGAAATTCTACATAATCCATATCGTGAGCACCTACACCTATTTCTTCCTCAAAAGGTGTACCAAGCGGTACCGGAGGCGAAGTCACACGGGTATATCTATTACTTGAACTACCTCTACCGCTAGTAATTCGCTTTTTACTACCACTACCGCTTCCGGTTCCGGGACAAAAATTTCTAACACCTTTAGCAGCGAGGTTTTTTAATTTATCCATAATATAAATTAAATTAAACTAAAAATATTCAAACTACACAAATATAATAAAATTAAATATTAAACAATTAATACAATAAATAAAAATTAAACGTAAGAGATGGAACGACAATACCAAATTTTGGAAGTATCCGAAGATTGCGACTTTAGAAACTTCCGCTCGTACTTTGTAAACGAAAAATTAAAAATTTAAATTGAACACTTTAAGAAATTAAATATATTGAATATTTGAGAATTGAGAATTGAGATTTGAGAGAGAATGAGATTTGAGAGAGAATGAGATTTGAGAGAGTGAAAAATTGTGTGAGAAATGATTTGAAGTTGTAGGGTATTTATAGATTTATTTTGGGGATTAAAAAATATTTTTTTTTTTTTTTTTTTTTAAGTTAATGGGCCCAAACTAGCCGTTTGGACCCAAAAACGGTAATATAGCCGTTGGGCCAACGGCTAGTTTGGCCCAATAATTTTTTTTTTTTTTTTTTAAATTCCGGGCCGGTTAACCGGCGGGCCTGGACCGGGTTAACCGGGCCCAGTTTAAAAAAAAAACCGGACCGGAACCCGGAACCCTAAAGCCCTAGGGCTTATCGGGCCGGGTCAAACCGGTCCGGTTTGATATGTAGGGCCGGTTCGGGCCGGTTCGGGCCGGGCCAGCCCGGCCCGTTTGACAGGTTTATGTTAAACCCAAACAGTGCAACGGATTTATCTAATTATCTGTGCAGAACTTGTGAATGAATTATTGATATTTTATAGTAATATTTTTTGTTGTTGTCGAGGTGAAGTGCACATCTTTGATTTGTCCTGAAGTATTAGGTTATTTAGTGTATCACAGCAACCCGCCATACCATGGCTAGCTCAAAATTGCTCTTTTTTTTTTCTTTTTTCTTTTTTCCTTTTATCATTGTCATTTTAATTAGAGAATAACTGCAGAACAGAAAGTGTCACTTAAAATGTTAGATACTACTTGATGTCTCATCAATTGGGTTGGTTTATAGTTGGGTTAACCAGAAGCAGATCACCTAATTTTCTTTTATTTCCTCTATTTAACATTTGTTCCTGTGATGTAGATTTTTCTCTTATCGATCAGTATATACATCTATTTCGTACTCTAACGTTGATGGGGTGAAAACTGTGACTGTGAGTGAGAGTATGTAGTTGGCCTTGGTATTTATAATATGTAGGAGTCCCAATGAAGGAATCGTCTTTTTAATCGATCTATGTAATGAATTTAGACTTTGGTATATTATCATGCAACCAGTATATGTAACTTGTTAAGAGGTGGTAGGTGAGCTGAGCAATATATTTTTTATTTTAGTTTTTATAATCGTTGTGTCCGAGCCATCTTGTGCTCACCTCGATTAGTTCTTTTAGACCCGACAGAACGTTTTTTCGAGAAGTTCAAGAGAAAGAAAAGGAAACCACGAGCTTTCGATCATACATGAAACATTAAATGCGTTGTAGAATATAAATATATATATCCATTGGTATGTTACCAGAAGCATAATATACCTGTCAGTATGAGGTAATGTTAGTTTCCTGTCTTCCTTTTCCTTGTTGTTAAGGTCTTTAGATGTTTGGTTTTTGATTGTCATGTGCTTGACCTAAAACTATTACTAATTCTTTTCTCATTCACTATGGGCAAAGAGATTTTAGCCAAAGTTTCTAGCGGAACCTCTCTACTTTCAAAGTAGGGGTAAGCTCTCCAAACCCTCCTCAAACCCCACTTTGTGGATTATACTTGATATGCCGTTGTTGTTGCTTCTTTTAGAAATATTCTTGCATACTATGATTTCCTGTAAGGACCAACTTAAATAATATCACTTATTACTTTGTTGTTCTTTTAGATATCATGCTTTAGGAAAACTTAATTGCTCTAAAATATGTTTACTCTAAAACTTAATTGTTCTTTTAGACCCAAACAACAATGGAATAATCAATTTAGAATTTTAAAAATGGACTTACCCATAAATCCATTTTGCATATTATCATTTATTTATTTTTAGTTACATTTACTATTTTTAAGTTAACCCCACTAGCTAAATATGATTTTGATTACACTTAGTGTACAAAGGTTGTGCAAAACAAGATTTGTTAGATCCATCTAGTGTTTATTTACAAGCACTTTAATCACTTCTTGGTACACTTGTTTCAAATATTCAAAGTATAGTACTGGTGGTGGATAATCTATAATTTCTAGTCTTTTTCAGTGTAGAGGTGACCTTAGTAATGTTGCTTGCTATAAATGTGTTAGTGGTTTGCCTATACTTATTGATAAGCTATGTGGTAGTAAGCCTGTTGCTGCAAGAATTCAACTTTTTGGGTGTTACATGCTCTATGAGGATGCTGGTTTTCCTCAAATATCTGGAATGGAGATATTGTTCAAGACTTGTAATGAAAAAAATGCTCCAGGTAGTTTAGAAGGATTCAATATTTTAACTTTACTAGTTCAATTTTAATGTTTATGGTGTTTCTTGAATTTTCACTATTTCTTGCTTATGAGTGTGTTAAAAAAATTTGTGATGGGCCTTGCAATCTGCAATTAACATTATGTCTTATTACACTAATACGTTACTAATAGTTAGTTATTGTGCTTGTAACGGTCTATTTATGTTACATTAACCTATTAGAATCAAATAAACTTGATATCAAATTTTCTCTAATCTTTGTATTGTAGGCACATCCCAATCATGACAAGTTCATTAACAAAAATATTGATATGTTTGACGAAATGTCTCTTGTGTGTGGAAATGATCGAGTTAGGGGAGATTGTGCTAAATCATTTGAAGATGTAGATTTTGATTGTTTTTTTTAGAAAGATAATGATAATGACATTGAAGGACCATCCATGAAAAAGGATGTGCAAGTGATCGAAGCTTCTCAAATCAAGGTAAGTCGCAAAAGAAAACGTTCTTTTGAGGTGCAAGATGTCGTAGGTGATATATCAATAAAGTTTGGAGAAGTTGTGACGGCAATTGGTAGAATGGTTAATAGTCGTCTAGATGTGACAAAGTTGTATGAAGAAGTTATAGCAATGGATGGTTATAATAAAGAGTTCCTCGGTGATACTTTTGATTATTTGGTACAAAGCGACACTTTAACTAAGGCATTCATGGCAAAAAATTAAAATCTTCGTAAGGTGTGGTTGGAACGATTCAAGCAATAACAATAGTGACACCTATTGGTTGGTTTAACTTCATAGGATTTGGTAGCAACTATTATTCACACGCTTTTGTTTTTGATAATGTATCATGTATTTGCTTTCAAACTTCTCTCTTTTGTGCATTTGTGGGAATTGACTAGGAAGCTAGAATTATGTAAGTAGTAGTTGCTTAAATTTTAGTGTCTTGTAATATTTTGATACTCGATATTGGTATTATTTGCTATACTTAAATTAGTTCCTACAGAATGTTGGCTTGCCTGATATACTAGTTAATTGTTTTGTAGTATTTTTCAAAAAATATTTTTTTCCTCTCACCAATCAAACAATTAAAAATAATTTTCAGAAAAATATTTTCTACTCACCAACCAAATACCATAAAATATTTTTCCACTCACCTACCAAATATGCAAAAATGAGTAGAAAACCAACTTATTTTTCAAGAAAATATTTTCCATCAATACCAAACACGCCCATGGAGTAAAAAATAAAAAGTAAGACTTGAAAATGCGTAAGCGTAAATACGTTTTAATACGTGTGGTTATAAAATTTATACGACTTATAAACTAACCCTTTCAAAATATTTGTATAATTATAAGTCTATTTGAAAAGTCGTGGGTAATAGTTACACACGCTAATAATTGCATAGTTTGCAATAATATCCGAATCTGAAAATACACCATCTATATCAAATATTTCAATACAAACACAATAAATAAATTCAAGAAATTAAGCAAGAAACTATCATAAAGCTTTGCTCCAATCATCAATAAATGGTAATTGGCTGTTGAATCCTTATGTCCTAACTAGAAAAAAACAAATATGAAAATAATGTCTCCCAAATCTTGCTTTTTTAGTTTCACAAAAATTTTCAATTGAAAATGCAAAAACAACTTCTAGATTTTCAAATTTATGTTTCTGATCATTTTTTACGCTTCTAATAAGTTTTCTCATTTTCTTCAATTTAATCTTTATTTTTGACATGTTTTTCAACCAAAACCCTTCTTCAATATATGAATTTGATTTTTTATAAATTTTATTTGATAATTAATAAATTATAAAAAGACAAACAACGAAATTAAAACTTGATAACAATTTAACGAATTAAATTATGATCCACCATTTAACTCAAATAACATTTTGGTGGATTAATCATCCACTCATTTTAACATTTTCGTTGAATTCAACCCACTCATTTGACATTTAGGTAAACATTTATCTCCTCCTAGATTTTCAAGATTAATGTTGTGTTCGGTATGGAAAAAACTTTCCCTTAAAAAGTTTGTTGATTTTTTTTCATTTTTGGTTGATTATAAATTTTTTTAACTATTTTTTTAAGAAAATAAATTCCTTAAAATCTATATTGCCACGACTGCATGCAAGTAGGACATGATTGTAAAAAGGAGGCTACTCATCCAACTAGGCAACAACAACAATATGATCAAGCCTACCAGAAGCAAGAGAAACCTCAGGTGCCAAAGAAATTGATTCCTAAATGGGTACCTCAAGAAAAAGGGGTTGTTAAGGTTACTACCATCGGAGGGGAGAAGAAAATTCAGCTGCAGGATGGAACTCAACATACTCAAATGGTACAAGTCACTCCTAAGAATAACGACAATGAATTCATTCAGGTAGCAGGCACAAGGATGGTTGGTAGTCTTACTTATGCAACAGTGCATCATAAAACTACTAATAGGACTACACCTACTCAGAATTATTTCTCGCCATTTACCATTGGAGCTTTGGAACTGGATGTGTCTGGTCGACCCCGGAGGGGGAAGGAAACCATCTTTCTCTATGAAAAGTCTTGTATGGAATGTTAGAGGCATGAACAAGGCCTCTAAAAAAAGGGAATTGGGGAGATATTTGAGGAAATTTTAGATTATTCTAGCAGGTATTTTGGAGACTGAAGTGAAGGAGCATAATTTTAGCACTTGTGTAACTAGAATTGCTAGAGGGTAGAGTTCAACTCATAACTACATGTATGGTCCAAATGGCAGAATTTGGCTATTATGGAAGGCTGAGAGAGAGTGATTGTTACAGTAATAGAGGCCACTGCTCAATGCATTCACTGTATAGTAGAAGATAGAAGTCCGTCCTTTAAGTTTTTGATGACTATAGAATACGCTAGCAATCAGACTGAGGAGAGACAACATCTATGGTCAGATCTTGTTAGATTCAGTTCAACTTGTTCAGATCCTTGGTGTATCTGGGGTGATTTCAACTCACCATTGAATTATAAAGATAGAAAGGATGGACAATCGGTCTCTGACGTAGAGGTAAGGGACTTTAGACAGATCTGTGACCTGCTTAACCTAACTGATATAAAATCCATGGAAAGATTTTACACCTGGACAAATAGGCATATCTGGAGTAAGATTGATAGAGCATTGGGAAATGAGAAGTGGATAAAAAACTTTGAACATTTAAATGTAGAATTTAAAGAAAATTATTTCTCTGATCACTCCCTTATATTCATGAAGGGTTCCTTAACCAGCATGATGTGTTCAAAGCCTTTTCAATTCTGAAATGTGCTACCAGATAATATAAGGTTTATTCAAGTGGTTTCAATTACTTGGAACCATACCATATAGGGAACTGGGATGTACAGGGTGTGGCAGAAATTTAAGATGTGTAAAGATCCTATTAGACAACTGAAGGAAGTCACAATGGAAATGTTGATAGTAGAATTCAAGATGCTCAGGAGAGTCTTAGTACAATTCAAATGCAGATTACTACAAATAGTAGGCCAGAGTTATTGGAACAGGAGAAAAGAGGACATCAGGAGTTGATGAAATGGTTAGATGTGCAGGAAAAATATATAAACAAAAGGCAAAAATGCACTGGATCAAGATTGGTGATGGTAACAATAAATTCTTTTTCAATCATATGAAGCATAAGCTGGATTAAATACTATCAATACTCTGCAAAGCATGGATAGGAAGATTTTACATTCTCATCAAGATATTGAGGCTGAAGTACTGACATTCTATCGGAATCTTCTTGGATCATGTTCAAATGGACTTTCCTCGATTGATTTGACTATCATGATAAGAGGTCCACAACTTAACAGAACACAACAGAGGAAGATGTGTGCTGAGGTCACTATGCAGGAAATCAAAAAGGCACTTTTTAGTATTGAGAAAGACAAATCCCTAGGTATTGATGGCTATACATCTGCATTTTTTTAAAAAAAAAACTTGGGAGGTGGTGAAGAGTGATATATATGATGCAGTTTCAGAATTTTTAAACTGCAATAGAATGGTTAGGACAACCAACAACACTGTAGTTATTCTTGTACCAAAAACCAGTCAACCAGAAACTATCAGAGATTATGGACCCATAGCTTGCTGTACAACTCTGTACAAGAACATATCTAAAATAATCTCTAAGAGGATTAGAGGTGTGCTCAATTATGTAATAGCTCAGAACCAATCTGCATTTATACCAGGACGACTAATTACAAACAATATCCTCTTGAGTCATGAACTGATAAAGGGTTATACTAGAAAACATATCTCTCCAGGATATGTGATTAAGGTGGATTTACAAAAAGCACATGATTTAGTTGAATGGTTTTTTATTGAACAAATGCTGAAGGAGTTAGGTTTCCCAATACAGATGGTGGGATGGATAATGACTTGTATAACTACTGTAAGCTACACTTTTATGGTTAATAGAAGGTTGTCTGATACTATGCCAGCCAGGAGAGGGCTAAGACAGGGTGACCCTTTATCACCTTATGTCTTTGTTATGGTAATGGAATACTTAAGCAGATGTCTTGACACTCTTAGGGACTTTTTCGACTTCAACTATCCACCTAAATATCAGAATTTGCTGATGATTTACTCTTATTCGCAAGGGGAGATACCATGTCTATTCAATTGATGAGAGATAAATTTCACCACTTCTCAAATACTTCAGGTCTAAGAGCTAATTTCAGCAAAAGTCAAGTGTATTTTGGGAGAGTGAATGATACAACAAAGGATGAAGTGATACGAATGTTGGGGTATGAGATGGGACAAATCTCTTTTAAATATTTAGAAATGTCATTGTCTGCTAAAGGGCTTACTACATTGCAATGTAAACCTTTAGTTGATAAGATTACTGCTCGTATTACATCTTGGATGGCCAAAGGTCTCTCTTATGTTGGTAGAGTGCAACTTATAAGGTCTGTCCTATTTGGGGTCCAAGCCTATTGGACTCAAATTTTCCTACTCCCACAAAAGGTCATAAAGTTAATAGAGGTTGTGTGCAGAAGTTACTTGTGGTCCGGTCAAGCTAGTATTACTAAAAGAGCTTTAATAGCATGGGATAAAGTGTGTTTACCTAAAGGGGTAGGTGGACTAAATATCACTAATTTAAAGGTTTGGAATCAAGCAACAATACGCAAACTTCTCTGGGCATTGAGTCAGAACAAACAGAAGTTGTGGATAACCTGGATCCACTCTTACTATATTCAAGGGGGGAGCTTACAACATATGGAGAGACCTGCACAGGCTTCATGGATAGTGAGGAAAATCTTCAACATGAGGAAATTCTGGAATAATGTCATAAAAAATGAGCAGTTCATACACAAAGGAAAGTTTAAAATTGTGTCAGCTTATAGAATACTAAGAGGAGAGATAGAGGACGTAAACTGAAAGAATTTGGTATGTAGCAGGGCAGCTGAACCTAAACAGGTGTTCATACTTTGGCTATCATTGCATGGAAATCTTAGAACCAAGGATAAACTGCTAAAGTGGGGAGTCATAGATGAAGATGTATGCCCATTTTGTAATGCAGAAAGGGAATCGGGTACCCACTTATTCTTTAATTGTCCTTTTACTAGGGAAATATGGCAACAATTTACCAATTGGATAGGTGGATCACTAATGTAGCTGACTGAAATGAGGAATGGCAATGGGTGAATATTCAAGCTAGACGAATGAAGACCTGGGGCTCCATTCTTAAACCAGGATTAGTTGTGGTAATATATAAGGTGTGGATAGAGAGGAATGCACGAGTGTTTCAAACGAGTGTACAAAATCAAGGAGGCTATTCTGGATAATGCAAAGATTAGTTTATGTACTAGACTTAGTTCCAATAGGAAGTTTTCTGAGTTGTTATGTTCAATCAAGTGATGTAAGTAGTAAGTGGAAGGTTTATGGTAGTATAGGCAAGTTGAGAGGGATAGGCATAATGTGTTGTACCCCTGTATTGGTAAGTATTACTGGTGATTAATAATAATTTTAATTACCCAAAAAAAAATAACTTTGTTAGTGTAAGTAGGAAAAAACAAGATCACAAGTGGCATTTTGTGTCCTCCGTAGCCTCCGACGCACCTCATTTTCACCCCACTTCCGTAGTTCCATCCATAGTACTACCCAACACCCCTATCCCCAACCCCCGGCCACCTTCTACAGTATTTGTAGAAATTATATACAAATATTTTTAGGATAATATCATATACAGTCAAACCTCTTTATAACGACATCTCATTATAATGGCATTTCACTATAACTGCCTGATACTTCATAGAATCGATTTTTCATATTATATTTTACTTTTCTATAGCAACATTCCACCTATATCAAGAATGATGTTTATTTTAGTGGGACACTTTTTTTAAAATTACCTCTCTATAACAGTATACTCAAATATTATGTAATAATATTCTGTAAGAAAATATATAATTTCAAAATATCAAAATATTTATGATAATCATCATTTATGTCATGTACACAGTAAATTTCAAGTACGAGTATCTAATTTAAAGAAAAAAATTATATTTAAATGGTTCACGTCAGTTATTTCATAACTTCACAAGAAAAAGGCTACTAATGTTTTGTCATTTTTATACTCATGTTCTTTTGAATTGCATACTTTTGTTTGTAACAGCTAAATGTGATATGAATGTCAAGTGTCAGTATACATATATAGCACCTCTGTATAAAGGCTATGAAATTTTCTGACAAACGCTGCAACTATAAAGAGATTTGACTTTATCACTTACATGCCGAACAATAAAAAATTAGTAAGAAACTTATTACTTTCCGGAAAAAAGAATTCCAATAAAACATATTTTTCTTCCATATTGGAACACACCCGTGTATTACATATAGCAAGATGACCAAAAGAGAAAAGGTAAGATGACAATTTGATCAAATAAACAAAAAAAGATTTAAAGTGTCGTTAATGAGATAAAATCACTTCCATTTATGAGTACAAAGAAAATAATGTTTCACAACTACAAAGAAAATCCACAAGCTTCTAGCTGTCACTCCATACAAAACAAATGTACTTACATTGTATATTGTGGATAGGAAAACATGAGATCGTATGAAATTACATGTATACCAATTTCTTTTCAAATTAATGGAGAAATCAATTGAGAAACAATTAATGCAATGAAGGTCTATTTTGTTCGGACTCTCCAAAACTGATGTCACAATCGTATCGGATCCTTCAAAAATGCATTACGTACTTTTGAAGGATTTAACGTGCACCCGCCATCATTTTTAAAGAATCCAAGCAACATAGATGAAGATAATATAATTACTGTTTCTTCTTGGATTGGTGGTCCTTGGCCATTTGTTCAAATAGGCTACCATCATAAACACCTCTAACTATTTCTTTTCTCAGTAATCCATGCTTGTCTTTGCAAAGCAAATACAGAATCTTCCACTCTGACAAAGCAGCAATACTGCATAATATATGTAATCCACCTCATTAGCATACAAATTACTTGCTTCGTAAAGCCCCGAACAAAAGAAAAAGAACTCCAAACTAGATTATTTGCCTTTCTTATAAGATGTTTGAGTATCACTTAATTTATAAGAAATGCATTAATTAGCTTTAGTTATAGGAGTATTTTGTCTAAAGTGCTTTGTTGTTTTCTCTCTAATAAATCTCACTTAAATTGTAGGAAAATGTTATTGGGCCGAGTTCATTCATAAGGGGTGTAAGATACTCCATTAGTTGACAATCTATTTAAACTCCTATTGATTGCATAATAAACCTTGATTATCAATGATAGTGATAGTTTGACTAATCATTGAACGTAGCAATAGATTAGTGTATCAACTTATTCTGTGTCAGTGTATCAATCACTTTTTATTCTGCGTCAGTGTATCAATCACTTTTTATTTGTTCGCTTTGTACTGATTCGCATGTGTCAGAGCAACAATATACCCAATATATTCCAATAAAGTGGGATCTGGGGCCGCCCTGTATCAGAGCGAATAAATATAATAGATACAGAGCAAATTCATATACTGATACAGAGTGAATCGATGTAGCCTTAAGCGAACAGATATAGAGCGAAACACATGAAATTCAAATTCTCACTATGCATTGTTATTTCTTTAAATTCTTGCTATTTCGGATAAATACATAACATATGTTTACTCAATCAGATAATTTTTCTAATTTAATACACCATTATGGGGTAGGGAAATAAAACATTTTTTGTGCGAAACAAACAATGAGTAGGGTCATCTATACAAAAATATCCTTAGCTTGCACATCATTAGGGGACTTATAAATGTGAAAAAAGATCTCCTAAACCCTACATCGCCTACACTACTGTCTACTAGTATCGTATTGATATAACTTAATTAATACATGCTTCTTGTTTTTCGGAGAATTTTTTTATATTATTTTATCTTGAGCCGAGGATCTATCAGAAATAACTTTTCTATCTCACTTATGAGGTAGTGTTATGGACTGAGTACACTTACCTTCCCCAGATCCCACTTGATGGGAATATACCGGGTATGTTGTTGTTTTTCAAAGAAGTGGAGTATTTTGGAATAAACCCAATTGGAAAGACTATTATTTGAGAATAGAGGAATTGCTAGCAATAATTTAGTGATGAAATCCAATTTTTAAAGGTAAAGAAAATTGTATTTACGTACCGTCCTTTATTGTCATTTGGTTCCCTGTTTGCCTCAAGCATTTCATCCAATTCTTGGGATGTCAAGGCGTTTCCATTTGAAGTACGTGCATGTTTGTTGAATATTTCTTCGAATTTTTCTTGAACAAACCTTCAAAATGAAAAACACCATATTTTGAGTTCTAAATTAATGAAACATCATCAATAAAAGTATTCAAATTCTATTAACTAATGATGTCAGTCCTTCACGTGTTCAGAATAAAATTGTACAAATTCTATAAAAAAAAATTGAAGTGATTTTAGTTATGTAAATATTTTTCACACGTTAGTTGATGAAATTTAAACTCTTTAGTAGTAAGGTAGGGGCAAGACAGGGAAAAACTATACTCCCTCTGTATCATAATAAGTAGATTTTTGGGGTAATGACTAATGTACATTTCTTCAGAAAAATATCATAGGATATAATTTAAACACTACTTTCCACTATTATCTTTTGATTGTTTCCAAACTACTTTTAAGAATAGAGATAATTATGAATATAACATTGCAAGTAGTGTAATTTATCACCTAGAAAATATATAGTAATAGTTAAAAATCTCATTAAAAAAGGGTAAAATTAAAAAAAAAAATCAACAATTCTCTTGAACTTTAAACAATAAAAAATGTCCCAAAAATTCACTTAACCTGAACAAGAGGAAATATAGAGCTAAGGGATTCAATTGTATTCTCCTTATTCAAAAATTATGTCTTATAAATAGGGGGAATGTTTTTTTTTGTTATATGACTATTGGGTCCCCTTACATAAGAGAAAAGTCTAGTGTAAAGTTAAGGGTATCAAACGGGCCGGGTTGACCCAGTCCACTTACAAAAATCGATCCGATTTGATCCGGCTGTAGGGTACCGGGTTGGTTTAATTTTTTTTGGGCCCAGTTAATCCGGTCCAGTTTTAATTTTTTTTAATTTTTTTTAGAATTTTGGAGATTGGGTCAAACTAGTTGTTGGCCCAACGACTATATAGCCATTTTTGGGTCCAAACGGCTAGTTTGGCCCTTTTAATTAAAAAAAAAAAAATACATTTAAAATTATTTTTTAACCCCAAAAAAATTTCTATAAATACCCTACACTTTCAAATCATTTTCCACAAAAATTTTCATTCTCTCAATTCTCAATTCTCAAATATTCTATATATTTCCTAAAGTGCTCACTTTAATTTTTTAATTTTGTAATTACAAAGTACGAGTGGAAGTTTCTAAAATCGCAACCTTCGGATACTTCCAAAATTTGGTATTGTCTTTCCATCTCTTACGTTTAATTTTTATTTAGTGTATTAATTGTTGAATATTTAATTTTATTATATTTGTTTATTTTGAATTTTTTTAGTTTAATTTATATTATGGATAAATTAAGAACCTCGCTACTAAAGGTGTTAAAAAAAATTATCCCGGAAGTGGTAGTGGTAGTAAAAAATGAATTACTAGAGGTAGAGGTAGTTCAAGTAGTAGATATACCCGTGTGCCTCCGACACCGCTTAGTCAACCTTTTGAGGAATAAGTAGGTATACCTTTAGGTGTAGGTGCCCACGATATGGATTATGTAGAAGCTCAAAAAAATTACGGTATAGAAGAAGAAAATGAAGTAGATGCGGTTAATTTAGACGAAGATGATGAAAATATTGGTGAGACACCCGTAGTAGAAAATGCTAGCGTTAGATCCGAATTGGTTAATCTCCCTCCCCGTCTTCCCCGTGCCCCAAGAGCTCGTAAACCAACTAGTATTGCATGACAATTTTTTTAACGTATATCAGATATTGAGGTGCAATGCAATATTTGTCAACAAATATATAAGCATAAAAGAGGAGGCAAGCAAGGGGGTACGGGTACGTTAATGAGACATATAAGTGATAATCACGAAAGAGAGTTAAATATTGCATGAGGTGGTGCGGATGTTGGTGGGTCAACGCAAACTAGAATGGACCCATCAACCGGTCAGGTAATGAAGAAGTCTAATAAATTGAGGGACCGGGAAAAAATAGCTAAAATGGTAGTTGTGGATTGTTTGTCTTTTAGTTTTCCTTCTTCTTATGCCTTTATTCATTATATTCAAGCAATTTATAATCCTATGTTTAATGGTATTCCTAGAACTACTTGGAGGGCCGATATTTTTAGACTTCATTCACAATATTATTTTTACTTATCAACATTATTAAAAAATATTCAATGTAGAATGTTCCTAAATTCTGATCTTGGTCGTGCTGTAAATAAAAATAATTATTTAACCATTACTTGTTACTGGATAGATAGTAATTTTGTTATGCAAAAACGTATTCTTATTTTTTTATATGATGAAGATCGTAAACATACTGGAGATTTTATTGCTGATTCGATTGCTAAAGTTGCAGAAAAGTTAAAATCTAAGTTATCTCCGCCGTTACCTGAAATTTTTCATGTTAAATGTGTTTGTCATATATATAATTTAATTGTAAAAGATGGCCTTGAGTTTTTTGAACTTTATATTGAAAAAATTCGGCTTGCCGTTAGTTTTATTCAAGGAAATAATCGTAGAAGAAGAATTAAAGACTTTAAACTTAAATGTGAACAAAATGGACTTGCACCGATATTGATGCCTGAAGAATGTGATACTAGATGGAATGCTACGTATGATTTTTTAAAAACTTGTTATAAATATAGAGTTCCTATTACACTATCTTTTAACCAACATTGTGGTTTGTTTGCTGATTCTGTCCACTGCATGCTACATGATTTTGACTGGGCTATAATTAATGATCTTATTAAGTTTTTGGAAAAATTTAATATAGCTACGGTTGAATTTTTCGGTGCTTATTATCCTACTGTTTATAATATTTTGGCATATATAGCCGATATTTCTTCTTTGCTCAAAGAATATAAAAATAAAGAAGGTTACAAAGAAGCTATTGGTGCCGTGTTTGCTAAATTTAAAAAATATATTTTTTTTCGATTCTCCTTATTTACTTGGTTGGTGCTATACTAAATCTGTGCATAAAATATAATACTATGTGCCACTTTAGCACTCTTATTTATGTTAACTTAGAGATAAATACTAACAATGATTCTGGTGATGAAGAAGAAGAACAACCTGATTTGTGGACGGCTATGGGTGATGTGAACGCTTACATAGATAAATTATATAACCACTATGCTGATTTAGTTGATTTAGCTGTGCCGAAAAATATCACTCCAACTGTCGTTCCTCGTCCTCCCGAGGAGCCATCATCTTCTAAAAGGCTTGCACATATAGTGGTTTTCCTGATCACTTTTTATGATTTACCTTGTTGAAACAGTGTTGACGAGGGAGCTTACACATTAATTTTTCGGGAAGAGCTGAAGTATTATCTCCGATCGCCGCTAGAGGATCGCAGACGACGGATCAACACGTTGGATTAATGGAGGAATAATGAAGCACAATATCCCGTGCTTTCAAGATTAGCTAAAGATGTCATGAATGTTTCAATGTCAACCGTTGCATCGGAGAGCGTTTTTAGTCAGGGACGACAGCAGCTTGGAGACAACCGACATTCATTGGGAAGCAATGCAATGAATGTTCTAGTTTGCCTTAGAGATTGGATTAGAGAAGAACGAAGAAATCAAGGAATAGAAGTGGCCGAACGACAAGCAGAGACTTGAAGACATTATGACTTCATGGGAGAACTCAGCAGAATCAAGTCCAATGAATGGTTTTGCCCTCGTTGACTTTGACTATCCTATGCAAGTTCCCGTTAATATTAACATGAATGAGTTTGAAAAAATGATGCAAAATTTGTAGATTTTTTATCCATGTAAATTATAAATTTTGGATCATTTTGCAAACAATAAAATTCGACATTCATTCACTCCTTAGTCCTTACTTTGTAATTTTTTCCATTTAATAATTTAAATTAAATTTTTAGTTTAAATTAAATACTTAGTTTTAATATATTACTAATTTACTATAAAGTATTATTAATTTATTATATTAAGTAGTATATGTTTTATTTAAAGAAGTACATATATTTTATATGTGTACGTATATATTGAATGGTACGTATACATGTGTATATGTTTTATAAATTAGTGTATAACTATATATATAGTGTGTGTGTATATTGTAGTATATATATATATATATATATATATATATATATATATATATATATATATTGTAGTATATTTTATTTAAAGTAGTACATATATATGTGTATATATCTTCTATAGACGTATATATTTAACGTATACATGTGTATATGTTTTATAAATTAGTGTATAACTATATATATAGTGTGTGTGTATGTATATATTGTAGTATATTTTATTTAAAGTAGTACATAGTTATTGAATGGTAATATATATATTTAACTAACGTATGGTCGTATACACGATTACATGTGTAATTGTGTATGTGTTTATATATTTTTTAAATTCTAATGCAGTATATACTATATATATAGTGTATATATATTGTTTAACGTATTTAAAATGTATATAGGTGGGTATATATAGTGTATATTGGAGGGAAAAAAATATTTTTTGATCGGTTTTGACTGGATTTTTAACCGGTTTTGACCGGGTTGGGTTAAGTGGGCCGGGTTAAGATTGTTTTGAATTTTTTTACTGTTGGGCCTGGAACCTGACCGGTCCGTTTAACAGGCCCGAATCCGGACCGACCCACAACCCGACTAACTTTCACGGGCCGGTTCCGGATTGACCCGGCCCGGCCCACTTGACAGGTGTGAGTGTAATGATAAAAGTGTACAAAATTTGCTTTACGTCATAGGTTTACATCCCAAGTATGATATTCTAGACTTCAAAAAGAATTTTTGGAATAAAATTTTTGACTTTGCCACTAAACAAGAGATGGATGAAAGAGTTTTATAAAAGTATGATGTGTGTACCTTCCTTCATTGTCGTAGACGCCAGTGTCACTGGTATGTTTGGCAAATTTGATGTTCTTCACTTCAATAGGAAAGAGTAAGGATGGTCCTTTTCCCTGTATTAATTAATCAACATGATGAGTCAGTTGTAAATAGTTATCAGTTTCTTTCCTCTATCTGTATATTTTCTACAAACAAGGTAGTATCATGGATTTTGTATTCTCAAGTGCATGTTACGTTAATAAATTCCTTAATAAGTTATAAAACATCAGATTTGTTCTAATTGAGGCTGATGTATATAACTAAAAAGATGATATATTTATTTTGGTCAACTTAACTACATACCTAATAGACACTTGAGAATACATGCAACAATTGTTTGAAAATTTGAATTAAAATTAGCTAATAGAAATACTTTATCATATATTCAAGTGTGATTAACTGAATAAATAATAGTCAAGTGTGTAAATTAAATACACTAACAAATTTAAAAAGCTATGTAAGACGTAATAGATCAAACACATGCATGCAAGATATACTGTCTTCTATTATTATTATTATTATTATTTTGGCTAATGACATGTAAAGTATTAATAAGACATGAAATCAGGTGAAGTTTGACGTATATTTAATTTACATGAGAACGTTACTGCTTGATTGCGCACTACTTGGAGATAAAAAGTAGCAAACTAAATTAATTAAACAAAAGGGAGAATCATTTTTCTATTTGTACGTGTTATCTTTATGTCTGCATTTTTTTATACGAATGTCATAACGTCTAGCGAAAAAGGTTATATTATTTAGTTATTTATCTGGATGGAAAAAGAAAAGGTTATATTATGCTCCACTTTGGGTCCATATCAAACCATGCAAAACCACTTCTAAAAATTGATGGCCATAAGGTGCATGGTGATCTGATCCAATCAATAAAAATTTTAACTTGCTAAATTCGATTTATGAGGTAAAGATAAGGTATGTGCATATTTTGTTCTTTTTAAAATCTATTTTATAGTATTTTGTTCTTTTCAAAATCTATTTTATAGAATTATATTGAATATATTGTTATTTAAATATTAATTAATAATCTAATATATATTATACATACTTGTTGGACTTGTAGATTTGAGAATTGAATTAATCTTGCAACTCCCTAGTTATTTAGTGGACATGAACATGATCAGTATATTAATTCAGATAACTAGGGAGACAATCAGAAGGTATGTGTTCAAGATTTTAGAAAAAATAATTTATTAGGTTTAAGATAAAATTAGTTAATATTAAGTTGATCTTTTTGCATCAATATACAATATACAATATGTTAAAATTACTGAGTTCCACCCATCCTTTACATAGAATGCTAGCTCAGCGCTCATATAGACAAAGGGAAATATTTCCATTTATCTTTTCAGTTCATCAGTCCTATTATATGCCATACAATAATCAATATGATTAGTACCAAACTTAGTCTTTCAGTATAATAATTTTTGCTTGTAAATCACTTATTAAGTAATAGTAACAATAAATAATAAAAAGATCATATTCAAATGTATATGAATCTACAAATTCAAATAAATCAAGGAGGGAAAAAAAGAATTATAGAGATAGAGAGACTTACAGGTCGAGTTTTTCTGCTGAGGCCAAAATTAATGAAAAAGGAGGCAAAAATGGAAAGAAAAATACCACTTCCAATTTTCCGGAAACCTGATAAATTAAAAGAATTTATATAAAAAAAAAAAAGGATGATAATTAATACATATGTAATTAAAGTGAAGTGCAAACAGTATTACTCCTAATATATATAAATGGTAATTGTGAAAACGGAAAAGGTACGAATATACCCCTCAATTTTGATAAATGGTACAAATATATCCTCCGTCGTATTTTAGGTACAAATATACTCTTGTCTTTAATGAAAAAGGTACATATATATCTCTGAACTTTGATAAATGGTACAGATATACCCTCCGACATACTTTAGGTACAAATATACCCTTGTATTAATGAAAAGGTACATATATACCCTTCTCACTGAAGGCAGGACACATGTCACAATCCTGTTCCTTTTTAAATTTAATTTATCACAACCCCACCTCAAAATAATTCCAATTTAACTCATAACCCGATCTAAATAATAACTCAAACTCGACCCGATCTAATAGAAAGAGAAAGAGAAAATGAATATGCATGAATAGAGATGCGTCTGGGAGGTTCTATTAGACAGGCTCGGGTTTGGGTTATTACTTGAATCGGTTTGTGGGTTAAATTAGAATTATTTTCAGGTAGGCTGAGGATAAATTAAATTAAAAAGGGCAAATGAACAAGATTGTGACACATGTCCTGCCGTTAGTGATCGAGAAATGAGAAGGGCATATTTGTACCTTTTCATTAACGGCAAGAGTATATTTGTACCTAAAGTATGAAGGAGGTTATACCTGTGTCATTTATCAATGTTCAGGGGCATATACGTACCTTTTCATTAAGGACAAAAGTATATTTGTACCTAAAGTATGACGGATGTGTTATTTTTTATGTATTTCGGGTACAAGAATCTGTATTTAGGCACAACAACTTCAACATTAGTTCAAGTTTAAAACAAGAACACTATGAAGTACAAAAACACCCTCAACACAAGATCAAAGTGATCTTTCTAAGAAGTGTGTTTTATTTTTCAGAAATTAAGATGAAACAGAAATATAAAGCCAAGTCCCCCGACTTCACGGAGTGTCCTTAAGGAATAATTCCCCTCACTGTACCTGAGGTTTTGGAATCTTCCTCCAGGATAAAATGGCTTTCAATCCAACTATAGTGGTACCTCAAATAATTGGATTCGTTGAACTCACTCAACGATTTGATTGATCACAAAGAATATTTTGAAGACAAGAAGAGTTTTTATTTCAGAAAATTTTTCATTCATCTAAACCTGTGGATGAAAGCAGGTTTATATAGCCATCAGATGCCTCTTCTGAAAGGTGGCAATGGTTCACTTAAAAGGTGTGTCCTTTGGAAGAGTCATGTTTGTTCATTCGAAACATTGTATCTTTTTTCTGAACAGACACAACTATCTGAACAGTGATACTTTTTCAAAATAATATGTCTTTTGCTCAAAGGTTGTGTCCCTCCATTTTCCATTCACACCAATTAAACCCAACAATCCCCCACATGAATGGGGAATGACTATTCTTTGTAAAACTTTACGGACAAGTATGTGATCATCAAGCAAAGACTAATTGCATCTGGATAAGTGGGTTTTCCTTTGAACTTTCCGTAGTAAACATGTATCGGATGAACTCGGTCAATTGGTAGATTTGATATATTTGAACCGTCGAGCTTTAATGTACACCTAGACAACACATGTCGCATGCTAGCCTTTTACCGTTTATGGTTCTCACGATTTTATTCTTTTCAGCCATGAACACGTCCCGGTTTCATGAGAGCTTAAAGAATAGACCTTTACTAACATTCTCCTTGAAGCGGCTTCCATTTCGCCCTCACATAGGTAATTTCTAAACGTTCAATCCTATAGATTAAACTATTTGGTCAAATCTTTCAAATTTAGATAATCATTAAAAGACTTTTCACTTTAAATCCTATCCTTGTTTACTAAACATTGTCTACATCATGAGAATGGGTTGGGTAATTGACAATGTTGAACCTGTCAGACACAAATGTGTTTGATCTCCTTGAACCTAGCTCTTGGGATCTCCAGTCTGCTAGGTAGAGTTACCGTCATGCTAACTTGTCCTAGGCCTTAAACCCATTCCCTTGGATGTTCTTTCTACTCCTTCTCTAGATAGGCCTTTTGTAAGTGGATCCGACACATTATCCTTTGACTTAACATAGTCAACAGTGATAATTCCACTAGAGAGAAGTTCTCTAACGGTATTATGTCTCCGTCTTATGTGACGAGATTTACCGTTGTACATCATGCCCCCTTCCCTACCTATTCCCGCTTGGCTATCACAGTGTATACATACTGGTGCCACTGGTTTAGGACAATAAGGAATATCTTTCAAGAAATTCCAGAGTCATTCTGCTTCTTCATCGATTTTATCCAATGCGATAAATTCAAATTTTTTTGTAAAACGAGCAATACAAGTTTGTTTGGATGATTTCCAAGAGACTGCTCCTCCACTGATAGTGAATACATATCCACTTGTGGATTTTACTTCGTTCGATCCGGTGATCCAATTTTCATCACTATATCCTCAAGTACAGCAGGATATTTATTATAATGCAAGGCATAATCTTGAGTGTATTTTAGATACCTCAAAACTCTTTTCATTGCCATCCAATGAGTTTTGTTGGGATTACTTGTGTACCAACTCAACTTACTAATAACGCATGCTATGTCTGGTCGTGTACAATTCATTATATACATTAAACATCCCAATACTCTTGTGTACTCCAATTGTGAGTCACTTTCACCTTTATTCTTTCGAAGTGCAAAGCTTACATCCAATGGAGTCTTGGCAATACCGAATTTCATATACTTGAATTTGTCAAGTACATTTTTGATATAATGAGACTGTGACAATGCCAACCCTTGTGTAGTTCTATGGATTCTTATACCTAAGATCACATCCGCAACTCCAAGGTCTTACATATCGAACTTGCTTTCGATCAATCATTTTGTTGCATTTATGTCAGAAATGTCTCTACTGATGAACAACATATCATCCACATATAAACAAATAATGACGTGGTGATTCGGAGTGTCTTTAATGTAAATACATTTATTACATTCATTTATCTTGAACCCATTTGCCAACATGGTTTGGTCAAATTTTGCATGCCATTGTTTAGGTGCTTGCTTTAGTCCATACAACGACTTAATAAGTTTACACACCTTATTCTCCTTTCCTGGAACCACAAAACCCTCAGGTTGTTCCATGTAAATTTTTTGCTCTAATTCTTCATTTAGGAATGCGATTTTCATATCCATTTGATGAATTTCAAGACCATATACTACCGCCAAGGCAATTAACATTCGAATCAATGTTATCCTTATTACTGGCGAGTATGTATCAAAGTAATCAAGGCCTTCTTTTGCTTGAAGCCTTTTACTACAAGTCTTGCCTTGTATTTGTTAATAGTACCATCCGTTTTCATTTTCTTTTTGAAGATCCATTTAGAACCTAAAGGTTTATTTCCTGGAGGAAGATCAACCAATTCCTACGTATGGTTGCTTAAGCTTGAATCAATATCACTATTGACTGCCTCTTTTCAAAAGGATGAGTCCGAAGATGACATCGTTTCTTTAAATGTTTGAGGTTCATTTTCTAAAAGAAATATTACAAAATCTGATCCAAACGTAGTAGAAGTTCTTTGACATGTACTACGTCTTGGATTATCTTCATTATGTACATTCTCACTTGGTTCATCTCGAGATCGTTTAGATCCTCCACTAGACTGTTTATGTCTAGTTTTATACGGGTAAATATTTTCAAAGAATTCAGCATTATCTGATTTAATTATCGTATTTTCATTTATATTTGGATGTTCGGATTTATGAACCAAAAATCGATATGTTTTACTGCTTTTAGCATATCCTATGAACACACAGTCCACAATCTTAGGTCCTATCTTAACCCTTTTAGGCATAGGAACTTGGACCTTTGCTAAACACCCCCACACTTTGAAATATTTCAAGTTGGGTTTCCTTCCTTTCCATTTTTCATAAGGAATTGATTGTGTATTACTATGAGGAACTCTATTGAGTATACGATTGGTTGTAAAGATAGTCTCCCCCCACAAGTTTTGTGATAAACCAGAACTTAGAAGTAAGACACTCATCATTTCCTTCAAAGTACGGTTTTTCCTTTCCGCAATTCCATTAGATTGAGGTGAATACAGGGTCGTAGTTTGATGGACAATTCCATCCTCTACACATATTTCGGCGAAGGGAGATTCATATTCTCCGCCCCTATCACTTCTTATAGTTTTTATCTTTTTCTCTAACTGATTTTCTACTTCAGTTTTGTATTGCCTAAACGTATCTATTGCTTCATCCTTACTATTTAGCAAGTAGACATAACAATATCTAGTGAAATCATCAATAAAAGTTATGAAATACTTTTTCCCACCATGTGATAGTGTTTATTTCATATCACAAATGTCAGTGTGTACTAAGGCTAAAGGATTAGAATTCCTTTCAACGGACTTATAAGGATGCTTTGCATACTTTGATCTCACACATGTTTGACACTTTGATTTATTGCACTCAAAGTTTGGCAAAACCTCTAAGTTAATCAGTTTTTGTAACGTTTTGTAATTAACATGGCCTAAACGTTCATGCCATAAATTATAAGACTCAAGCAAGTAAGAAGAATGTGAACTTTTATTGATTTCAACATTCATTACATTCATCTTATAAAGGCCCTCGGTGAGATAGCCTTTTCCTACATATACTTCTCATTTGCTAATTATAATTTTTTCAGAAATGGTTACACATTTGAATCCGTTCTTGTCTAGAAGTGAAATAGAAATCAAGTTCCTACGTAACTCCGGAACGTACAAGACATTATTAAGTGTCAAGACCTTTCCTCAAGTCATTTTTAAGCCCATTTTTCATGTTCCTTCTACCTTAGCCATAGCGGAGTTAGCCATGTAGATAATTTCTTCTACTTGAGCCAGAGCGAATGACGAAAACAACTCTTTGTTGGCACACACATGGCGGGTGGCACCAGAATCCATCCATCATTCGTGAGGATTTCCCACCAAGTTGCATTCTGAGAATATAGCACACAGATCATCACATTCTTTGTTGGACTCAACCATATTATCTTGGTCTTTTTTCTTGCCTTTCTTAGGGGCACGACAATCCGTGGACTTATGGTCAATTTTTCCACAGTTGAAGCACTTTTCCTTGAATTTCTTCTTGGGTTGATTGCTTCCTTGTTCAACTTTCTTCCTTTTCTTAAAATTATTTTGATCGTCTTCTACAATATGTGCTCCATTAATTGTAGATTTCCCTTTTGACCTTCTCTCGGCAGCCTTATTATCCGTTTTAATACGCAGTCGGATAATAAGATCTTCGACAGTCATCTCCTTGCGTTTGTGCTTCAAGTAGTTTTTGAAGTCTTTCCACATAGGTGGTAGCTTCTCAATGATCGCTGCTACTTGAAATGCATCATTCACAATCAAACCTATAAAACAGTTTATGTGAGTACTAAGAACATTTTCAATTTGTTCAACTAAGGTATTTTTCAAAGATATACCTTCTGCTAAGAGATCATGGATGATTACTTGAAATTCCTGAACTTGAGAGACAACCGATTTGCTATCTATCATTTTAAAGTCCAGAAACCTAGCAACAAAGAATTTCTTAATTTCCGCATCCCCTGTCTTATATTTTTGTTCTAGTGTCCCCCACAATTCCTTCGATGTCTTAGTTCCACTGTAAACATTGTAGAGGTCGTCTTGGAGACCACTCAAGATATAATTCCTGGAAAGGAAGTCTGAGTGCTTCCAAGCCTCTACAATCATGAAATGCTCTTTGTTCGAGGTTCCCTCGGGTACCTCAGGAGCATCCTCACTAGTGAACCCTTGAAGGCATAGAGTGGTGAGGTAAAAGAACATCTTTTGTTGTCATCGCTTAAAGTCAATGCCCATAAATTTTTTGGGCTTCTCTGCAGATGTCATTGGTTGCGGAGCATTTGCTCGACTTGTTGAGGCAATACTAGTTGCCCCCACAGTCGTAGCCGCATCTTGCATTTGACTTTCGTTAGTCATTTTTTCTGTCACCACAAGAAAATAAAATTTAGTATTTTCAGAATACTATTTATAAAGTTACGCAACTTTAAACTCTTCTTCTTGTTTCTAGTTAACGATGAAGTTTTTATGACTTTCAATCGTCAACCGAATGATCTTTAACTTGTGATGGAGATTTTATGTCTTCGAATCACTAGTTAAATTCAAACGGAGTAGAAAGCTTAAAGCTTTAATCTCCAAAAATAAGCAATACAGATTCTGCAAGGGTTACTCCTTAAGATTGTTATTTTTTATGTATTTCGGGTACAAGAATCTGTATTTAGGCACAACAACTTCAACACTAGTTCAAGTTTAAAACAAGAACACTATGAAGTACAAAAACACCCTCAACACAAGATCAAAGTGATCTTTCTAAGAAGTGTGTTTTATTTTTTCAGAAATTAAGATGAAACAGAAATATAAAGTCAAGTCCCCCGACTTCACGGAGTGTCCTTAAGGAACAATTCCCCTCACTGTACCCGATGTTTTGGACTCTTCCTCCCAGGATAAAATGGCTTTCAATCCAACTATAGTGGTACCTCAAATAATTGGATTCGTCGAACTCACTCAACGATTTGAATCAAAGAATGTTTTGAAGACAAGAAGAGTTTTTATTTCAGAAAATTTTTCATTCATTTCTAAACCTGTGGATGAAAGCAGGTTTATATAGCCATCAGATGCCTCTTCTGAAAGGTGGCAATGGTTCACTTAAAAGGTGTAGCCTTTGGAAGAGTCATGTATGTTCATTAGAAACATTGTGTCTTTTTCTGAACAGACACAACTATCTGAACAGTCACACTTTTCCAAAACAACGTCTTTTGCTCAAAGGTTGTGTCCCTCCATTTTCCATTCACACCAATTAAACCCAACAGGAGGGTATATCTGTGCCATTTATAAAAGTTTAGGGGTATATACGAACATTTTTATTAACGGCAAGGATATATTTGTACCTAAAATATGACGAAAAATATATTTATATCATTTATCAAAGTTCAGGGCTATATTCGTACCTTTTCCCCTTCTGAAAATTAACGTGCCGTGAAATGGTGCACGCGTGGTGCTATGAAGTGGATGTAGATTTTTGGGATTTATGTGGTGCACATATTTCTGATTTTGTTACATGTATTCAGTTATATAATTATTTTGTTTGTGCGTATTTGGTGATAATATCTTCTAGATGAGGTTGAATTCTGAGATACTTATCTGTTGAGGGGAAGAATAAGAAGCCTAATAATTATTTCCATCATACTAGACAACTTCATACTTCAGAATGTATATATAATCAAACTATGTTAAATACAAAATAACTGTTAATTCTGTGTACATAAATAGGTATACACTATACAATCAAATCTAATCTTTTTATTATTAGTACATTTTTACGTTATAAACGCATTGTAGCTCTCCACCCCCTGCTCAAACTATGTAAGTGAAAGCAAAAATGAAAAACTATGTAGGTGAAAGAAAAATGAAAGGGAAACACAGTCCACAGATATAAAGAAATTAAAATACCTTGGTAAGTTTCCCAAGGGTAAATAATTCCATCCCCGTTGATATCAAAGAACATTACATGCTTTTCCAGAGGAGTTGGCTCTTTTTTATTATCAATTCCTGCATATCAAATTAATCATGTAACATGAGAAGAGCACAAACAATATAACAACAATAACAACCATCTAGTATAATATAACTCAAAAAAGTGAGGTTTGGAGATGATAGAGTGTACTCAGATCTTATTCCTATCTTTAAGGATAGATAAGTTGTTTCCGATAGAAACTCGGTTCAAGGAGAAAATAGTTTGAAACAATCAAGAAAAAAAAAAAGTACAAGAATAGCATAAAATAATATGATAGTCAAAATATATAAAAAAAAATATATATATTAATAACATGAATCAAAGAACCAGAAAAAACATGAGCAAAAAAAAATGCATATATACCCTCATGGTGAATATTGCTGTTGCAGGAAGCCATATTGAAAATCTTGATTAGAATATAATGAACAGAGAAAAGAAGATATGCAAAACCAATAAGAATAACAAAGGTATAAAGGAAGTATATATAGAAGTAATTGGGGTTTATCTAATTTCTTGTTGTGTATAATTAGGATTCTCAGGAGAAGTATTAATAATTATAATAGAGGTATATGTATGGAGTGCTACTTGTGTGTACACATAGGTGGCATATGTTGCTTATAGAACAAAATTTTCTTGATATGAAGCGCTTTACCTCACTCAGTATAAATTTAATCAAAATTTTAGTAAAATATATATATATATATATATGGCAGATATAATGAGAATAGGAGCCTTTTACTCAATCCACTTAATATGCTCACACATAAATTTAAAGGGTTTAAATTAGTCAAGCTAAAAAAAAAAAAAATTTAAACTTTGAATTAGTTAAATCAAAAATAAAACTAAAAAATAGGTGGCAGACACACTGAGGACTTCTTGATATCGAACATTTTACTCCGCTTTTGCTAGCTTGCGGATTCAAATTAGTCAAGCTATCAACTTCAAATTTCGAATGGTCAAATAAAAAATATAATAATCAACAAGACATGCTGAATTTATTTTTTTGTATGAAGCGTTTTACCCCCACTTAACATAATACTAACATGGTTTATGCGAATTAATTAAGCTAATAAATTTCAGCTTTAAAATGGTTAACCAAAAATAACATGTGGCAAATCAGGGTGGAGCGATATCAATAATTTTGACTCAAATTTTGTTATTTATATTTAAAAAATTCACTTAATATGTGTAAAAAAATTCATCAAGACCCCCAACAACCTTTGTTTAATTTCTAAAACTTGAAATCTTAGAAACTCAAAAGTATAGCTTGTGTAGCTGCTGAGTTTTTTTAATCACACAAACTGCATGAAAATTAAGCAAATTAAAGTGAAATTAAAACTTCAAAGTATGGACCAGCAATGCAGCTAATGTCTTTTTTCACTTTCACATGTGGAATTCGGAATCTCTTTTTATTCTCTTAATTAATTTTATTTTCATGGCTTTTCTCTTTTTCTAAATCTTTTGTTTATTTTTTGATATTATTTTATAAAAATATATACCATGTGCTTAAGTTCTTTCTTTTTACAATTTGAATTTATTGTAATTGTTTACAGGAAATCGAAAAATACGACAAATCCATATTATACCGACAGTTCTTTATCGAGGTATTTTTATATATAGAGAACTTGAGAGCCTGTTTGAATGGGTTTATAAGGCCATAATTTATAGGCAAAAGTAAGTTAGGACTTTTAACTTATTACCTTTAATTTATTTGTATTATTTTAGCTTAAGATTAAGTGCTTAAAGCACTTTTAATCTTTACCCAAACACTATAAACTACAATAATAACAATATATCCAGTATATTTTTACACAGTAGGGTATGACGAGAGTTAGAGCGTACGCAATTCATACCACTCCTCAGAAGTGAGTCAGAGAGATCATTTTCGGGAGATCCTCGACTGATGATAAAATACAAACTAAAAAAAAAATGACATAAAAGTAGAAAAGACTATAATGAGTAACACAATAACAGATAGCAATAGAATAATATTACCACAAAATAATATTACAAACGATCTACCCGAAACAATATATGTCAACTAAAAATTAGGAACAAGAAACTGCAAGTGTAGCAATATAACCACTAATAAGGACGGACTCCTTATAACCTACTAGCATGGACGCCCTTCGACTTCCTACTCCAAAGTCCTATCCTAATAGGTATTCGTCTCACCTTCCTATCTAAAATTATGTCTTTGATAAACTCTAACACTATAAAAATAATTAAAAATTACTTTGGCCTAAAAACACCGCCTAAAATAAGTCAACCTAAACAAGCTCTTAGTAGCTCAGTTGATTCATCTTAAACTTTCACCTTGTAATGAAGGTTCAGTTCCCACATTATAATTTATCCTTCATTTTTCCTTCCAATTCTTTTTTTTTTAAAAAGTAATTTTATACTATTTATATATTTTAATTTGTTGTAGTAAATTTCCGGCTTTATCATTTTTTAATTAATTAATTAAACATTTTTTTTTCTGTGGATTCATGGTTCACAAATATTAGTCTGGAAGCGTTGAAGCAAACAAACTGCAAAAGCAATTAGGCCATTTATTTGGCGTGAAAGTAAAAGCATCATTTCCATAAAGCAACAATAAACATTATTTGCTTTATGAAGAAATAACGAATTTGTACTTTTTTTCAACTTCCCTTTGGCTTTAACTTTACAGGAAACTTCAAAGAAGCAATAACCAAAGAAAAATGAGTTACTCCCTCCGTTTAAAAAAGAATTATCTACTTTCTTTTTTAATTCATTTAAAAAAAAATGACTCCTTTCTTTTTTTGACAATACTTTAATTTCAACTTTCCATTTGGCATGTTTATGACCACAAGATTAAAGGGCATTTTGGTACATTTGACGCTACTTTAATTTAAGGCCACAAGATTCAAAGGTCTTTTTTATTTTCTTAAACTTTGTGTCAAGTCAAAATAGATCATTCTTTTTTAAACGGAGGGAGTATTCAATATGAGATTACGTTGCTGAGGAGTAAGGACCTTTTGTTTTTTTAATTTCTTATCTGATATTCGGTACCCGCTTTGAACTCGATTAATTTATATTCATACCGAGAAGTTTTACTTTGAGCTAGGTAGGGGCGGAGCCACCTTTAAGATAGGGGGTTCATCCGAAATCTCTTCGATAAAAATTATACTATTTATATATGGTTAAAATTATTTTTAATGTTCGTATGTATACTTCTGAATTCCTTTAATAAAAATTCTGACTTCGCTACTTCTTTTAGGATAAAACATTTTCAATAAAAGGCGATTTCATACTCAAGACTTAATCAAATCTCTTGTTAAGGATGAATGAGTCAGTGGTGAAGTCACCGTATGTTAGTTAGGGGTGCATTGAATGATAGTTGTTCCCAGAAAATCACATTATTTAGTCAAGTCAAAATTTTAGTTTTATGTGTTTATTTTTGAGGCACTTACAAAAAATAGTTTATGTTTTAACAAAATGAGAGTTTCTCTAAACTAACTTTTAAAATTATAATTTATAGTATCTCTTTTTTCTTCTTTACTTCTTCTTTTTTTCTTATATCTCTAGCCTCTATTTCTCTTTTCTTTTTCTTCTTTTTTACTTTTTCTCTCTTTTATCTTTAATTTCTATTGCTCTTTCTTTTTCTTTTTTTCTTTTTATGTTTTTTTTCCCCTTCTTTTTTTGGTTGTGTTTTTTTTTTTATATATTTTTTTGTATTTTTAGAAAACAGGATTACATCAAGTACAAGTCATGAATGATGACGGAAAACATCATAACTGTTCATTGTATTTAGATTCATCATCATTTCTATTTTTTTCTTTTCTCTTTTGTTGTGTTTTTTACTCTTTTTTTCGATTCTTCTTTTCTCTCTCTTCTATATCAATTTTTTATGTCTCTTTCTTCTTTTTGTTTTTCTTTTCTGTTTTCTTTTTTATTTTTTATTTTTTGTAAAAAAAAATCATATTTTTTTCTTCCTTTTTCTCCTTTTTTTTTAGTTCTTCCTATTTTTGTTTTTTTTTCTTTCTTGTAATTTTTTTCTTTTCTTTATCTCTAACTTCTATTTCTCTTTCTTTTCTTTTCTTTTCTTACTTTTATTTTTTGGTTTTCTTTTTTATTTTTTTCTTTCTCATTTTTTTTGTTTCATTTTATATTTTTTATATTTCAAAAAAATATGGCTACGTCATGCACAAGTCATGGATGATAATAGAAATATCAAAATCATTTATTGTTTTTGTATTTTCACCATCATTTATATTTTTGTATTAATTGATACAATTGTATTTGTATTTGTATTTTATAGTACGTGCTTATATTTATATTTTTTTAGTTTGCACCATCATTTATATTTTCTACATTTCGCACTTATATTTTAAAGAATTATTTTGTATTTATATTTTATAATGAACTGCATATTGTATTTGTATTTTATAGTGTCATTTTATTTGTATTTGTATCTGTATTATATTTTCGTCTATGCACTTGTATTTTTAAAAAACTATTTTGTATTTGTAAGTTTACTCGCATATTGTACTTCTATTTGTAATTTCATTTTGCATTTAGATTTGTAGTTGACAACATCATTTGTATTTTAAACAATTAAAAAAGAATTTTTATTTTTCTTTCTCTGAACGCTTGTATTTATATTCATTCATATGAATTGTATTTTACTAATACAAATTAAATAACTAAATACAAATGATAAATTATAAAGATACAGATGTTAAATTATACCACTACAAACATTACATTTGTATCAAATAATACATTTTTATACAACTTGAACTATATGCATACAAATTATACTTCTTTATATAAAAAAATGATAAATGTGATATACAAATACTAACGACATGTTTGCATTAAATGCACATTGCATGTTTGTATAGTTTAGACTCAAGCAAATACAATTAAGCTATATAATTGTTTGTATATAAATATCAATGATAAATTATATACATTCACGACTTAAAATATTTAAATATAAATAATAAATTTATTTAAAATATATAATATGATACAAATAGATATAAAATAAAACAACAAAAAATGAGTGAAAAAATATTTTAGAAAAAAAAACAAGAAGGAGAAAAAATGATAAAAAAAAAAATTGAAATAGGAATGAAAACTTCAAAGAAGAAAATACAAAAAAAAAAAAAAAAACTTCAAAGAAAAAGAAATTAAAAAGGGATGAAAAGGTGGAACGGAAAAAATGAGAAAGAAAAAAAAAGATGAAAAAAAAGGAAAAGAAAAAAAAATGAAATAAATAAGAATAAAATGAAAAAGAAAAAAAGAAAGAGAAAATGAAAAAAAAAATCAGAAAAAGAAAAAAAAGATAGAGAAAGAGACAAAATGAAGGAGAGAGACGATGGATTGTATTTAATTAATAAGAGAGACTATGAATTATAATTAATTGAAACTTAAGCTAAATTGGGTGATTAAGAGTTTATGTTTGTCAAGTCATGTAGTTATCCCTATATATTATATGTTAACTCCTATTATTTTTTAGCCGTGTCTAAAATTTTATATTGTGACACCCTTTAATAAAATTTTCAATTTTACAAAAAAAAAAAAAAAAATTATCATTCTATCACAATCTTTGATGGAGGAAAGTTGAGATTGAAAAATGTATAATTTTAAATGATTTCATTATTTCGTGTGTTTTGGCATAGTTTGGTTTCCAAATGATCTCATTGTTGATGTATATTTCTGGTATTTAGGGGTGTACAGTCCAAAACGTCAAGTCAAACCAAACCGACGAACCAAACCAAATCGAGAAAAAAAACCGACTTATGATTTGGTTTGATTGGTTTGGCGTTAGAAAAAATAATCCGACCATTCTTGGTTTGGTTTGGTGTTAACAAAAAAAAAGTCAAACCGAACCCGAATCAAACTGACATAATATATATATATATATATATATATATATATATATATATATATTAGTTTAACCACACATGTCTCACACGTGTAACCTTTGATTATTTAAAATTAGACGATTTTGTCTATTGCGAAAGCTTATATAGATATTTATATATAACTTTATTATAAAAAGTTAAATAGTAATTTACTCAAATAGAGTGGATTATAAATTTTTACAAAGATATCTAATTATAATAACATTGCTTGCTTACAAATCTTATGCCAAAAAAAGACTAAAATTGGATACAACAATAAAATTAAAACCTTATCAATTACATGCACAAAAGATGATAAAAGAAATATTCCTAGAGAAAAAAATACATTATTGTCGAAGGCAAAAATAATTGAGAGAATAATACCTTAAAAATTTGTGATGAAGAATGTTGAATAACGTCCTTTTCTATATAAGCGTTCGGATCCTCCTCCTTACATAAATATCAGTCGAATTTTCGTGTTCATATCTCAAATCTATATAGTCAGATTTTTTAAGTAGATATTTGAATTATATTTAGTCAAATTCATACATCTACATTTGTATGTGGCTCCATATCATCAAATCTTTAAATTTAGATTATGAAGATCAAATATCCACATGTGATTACAAGCAACCAAGACGTTCACATATAAACTAAAACCAACTCAATCAACCCCAACCTTCGATAGAGGAGGGTACTATGCATAATGTGATATTGGTGAAAATGACTATACTACAAACAACTTTTTGGCTTCTATTTTATTTTGTTCTTTGAAATTTCATAACCGCCTTTTTTATGTTATTCTCATAAATTAGTATTACGATTTTCTTTGACATAAATAACAATTAATATGTCTCACTTACCAATAATATGGATTTCTATAGTGCTTGAATTGTACATAAAAGTTACGATATTACAAAAAATATGACTCATAAATAAAAAAGAATTTAACTTCTTATCCTAATTTGTGACCTTGATATGTTTTTTTTTTTAAAGAAAATGGGATTGGAGCCCTTTTTATGTCACGATAATCAAAATTATGTCACGATTACGCAAAGAGAGTAAAACAAAAAAAGGGCAATAAACCTTTAATTTTTTACAACTTTATTCGGCGGCAACATACTTATCCAATTTTTCGATCAAAAATTTTCAATTAAAAGAGAAACACAAGAAATTATCAAAAGAGATAATCAATGTCAATCGTTGATTATTATTCTTCATATATAATCTTTAAAGGTATGATTTAAAAGAAATAAATAAAGACAAAAGGGATAATGATAATGATAGTAAGAAAACATTTGAATCAAAACTAAAATAAAAAGCAAAAGTACAATATAAAAATTTATTTCGTATAAATTTTGATCCAAAATATTACTTAAATAGAATTATAAAGAATATTTTTTATATAAGGAAAATTTTTATTTTTAGAAGTACTAAATACTACCTAGATTAAATAATCAAAATCAACAAATATATGTTATTAAATCCTAAAACTCATGTGTAGGAACAATAAATTAAATTTATTCTATTTATAAAGTTTTCCTTTTATAAATCATATAATTAAATATAAATTTTTTCGCCTCCTTTTTTTTACGTGCACAACGATTTCTTCCTTTTTTAACTTTGACTTGTCCTACAATTTTATTCTTAATATTCTACTTATTCTTATTTATAATTTTAAATTATGAAGTACTAGAAGTTTTTAATTTATCAGGATTCTTTCTATATATTTTAGGAGTTATTAAATTCTTTGCATATATTTTAAGAGTCTTTAATCTAATTAAATAATAAATTGAGAAAAATAGTAAAAAGACATTTTTATCTATTGCAGAGGCTTCTAATGAAGGAAAAAAAGTTCAAACGTCATTTTTAAGGCCCTTCACACTTTTAATATAGTATAGATATAATATTCAAACTTTTTTATACATAAAATATTAATTATAATCTACTTTTTAAATACTTTTTCAACTAGTTTTAGTAATTTTCAATAATTTGAAAGTAGATGTAGATATATATTTAAATTTGGGCCTTTAAGTTGTAATATTTGTCCATTAATTGCTAATTAAATGATTCAAAACCCAATATAAACTTAAAACCTAAACTTTTCACTCTTCATCTCACTTTTTAGTTTCAAGAGAGTTTTTCGCTCCTCATTTTTTCATAATTATGGTTTTTCATTAGCACATGAGTGAAAACATACTTGATGTAGTCTTCGATCACAATATAATTGTAAAAATTAAATATTATTTAAAAAAAAAAATCGACTAAAACTTAAACCGAAAAAACCAATTTTATGTTGATTTGATTTGGTTTATAGTTTTAATAAACCGACATGATTGATTTGGTTTTTTTTTTTAATAAAAACCGAACCAACCCGACCTATGTACACCCCTACTGGTATTGATGTGAGCTTGGTCAGCCTATGACATATTCTTTCCCTTTCAAAATATGTATTACTTTTTTTTTTTCAATCAAATAAGAAAGTAAGATCCGTGTGAAAGTTTTAGTTTCGTTGTCCACCAGAGCTCCTAGCCCTTTTAATCTTGTTTTATTTCAACTAGTATAAATACCTGCGCGATGCGCGAAATACCTTTTTTTTAAAATATCATTAAAAAAATACTAACTTATTCTTTTGAACTAATAAACTGTTTAAAAAATTTAGCTATATCATATTAACATATTTTAAATTCAGTATAAAATACTAAAAATAATTGTTAATAGTGAAATTACTAATCATAGTCGCAATTATTTTAGATATTGTTATAGGAAAAGGATGAAATTACTTTTCTTATATAACCATGTTTTGTTGCTGATTTTAAAAAACATTTAATATAAAATATTAAATCATTATTATTTTGTAGCTGAACTTTTACATTTATATTTTTAACTAATTAAGATATGTGATTACATTTTCTTTCATTTTTATTTTTAATTTTTTGGTCTATCGATTCAAAATCAACAGCTAACTGGACTAAAAGTATTTAATTTCTCTAATTCAAAATTTTTTATTTCAAATTTAAAAATTTACTACTCTCAATTAAAAATCCATGCACATACAATTTATAATATTGTTCATTACAAAAAAATATATATAAAACTTTGTTTCTACCGTTACCTCCGCGCCGCCCACCAAAACACCAAAATTTACCTCCACCATCCCGCTTTAGCCCCGCACTCTATTTCTACTCCGTAAAACTCCTACTCAAACTATATCAATAAATTTAAGATAAAGTATGAAAGGTAATTTAAAATTCTTTTAAAAACATAACTATAAATATGAGATTTGATTGCTCTTCTTTTGACTCTTCAAACACATAAAATTATTTGATCATAGTTTTAAGTTAAAATATTATACAGTTTATTAAATGTTGTGGAAGCAAATTTTCTTAATTAAATTTGTTTGTCCTATAATTTATCTTTAGGTGACTTTTCATTGTTTATTCTATAATTTATATTTTGGTATGTAGCTGAGATTAAAAAAATAATTAATTTTAATAATAAATAATATAAATAATTAAAAAGCTAAATAAGCATGACAACATACCTTGATAGTTATTTATTTATAGAAATTTGATGAGCAATATTATCTATAACTTTTTTTATTCACTTTCGTAAATTGCATACAAAAAAATATAAATTAAACATAATTCACAAAGTTTTTTTGATTAAGATATTAACACTTTTCTTAAATGTGTTTTTGAATAAGATGACTCAAACAATATTCATTTTGGCAGCAAGAAATAGCGTAATTGATAAAGAATGGATACCTAATAATTATTTTTTTGAAAATTTTAAATTTATTTAAAGGTGAACAATTATATAAAAGATAAAAAGAAAGTAAATATTTAGAAACATTCATAACCACACAACTAATTTTCAAATAAAGTAAAAAAAAAAGATATAAAAACTTGTATTTTGTTGTTACAATTAAAAAGTCTATTTTTTTGGTGCAAATTTGTGTATAAAATAGATAGTTAGTCTTGCCTTTAATACAACTCCTACAAGAGGTATATTTGAAGTTTAAAACTCCCACAAAAGAATAGAATTTTGTAACCACCTTAAAATTGTTTAGTATTAAATATAAATTTTCAATGTCAAGCTTTCAATTAATTTCTTAAAATTATTTCAATATAAAATTTTTGCTAATTAACTCAAATTTAAATAAATATATATTTTAAGATTAAAGTTTTCAAGAACGAAAGAGAATATTTTAAACATTATTCATTAAATAAAATAAAGAAGTGAAACTTTTTGAGATTATAGGATCTTATTATTTCTATTGAATTAGTATAGCCTCTAATTTAATTCAGAACATAAAAGGATGCTATTACTATTATTATATTATGGTAATGTTCATCTTACATCATAATGGTCTAAACTAATTCACATAATATAATATAAAAGCATGCATATGCGCACACACACACACAAAAAAAAAAAGCTAAATCAATCAAGCCAAAGGTCAAAAATTTTATTATCGAAATTAGTATATGACAAATGAGAAAATCGAGATTCAAGCAAATAACCTAGACAATCACCAAAAAAAAAATGTGAGCAAATAAATGAAATTATTTTTATAAAAAAATAAATTAAAAAAGAATTAGAATATATTTATATAATGATATCAAAGAAGAATAAGAGGAACTAATCATTGCTATAAATTTTTATATATGCAGAGACATCAAAATTAAAAGTAATTTTAAAAAATAAATAGCAAACTGACCTTCGATGTATGCAACAAA